>CM056059.1:105889925-106567978 GCA_029574335.1 Rana kukunoris | reverse complement strand
CCGTATAACTGCGGCGGCTGGTCGGAAAGTGGTTAATCCACCTAGCCAAGGAAGACTTGGCAGCCGGCTGACCCTTCTTGGGGCCATCCGGGAGAACGAAAAGCACATCTGTTTTCCGAATCTTTTCTGTAGCCTTGAGATAGACCCTCATGGCTCGGACCACGTCCAAAGTATGAAGCAGTCTTTCCTCTCTGGACTGGGGAGTAGGAAAGAAGGATGGTAGGACTAGGTCCTGATTCAAGTGAAAACTGGATATGACCTTAGGAAGGAAAGAAGGCTGAGGCCGCAGAACCACTCTGTCCTTATGCAGAATAAGGTATGGCTCCCTGCATGACAAGGCTGCCAGCTCGGAAACCCTTCTGGCCGAAGCCATAGCCACCAAGAAAACCAACTTTCGGGTTAGCAGCACAAGAGGGATTTCTGTCAGAGGTTCAAACGGCTGCTTTTGTAAAGCTGACAAGACCAGATTTAAATTCCAGGGGCAGAGGGGAGCTCTAATAGGGGGATTTACATGCAAGACCCCCTGCAAAAAGGTTTTCACAAGCGAATGTGTGGCCAAAGGCCTTTGAAACCATATCGATAAGGCAGACACCTGCCCCTTTAGAGTACTAAGAGCTAACCCCTTGTCAACGCCAACCTGGAGGAATCGCAAGATCCTGCCAATAAAAAACTTGCGAGGATGCCCTCCTTGAGACTCGCACCACTCCACATAGGTCCTCTAGACTCTGTAATAGATATTTCTAGAGACTGGCTTTCTAGCCTGAATTAACGTAGATATGACTTGGGCAGAGAGGCCTCTGCCCTTAAGAATTAGAGATTCAGCCGCCAAGCCATCAAATTTAGCTGCTGTGAAGCAGGGTGGTAGATTGGGCCCTGAGACAGCAGATCTGGGCGCAGGGGGAGTGGCCACGGTGCCCTTACTGACATCCTCACGATGAGTGCGTACCAAGCCCTTCTGGGCCAGGCTGGGGCCACCAGGATCACCGGCCTGCGCTCCACCCTGATCTTTCGTAGAAGGCGGGGAATCATCTGTAGTGGAGGGAACGCATACAGGAGAGAAAACTGGTGCCAGGGGCAAACCAACGCATCGGTCCCGTAGGCCGAGGGGTCCCTGGCTCGGGATACGAATTTGTCCAATTTCTTGTTGAATCTTGTTGCCATGATGTCCACATCGGGAACTCCGAATCTTTGGCAAATCTCTTGGAATACCTGGGGGTGAAGAGACCACTCTCCCGGGAGTAACTGTTGACGACTCAAAAAATCTGCTTGAGAATTGTCTATCCCTGGGATGAACACTGCTGAGATGCAGGGTACATGGGCTTCGGCCCATGAAAAAATCAGGTTTACTTCCCTTTGAGCCGCCAGGCTCCTTGTGCCCCCCTGGTGGTTTATGTATGCCACCGCCGTGGCATTGTCGGACTGTATCCTTACTGGCAGACCCTGCAGGGGGAGAGTCCAGGCGACCAGGGCCAACCGAGCAGCTCTGATCTCTAGGACATTGATGGGAAGCAGACTTTCTGCCTCTGACCACTGTCCCTGCTGGGTCCGTTTTCCTAAGATTGCCCCCCAACCTGTTAGGCTGGCATCTGTGGTTACTATTTTCCACGAGATGGGGCAAAATGTTTTCCCTATTGATAATTTTTGAGGGATCAGCCACCAGTACAGGCTGTGCCTGACTCCTGGAGAAAGAACTAATGGACGGTCTAATGCCTGTATGGACTTGTTCCAAGCAGAGAGAATAGCTGCTTGCAGAATTCTGGTATGGATCTGGGCATAGGGCGCTGCTTCGAAGGCGGCCACCATCTTTCCAGCAGTCGCATGCATAGGCGAATAGTCGGCTTCTTTTTGCCTAAGACTATTTGAATCGTTTGAATCAACGACCTGATCTTCTTTTGAGGTAAAAATACCCTCTGGCATTCTGTATCTAACCGAAAGCCTAGATATTCCAACTGTCTTGTGGGTTGTAACCTTGATTTTTCTTGGTTCACAATCCACCCGAACTCTTCTAGATGCCGCACTGTGCGGACTACTGCATGATTGAGGTTGGAAGCTGAACTGTCGATAACCAGGAGATCGTCCAGGTATGCTAGGACCAAGATGCCTTCTGTCCTTAGGACGGCTAGCACCGGGGCTAACACCTTTGTGAATACCCGTGGAGCTGTTGCCAACCCGAAAGGGAGGGCTACGAACTGGTAATGACTTTGGTTTATCGTAAAACGAAGAAACTTGTGATGTGCTGGGTAAATCGGCACATGCAGATATGCATCCTTTATGTCTATAGATGCTAGGAAGTCGCCCTGATGCAGGCTGGCTGTCACTGAACGTATGGAGTCCATACGAAAGGTCTGAATCCTTAGAAAGCGATTTAGGCGTTTGAGGTCTAATATAGGCCTGACGTCGCCATTGGGTTTTGGTATAACAAAAAGGTTGGAGTAGAATCCCAGACCCCTTTCTTGGGTTGGTACTTCTACAATTACTCCTTGGAGCAAGAGGCGATCCAACGCCTTTACGAGAGAGGCCCTCTTTAACGGGTCGCTTGGAAGACTTGACCCCTGAAAATGAGGAGGGGGGATTTCTCGAAACTCTAGTTTGTAGCCTGAGGCTACTACGGACCGAACCCAAGCGTCGGGAATTCTGGCCTTCCAGACTTCGGAGAAAAACTGAAGCCTCCCCCCCACCCAAGAGAGTGGGGGCGCCCCTTCATGAATCTGACTTGATGACTGGTTTAGCCGGCTTGCGAGACCAGGGCCTCTTGTTTGCCGCGGCTTGTCCCTGTGGGCGACTATTAACTGCTGAACGCCCGGGAGGCCGTCGATACTGACGAGAAGTCGAAGGGGCCGAGCCTACAATGGCCTGTCGTTTAAACGTGGGCCACGCGGTCTTTTCTTGACCGGTAAGGAAGTACTTTTTCCACTTGATATGGTGTGGATATATTTATCTAGGTCTTCCCCCATGAAAGGGAAACCTGCTAAAAGCTTTTTGCAGGGTGCCTCTGCTGACCAGTTCTTTAGCCACAAAAGACGACGCATGTGAACCATCAGTAGAGATGAACGAGATGCCTGTTGGATGGAGTCCTTAATAGCATCTATTGCAAAGCAGAGAGCCCTAGGGAATTCTGCTAATTCATGAGTATGCTGAGCCGGCATGTCCTTTAATATATGTTTTTCCTGATCCTTCAAGGCCTGACAAACACCAATGGCTGCTACTGCTGGCTGAACCATGGCATCTACTGAGGTGAAAGCTGCTTTCAGTAGGGTCTCGAATTTCTTGTCGACCGGATCCTTGAACATATGGACATTTTCAACCGGACAAGTCAGGGATTTATTCACGCAGGAAATGGCTGCGTCCACTGTAGGGAGAGCCCATTTCTTCACATATTCCTCTTCCATAGGGTAGAGAATAGAGAATCTTTTAGAAGGGACAAAGATTCTATCAGGTCGAGCCCAATCCTGGTACATCACGTTCCGCAGAAAGGGGTGCATTGGAAAAGATGCACAAGTTAATGGAGCCTTTAAAGAACCCAATGAGGATACCTCCGGGGCTACTAGTTCTGGCACTGGAAGTTTAAAGGCAGTGCGAACCATATCTGTCAAAGACTGGATCCACAGGCCCTCCGCTTGAGAGGCCGAAAAATATTCATCTATAGTGGAATTTTCCCTGTCTGAACCGTCGGGACTTGGGTCTGCCTGATCCCCTTGTGGGTCCCGTTCCTCTGAAGAGGAGACCTCCGCATCTGAAAACCCCACACTGGGTGAGGGGGATCTAGCCCGCTTGCTACTTGGGCAAGGACGGGAAAACAACGCAGTTAACCTTTTCTCTAGCCCACACATGGTGGCTGCTAGCATTTCTTCCGTCACGTAAACGGAAATGGGTGGATCGGGGGCCGCCTCTGCCCCCAGCACCCCCAATGGCTCTTGTACTATGCCACTCGGTGTCCTGACTGGCGAGGGTGGGGCCGTAGAAGCCTGGCCCAAATCCTCTGACCCCGATGGAGACCCCTTTTGCTTTTTGGCACCTTTAGCAGCCTTGGCTGGTCCAGATCCCTTTGGAGCCATTGTACAACCTTGGGTCACCCCTATAGCCAACACCTGACTGTTGCAGCTAGGAGTAACCAATATGAGGGCAGGTATGAGGAAAAATGAAAAAGAACTAATTTCTCTCTTTTTCCTTTTTTTTTTTTACCCGCCTGGGAGGTGGCAATACTGAGGAAACCTGTGAGTATTGACACACCAATGCCCGTTAGTCGGAGTCCAAGGTAGACTCAGATACTGCTGGATCTAAGGCTGAGTCCCTTTAAGCAAAAAAACTTTTTTTTTTTTTTTTTTTCTGGTCAATAGTGGACCTAAGTCCTAGACCTGAAGATCCACAAAACCGCCACTAGGTGTCCCTGTGTGGCCAAAAGACCCAGCTGCACGCTCTGTATCCTTTCTTCCTCTGCCTCCAGGAGGAAAGACCAGCCCGAGAGAAGTTTTCCCTTTATACAGACCCTGACGCTGCTGGCCCGCCCCCCCGACGCACGCCGACGCTATAAAAGGCGGCGTGCACGCGCGCGCACAATCGCGCGCACAATCGCGCGCACAATCGCGCGCACCACGCTGAAACCACATGGAGGAAGCAGAGCAGAGGAACAACATGGACCAGCGTTATGCAGCACCAACAGACACCAGGTAAGCACTAATCTTATTGTAGTGCACACACAGCGAGGAAGCTGTCCCCTTGGGCTTCCTAAGAAACAGGAGTTTTTTACCAACAATTTCCTCTTTAAAACATGTGGGGTTGCAGTATCAGTGTTAACAGGCAGACCTGGGGTGAGTAGCAAATATATAACTTACACAAGTATACATATATCTACATATTATCTGGGTAAACATTAGAATCCCATCCTGCCTCAACAGACATAGTGGAGATAGTGGCTGATGCACCAGCATACTGTTAGCCAACCCAGAACCCCCAGGGGGATACCTACTGTCGAACCAAGTCCCGCAGGTTCCCTCTTACCTGCTCCACGCCGCAGGGTATTGCAAAATGCAAGAGGCCCAACCTTCCCCCATCTCCGTGGGTATTGTCTTGGACCTTCAGGGACCGGGGTCCTGTGTTAAGGAACCCACACCCCTGGACCTATATAGCATCCTGGCATCAGTAGCGTTTAGTTCTTGGAAGAGACTAAGGCACTGGAGCCCAGAATCCAGCCCTCCAAGGAGAGGCATTATAGGCAAAACCCCACTCCAGCAGGGCCCGGGTACCGTACATCTTGGCTCTGAAGCACTTCGGACGGATCCGGCTAGCTATCCTGGGTCCCGAGACCTCCGAGGGACAGCTAGACGTGACCAACACCTAAGACACTGGCGAAAAAACTAGAGCACTCTCAGTGGGAGGGGTTATATAGGGAGGAACTTCCTGTGAAGTTGATTACACCAGTGTCCACACCTGAAGGTACCCATATAACCCATATGTAATGACTATGCGCTCTGTGTCCCGTGATGTACGATCAAGAAATATATATATTAAAAAAAAGAATAAAAAAATGCTGTACTGGGCTGACTAAAGAAAATCAGTGAATAATGGTGAAGATATATAGAAAATTACTTTCACTGAAAACACTGGATCATAATGACAAGTAGCGTCAAAGGTTTAAAGAAGAAGTAGGGCCAAAGCGCTTTTGGCCCTACTTCTCTTGGGATCACAGGACTGCAATTTATCCTGCACTCCTGTGACCCAGATGACCGCAGGATAAGTCCACTGTTGGCTGGCATCACCCAGAGGGTGTGGGCTCTGGAGGGATCCCGACTTTAATGTTGGGATCCATCCAGATTTATTTTTATTTTTTTGAAAAGCCTATGGCGTGTGAACACACCCAAAAAACTCCACCCGGTGCAGAAAAATGTGCACACACATATTTTTTTGTTCACAAAAACGTGCAGACAGGTGCAACGTCAAGTGGTCCTCCTGTGCAGAAGGGACCCAAACCCTGATCCCCCGGGGCGTTAGGCTCCAGACGGGGACTAAGGTACTGTGGTCCGAGCAACCGAAGCCGACAGGGACCCAACTTCCTTGGAGGGACTGCCGAAACAGAACCCTCCAAGTACTAGGTGGGACTCCCCCGAAGGGAGACCCCATGAGAGCAGGCGAACTAAGCCAGAAGGCCATGTCCACCCGCTCCCAAGACGTTCAGGGCTGGCCCGAGGACCGGCACCCTACTAATCACACAGTGAACAAAACGTGCACAAACAAAAAAAGACAAAAACAGGCAATAAATGAAATAAAGTGGGGGAAAGGGATAGTGGAAAGGAGAGTGAAAGAAGTGGTCATTGTGTACAACAATGACCAGGCCCCTCCGGCCAGGAATAAAAAATTCCTCCGGTCCTGGCCAAAAGGCCCGGCCCAGGAGGCAGGTGCTAAAAAAGCGTGTAGCTGGTGCAGTGACCGTGGTGTCTTTAAATCAAAGCGACCCACACTCACAGTGATTCTCAGACACCCCTGGACTGCCACTCCAGGGGCACATGCACCATAGGCTTTTCCGTTCCAAATCCACCCCCCGACTGGCCAGTGCAGCCCTCCACCCCTGCCAGATAGAGAGCCCTTCAAGGTGCTCTTGGGGAGAGCTGCCCCCATCTAGCAGCCTCCGCCAATACCAACCCTTCCAGACTCCCTGTCAACCCGGCGGGATTTGCATGGCCCTACCCCGTCATACCACAGGGCAGTTCCAGCTCCTCCCACCAGATCTCTGACAGAGATAGCACTTACACCAGCCAGCCAGAAGGCCAGACTAGAACCCGGCAAAAAGACCAGACCAGGCACAGCCACCCATCCTCACCAGAAGCACCCTTCCAGGTGGCTCAGACGCAACCTTTGGCCGGCCCCCAGTATCTGTCGGGCAGCACGGCGTAGTCCCTGCTGAAACCACCCTTCCAGGTGCAATGACGTTATTGGATTGCATCCACCCTCCACATATAGGAGGTGCTTCAGCGCTCCTCTAACAACTGATGAGAACGAATATCACACCTGATCTTAGCCAAAAGGCCGAGCAGTGGCAGGGAAGACATCATGATCAGCCCAGCCAGAGTGCAATGGCCGAGCCTCGCCCTGGGAGAACCACCTTCATGATCATGGTGTCTCCCTGCCAGGTAAGTGAACCAACAATGCACTAGCTTAAAGTAACCTATTTTGAAAAAAAAAAAACAAAAAAAAAAAAACACACCCCTTTAAGCTGATGCCACGGTAATGCCCCACGTTTCCGGTTTCAGGGTGGCTCCTTTCTGTTGGAGCATCTTATGGAGCCACCCTTGCATGCGTGGACTACTATGCCTCCTTACACTGTATCGATAGAAAATAAACAGCCCTTTAAGCCTGGGATGGCCAGACACAGCCCTGCTCCTTCCTCCCTCTCACTTTAACCACTTAAGGACCGCCTCCTGCACATTTACGTCGGCATAATGGCACGGCTGGTACAGGCACGTACCTGTACGTCCCCTTTAAGTGCCCAGCCGTGGGTCGCGATCGCGCATCCGAGACCCGGTCCGAAGCTCCGTGACTGCACCCGCGGACCCAATGTCCTGCGATCGGTCACCAGAGCTGAAGAAAGGGGAGAGGCGTGTGTAAACACACCTTCCCCATTCTTCACAGTGGCAGCTTCATTGATTGCGTTTCCCTATATCAGGGAACACACAAAAAATGACGTCACACGACCAGCTCTGCTGCCCCCCTACAGTTTGAAACACATATGAGGTCACACATAACCACTAGGGGGGCGCTGTAGGGGTTAACGCCTAAACTTCAATTGTCATTTTTCACAGTAAACAATGCATTTTTATAGCATTTTTTACTGTGAAAATGACAATGGTCCCAAAAATATGTGTCAAAATTGTCCGATGTGTCCGCCATAAAGTCACAGTCACGAAAGAAAATCGATGATCGCCGCCATTAGTATATAATAAAAATGCCATAAAACTATCCCCTATTTAGTAATACATTAGTATACATTTTGCGCAAACCAATCGTTAAACGCTTATTGCGATTTTTTTTTTACCAAAAATAGGAAGAAAATTGTCACTATATTTTTGTTTATAGCGCAAAAAAAAAAAAAAAAAAAACGCAGAGGTGATCAAATACCACCAAAAGAAAGCTCTATTTGTGGGAAAAAAAGGACGCCAATATTGTATGGGAGCCACGTCGCACGACCGCGCAATTGTCAGTTAAAGCAACGCAGTGCCGAATCGCAAAAACTGGCCAGGTCCTTTACCTGCATAAAGGTCCGGGTTTTAAGTGGTTAAGCTAACAAACTGGCTCCAGACTGCACTGTCCATTGTTAACCATTTTCTGTAAAGACCAGAAATCCAGGGAAGCAGCACCGGGACAGCAGGAGCCAACAGCATTGAAAGTTGTAAACGTTAAGTGCTGGGGTGCGAATTTGAACTAATAGTTTGCTGTAGAATAGTTATTTTATTCTGTTAAAGGGTTTAATACTAGTTGAAGTAAGCCAGCATTTCTATCACATCTTCAGTTTACATTGGCCCAGGTATGAGGCAGGTTGTAAATACACATCACTGATCTTTTAGAAAATAAATTGTAGGTGTAAAATAATAAAACTAACATGCTCAAAAGATTTTGAAAGCTTCTCAGTGCCGAGGCCGTTTTCTATAAAGCGGTGTTAATAGGGGAGGATTTTCTGATAAAACTTCGTTTTTATGTCTGGAGTCTGCTGACATGGCTGAGGTCAGAGAAAATCTACATTTGGCTATATTTCCAGAGAGTGGAAAAAGGCCAAGAAGCTGACGTCTTCCCTCTGAGCATTTCCACTTCTACCCGTCCGCGCTACGAGATGTCCAACTACTTGCAGCAATTTACTGAATAATACTAATAACAGATGGAAATGACAACATGACACCGCGCAGTTATTGGATGAACATTTTTAGGCTTATCTCTGAAATCGTAAAAATGTGTTTATTTGAAATGGTTTTCTACCAAAGGGTGGGCTGGTACAGTTCTCTCTGTGATAGTTCAAACAGCCAGAACATCTTTAGTAACACTCTAGTGTCTGAGGAGCCCCACAACTTCTGGTGGCTGCTCTAGTTTGTGCCGCTTCTTCCTCTTTCACTCCAGTCCTACTGTAAATCGACTGCAAGAGGCCGATACCAGATACTCACACTGCTTATAGTAAACACATGGAATTATGTATTACCCATTATAGAAATACATTACTTATGTGTTTCATATCTACTTAGAGCTCAGCATTATGTATACAATAGCACCAACACAAAATGTGCCAACAGTGAAAAACACTTTTCAAGAATTTATCAAAACTGAAGCAGCTGCGTATGGCAACCAATCAGCTTCCATCTTTAGCATGTTCAACTGAGGTTTGAAATTGAAAGATAGAAGCCAATTAGTTTTCATGCAAAGCTGCACCAGTTTTGGTAAATCCCCCTTGTGTTGTCACATCAAAGAGAAAGGTGGGATTGCATTCGATTTCTGACACATCCAACATCCAGTACTTGGATGCCCAGGCCATTTTTCAGTGCGGTCACTCTTTGAACAACAATTGTGTGGTCATGCTACACTGTACCCAAATGAAATGTTATCTCCCCCCACAAATAGAGCTTTTTTGGTGGTATTTAAGTATTTACTCACTGTTGGATTGTTGTTTTTTTGCAAAAAAGTATGAAAAAGACCCCAAATTTTTCATAGATTGTTATAAAATTTTGAAAACAGGTAATTATTCTCCTTCATTGATGTGCGCCCATGAGGCGGCGGCACTGATGGGCACCGATAATGGCAGCACAGAGGTGCCACTGGTGGGCACAGAGCGGTGACACTGATAGGTAGCATTGATGGGAATTGATTGGTGGCACTTCACAAGAGTGACAGACTGTTATCCCTCCGACAGAAGCTGGTGATGTTTACATCACGTGATCAGCTGTCATTGGCTGACAGCTGATTGCGTGATAAGGGGCTGCGATTAGACCCTTACTGCGATCAGCCGAGTCTCAGAGAGCACATGCTCAAGAGGACATCTATAGAGGCCGTTAAGGTCTGCGCTGTATCAGTCTTTTGGTTATAGCGTGGGCGGGAGAAGGTTAAAAGGAAAAAAAAAAAAAAAACTTACATGCATTGCAGAGACACCATTTTTTTTTCTCATTTTGGCTTGGCACACTATTTAAGATTTTGTTTAGAGTGCAAGTAAAGCGAGATTTTATCTAAGCTGTATCGGCTCCCCAACAACAGAACAAAGTCCTGAGTCATCAGATGGCCAGAGGTCCTGAATGAGGAACTGATGGGAGGATTTGTTATTGTTAGAAAAAAAAAAAAAAGGGAGTTGGAGCAGGACACAGAGTTTGCTGCTCATAAAATACCATTCTGTTCACTTTTGGAAGAAAAGGGGGAATGTTACAATCGGTGAAGAAATCAATTACTATCAAAAGAAATCAATTTTTGCTGAACTGTGCCTGTGAATCTTCCCATCTCCAGTAGCTTGTGTAATAAAGGTCAGTCCACCTCCCATGTTCTGGTGAGTTCTTGCGATTCGAAGGACTGACTACTAGGGGTGCACTGATGCCGATACCGAGTATACCCCCGATACCCAAAATCGATACTTTGCGGTACAATTTGCGTCCATACAAAAATGAAGGTCCGCAAATCGCACTGCAAATAATTTAATTACCCACAGCGCACTCCTTTCCTCGGAGTGTCGACAGTATGAACTACGGGGATTCTAATTGGTCAGCACCATCACAAGGAAGGAGCAAACCGATCAGAAGCCGTCTAGCCTGTACTGTCGGCACTGCAGGGAGAGGAGAGAAAGTTAAGGGGATTTCAAAGCCCCAGACCGGTAAGCGGGCTTTTCACTGTCTGACAGCAGGAGGATCGCGGCAATTTGGTACAGCGAGGCAGGAGCCTGGGGGAAGAGAGCGGCTGGAGATGTGGGGAACAAAGCCATGGGAGAGGCATAAGGAGCCCAAGCCACAGATATCCACAGATGGATCAGGAGCCGGAGCTGGTGAAACCTGTCATGCAGGGAGGCTCTACCGTATTCCTGTTCAAATCGCATGCAATTCTTTGTAAATCGCACCACAAAGTATCGGCGAGTACGTGATCAAATGTATCAGTGCTCCTACTCGCCAATTAAAAAAAAAAAAAGGGGGGGGGTGGGGTTTGTTGGTGCATCCCTACCAACTACTGATAAGGACAAAGTCCGACACATAAAAGATACCCATACATACCTGCAACTACTTTCAGTGTGCTGACTGCTTTCCAAATAGTGACAGGGTTGACTCACCCAATAGAAATGTATGGAAGGCAAGAAAGCAGATCATCAACAGGAAGTGCCAACACAATCTGTCCAATCACAGCAGCCTGGCATTCATGTAAAGAGATGGAAGCTTCCTGTATTTCATACCCGTCAGAAGCTCTTTTTTTTGTTCACAGAGTCACTTTAAAAAGAATGCCAGAGCTCTTCAGACAAACACCAGAACAGCATGAATTGTTTCAAATATTCATCCAATTAAACAAAAGTGCACTCGTATGTTACAGGAGAACTCCAGGAAATAGATCATTAGCTGGAAGTCCGAGTGGGATTGTGGCACAGGAGTGCGCCCGCACAGGTGCTCCACCTTGGCACCGGGCTCGCTTAGGGGGCAACTGGAAGAGCAGACAACTCTGGCAGGGAAATTGCAGAGGAGAAGGTAAGGGACTGCTCTGTGCAATATTGTTGCACAGAACAGGCAAGTTTACCCTTTTTATTGTAAAGTGGAACTAAACTGAGGATGCTCCCCTTCCCAAAGCTCCCTCGACTGCGCTGGCATTTTCTCCTGTGTGCCAAGTTCCAGCCATTTTCATTGGCTGGCCCGAAATGACATTCCTGCGCAGGAACTAGTCATCCTGGCACACAGGATCGCTGGCTGCTCTAAGCTGAGCTGCACATGCAGTGCGTGGATCGCTGCGAGCAGGCAGGCATGTTTTATTGTAAAAGACATTGCATGTCTCTTCTGCAATAAAATGCCTGTCTGCTCACAGTGCATCATAGCAGAGTTTTAGTAAAATGGATTTAGTTCCAATTAAAGCATCTTTAAAACACATGACAAATTTTAAAATTTCACAGGGTACTGAAACCAGTCTCTTAAAGCTGAACTCCAGCTTTTGATATACTTTACATACACTAAATTGCCAGTCAAGTTCCTCCACCCCAAACTAGCTCATTCACATCTTTAATCGACCTTGCTTTGTACACTGGTTCGCAGTCATGTTGGAACAAGAGGCCATCCCCAAACTGTTCTCACAAAGTTGGGAGCATGAAATTGTCCAAAATGTCTTGGTATGCTGACGCCTTAAGAGTTCCCTTTACTGGAACTAAGGGGCCAAGCCCAACCTCTGAAAAATAACCCCACACCATAATCCCCCCTCCACCAAATGGTTTGGACCAGTGCACAAAGCAAGGTCCATAAAGACACAGATGAGCAAGTTTGGGGAGGAGGAACTTGACTGACCTGCACAGAGTCCTGATCACAACCCGATAGAACACCTTTGGGATGAATTGGGTCTTCTCATTCAACATCAGTGCCTGACCTCACACTCCTAAACCTTGTGGACGGCCTTCCCAGAAGAGTTGAAGCTGTTATATCGGCAAAGGGTGCACCAACTCAATATTCAACCCTACGGACTAAGACTGGAATGCAATTAAAGTTCATGTGCGTGTAAAGGCAGGTGTCCCAATACTCCTGACCATATAGTGTAGTTCACTTGGGCCATCTTGGCTAAAACGAACAATATCCCTCGAGCCAAGACTTCCTCTCTAATACCCAAAATACAGTAGAGTATCACAACGGCACAAACCCTGAACACAGGGCAGTATGCTGTATGTAGCCGCAGCTACATACAGTTTATACCGCACATCCAGAGGCCTCACATGTTAGTGAGGGACATAGTTGTACATGTAAACCTGGAGTTCAGCTTTAATAAAAGTCCTTATCCTGGTGTGTCAGCTTTGTGGATCGAGCCGATTGTCTGGATGGTTCTACAGAGAGATATCTTCCTCTTTTACTCAACTCTTCATAGGAGTAAACATGAATGCTTGGCCAATCTGAGCAATACGTGGAAAGATGTTTTGGTTATCTGGATCACATTAACCAGCCTGACTATAATCTCATGCCTGGGAGCACTTTAAAAAAAACAGAATAAAGCAACAAAAGCAAAAAAAAACCGCCAACTCACTTGACAGGCGCCCTGGCGTACACTTGGAGCCAGTCTGGGATCTCTGCTGTATGGTATGGATTGGCAGGCACTAGGAGCGGCTGGCTTCTCTCCACTTGCCGAGGCTGATAAGTGACAGGAGGAGGGAGGGGAGGGGGCTGGTCATAGCGAGGAACACTGCAGAGTAAGAACAAGACTGGAATGAGGCAAATGTACAGCAGGCCAAATACTGAAAAACCCACCCAACTCCACCATCCCACTCTGAATACAATACATTAGAGAGTTTCATGCAAACACTGCTCAAAGCAGATGTGAATCCTAACTGATTGATATTTAGGCCGGCCATAGACAGTCAAATCTCAGCCGGTTAAGCAGAGACTGGCCAGGATTCAAACAAACGGCAAGCACCTTAAAGCGGAGGTTCACCCAAAAATCAACTATCTGCCATTAGATCCAGCATACTGCTGACATCTGCAGTATGCCGTTTTTTTTTTGTACTTATCGTTTTATCAGGCTTTGCTATCCGGCTCCGAGCGGAGATTCCTGCGGGGAATAGGCGTTCCTAAGACAAGCGGAGTCGATTGACGGGCTGGTAAAGCGCGTCACACCTTCCGAAAATACCTGAAGTGACACTCGGGTGTTTACGGCGCCTGCCGTGTAGAGCTGACTGTGGAGGCGCCGTAAATTGCCGAGTGACTAATTTTACCAGCCCGTCAATCAACTCCGCTTGTCTTAGGAACGCCTATTCCCCACAGAAATCCCCGCTCGGAGCCGGATAACAAAGCCTAATAAAACGATAAGTACAAAAAAAAAAAAAAACACACAACAGCATACTGCAGATAATGTCAGCACTATGCTGGATCTAATGGCAGATAGTTGATTTTTGGGTGAACCTCCGCTTTAAGGCAATTCAGTTTGCATTTGTAGCGCTATACAAGTTATTCACTCATTCAAATGCATTGCCCATACATTTGTTTGAATATCAGCTGGTCTCTGTTTAATCAGCCGAGATTCGACTGTCTATGGCCGGCCTAAATGTTGGTTTTTGCTGACTGTACCTAAGTTGATTGATCAACTTACAACCAGCCGGTCGGGTATTACATGTAATGCAATCAGCCATTATATCCACTAACTGTAATCACAGCGTTCACAGCGGGGGAAGGCTCCCCCTGCCAGGAGAATACAACATCTCTTTGGGAGGGATTTCACCCAACACCACAGTTGTTGATGGGGGGAATAAAGCGATTTTCTTTCCTGCAAGCAGTGGTTGCAATAAAGAAAATTGCTCTATGAAATTATATTATATATATTTTAAAACTGTGCATCATAAGTAAATGCAATTTTCATAAAACAATTCCTTCTTTCATCCTTTGCTGCATTACAGCGCTGTTGTTCTCCTGCAGTCTCTTTGCAGCCAGTTCCTGTAGACATGTTCTCCAGCAATGGCTGCATGGTATTTCTCAATGGTGACCGCTGTTGTCCTTATTAGGAAATGGCAACAACAGTGTGTAATGTGTGCACATACAGTCACATACAGTCACCATCATAAGCCACTGATGGGTGTGACAACGCAGGAGCACAATTGGGAGATGGGGACAGAGTCTGTCACCCTATACCAGGAACAGCCTGAATGCATTAGAGAGTGACAACAGTCACCAGTACCAATAAAAAGTGTGAACATCCACAAACTGCAATAATACGCTCACCACTTTATCCAAAATATATCAAAGTGGTAGTAAACTCTACTTTGTGATTTTTACCTACAGGTAAGCTTATAAGGCGGCTTACCTGTAAATAAAACGTACAGTACAACTCCTAAACTTGCACTGGTTAGGAGAGATTTGCTTGCTTGGCCGCTGATGAGGTCCCCTGTACATGCCCTCTAATGGCCCGTACACACGATCCGAATATCGGACAAAAACTGTGGTCCGCGGAAGAATTGTACGGTCTTCACATCGCATGTACACTATTTTCGTGAGCCGATCACAACAGTTCACCTGAAATAATTCGATCGGACAAGCACAAACATTTTCCTTGTACGATACCAGATTGTACGATTTTTGTTTGGTCAGTATAGTGGTCGTCCGCAATTAAAATACAAATACATAACACATGACATCACTTCCGTTTAATTTTTTGGGCCGTACGAGAATTTTTGACTTTAGTAACCTATTCAATTTCCACTTGCGACTATTAAGCGAAAAAAGTCGTACAATCCGTCGTACGATATTTGGATTATGTGTACGGGCCATAAAGTTGGCTTTATACTGGTGCGAATTGGATGAAGGTTTCCCTGCATGCAATTGGCAAGTCAGGAGACTGTGACCGGCTCTCAGTTGAGCGGCTCACACATCTGCAGGACAGCTCAGGAGCGCTTTGCAGACGAGTCCTGTGCGTCTTCTGGTCTGTTTCAGGTCTGAATTCAGCCCAAAATTCGGACCTGAAAACTGAACAGGGAAGCACTGGAACCACTGCTGCGAGCCGCTTCGCACATAGTGTGAACCCAGCCTGAAGAAACGGCATACTCCGGCTATTCTTTCAGAGCTCTGTGCCACGGAAGTTACGTCATCACAGCTCAGCCATTCATGTGGCCAGAGCCTGCGAACCTGGAAGATCGGATGAAGATGGAAACACTGTCAGTGGTGACAGTGTGCGGCTGGAGGGTTTTGTTTCTAGGCGAGCCTTTCATAACGTGCAAGTATGCAAAGCATACTAGCACATAATGGAATTACTTTGCAGAAGGAAATGTATTTTTATTATTAATTTAAAGTTGACTACCACTTTAACAATAAAAAAAGGAAAGATGTTTTGGCTTTAAAGATAAGAAGAAGAATAGATAATATTTACATACCTAGGAGCACATGGGTGCTTGTACTGGGCTCTCTTATTAATATGATCAACATAGTAAACACCAAACTCTGCCGACTCCACGCGTTCCCAGCCAGGGGGCAGCCCTTCCCTCTCCAACGGGTGGCTCCAATGCGTAGTGTTTGTGTTGTGATCGATGTAATACTTCCGCCCTCGTATTGTCCAGTCCACAGACCAGCCAGCAGGTAGAGGCATATCTTCTGAACTGTGGTTGGTTAGGTTCCCTAAAGAAGTGGCTGCAACCCTTCCGATGCCTGTCCAAGGGATGAAAAAAAATAAAAAATTATAGTTTTATTTATGCAATGGGACGTTATCCTGTAAGGCGGAAAGGAAGAAGACATGCACTAGGTTACACCACAGTCAAGTCCAGCTGCAAGAATGCAGGATGATGGAGATATACAGACTCCCAAGTTCGTTCACCTCTCCAGCAGCCCCTCCCCCAAGAATCTGACTTGTGAAAGGATCATTTCATAGCTCAGAGGTCGAGCACATCATTGTTGTTTTTGGAGCATAATTGGACCTGGAAAGGTCAGAAGCCCTTAAGGCTGACATACAATATAAAATGTCACCTTGGCAGAGCTAGCCCTCTGACAAACAGGACTACTAAGTGAAGGAATGGGAACCCTTTATCAATGTTTGGTAAAATGGAATTACTGGAATATAGATGAAATACATATACACATTTTGTCATATTACAACCAAATAAGTGGATAAAAAAAAAATGATACATATTTAATTTTTTTTATACAAATAAATATGCATTTGTATTCAGCCCTCCTGAATCAATACTTAGTAGAATCTCCTTTCACTACAATTACAGCTGGAAGTCTTTTTGGGGATGTCTCTACCAGCTTTGCACATCTAGAGTGAAATGTTTTTGCCCATTCTTCTTTGCAAAATAGCTCAATTGGATGGAGAGCGTCTGTGAACACCAATTTTCAAGTCTTGCCACAGATCCTCAATTGGATTTAGTTCTGGATTTTGACTGGGCCATTCTAACACATTAATAGGCTTTACTCTAAACCAGTGTTTCTCAACCGGGTTTCCGCAGCGATCTGAATGCCAGCCGCAGGCAGATGACAGAAGGATCACACGGGCACAGGCAGAAAAGCGACTTGCTTACTATTGGCTGTAGTGCGCTGTTCCCCGCCGGCCCCTCCTTTTATTCCTGAGAGCCCTTTCACGCTGTGCCGCACATAGCGTCAGCGGTAAAACGGCGCTGTTTTTAGCGATGCTTTACCGTCGGATTTGCGGCGTATTTCAGCCGCCAAAAGGGCACTTTGAACCCCTGCTAAGGCCAGGAGAGGGTTAAAACTGCCCGCAATGCGCCGATACAGTGATTTCAATGGGCAGGAGCGCATTAGAAGCGGCAAATTAAGCGCTCCTAATGCGCTCCAAAGAAGCTGCTGGCAAGACTTTTTCTAAAGCCCACCACTCCAGTGAATAGAGCAGCTGTTTCAGGGTGGATTGCAGGCGCTATTTTTTAACACTATAGCACCTGAAAATCACCCTCAGTGTGAAAGGGGTCCTAATGGTTCTATGCGATATTCCCTGTGGTGGACAGAATAAGAGGGGCTGACGGGGGGGGAACAGCGCGCTACTGTTCTAAAGCCAAAAGAAGAATTAAGCTGGTATTGTAGTGTGTTCAGCTGTGTCACCCACAATGTGCCCAACAGTCTGTGCCCTGTCCCATGCAATGACCTCTGTCTACATGCAATTAGACCTGCTTCCCCGCTCTGCAATCGGCCGTGGTTTTGCATGGTCCGATCATGTGACTGGCTCCCAGCACCCGGCTTCAGAAGTGAGGAGGGACAGCAGACAACGGATGCCCTATAGTAAGCCTATGGGTGATGTCATCATGCATGCATTCAATTCATTGTTGGTGCTCTCTCCCCTCCCCTGAAGAAGCGGACTCCTGTGGAGTTTATGTGACTGTACCAGAGTGCAACAGAAAATAGGCAAGTATTTACAGGTAAGTTAGTATAGGTCTTAGAAGGGGGGGGGGGCGCTTTTTTAGGCTTAGTTAGATGTAGAAGACGGGGGGGGGGGGGGGGGAAACCAATGGAGGGCAAACAAAAATTTGCCTTAGGAAGCATTTTTTAGGGGTGGCAGAAGAGACACTATGAGCGGCGGCGTCGCTATGGGGGTGCAGACCGCAGCCGGGCGACAACCGGCAGTGGGATGACACCTGGGCAGGCCACCGACTGACTGTTCAGTGACCGGAAAGAAAATCGAAAGTGGCTGCAGCCTCTGATCCTTGAAGTAGCTCATTTGGCAAAGCAGGTCAGAGTCCCGGGCTGCGTTCGTGCCTCGGCCGCTTTGCTACACATAGCTGGTAAAAAGGAGCTGTGGGCTGTGGGAAGTTAGGAGTCCGGTGAAATGGGGATTGAGAACCTCCTGGTATAGTATGGGTATAGTATGGGGGGATAGGACAGGCCCCTTCTTTCTTCTTGTCCCCTCTCTGACCCCCCCCCCCCCCCAGTTGGAGTTCCGAGTTCCCAATGGGAAGTGGTGGATCCTAAACAGGAAGGTGTGGTACCCAATTTTAGTCTTGCCTGGGGCAGCACAAAACCAAAATGCACCACTGGATGTAGATGCGTAATTCACTAGGTTACGGACATATCGGGGAATTGGATTTGGTACACGGTTTTAATACCCTACTCTTATTTAGGCTGACAATTTTTTTTTTAAAGAAATCTTTTATTGAACAAGAGAAATATATACAGTACAGTCAAAAGGATGTCATGACAACCAATAAGCATAGCTGACAGTATCTTTTAACATTTAAGTAGGACTTCAATCTACCATGAGAGAAACATATGTCAAAACCACAGAATCGGTGCCAATAACAGACCACTGTTGCAGGGGGTTAACATCGCATGCTGTTTGGGGCCCTGTCCCCACCAATCATATATATTCCTCCCACGGCCGTAAGATGGAGCAAGCGTATTGGGTCACGTCCCATCTGTCTACACACACACGTTTCCGCAGCCTTGAGCCATTTGTCCCATATTTAGAAGGGCAACCCCTGTGAGGAATATATCAACTTTTTGTATGGTAAGTAGGGGTGTCAAATATAATCGCTGCATCGCGATTCGGGTGTACCCGATGCGATTCCGATGCATGCGACCGTGATAATCGATGCCTAGCCCCGCCCCCGTCCCTCCCGGGAGAGTGCTCCGTTCTATGGTACCTTTTGTTTTCAGCGCTCGTGTGACTGCCCGGCCCTCCTCTCTCCTACGGTCCACTCCGCTCTCTCTCCTGGCGTCAGCCCCACCCACTGACTAGAACTTCAGCTTAGTAGAGGATACTGTCTGTATATGCCGCTGACTGACTGCACGATTTTCCTATCTCCACTCGGCTCTTACGTCTCTCCTGGCGTCAGCCCCGCCCACTGCCTAACGATTGGATCAGTAGAAAGGCGGGAGGGGCTGACGCCAGGAGAGACGTAAGAGCCGAGTGGACATAGGAGATAGGCGAGCCGTGCAGTCAGTCACGTTAGCGCGGCATATACAAGCACTATCCTCTACTAATCTGAAGTTCTAGTCAGTGAGCGGGGCCGACGGAGACTGGAGAGAGGCGGGCAGTCAGTCACATTAGCGCGGGCGCTAATATATACAAACGCTGAGAATTCCCGGCTGACAATGAAGAGCTGGAATGGAGATCGGGGGATGGTGTGCTGGCAGATCGCCCATCTCACTACAAGGCTGCAAGTTCCCTCTAATCATCCTCTGTGCAGAGCAGCATGTAAGTACAGAGGAGGAGGGGGGGTGCTGTGATTCGGGGACACAGGGTACGGGCATGTAGTGGAATCTGATGTACTGTCACCTGTGACAAGTCATTGTCACTGCAGGCAGGGACTGGGCTGTATGGAGGAGAAATATAGACCATCTCCTGTAGCGTGTCCGCAGTCTCTGACCATCTCCTGTAGCGTGTCCGCAGTCTCTGACCATCTCCTGTAGCGTGTCCGCAGTCTCTGACCATCTCCTGTAGCGTGTCCGCAGTCTCTGACCATCTCCTGTAGCGTGTCCGCAGTCTCTGACCATCTCCTGTAGCGTGTCCGCAGTCTCTGACCATCTCCTGTAGCGTGTCCGCAGTCTCTGACCATCTCCTGTAGCGTGTCCGCAGTCTCTGACCATCTCCTGTAGCGTGTCCGCAGTCTCTGACCATCTCCTGTAGCGTGTCCTCAGTCTCTGACCATCTCCTGTAGCGTGTCCGCAGTCTCTGACCATCTCCTGTAGCGTGTCCGCAGTCTCTGACCATCTCCTGTAGCGTGTCCGCAGTCTCTGACCATCTCCTGTAGCGTGTCCGCAGTCTCTGACCATCTCCTGTAGCGTGTCCGCAGTCTCTGACCATCTCCTGTAGCGTGTCCGCAGTCTCTGACCATCTCCTGTAGCGTGTCCGCAGTCTCTGACCATCTCCTGTAGCGTGTCCGCAGTCTCTGACCATCTCCTGTAGCGTGTCCGCAGTCTCTGACCATCTCCTGTAGCGTGTCCGCAGTCTCTGACCATCTCCTGTAGCGTGTCCGCAGTCTCTGACCATCTCCTGTAGCGTGTCCGCAGTCTCTGACCATCTCCTGTAGCGTGTTCGCAGTCTCTGACCATCTCCTGTAGCATGTCCGCAGTCTCTGACCATCTCCTGTAGCATGTCTGCTGTGTTTAGACTTTGCTACATGCAGGAAGTGTTATTGTGTGTTGTTTTTTTGTTTGGAGTACTTAAATATTTTTTTGATGAAAGCCATGCGCACTTGCGCTGCAATCGTTATGCATCGCGGAATCGAATCGAATCGCGGCCTTGATAATCGTAATCGCATCGAATCGTGAGACCGGTGAAGATGCGCAGCCCTAATGGTAAGGTTGCATTAACCTCAGTAATCCATTGCAAAATAGTGGGGGGGGGGGGGGGGGGGGGATCAGGCCTCATCCATACCCTAGCGATCACCTTTCGTGCAGAGAAGAGCGTTTCGTGCAGAAATATTTTAGAGAATTTATTAATGTCAGGGTTAGGGAAGATTCCCAAAAGACATGATTTCGGTTACAGGGGACCCCATGGTGTCATGGAGGAGCTGACAATTTTTAAACTTGTACCAGAAACTACACTGACTGGTTTCTATTCATCAATGTAGATGTCAGTCAGGATTGGGAGTCAGCAGCCTCACAAAGCAGCTCTCAAATAACAAATCCCCAGACGGTGGATGGGATGAGAAAGGATCTTCCAGGCATTCATGTTTTTCATGTAGAATGTGTCAGGTTTAGTGATCGGAAATTATTCATATTTTAGAAGCAATTGCCATTTTCTGCAACTTGAAAATTTTGCCCATGTTTGTTTTATTTTTTTAATAAAAATAAAAAAAAGCAACCGTATTTGCTTGGACATAAAACTAGTAGTATCAAAATATGAAAATCAAAGAAAAGATTGCGTTTAGATAAGGTATGATTTATGATAAAATTCACAAGAAATACAAAGACAAGAAGTGCAATACTACTCTGTTACCTGCAGGATGTCTGCCTGGTCCGTGCATCATTCTCTGTACATGATCATTGCTGTGTTCATAATATCTGTAATCTTCATGTTGCTTCCTCCTCTGTCCATCATAATGGTGGTCTGAGCAGAAATACCTGGGGTTTGCATCTCCATTCTCCATAACCGAATTGGCTTCTGTTAAAAAAGACTGAGCGGAGCCGCCATACTCCCTAGGCACGTCACCCAGCCCCCTCACTAAATACGAAGGGGCGGACATCCTGTTACTCTCCCTGCGCATGACCTCCTGGGGAGTTCTTTGAACCGGAGTCCGCAAAAAACTTTGATTTCTGGAAACCACCCCATCCCCTGCAGGGGGGTATTGAGAGGGGGCAGGATCCGCTGGGAGGATGTCAGTCCGACGTGGGATGGTTGGACCATGGCGAATGAAAGAGGGCATCAAATCTGTAATGCAAAAAAATGGTATACAACATGAAAAGAAAAAAAAAGTGTCAGAGTCAGTGCCCTTTATAATAGAAAGTGTTGAAGAAAGAAGAGTCTGTGGGGGACACTCCAGAAGAGGGAGGAGCCAGGAGTGCCGCTGAGGGACCCCAGAAGAGGAGAGTCGGGCCGCTTTGTGCAAAACCCTTCCACAGGAGGTGGAAAGTATAACATCTTTTTTTTAAACAAACCTTTAAAATCACTTTAATTTGCTTCAACCCTAATTTTTAAAACCAATGGACTTTCTTACTCCTTCCAATTTTCTCATCACTGAAGTCCAATAGGAACATTGGTTTGACTTCACAAAGAACTAGAAAATCAAACAAACGTTCTTAGAGCGGAGGTCCATGCAAAATGTGAACCTCCGCTTTTCGGAACCCTCCACGCCTCCGGTGTCACATTTGGGGAAGGGGGGGGGGGTGCAGATGTATAATACAGGTACTTGCACCCACTTCTGGCATAGATAGCCACAGAATCTGCAGGTTTACCTACGCCACTCGTACAACCCCCCCCCCCCCGCGTTCTGGGAAACACATAGTTCACAGAACACAGCGGCACCAGTGAAAGACACGCATGCGCAGTAGGGAAACCGGGAAGTGAAGCCGCAACGCTTCACTTTCCTGATTGCCTCACAGAGGATGGAGGCGGGGGCAGCTGAGAGACGAGCGATTGCTTGTCTTCTGCTGCCGACATTGCGGGCGCGCTGGACAGGTAGGTGTCCATTTATGAAAAGTCAGCAGCTGCAGTATTTGTAGCTGCTGGCTTTTAATATTGTTATTTTATGTGGACCTCCGCTTTAAATCTGAAAATTTCAAAACAAAAAAGTCTACTTCTATGGCCAACCTTGTACACACGATCGGATTTCCATCGGACAAATCCGTGTAATTTTGTGCGAAGGGCATTGGCCGTGAACTTCTGCAATCAGACGGCTGAAATTTTTCAGCCAACATAAAGGAAACACGTGTTTTTTCAGCTCTTTAGCGCCACCATTTGGGCAACTTCTGCTAATGTTGTCTTATGGTTTTCATTGGTTCAGGGCATGCGTGTTTGTACTTTGGATTTTTTTTTGGACGGACTTGTGTACACACGATTGGATAATATGACAACACATTTGTTGATGGAAAATTTGAAAGCATGTTATAAAACATTTGTTGTCGGAAAATCCGACAACAATTGTCCGATGGAGCATACAAAACGGTCGGATTTTCCAACAAAACCCTGCCATCACACATTTGTTGCCGGAAATCTGATTGTGTGTAAGAGGCTTAAGAGTGAACAATCCTGGGGGTGTTAGTTGTTGTTTTTGACAAGTCAGTGCCTGACCTCATCAAGTCAGCAATTCTACTACCCGAAACACTGATTGTATCTTAAATGCAGCAATGATTCATGTACATTATAAGAGACTGGAGGGGGGAAAGAAAAGAAGAACACCCCCCAACAACCTCAATCATGTCCCTGGTGTATGCATTTGCAACCTGTGATTTCTGTCTCTCTCCATCACCCTGCAAAACACTGATAAGAGTTTGCTTTCATTCCCAAGACCCCATTTGGGTTCGACTGACAAAGAAACCATAGAAACCACTGATAAGACCTTCCTGCTATTAGAGGCATATAGGTCATTATATGATGCCCCTTTTCCTCCATGGACTCTTCAACTGCAATGAGTGCCCTGAACCCAATTAACCTAGTTTAAAGTGGAAATCCATCCTAACACTAAAATCGCTGCATCTACAGACATTTAACACTAACCTATAGCCCTGTAAAGAAGAATTCAGTGTACATACCTTTTCTGAAGTCGATCCAATTCGGTCTCCTGCAGAAGACACAGCCAACAACAGCTGTGAAATGAATGGGAAGTGAAGTCACCCATAGACCTACTATGGCATGGGCGTCCGCTCATAGGGTTAAGGGGGGGCGAGTGACCCCCCCTGGAATCAGCAAGGGTCTGCCATGCTCCCATCTGTGGCTTTGCTGACTCTCTCTGTGTTTGTGCAATCGGCTCCACAGCTCTTGCAATATCAGTGTCACGGAGCTTACAGAGCTTACTGCCACCTCTGGCCGATTCCTTTATGTGCACCCTCGTGTTTGCTTTGATAACTGTAATGTATTTTCAAATGGACATGTAAAAACAGGACTTGGGAGAAGGAAGACCACCGTGACCATACAAGTGGGGGGGTGTGAGTACAAGTGAAGGGAGGAGGCTGTTTGCGTACAGGGGGGCTGGCATATATACAGACGAGGGGGGAAGCTGAGTGCATACAGGTATGATCAGTGAAGGTATAGGAAAGGTGACTGTAAAATTATGCCCCCCCCCTGGAAAAAGTTCAGCGGACGCCCATGTTATGGGGCTTCCCGTTGTCGGCTGTGTGCTCTGCACCTGCCTACACAGCGAAGCCGCGGCTGACATCTCAGTGTGGGACCTGGTCGGATTGGCTGCAGAAAAGGTATGTATATATACGTATTTGTTCTTCACAGGGCTAGATAGGTTAGTGTTAGAGCATGGATATCTGTAGATGTAGGGATTTTAGTTTTAGGGTGGATTTCTATTTTAAAGTGTTTGAACCCTAGAGAGGAAAAAAAAAAAAAATCCTGTTCCCTTATAGTTAAAAAATAATAATACAAAAAAGGCCATAAATCTTGCAGCTTCACTTCCTGGTTCCCTACTGTGCATGCGCGAGTCGCGCTTTGCAATCTCACGGGCCCCTGCTAACTTCTAGGACCTGTGCGTCTCCCAAAAAGACAGCGGTGGGAAAGGAGGAGGGACTGGACATGACGTAGATCGCCACAGATACTGTGGTGATCTATGCCCGGAAGTGGGAGTAAATACCTGGATTACACAGGTATCTGCTCCCCCCTAAAAGAGCCAAATGCGACACCGGAGGGGGGGGGGGAGAATAATCCAAAAAGCAGAAGTTCAATTTTTGGGTAGAACTCCACTTTAAGCTTCCAAATTGCAGTGTGTCATTGTTTATCAGAAAAAGCTTCTAAATACCTTTTTGTGAAGCATCTTAATGCCGGTCACGCGACTCCCGGCCGCTCCGATCCAGGACCACAGCGAGAGGAGCCGAGCAGCCAGCTCAGCGGTCACGTGACTCCCGACTGATGTCAGAGGGAGATCTAAGCTCCTCCTGCTGTAGCCCTGGATCGGAGTATCAGTGCAGCCCACTTCTCAGCAACCCCGCTTTAACGGTCAGTGTTTAGTGACCCCACTATGAAGCAGGGTCGCTGGGGGTCACCGAACACAGAGTTAAAGCATGGTCGCTGAGCGACCCCAGAGACCCCGCTCTGACCCCACTATTAACTCACAGCGATCAGTGACCCCGCTCTGTTTACAAGTTACCCCACTACGACTCTCAGTGACTCCAGATAACCTGCTCTGACTCTCGATGACCCCCCTGTGAACCCCAGCAACTACAGAGACAAACGCCCACCTCTTAGTGATCTCACACTGTTTACAAGTGACCCCCACTATAACTCGACGACCCCAGGGATCCCGCTCCGACTCTCGGCGACACCAGAGGCCCCGCTCCGACTCTCGGCGACCGCACTATGAACCTCAGCCACTGCAGAGACACTGCCCACTTCTCAGCGACCTTGATTTAACTATTAGCGATCAGTGACCCCACTCTGTTTACAAGTCACCCCACTACGACTCTCAGCGACTCCAGATAACCTGCTCTGACTCTCGATGACCCCCCTGTGAACCCCAGCAACTACAGAGACAAACGCCTACCTCTCAGTGATCCCACACTGTTTACAAGTGACCCCACTATAACTCAGCGACCCCAGAGGCCCCGCTCCTACTCTCGGCGACCCCACTATGAACGTCAGCCACTGCAGAGACACCGCCCACTTCATAGCGACCCTGATTTAACTATTAGCGATAAGTGACCCCACTCTGACTCTTAGAGTCTCTAAGAGTCTGAGTGAGGTCGCCATTAACCTCAGCAACTACAGAGACCATGCTCTGACTCTCAGCGATCAGTGACGCCACTACAACTCTTAGCCACCCCAGAGTCCCTGCTTCGACTTCGACCCACTCCAACTTCTAGAGACCCCCTTATGAACCTCAGGAACTACAGAGACACCGCCCACCTCTCAGCGACCCCGCTTTAACTCTGTGATCCCGCTACGACTCTCACCAACCCCAGAGACTCCGCTCCGACTCTCAGCGACCCCGCTTTAATTTATAGAGAGCCCCCTATGAAACTCAGGAACTACCGAGACAATGCCCAGCTCTCAGCGACCCCACCTTAATACTCAGTGATCCCACTCTGTTCACAAGTGACCCCACTACGAACCTTAGCAACTACAGAGACCCTGCTCCGACACTAAGCAACCCATTTGACCCTGCTCTGACTTCTAGAGACCCCACCTAAGAACCTCAGAGACACCGCCTACCTCTCAGCGACCCCCCTTTAACTCTCAGCGACCCCCCTTTAACTCTCAGTGATCAGTGACCACACTCTGTTTACAAGAGACCCCACTACGACTCACAGCGACCCCGCTCTAACTCTCAGCAACACCGCTACAACTGTAAGTCATCCCGCTCAGACTAAGTGAACCCAGAGACTCCGCTACGACTCTCAACAACCCCGCTATGACTGTAAGTCATCCCACTATGACTGTAAGTGACCACAGAGAGAGACCCCGCTACAACTCTCAGCAACCCCGATAAAGGCTGTAAGAGACACCTCTACGACTGTAAGTCATCCTGCTCAGGCTGTAAGTGACCCCAGAGGCCCCGCTATGACTGTATGTGACCCCAGAGACCCCGCTACAACTCTCAGCAACCCCGCTACGACTGTAAGTCATCCCGCTCAGACTGTAAGTGACCACAGAGACCCCGCTATGCCTGTAAGTGACCCCAGAGACCCCAATACAACTGTAAGTGACCCCAGAGACCCCAATACAACTGTAAGTGACCCCAAAGACCCCACTACGACTGTAAGTGACTGCGCTGTGCCTGTAAGGTGACCCCAGAGACCCCGCTACGACTGTAAGTGATCCCACAATAATCCCGTAGAACTGTGGTGACCCCCTCTCTCTTGCTGTGACCCCCAGTGACTACATCCCTCTCCCCTTCCCAGACTCAGGGCCCCCATTATAACCCCCCGGGTACTTACTCCGCAGGAGCGGGGAGGTGTCCTTCTTCACATACTTGCCCTGCACCTCGGACGGTTTGGAAACTTCTTTCTTGGTCTTCTTCCTGGATAACATCCCCTCCTCCTCCCCCCGGGCTCCGCTACACGGCGCGTCCCCTCATACTCTCCTCTCTACGACTACACGGCGACATACTCCCCCCTACCCTCCACCACTCCTACACCCACCGCCAGGCTCCCTCTGCCGGTCACACCGGGGAACCCGCCAGAACGCGCACTCGTTCACAGCTCCCCTCCCGGATACGGCGGGAGCGCGCACCCCGTGTCACGTGACCGGAGCTTCACAAACTTTCTTTCCCCTTCAGCATCAACAGGCGCCGACGTCAGCGCCCCGCCCATTGCCCCGTTGGACTAGCTGGTTGGTAAGGGGGAGTGGCGCTAGGCGCGTGCCGAGATCTCCGGCGTCCTGGTTGCCTAACGACGATGGGGGAGTGGGCGGAGCCGAGACAGCCCTTCTTGGAGTGACTGGTCCCGATCAGTCTGCAGTAAAAGTCAGCGCTTGTCCATGATTTTCACATTATCACTTACCTGCAAATGAAGCTGCGCTGTCTCTGCTGCAGGCCGCATGCATTGTCGCCCCTCGGACTCCGGTTCTGCGATTGTCCAGAGTTGCATGATGTTGCATTTGGAGAGCTGTTTGACACAGGTTGATGTGTGGTCAACATCTGTGCGTTACCTATGCCCAGGGGTCAAGTCCTGGGGAAAAAAACGTGGGAACTCCCACCCAAGATCCACTCCCCCACCAAAAAAATTAAATAAAATGATACGCTCATATACATAATTACTAAACCGCAAGTTCTTTCTGAAACCCGCGATAACTCGCAGCAGACCTCCGCAATGTCTCCTGGGAACACTGACAAAAGCTCCCAGGAGACATTGCGGCATCCAGGAAGTGACGGAATACTCGCACACTACCTGATTGAATCTATATACAGGAAGCGGCCAGTAACATAAAGGATTACTAAGGTTCGCCTGCCCCTGACAGTGACTCGAGCTGGGCATCGCCACTTAGTGAAGGGCGGCTCGGCTGCTCACGGCTGCTCTAGTCCTGCAAAGGGAACCGAGTTCCTGCTGTAAAAAAAAGTGCAGGAACTCCGTTCCCACACGTTCCCGCATTACTTGAGCCCCGCCTATGCCCCAATATTCTATACCTGGAAGTAGGAGCTAGCTGATGCTGAGGTCACATCAACAATAGAGCAGCTCAATGCAGAGGAGAGGCCATATGCAGTGGCGCTGCTAGGTCTGCAAAAGATCTGGGGCTAGAACCCATAGAAGCGGTTACTGACCTAACCAGGGACACTTGGGTGGTAAGCAATTTTTCACGGGTGATGGCTGGTGTTGGCGCTTCAATTATCACATGATGGTTGATATGGTGTCAGGATGATTGAAGCACATTATTTCTATTGTTACATTGTAATATATAATGAAATGGTTCAACTCACAATGCAGAATCAGTGGGAGCCCCGAGTGTGTCACTTGCCACATCTCCTGCCACCTGCTTGTCACTTCCACCGTCACCTGTCACCAGAGGCAGCTTGTTACTTACCACTATCGCCTGCCACCAGATGTGTATTGTCACTTGCTACCGTCTCCTGCCACCTGATGTGAATTGTCACTTGGCACTGTCGCCTGTCACCAGATGTGTATTGTAACTTTTTACCGTTCCCTGCCACCTGATGTGGATTGTCAGTTGCCAGATCTCTTGCCACCAGATGCAGCTTGTCACTTGCCACCGTCGCCTGTCACCAGATGTGGATTGTCACTTGCCAGTTGCCACTGTTGCCTGCCACCAGATGTGGCTTTTCACTTGCCACTGTTGCCTGCCACCTGATGTGGATTGTCACTTGCCACATCTCCTGCCACCAGATGCATCTTGTCACTTGCCATCATCGCCTGCCACCAGATGTGGATTGTCACTTGCCACCAGATGTGGATTGTCACTTGCCACTGTCGCCTGTCACCAGATGTGGATTGTCACTTGCCACTGTCGCCTGTCACCAGATGTGTATTGTCACTTTTTACCGTTCCCTGCCACCTGATGTGGATTGTCAGTTGCCACATCTCTTGCCACCAGATGCAGCTTGTCACTTGCAAGTTGCCACCGTCGCCTGTCACCAGATGTGTATTGTCACTTGCCACTGTCGCCTGTCACCAGATGTGGATCGTCACTTGCCACTGTTGCCTGTCACCAGATGTGGATTATCACTTGCCACCAGATGTGGATTGTCACTTGCCACCAGATGTGGATTGTCACTTGCCACTGTCGCCTGTCACCAGATGTGGATTGTCACTTGCCACTGTCGCCTGTCACCAGATGTGTATTGTCACTTTTTACCGTTCCCTGCCACCTGATGTGGATTGTCAGTTGCCACATCTCTTGCCACCAGATGCAGCTTGTCACTTGCAAGTTGCCACTGTCGCCTGTCACCAGATGTGGATTGTCACTTGCCACTGTCGCCTGTCACCAGATGTGGATTGTCACTTGCCACTGTCGCCTGTCACCAGATGTGGATTATCACTTGCCACTGTTGCCTGCCACCAGATGTGGCTTTTTACTTGCCACTGTTGTCTGCCACCTGATGTGGATTGTCACTTGCCACATCTCCTGCCATCAGATGCATCTTGTCACTTGCCACCATCGCCTGTCACCAGATGTGGATTGTCACTTGCCAATGTCGCCTGCCACCAGATGTGGATTGTCACTTGCCACATCACCTGCCACCATTTGTGGATTGTCACCTGCCACATTGCCTGCCACTATTTGTGGATTGTCACTTTCCATGCCAGCCAGTGCCACCAAAAGTGCATTGTCGCTGCATTCGTGGCAAGCTGGCAGCACTGGTCTATTTAGCACAGAGGCATGTGCAGTTGTTGGTTCTGAGAGAGGGCAGGAGTGCAGTGATGCCGGGCAGGCAGTGATAGATGATGTCATCTCGCTGCACCTCTGACATTATAGAGGCCCCGCTGTGAGGGCGGAAGAGTGGAGATGCAGGGCAGGCAGAGAGAGATGATGTCATCTCTGCTTGTCTGCCTGCTCGCTTCTTTCATCCGCCTGCCTAGCTCTCTCATGCAGCCCCCCCTCCCACTCACTGCACCCGCAGCCCGGCTGCAGACAGGCCATGGGCCCCAGATTCGGGGATATAGCCCTAATAGCCACCCCCTAGCAACGCCACTGGCTATATGCATCCTGGTGTGCCTGCTGGTGTCCCTAAGCCTCATGCACACTGGGCCCTTAGTCCTGATGCATGAGATCCAAGCATTTTGGTGCAGGCAGAGGGCACACATGTACCATCTATCCCTGCTGCTGGCAGCCTGTAAAACTCCATGAGAGGCTGACAGCTGCTGCTGCTGCTTGGTAGTAACATTTAGAGCAGTATGCACCAGGGACGAATGCCCAGAACACAGACTGCTTGCATCCTCTGGGTGTATACTGCCCTAAACATTAGTAGCATTCAGTGCAAATTGGAGTCACTGGTGTCGGTGGGAGGCATAGTGCCCAATCTAGACATGTGTATTTGAAAACGAACGCACAGAATCCGAAATCCAAAATAAAAAAATGCTTTATTTTCATTTTTGTTGCTACAACAGTTCGATATAGATAGAAGATTCAATATAACGCTGACAATAGCAATCTGTGTCTATCAAACCTGCGGTCAAATGTGCCTAACCTAACTTTATTAGCCCAAGATTATTCTACATCACAGGTGTCAAACACAAGGCCCGCGTGCCAAATCTGGCCCTCCGCGCCATTAGGGTGACCACGTGTCCCAGATTCCCCAGGACAGCCCCACATTTTGCAGGTCTGTCCCGGGCACATTCATTCCAAGATAATACAGTGTTCCGGGAATGAAACTGACACAGCCACCCCCCGGGCCAATCTGATTCCCTGAAAAAAGACCGCTACATCACCGCTTTACTCACTGACAGTACTTGACATCACCGCTCTGCTCACTGACAGTACTTGTCCTGGCCGGGAATGCCTGGGGGAGTACAACCCTGCCCCCTGCTTGTGATTGGAGAAATCATAAATCCCGCATCTTGTGTCCAATCACTGTGCTGTGATTGGACACAATCACAAGCTGATTTTTTTTTGGGGGGGGGGGGTGTCCCTGAATGGTAGTTTGGAAATATGGTCACCCTACACGCCCCTCGCACCTCCTCTGATCCTCCTCCAGACCCTTACTTTCTGCTTTCAAGCAATGCATCCATCTTCTTCCAAGCAGCAGCATAAGGTAAGGGGGTGCACTGTGATGTAAAGGAGGGTGGGGGGCTCAACTTCTGACAGTGGGGTGGCTCTTGACATCTAATGTAAGGAGAGGGGATGCGCTCCCCTCCCCTTACATCTAATCTTACAGATACAACCGGCCCCTTTGAGTGCAATCATAATGCTGATGCGGCCCACGATGAAATTGAGTTTGACACCCCTATTCTTCATAGAGAGGAAAGATTCGACATTATAGAGACAGTGTTGGGGTACACCATTCGACATGAATGACAAAGATTTGACGAAGCAGCGTGTCTGCCGAAAGTTCTAAGAAGATTGGAGTAGCTATACTGTACGATGCCGCAATCGTACATTTCCGTTCAAATGCTCCGCCCATAGGCTATAGAAGAATTCTAATGTTGGTTGACTAGTAATAATAATTAATAAATATAATTATTACTAGTGTCATACAACATTAGAATTCTTCTATAGCTTGTAGGTGGAACATTCGACAGGAAATGTATGATTGCGGCGTTGTACAGTTTAGCTACTCGAATCTTCTTAGAACATTCGACAGACACCAAAAGCCTTCAATGACAGATTCAACCTTAATTAATTAGGAATTTTCGGACGAATGCATTTTTTAAAGAAACAAAATAAATAAAAACTAATTTTCGGAATAACTAAATAAGTTAATTTTTCAGACGAAAACTAAATTCCGAAACAAAATATTTCAGTGTGCACATGTCTACCAATCACTGGTGTCAGTGGGAGTAGTAGTGCCTCATCCCTGGTGTCGGTGGGAGGAGTAGTGCCTCATCACTGGTGGCAGTGGGAAGAATAGTGCCAACTAAATATTTCAGTGTGCACATGTCTACCAATCACTGATGTCGGTGGGAGAAATAGTGCCCCATCACTGGTGTCAGTGGGAGGAGTAGTGCCTCATCCCTGGTGTCAGTGGGAGGAGTAGTGCCTCATCACTGGTGACAGTGGGAAGAATAGTGCCAACTAAATATTTCAGTGTGCACATGTCTACCAATCACTGATGTCGGTGGGATAAATAGTGCCCCATCACTGGTGTCAGTGGGAGGAGTAGTGCCTCATCCCTGGTGTCGGTGGGAGGAGTAGTGCCTCATCCCTGGTGTCGGTGGGAGGAGTAGTGCCTCATCACTGGTGTCAGTGGGAGGAGTAGTGCCTCATCCCTGGTGTCGGTTGGAGGAGTAGTGCCTCATCACTGGTGGCAGTGGGAAGAATAGTGCCAACTAAATATTTCAGTGGGCACATGTCTACCAATCACAGATGTCGGTGGGAGAAATAGTGGCCCATCACTGGTGTCAGTGGGAGGAGTAGTGCCTCATCCCTGTTGTCAGTGGGAGGAGTAGTGCCTCATCCCTGGTGTCGGTGGGAGGAGTAGTGCCTCATCACTGGTGTCGGTGGGAGGAGTAGTGCCTCATCCCTGGTGTCGGTGGGAAGAGTAGTGCCTCATCACTGGTGGCAGTGGGAAGAATAGTGCCAACTAAATATTTCAGTGTGCACATGTCTACCAATCACTGGTGTCGGTGGGAGAAATAGTGCCCCATCACTGGTGTCAGTGGGAGGAGTAGTGCCTCATCCCTGGCGTCGGTGGGATGAGTAGTGCCTCATCACTGGTGGCAGTGGGAAGAATAGTGCCACCTTGTTGGTGTCAGTGGGAGAATTAGTACCACATCGTTGGTTTCAGTGGGATTAATCGTGCCCCATCTTTGATGTCAGTTTAAGGAAGGGAATAGCACCTGATTGGAGGCCACTTGAGGTTAGTTTACCATGAAAATGATTCACTTCTAGCTTCTCAAAAAAAAAAATTTGTGTTACTTGTAAAATAAGTATAAGGTCAGCTTTAAATCAAAACCTCTGGCTCTGTGACCTACCCCACCCCACCCCACATGGCATTTTATGTATTTTTTAACACTTTTTTTCTGATATCTCTGGTGACACATTTATTTTTATTTTTTTACTAAAGGCAAATCCATTGTACACTTCCAAGTGCAGTCGCTGTAGATCCGAGGGGGACATGCAAGGAAAATAAAAAACAGCATTTTAGCTTGCACATGATTGGATGATAAAATCAGCAGAGCTTCCCCTCAATTCAGATCTCCCCCTCAGATCTACAGCGACTGCACTTCCAAGTGCACTTGTAGTGCAGAGTGTATTTGCCTTTAGCAAATAGCCCCCAATGAGTCTTTTTAATATCCAGACTGTGGGCAGGCCTAGATGTAGTAAAGACGGCAGCATCACTCTGCATCCGCAAGGCACTAGGTGCTCAGGGTTTAGGACCATGACACCCCACACTCACAGTCATTCCTTATGCCGCGTACACACGATCACTTTTTGTGATGAAAAAAACTAAGTTTTAAAAAACGTCATTTAAAATGATGGTGTGTGGGCAAAATGTCATTTTATGTCTTCAAAAAAACGACCAAAAAAAAATTCCAACATGCATGAATTTTTTGTGTCGTTTTTCAAAATGTTGTTTTTTGTGTCATAAAAAGTGACCGTGTGTGGGCAAAACGACGTTTAAAACGACGTTTTTAAACCCGCTCATGCTTAGAAGCAAGTTATGAGATGGGAGCTTCAATGGAACAGAGTGCCGTCGAAAGTGTCTTACGTAACCGCGCTTTGCTAGAGCATTGTAGAAAAACGATGGTGTGTATGCAGTCGTTTTTGAAAATGAAGTTTGAAAAACGTTGTTTTGTTTCGTCAGATAAAATGACGTTTTTTTTTTCATCACAAAAAGTGATCGGCATTAGGGCTTGTTCATGCCATTGCAATGGAGTAATGTTACATGAGTTGGTCTGCTGTGGTGCAACTCCTTTTATATGGTTCCCAAATGTGTCTGTGTTGCAGCACATGGTAATGCACTAGCATGCATTGGGCTGTAAAAATGAAGCCTGCACTATTTTACATCCTCTGTGGTTCAAGGGGAAGCCATTTCACATTAATGGGCTGCCCATACGCAACACAAGTTAATATTTTTGTATTAAATGCACAGCAACTGATAAGACTAGATGTGTGAATGGGCCCTTTGCCTTCCAGGATGAACAATCGGCATCTTTCAACCTAGAAGACCGAGGACATCTTGTGGCTAAAACGAGGTATTGCATGTATTACCTTTTCTTTTGCACAGTTGCACAGGCTCCTCTCCTGTACTGAAAATGTAGTTTGATTTTCCTGCACACTGTGAGCTTCTCACAATGTACATTCAAACTGCAGCAAGTCAGAGAGAGCCTACAACAGTTCTGGGCCAGAGGACATCCATCATCATCATCATCATCTTTTTCCTCCACAACCTGACCCACCCCTTTCATTAATTGGGTTTATTTTCTTTTAATCATGGAGGCTCGGTGTTACATTCGTGGGGCATGAAGGGTAGTCTACATGCAATCCGCAGTCTTCCTGGGAATGCCTACTCCTCCAGACTGATATTTATCCATCAAGGCATTTTGATATTTGCATAACTCCTCCCAATAGCCAGGCCAGTGTTCTTGAAAGGAATGCTAAAGCAGAAATCATTGCGAAAAGATGTATAGAGACCCAGCGATGACATGACTGGGTCTACAGAAAAAAAACAAAGCGTTTTAAAATGTCACTGCTTATTTTACAAACAAATAAAACATTTGTTTTAAAATGGTTATAAACCTCAGACATAAAATATGAACACATATCCCTCTCTAGCAGGGATATGCAAAAATACAAGTCCCATCATGCCTCTGGGTGCCATGCTTGTGGCTGTAAGAGTCTTGCTATGTCTCATGGGACTTGTAGTTCTGCACCAGCTGGAGGCCCGCTAATTGCATATCCTTGCTCCATAGTGTGTACTTGCCTCTATCCAGAGCACTAGGTGTCATTTCTGTCTGCTACTTTGTTCCTCTGCTTTCAGCATGAATCACTTCTGACAAGTTTTCCTGACATCAAAAATAGTGACATGGGAGGGACCTCTAGCACACAGCCTGTGATTAACAGCCACCGCTGTTGGTGTGTGCTGTGTGTCCCTTCCCAACCAATCAGCTCTCAGGGCTTTTAGCCCCCTGCTTTCTGCAAGCTCAGACAAGCGGTTTACACTCTGTACCTTGAGCAGATGTAGAGAAGGGAAAAATGCAGATAGTCAGGCAAAACTATGTAGGAGGATTTGTTTATTCTCTGTGTATCACCTGAGGCCAGTCACATCAATAGGTATATGGAAGGGTTTACAACTAATTTAACCACTTAAGGGCCTTGCCTGTTTTTCAGATTCGGTGTTTACAAGATGAAAACTGTTTTTTTTGCTAGAAAATTACTTAGAACCCCCAAACATTATATATATATATTTTTTTTTCTAACACCCTAGAGAATAAAATGGCAGTCATTGCAATACTTTTTGTCACACCGTATTTGCGCAGCGGTCTTACAAGCGCACTTTTTTTTGAAGAAAAAAATTCACTTTTTTTTTTTTATTAAAAGATAAGACAACAGTAAAGTTAGCCCAATTTTTTTTATATTGTGAAAGATAATGTTACGCCAAGTAAAATGATACCCAACATGTCACGCTTCAAAATTGCCCCCGCTCGTGGAATGGCGTCAAACTTTGACCCTTAAAAATCTCCATAGACGATGTTCAAAAAATTCTACAGGTTGCATCTTTTGAGTCACAGAGGAGGTCTAGGGCTAGAATTATTTCTCTCGCTCTAACGATCGCGGCAAAACCTCATTTGTGCGGTTTGAACACCGTTTTCATATGCGGTCACTACTCACGTATGTGTTTGCTTCTTCGCACAAGCTCGTCGGGACGTGGCGCTTTAAAAGATCTTTTTTGTTTTTGTTTCTTATTTATTTTATTAATCTTTACACTTTAAAAATAAAAAATAAAATGGGTCCTATTATTCTATTTACGTAAACATCCCTTGTAATAGAAAAAAAGCATGACAGGTCCTCTTAAATATGAGATCTGGGGTCAAAAAGACCTCAGGTCTCATATTTAGACTAAAATGCAATAAAAATAAATAAAAAATAAATGTTATTTGAAAAAATGACAACAGGAAAATATGCCTTTAAGAAGCATGGGCTGAAGTGACGTTTTGATGTTGCTTCCGGCCCTGCTACGCTATGGAGACGGGTGGGGGCCATCTTGCCCTCACTCGTATCCCAGCCGTGCAAAAAGGAAGGACCCGATTACCTCTGCCGCTGCCAAAGGCTCCCGGGAATGGCAGAGGGCGCAGGAGAGCAGAGGGGCTCTCTCCTGCCACCAATAACGGTGATCTCGCAGCGAATCCACCGCAAAGACCACCGTTATCGTTAACAGGACTGCTCACAGGAAAGATGGATATCTCAGTTGTGGCAGCAGCTGCTGCCGTTACCGAGATATCCATCTTTTAAAATGCCGACGTATATATACACACATGAGTGGGTCCTAAAGTGGTTCTAAAAAGGCAGAATGCTTTTTTTTTTGTATAAAAGTAAATAATTTAGTTCTGAGTTAGGCTTTACCAATACCCATTAAAAAAAAAAAAAAAAAGAAAAAAAACTTAAAATATGTTTATTTTTTATCTTTTCAAACACATCTACAGTTTCAGACAAAGAAGAAATAAATGTACATCTTTGTCCGTTGAGTCACCTCACAAGTTTCTGTATTACAATGAATCATCGGTATAGATTTATTTTAGCGTAATGCGGTTGATGCATAAAAACGGAACGCATGCATATAATAAATATCAATCATACAATTAGACAAAAGAACATTTTTCCTGGTAGCTGGAAGAGTTTAACAATAAATGGATTGATATAATGAGAAGCATACATCACCTTGCTTAGAAATAAACCATGTAACAACCAATCAGAAATGCAATGTACAAAGACTAAAAGGAAAAACGTATTTATTGATTGGTTGCTATAGTCTTCTACAGATCATCGCTTTTGGTACTTATTTTTGTTGGTGTATAAAAGGAAACGTTTGTCATTGGTGGCCTTCTTTTGAAAATGCCTTATCAGCATCTTTCTCAGTTTAGTGATCTACAAAGTATTTAAACCATTGAGTCGGCATAACAGCCAAGCAAACAGGATTTTCAGAAGGGGGTCAGCAATAGCAGCAAACAAGGTCCTCTTAGTACAGGATTTCTTTAAAGGAGAAGAAGTTCACCTTTGTAACATGTTAACCCATATTTACAGTACAGCACCTACCTGCACTCCCTGTGACAGCAGATGGGGGAACCTTCTCTCCGCACCTGCTGTCACAATTCAAAAACAGCTTAACAGTGCATGGCCCCGCCCACACAGCCACATCATTCACTCACAATTTAATGTGGATTAAAGTGGATGAAAACCCTTACATATATCCAGTGAAGTGAACAGCTTCAGATGATACACAGGGTTGAAACAAATCTCCCTACATAAGTTTTACATGTATATCTGCTGTCTTCAGCTTTATATACCATTTAAAACGTTAAAGCGGGGTTCCAACCACAATTATCATTTTTTTAAATGTATGTCCTTTCATTATGCGTTTTTTTAATATAAATCCGGTCACTTACTATTTTACAATCTGCCGCCGCTCCGCATAGTTATTTAAAAAAGATAGTTTATAAACCGTTGTCATTTTGAAGCCCACAAGCACTTACTTCCTGGAAGTCTTGGATGGAGAGTGATAATTGGGTAGTGCACTGCATCCTGGGAAATGATGACACACATTTTCCAGGAGCATTAGAGGGAGATAATGTCAGAATCCTATGCGATTCCAAAGGCCGATTTCGTGGGACCGCATAGCAACAGGCATTTCCAGATGAGTAAGAATTTTTTTTTTCTTTTTTAGGTCTAATGAGCACAATAATGAAAACAAAATTTTGGGATGGAAACACTTAAATATTGTGTTACTATTGTCTCTTCCTGATTCACCTGTGGATCCTTCCCATACACTGTGAGACAGCTGACTGGACAAGGCGCACACATCCCCGCTACACATAGGCAGAAAAGGGAAGCAACAATGCAGAACTGTGCTGTGAATAGACAAGCTATCTGCTAATCTATTTATAGCAACCACCCTGAAATAAAATTCAGCCTGGTTTTATCACAGTTGATGGAGAACCTGTCAGAAGTTATCATGCTGATAACAGAAAAATGGAGCAGGAGAAAGCCACAGGACCTAGGGCTTTGAAGGGAGACAAGAAAACACTGCAAATATATGTGCCCAGCTCACATTTCATAAATCGGGTTTACATCCACTTTAACGAACTACAAGTATGCACTGTGAGGGTGCTGATAAATGCTCTTGTAGTTCATAGATTCTTCCTGAAGTTCAGTGTCTGCCCATACGAGAGGTACAGCAAAAAATGAGGATGAGATCTTTGTATAATGAAATTAATCTTTACTTCAAAAGTCAATCTTCATGTACAAATAATTGAAATAACAAGCAACTGTACAGTTTCAAGCAACACTCACTGCAATGCTTTACTAACTGCAGTGCAAAAAAAAATGCATTTTTTTACCAGCAAAAATATGTGCATTTATTATTTTGTTAAAAAAAAGGTGAACTTATCCTTAAAAAAAAAAAACTACATATAGTTAACCACTTAAGACCCGGACCAAAATGCAGGTAAATGACCAGGCCCCTTTTTGCGATTCGGCACTGCAACGCTTTAACTGACAATGGCGCATGCAACGTGGCTCCCAAACAAAATTTGCGTCCTTTTCTTCCCACAAATAGAGCTTTCTTTTGGTGGTATTTGATCGCCTCTGCGATTTTTATTTGTTGCGCTATATACAAAAATAGAGCTACAATTTAGAAAAAAAAAAAAAACTAAATTTTAGTCAAACATTTAGACCAAAATTTATTTAGCCATATGTCTTTAGTAAAAAAAAAAAAAAAAAAAAAAAAATCGCAATAATTTTTTTTTTTTTAGCTACCTAGTGGGAACAGCGACACTAATACAGCAATCAGAAAAATGATCGCTTAGTGATGCTGGCAATAGGGAGTGAAAGGGTTAACTAGGGCGGTGATCAAGGTGCTAAAACTTTATTAGGGGGGGGGGTACAGGGCTACCCTGAACCTAACACTAACTGACTGTCACACTGACACTAAATACAGTAATCATACATGTACGATTACTGCATTCAGTGACACTGTGACAGGGGGGGAGAGGGGGGGGGGGTTAAATGTGTTTATGTGTAGTGTTTGTCAGTGTAGTGTTGTGCAGACTTACTGTGTGATGTGATCTCTCCTCAGCGGTGGATGAAAAAACCGCTGAAGGGAGAGATCACATCACTTCCCCCTTCCTGTGTTTACACAGGAGGAGGAAGTGACACACAGGCGGGCGTGCGCATTGGCTGGGAGCGATCCGGAGGGGGCGGACAAAAACGAAACGCCGCCCCCTCTGCACGGATCGATCGTACAGCCGCATGTACCGGGGGGTCCCGATCGGACCCCCGACCCACCTCAAGGCACCAATGTATATATACGTTGATGTGCCTGTCGGTGCCATTCTGCCGACGTAAATGTACATGCGGCGGTCCTTAAGGGGTTAAATATAATGATTGGAAAATTCTTATTGCAATAACTTTATTTTTACTGTATAGGACAAATCTGGTAGAATATAAAGCTCCTTCAAAAGCAGCTAATCTAAATCAGCACTGTGGTTTTATAAAGGGTCTCTAAAAATAAAAAATAAATATTGTGCTTTGTGCAGAGGATGATATGGCAATCAGTGCTCCAAATTAGATGTCCCATTACAGCCTGGAGAGCCAAAGAAAAAAAGAGCTAAAGGCTCAGGGCCAAGCCACGCTACATAGGGAGGAGCCTGGACTGCCTGCGGGGAACCCCAAAAAAGGAAGCAAAATCGGGGCTGCTCATGGCAAAAACAATTAAGAGCAGGTAAGTATGACAGGTTTGTTATTTAAACCAAAAAAACATTTAGAATCACTTTAACGCATGCTAATAACAAATGCTGCATCTAAAAAAATGGAATGTAACAAATTAATAATAATAATTAAAATGTTTTATTATTATTTATTCATTCCATTTGTTTAGATGCGGCATTCGTTAAATTCGGATAAATCGGAACCTCAGATAAATTTGTAGTCGTTACGTTAATCAAACAGCCAAATTTGAAAGGAAACTCCAATCCCTTTAATTTAATCGTTATTATTTTGTTCTTATTTTCAAAGTTACAAATTTCGATCATAACGAATGGCCCAAAAAAATGAAAAAAGAAACGAAAAACTTACAAATCTTTCAGCAGTACACATGTCTACTCTCCAACGACTCCAGTCTTCAACAATATATGACCTAGACATTTATATCAGCTGAATACTGAACTACTGTTTTGCAGTATGCAATAGGCAACCGAAGAAGCTGTAAAGCCTCGTATAAACTATCCGAATTTCCGATGGGAAAAAAACGTCAGACAGACTTTTCCATCGGAAATTCCGACCATGTGTATGGCCATCTGAGTTTTTCCATTGGATATTCCGAGGAATTCCATCAGAGTTTACATAGAGAACACGTTCTCTTTTCCTCTGATGGAATTCCGATGCGAGTTTGGTCGGGCAAAAGCCAGATCGTGTGTTCGAGGCATTAAACCAGGGGTGCCCAACCAGTGGCCCAGGGGCTCCGCGGAGCCCTCCGATGTGGCCTGTGACCTCCTGCTCTGGAATAGAATACGGTTATCAGAGGTCAGTTTATTATTAAAATCAGTGTATACATGGGCATATCTGTTCTGCAGTGGGTACTGGGCTGCTTTCAAACTGATCCGCAGATGCAGAGCAGTTTACCTGCGGGGTTACCTGCACTGAGCCATAGACTTCTGTTATTACCTGCGAGTTTAGTGAGCTTTCTGAAAGTGCACCAAACCTGCAGAATATAATAGAAGTCTATTACAAAGTGCAGAAAAGCCAAAAGTACGCTGCGTTGCACCCGCAGTGTGGGTAAACCGCAGCATATCAGTGTGAAAGCAGCCATGGGCTCCTTTCACACGGTCAGTCTGACCCAATTGGACCCTCCATTCACCTCTAAGGAGTGGCAGATGTAAAACGACTTGTGTCCTACCTCCAATCCAATCTGCCAAAAAAAAAAAAAAAAAGAAGGAGCATAGTGGGCTGTACCCATGTCCGCTTTGCATATGTAGAGTGGACTTGGGCCTGCTATACGCCCACTCGGCTCATTGTGGACGGCGACCAGTTACCAAGTCACTAAAGTGGCCCTCGCGCCTCAAAAGTTTGGGCACCCCAGCATTAAACTAAACTAATAGATTAACCTACCTGGCTATACATCACCAACTGAACAGAGCCCCTGTACTGGGATTTCTTTAGGGTAAAGATGTTATTTTGGGATTTTTTAGTAGAACTTCAGTTTTTAGGATTTAACTTACCTAGACTACCAGATCATGAGGGGAGTCCCCTCCTTAATCTTCTAATCAAATCTCCTTTACATGGACCATGCACCAATGCCTACAATTCCTCACTCCAGCAGTGCCTGTAATAAAGCTTTCAGCTGTACGACAGGCAGGATGCCAATGCAACTTCCAGTCTCATCTCCTTGCCTTTAACAGGCCCCCCTGTAGTTCTCCAGGCTACACAGACCACATTGTTAGAATCAGGTCGCAAGAAATATATGGGTTATGGGACTTTTGGTCCCAGTGCGTGTGTGCTCCTTGGTGACATAAGCACATTGTACATGGCTGCCCTTCACCTATACACTGTGAAGAGTAAAGGAAAGATGATCGTCGCAGTCACATGACTGCTCTCTATAAAAGCAGAAAAGTATTATGTTAGTTGGCATCTGGAGATCTGCTTTAAAGTGGAATTCCAGTCTATTGCTAACTATACTTAACCACTTATGACCCGGACCATTAGGCAGCTAAAGGACCTGGCCAGTTTTTGCGATCCGGCACTGTGTCCCTTTAACTGACAATTGCGCAGTCGTGCGACGTGGCTCCCAAACAAAATTGGCGTTCTTTTTTTTCCCCACAAATAGAGATTTCTTTTGGTGGTATTTGATCACCTCTGCGTTTTTTATTTTTTGCGCTATAAACAAAAATAAAGCGACAATTTTGAAAAAAATTCAATATTTTTTACTTTTTACTATAATAAATATTCCCCAAAAAACTATAAAAATAAAATAAAAATGTTGTCAGTTTAGGCCGATACAAATTCTTCTACCTAATTTTGGTATAAAAAATAAAATAAAAATAAAAATCGCAATAAACGTTTATCGATTGGTTTGCGCAAAATTTATTTAGCGTTTACAAAATAGGGGATAGTTTTATTGCATTTTTATCTTCTTTTTTTTTACTACTAATGGTGGCGATCAGCGATTTTTTTCGTGACTGCGAGATTATGGCGGACAATTTTGTCATTTTCATAGCAAAAAATGCATTAAAAATGCACTGATTACTGTGAAAATGACAATTGCAGTTTTAGAGTTAACCACAAAGGGGCGTTGAATGGGTTAGGTGTGACCTCATCTGTGTTTCTAACTGTAGGGGGGTGTGGCTGTAGGTGTGACATCATTGATTGCGATTCCTATATAAGGGAACACACGATCAATGACGGCGCGACAGTAAAGAACGGGGGAAGCTGTGTTTACACACAGCTCCGGGGACCGACCGCGGGACTCCAGCGGCGATCGGGTCCCGTGGCCACAGAGCTTCGGACCAGGTTGCGAGGGCACGCCCACGACCCATGGCTGAGCACTTAAAGAGGGCGAACCTGTACGTGCTTGTGCCCAGCCGTGCCATTCTGCCGATGTATATGTGCAGAAGGCGGTCCTTAAGTGGTTAAACCTGTTCCCACCCCCCTTCTAAGGGCGGCTATACATGGATCCAAATTGGGCCAGTTCTACAGGGACCAGACAAATTTCAATTCATGTGTAGGCAGGTTGGTTGTACACAAGTCGACTGATGTACAACTAGCCTGTCAGGTTTTTCCAGAGTGATCAGTGCCACTGGCAATACTGATCATTGAATTCTGATGGTGGGGAAGGCTTTCTGCTGTCAGAATACAATACCACAGTGAAAGGGATTACCCCAGCCACCTCCTCCAATATGTGAATAGTGGAACGGCTCCTTTTTAGCCAGCTTAAACTCTAGTCTAGATACCCTGTAGAAGGAAGATACTTACCTATTCTGAGGGTGCTTCGGCCCAGTCATATGATCCCCCCAGCGGCCGGCTTTAGAGGAGAGACCGCCGACAATGGCTGCAATGCCTGAGCCCTGATGTCGCCCATAAGTTTACCAAGGGGCATTCGTTGTCAGCTGTTCCTCCTCTCCCTTGAAGCTGCCGCTAGGAACTGATCACATCACCGGACCGGAGAGCCATAAGAACAGGTAAGTATTAGCAACTTACTTTCACAGGGTAGTTAGGATTGGATTTAGAACAGGGGTGGGGGAGTTGTGTAGTTAGCAATAGCCTGGAATTCTACTTTAAAGTGGAACTAAACCTTCCTATCGTTTTCAGCGAAGAAAGCTGCCATCTTGGCCTCTGATCTTCAACTGCCATGATGCTGCACATGTGATCAGTTATGACACCAGTCATTGGTTGTGCTCTCAACCAAACTATCAAACCATCCAAAGTGACAGTTACATTCCCGACACATGCTGTGAATGTAACCTTTTTTTAAACAAATAAATTGATAGATTTAGTTCCACGTTAAGCCTTCCCAACCAATCTTTTTATTGTTTTTGGTCTAGTTTAGACTTGCTTCAAAACAAGGCTTCGGACAGGCTTTGTTAAAGCTCTCTGAACGCCAGTCAAAGCTCCTGTCATTAAATAAAAGGGTTAGCTTACAGTTCTGTTTCGATGAGGCTTCGGTGGGGCTTTGATGAGGCTTCAAGTGAGTTTTGCCATAGACATCTATGGAGGCTTTGAATCACCACTGAAACTACATGGGGTATAATTTTTTAAGCAAAGCCGAAGCAAAGCAAAAGCAAGGTGTAAACAGGACTGTAAGCTAGCATGTCCAAAGCATTGTTTAAGCAACTGTAAATGAGCCCTTTAACATTATACATTAAAGCGGAGTACCACCCAAAAATGGAACGTCCGCTTTTGAAATTCCCCCCCACCTCCGGTGCCACATTTGGTACCTTTTTTTGGGGGGGGGGGGCGGATACCTGTGTAATACAGGTATTTGCTCCCACTTCCGGGCATAGATCACCGCGGTGACCTACTGCACATCCAGCGCCTACTCCGTCCCTTCCCCGCTGTCTTCTGGGAGACACCCAGAAGACAGCAGGGACCAGTGGGAACGAACAACTCACGCATTCGCAGTAGGGAGCCAGGAAGTGAAGCCGCAAGGCTTCACTTCCCGATTCCCTTACCGAAAATGGCTGTGGCAGCACCCGAGGGCTGATGGACAGATTGGCTTCGGCTGCCGACATGACGGGCGCCATGGACAGGCAAGTGTCCATATATTAAATGTCAGAAGCTGCAGTATTTGTAGCTGCTAACTTCATTTTTTTTCAGCAGAACTAAAAGCTTTAAATGAATTGTAAAAAAAAAATAAAAAATATGTTACCTGGTCACGGCCATATACTATACATTAACTCACAGACCTATGAGCTTTGAGGCCCCGGACAGACATATCAGATAAAGGAAAACTCCACGCAGGTAAATAAACTAACATTAGATCACGGCAAAAGCCATGAAGTAATTTTTTAATACTGTCAATTTATTAGACAAAATCCTAATACCTGCCAAATCGGCTTGTGGTGATCGCCAGGGTGATATGTTCACTAGTGATCTACAGAGCAGGCAGAAAGCTGAGCATGGGCAATGAAACTCTCAAAAATTTGAATCCTCTCTGCAATATCGCTATAAACCAACCGCACAGCAGGGTGGGTGGATTACAAGACCATATGCATCGCTGTACTTGGCTACGAAAACAGTTCCTATCTATGAATTCCAACTGTGCATTTGCCTGCTTGAATCAATTTGCCCTTTAAAATTGATGAATATTTCATTACATTCTGATATGCGCCCACATTAAAATGTATTTTTAACTTGCATATTATAAGTGGCTTGGCTGAAAAGCTCTGTCGTTCCACTAAATACAGAAGTATAAAAGGCTGGCTTGCTATCGCCCAATACAGGAAATGGTAATTTGGCTGGGTGCCCTCCTGAAGCGATCTGTCCATTATGCTTTATAGCCTGGGCTGCAGCAAGCACTCAGCTGCCGGTAATCAGAACGAAAGGGGAGATGGAGGAAGAAGATGCTCGGAAAAGAGGAATTTACAAACACAGACAATTCTGCGCGATATGGTAGATCCGAGGATCGTCTTCCATCATGACTGGTCGTCTCCGTTTAGTGCTTCCAGCCTCCGCAGCAGGGCGTTGCCAAAAGCCTCACGATATGCGGGGCTCAGGGAATCCAGCAAGGAGTAGATGGTTTCATGATACTGGCTGTGGCATCCCGAGTCAACCTGGTCAAATGCAAATCCGACTACCTGTGTGGTGTGAAAGCAGAGGGATAAGATTTTAAAATTGCGTGAACCAAAATTCTACGCACACAAACTTTATTCAATTTTTTTTACCAAAAAAGTTTGTCGCTTACTAAAGCAGCCCATAGATTATGCAATTTTTTTTTTTTTCCAAAAAGTCTGTTTATTAAGTAAAAGAAAAAATACAGTACATACAGGAGGAAATCGTGACAATCATGGAGTGCATCTTACAGTATTCTCCTGAGAGTAAAATATAATATCAGGTCTTAAAGGGATACTAAACTCAGGTTTTTTTTTTTTTTTTTCCTTAAATAACAAACATGTTATACTTACCTCCACTGTGCAGTTCGTTTTGCACAGAGTGGCCCGGAAAGCTGTCTTCTGGGGTCCCTCGGCGGCTGTCTGAGCTCCTCCTCGCAAAAGCTTTGCATCTTCATGCGAGGGCGCTCGCACGGTGGAAAGCTTTTGCGAGCGCGCTCCCGTGATACACTCGGCTCCGCCCCTCGGCGCGCCGCGTCATTCGGGGTGTTTGACAGCAGCGCCAGCCAATGGCTGCCCTGCTATCAATCCGCCCAGCCTAGCCAATCAACGGCCAGGCTGTGAGATGTTTTTTTTACCTTAATGCATAGGATGCATTAAGGTAAAAAAAACGTTTACGTTTACAACCCCTTTAACAGAATAAACAGGAGTTTGAGACTACTTGTTCAGTGCCAAGAATAGTCGGTAACCGTGAGGTAGCGACATCACATGTCTCTTGGGGTCCCACCCCTATCCGCTACACACAACTCCCACCAACCAGGGGACAGAGCAAGAGAAATAGGTCACGGCTCTCCTGGCTATGTACATGTATCCGCGGCCTTGAGCCACCTATCCCACACTTTTTCGAATTTAGAGGGACAACCCCTGTGAGAGTACATCAATTTTTTGTGCAATCCACTGCGAGATATCCAGAGGATTAGGTCTCATCCACATTCTGGCCACCACCTTTCGCGCAGAGAAAAGCGTTTCATGTAGGAATACTTTAGAAAACTTGTTAATGTGAGGGTTAGGGAAGATTCCCAGAAGACACAGTTTTGGCTCAAGGGTAATGGGAGAACCCATTGTATCGTGTAGGAACCTTACGACCGAGGACCAAAAGGACTGTATTTTGGGGCAATTCCAAAGGAGGTGGTAAAAGGTGCCCAATCCTCGACTGCACATTGGACAGGCAGCCGAGGAGTCAGTTTTGTATTTTGAAATCCGTCATGGTGTAAGATAAGCTCTGTGCGTTATAAAAATCTGAGTCAGTCGATCAGACAATTTGGGAGAGGCCAATTTACACGAATCCAAGGTGTCACTCCATTCATCATCTGCGATGGGGCCAATATCTCCCCCCCATCTAGTTTTACGAGCATACGCCGCCACGGTCGCTGTAGTGAGTGATAACATGCTGTATAAATTGGAAATCAGTTTCTTAGGGTCTGGGTATTTTACTGCCTCCATCAAGGGGTTGTTTTCTATGGAAGGGTCAGCTAGGGGGGAATTGTGCACGAAAAGCGCGACAAAGCTGTAGGTATCTAAAGTAGAAGTGGTCGGGAAGCGAGAATTCTAACTTCAGGTGTTCGTAGGTTTATAGTTTTCCATGGAGGGTGATGTGAGATAGATAGAATATGCCTCTTGAGCTCCACAGCCCGCTATCCGGGAGTACCTTAAATTCGGGAAGGGCTACGTTATGCCAAAGGGGGGTGAAGCTGTTTAAGGGCGGTATGTGTAATTTAGCTGACGCCAGAGTCCACCCCCCCCTATACTGATACAAGAGAGAGTCTTACGATCTGGCTGTCCATCCGCCCGTCCCCCCAGCCACCGCCACCATGGAGTCCAATGTTGGACGAGACCAGTCTGGGCATAGGAAGCCCAGGAAACTGTCCCTGTCAGTCTTGTCGATGTGAAAGAGTTGCAAGAGTTGAGCAGCGAGGTAGTACAGGTTAAAGTCAGGGAGGACCATCCCCGCGAGGTCAGTTGGGTTTTTAAGCCTATGCCACGGGAGTTTATGCCTATTATTGCCCCATGCAAATGGTTTTAGAAGAGCCTCAATGGATTTGAACAACCTGAGCACCAGAAACACAGGAGAGTGCCAGAGCACGTATACAATTTTTGGCAGCAAAATCATTTTAATAAGGCTTATGCGGCCCATGACACCCAGAGGCAAACGTGCCCATACCTGTGTCTTGTGCTTAAGAATGTCAAATAGTGGCGTTACATTTAGAGATATACAGTCAGCTGGATCCCTAGTGGCATAAATTCCAAGGTACTTAATACAGCTAACCCTTTGCAGGGGAAGCGATGCCCTATCGCCAGGTGTTGGGAAACTGTCTATATCCAGTTTATTCTCAATCCAGAGAAGGTGCCGAAACGTTTAATTAGGGCTAGGGCCTGGGGCAGAGAGTCAGTAGAATCATCCAGATATAGTATAGTATCATCGGCATATGTGCTTATTTTTTCTATAGATTATGCAATTTAGAAAATAATCTACATAGGTGTCCTGGTTCTAAAAGGTGCTCATAAGGCGGAAGTGATGTAGAGGTGTTCCACCCTTAAGCTGACATCTCCTCCAGCCCTGTGGGCACCTTCAGCGGCCGTGATTTGCCATAATCGGCAGGCCGGGACACCTATGTAGATTATTTTGCATGTGGCCAGATATGTACCGAGTTTAAAAAAAATAAATTATTATGGTAACTGCCCACTAGATGGCGCTTTTCCCTTTTTCCATAGACACACATGTGGTGGGAGGAAATCTAATTTGATTCGGACAGAAATCAGACCACATTCCTGTTCAAATTGCATGCGATTCTTTGCAGTGCGATTTTCACCCATTCATTTTGTATAGACGCAAACTGCACTGCAAAGCATCAGTTTCAGTATCTGGAGCAAATGCTTAGTATCAGTACTAACACCGATATCAGTATTGGTGGATCCATATACACCAGCTGTCACAGAGACACAACAGGAAGCTAGAAGAAGACTCTTGGACAGAAATATAAAAAGAGGAAGAGACGGTTACCCTTAATCCAGCATCTGTGAGTTCAAGACAGTATCTGGTCCCCTCCTTAATCTCCACATTGATGTAGGCCATGTCCACGGCGCATGGCAAGTTTTTGGAGACAAACATGTTGGCGACGGCAAACAAGACGTCATTTACAATGGCTTCAGCTTCCAACCTCATGTCTTTCACATCCACCCCTTCCAGATCTCTGTCCAAATCTTGATCATGGACAGCATTAATAGGAAAATCCATGGGGTTGTAATCCACTTCCATCTTCTGCAAGAAAAACAGTCATTACATTTATTAATGACCAGGAACGTTCAATAAAGAAAGCATCAATAAAGTTTTCCAAAACCAAGCAAGTAACGGACCGGGAAGAGATTTGGTAGCAAAGAATTCTTCCTGGAGTGGTGTAGAGTCCTGGCAATTTTGAGTGCAGGGCTGACCACTGTGCTCTAGGGACCGCCTCTGAGGACTTGTCTTAGAACTGTCCCTGAACATCAGGACTTTACCAGTAAACCAGAGAAGCCTTCCACGTTAATGTTCATATAAAGCCAATTTGTTTAGTTTTGCATGGAGCAGGAATAATTAAAATAATTCATAAAGCTGGACCCCAGACCAACAGTTAAATACACACATTTAATACATAGAAGGGATCTGTTTTATCCACCAAAGGTTTGTATTTCTGTCCATTCAGCCCTGAGAGTAACACAGCTCTGCCACATAGCACAGACTTGACAGGAAACCTGATTTTTCTCCTCTGCAGTTCAGGAATACTTACAGGTCTTATCCCTCCCCCAGCCTGTGATTGGACAGCAAGATAAGAAGCAACAGACTGATGGACTCTTGGAACACTAAAAGTGAGGGCTCGTTCACCCCTGGCTCCCCTTTAGCCAGGGATGTACACATGCTGCGACCATGGCAGAAATTCCCCCCCCCCCCCCGTCATTACTGACACGCTTAGTTCCTGCCGAGCGTGACCCATCCAAGTAAATGGAGCCACTCTGCAAACACTCCGCAAATGCATGCAATGGTCAGTAGCTAGTCCAGGGTTGAAGGATTTACAGCAGGCGCTACATCCTCCCCATCGTCTGTTATACGAGGCTTGAAAGAACCTGCAGCTTTACTCAACCCTCTAACTGTCACTGGGCAGATTGGTCTGTTAAAAGATGTTGAAAAATAACAGACTTACTGACCGGATCAACAGGCAATAAAAAGGTATTACAGGGAGGAATCAGAACAACAAATAAACCCATCAATTTAACCACTTCAGCTGCAAGAAATGTTTACCCCCTTCATAACCATGCCATTTCTTGCTATTAGGCACTGTGCGGTCATGCAACGTTGTGCCCAAACCAAATTTTTATAATTTTGTTCCACAAAAATGGTGCTTTCTTTTGGTGGCATTTGATCACCACTGGGCTTTTTATTTTTTGCGATTTAAAACAAAAAAAGACCAACATTTTTTAAAAACTAATTTTATAGCTTCTGTTATTAACAATAAATAAAATAAATAGAAAAATCAAACTTCTTTATACATTTTGGCCAATATGCATTCTGCTACATGTCTTTGATAAAAAAAAATAAAAAAAATCACAATAACTGTATATTGATTGGTTTGTGTACAAACTATGGGATATATACTGGAAATTTTATTTAAAAAAAAAATCTTTATACTACCAATAGTGGCGATCAGCATCTTATAATGGGGCAATCCGACATTAAATAATGCTGGACTGACTCACTGCCAACGATGTCACCAGTGACACCAATACAGTGACCAGTGGTAATACTATACACGGTCACTGTGTTAATGACACTGGCTGGGGAGGGGTTAACATTTGGGGCAATCAAGGGGGTTAAATATGTGCCCAATTATGTGTAATGTGTGTATAGTAGGCAGCTTTTGCCAAGACCCATTTCACACTTGGTGTTCTTCAGGCGCTTTAGCGCTAAAAATATTGCCTGAAAAAAGCAGCAGCTTCTTTGCAGCTCTTTAGGAGCGGTTCACTGGGCAGCGCTGCCAAAGCGCCACTTTGCGGGCGCTTTTAACCCTATTAAAAGCGCCCCACTAGTGGTCTAAAATCGGACAGATTTCTCACCGCTCCAGGTGAGCCCCGTGTGCAATCAAGGGTTGTTGAACCACCAAGGTGCTGGCAATGCTAATGATAGCAAATAGAAGGACGAAAACTGGACAGCCGCACTCCGAAATCACTTAAAAGAAGTTGTCTTTTATTTTTCAACTGTACATACAGTCACTGCAACCAACAATATACAGTGTGGCCGACACGTTTCGCACTTACAGTCAGTGCTTAGTCATGGCATAAGCGACGGATAAGTGCCGCTAAAAATATCAGCGTTTTACCACCGACGCCCAGGGGCTTTCTGATCCCTGATTTGCAGGGATCAGAAACTGATAGACTGCTCCCTTCATACAGAACTCTGTGTTGTTTACCAAAACAGGGCTCTGGGCTGTGATTGCACCGTCATACTCCGCTCCCCATCACGGACTGCTACGGCGATGCGATGCGTTCCGAAGCGTTTACGACACTGCACACCAGCGACATCTCGTTCGGCATCCAGGCTCTTTCCTTAACATCCCCGTGGAATGGAGGATGTTAAAAAAAGACCCAGGAGGCCGAGCCAGCCGTCTGAGCGAAGCGAGGACGTGAGGCCGACTGGCCACTTTCCCCTAAGTCCACGTCGCCCTGAATGATGGCTATATTGGTGTTCAGTGTCGTAAATCCATTGGAACGCATCGCAGATGCGTTTGGAACGCATCGCACATGCGCAGTTGCCCGCCACAGCACTTCCGTAGCATTCTGTGATGGGGAGCCGAATATGTCGCATCACCGGCAATTGAACATTGGCTGGGAATTGCTGACAGGTTCCCACTGTGTACAATCACACACAGGAGCTGGGCGGGGGGCACTCATGTGTGTGCCCTAAACCCAGAAGTAGGCAGCCATGTACCAGTACGTCGCTCTGCATACAGGGGCATTGCGAGCTGGTGGGGGCTCTAAGTGGTTAATGCAGAACTAGAGTGCTGCTGATATTTATTATGAAAAAGAGGGATTTTTATTGCATTTCTTTTCTGCAGTAAAACACACCTACCTGCCTGCTTACAGCGATCCCCAGCATGTAACCTGCGCTGCGCATGTGCAGCTCAGCTTAAAGTGCCTGGCCTGATTCCTGTGTGCTTGGATGACTAGCTCCTGTCCATACGCTGGAGTGACTTCCTCCCACGCTGGCCAAGGATGATGGCCAAAAACTGTCACACAAGAGAAGATCCCGGCAAGGGACAAGACTGGAGGAAAGGGGAGTATTCCTCCCTTTAGTTTTGAATTAAGAAAAGAAAGCACGCCTGTAGCCACATCTGTATTAGGGGATAATAACTCATGAAACACAAAAAAGAGCAAAACACAGCCCTGGGTCGGACTTTAGAGGCACATTGGACGATATTGGATAAAAATTATATTTTATTGCAAAAAACACACTACAGTTCATTTACATGGTTTCCTATGGGACACGTTTTTCAGCTGCTGCATATTTGGAAAGGGCAAAACGGTGCTATTTTGTTTTTTTTGGTTCAATATAATTCAATGAAGAAGCTGCAGAAAAGCATTGAATGCGTTTTTTCGGCAATGTGTGTTTTTTAATCTGCCCAACAACAAATTGGCCAAAAAAATTGTAATAACACAAATCGCAAAGTTATTAACCGATTAATCGAAACAATAAATCAGCCAACTAATTGATTATGAAAATAATCGTTAGTTGCAGCCCTAGTTAAAAATATATGACACAGAAACATGAATACATGGTGCAGGAAGAGTATGTGAACGGTATGAGCCCCTGTGGGTCAACGCGTTTCACCGTTTTGCTTCATCAGGACGCATTGAGGGGTTGTTGGAATAAACAGGTCTCACTATCTTGTCAAAAAATCAGCAGAAGATAAATTTCCCCGCAAACATCATCATCATATAGGTAAAAGGATTATAGTATTCAAATATTTATGACCAATGGTAAGTGACTCTAGATGTCACTCCAAACATATATATCGCCGTAATCTTATTCCAAAATAATAAAGGGAGCAGCAAAGAAATAAAAAGTGAGAGAAGGAGGGGGGGTGGAGGCTGGTATGGACACAACCATATAAGATTGCATGTAATCCATAGTGCCAGCATACACGTTAGCCAGGCATAACCGCATCCTTATAAGCAGTGAGAAACAGCCTGCAATCAGCAGGTATCAATAAGAATACACCAAGGCCATTGGCCCCTCAGAGCAGCCATGGTTAGTAATAGGTCCAGTATGATCCCCTGAAAAAAGTCCACCAAGCTAAAGTTCTAAAGTCCAACCCAGGACTGTTTTTTGCCCTTTTTTGTGTTTCACAAGTTATCATCCCTTTAGTTTTACTTTAAAGCGGGGTTCACATCACATTTTTCTAATTTTAAAAATATCTCCTTTCATCTCTCGTGCTATACATCTCTATGGTGTCACTTACTATTTTAAAACGTCCCGCCGAGTTATTGCAAAGGAACACTTTAGATCTTCGCCTCTTGAACGTTCTCATTTTGCTTGTGGGCATTGTGAAGCCCACAAGCAATTGCTTCCGTGAATAGTCTGGATGACGGTGCCCGTCCCGCCCCATTCTCGTGCGTCCGCAATAGCACTGCAGCGCCGTCAAACACGTGGGTTGCCATCACAATGAGCGGCGGCGAAAGTGCACGCCGTTGTGATGGCAACCCATAAACATCAACAAGCCTGGAGACACAGGGGAAGCGCACGGCATCCTGGGAGCCAAGGGATCTGACGTAAGGATCCTCTGTGAATAAAAAGGCAGATTTTGTGGGACCGCATAGCAACAGGCATTTCAAGGTGAGTAAAAATGTTTTATTTTTTAGGTCTAATCTACACTTTAAAGCAAAATTTTATTTTTGATGTAACCTCCACTTTAGCCGTTTCCCAAAATGGCTATGACTAATCACCTGTGAGGAGTAAAACGCGTTGGAGTTTGTTATGGTAAACCGTTTGTGCATTGCTTGGCTTTAATAAATTACAAGTTGACATATATGGTGAGTGGCTCTCCCTTCCTTGTTTTGGAGTATCTAAAAGTTATACATTCAAGGCATCCCATAAATGATGCCTGGAATATATAAGGGGCGAGATCCCTCCAGGCACACCTGTACTTAGGCCCCTTTCACATTGAGGCGTGGAGCCGCGGTGACGGTATAGCCGCGCTATTTGTAGCGCCGCTATACCGTCGTGTTTACCGCGATATTCGGGCGCTAGCGGTGAGGTTTTAACCCCCGCTAGCGGCCGAAAAAGGGTTAATACCGCCCGCGTTGCGGGCGGTATTACCGCGCTATTACCGCGGTTTCCCATTGATTCCAATGGGAAGGCGCGCTATAGGAGCGGTGAACACACCGCTCCTATACCGCGGTAAAGATGCGGCTAGCAGGACTTTTGGAGCGTTCCTGCTAGCGCACCGCTTCAGTGTGAAAGCCTTCGGGCTTTCACATTGAACACTACAGGGCATGATTTTTCATGCGGTATAGCAGCGCTATTTTTAGCGCTGTACCGCATGAAAAACGCCTCAATGTGAAAGGGGCCTAAAAGCAGAAGTAAACTCCCCTCATCAAATGCCCCTTCTTGATACAGCCAGTATGAGGAAGGATCCCTTAACATTTTACATTATTTCTTCATTTGGATGTTTCCTTCTTTGATTCCATGTAGTTTCTAAACTCTTCTTTCCCGGCCGAAGCTGGCGCTATGGCAACTATCATCTTCCGTGTTTGCAGTGCAGCGCAGTGTGCTTCCGCCCTGTTTGTCAGAGCCTTAACCTCACGTATGTGCAGTAAAAAGGCAATCGCATCCTTGTATGTGAATGGACCCGTCATTTTATGCAAGAAGATAAAAAAAACTTCTGTGTGCAGCAGCCCTCTCGATCTAGCGATGTGCACAAGAGCACCGGCTCTCCAGGGACTCTCCGTCCTCATTGGCTGAGACAGCAGCCACTGACTCCCTCCCCACCCCCCTTTTCCCTCTCCCTCCTCCAACTCACTCTCTCCCATATCTCTCTTTCCCTCTCCCCTATCTCTCTCTCTCTCCCTCCCATCCCTCTCTCTCCCCCTACCATCTCTCCCTCCCCCTGCCATCTCTCTCTCCCTCCCCCTGCCATCTCTCTCTCCCCCCCCCCCATCTCTCTCTCTCTCCCCCCCCCATCTCTCTCTCCCCCCCCCATCTCTCTCTCTCTCTCTCCCCCCCCCCATCTCTCTCCCTTTCCCTCTCCCCTATATCTCTCTCTCTCTCCCATCTCTCCTCTCTCCCCCCCCCCCATCTCTCTCCTCTCTTTCTCTCCCCCCCCCTATCTCTCTCCTCTCTTTCTCTCCCCCCCATCTCTCTCCTCTCTTTCTCTCCCCTCTCTTTCTCTCCCCCCCCCATCTCTCTCCCCCCCCATCTCTCTTTCTCTCCCCCCCCATCTCTCTCCTCTCTTTCTCTCCCCCCCTCATCTCTCCTCTCTTTCCCTCCCCCCCCATCTCTCTCCTCTCTTTCTCTCCCCCCCCCACATCTCTCTCCTCTCTTTTCTCTCCCCCCCCCCTACATCTCTCTCCTCTCTTTCTCTCCCCCCCCCACATCTCTCTCCTCTCTTTCTCTCCCCCCCCCCACATCTCTCTCCTCTCTTTCTCTCCCCCCCCACATCTCTCTCCTCTCTTTCTCTCCCCCCCATCTCTCTCCTCTCTTTCTCTCCCCCCCCCATCTCTCTCCTCTCTTTCTCTCCCCCCCCATCTCTCTCCTCTCTTTCTCTCCCCCCCCATCTCTCTCCTCTCTTTCTCTCCCCCCCCATCTCTCTCCTCTCTTTCTCTCCCCCCCCATCTCTCTCCTCTCTTTCTCTCCCCCCCCATCTCTCTCCTCTCTCTCCCCCCCCATCTCTCTCCTCTCTTTCTCTCCCCCCCCATCTCTCTCCTCTCTTTCTCTCCCCCCCCCCATCTCTCTCCTCTCTTTTCTCCCCCCCCCCTCATCTCTCTCCTCTCTTTCTCCCCCCCCCCCTCATCTCTCTCCTCTCTTTCTCCCCCCCCCCTCATCTCTCTCCTCTCTTTCTCTCCCCCCCCCCCTCATCTCTCTCCTCTCTTTCTCTCCCCCCCCCTCATCTCTCTCTCTCTCTTCTCTCTCCCCCCCCCTCATCTCTCTCCTCTCTTTCTCTCCCCCCCCCTCATCTCTCTCCTCTCTCTCTCTCCCCCCCCTCATCTCTCTCCTCTCTTTCTCTCCCCCCCCCTCATCTCTCTCCTCTCTTTCTCTCCCCCCCTCATCTCTCTCCTCTCTCTTTTCTCTCCCCCCCTCATCTCTCTCCTCTCTTTCTCCCCCCCCCTCATCTCTCTCCTCTCTTTCTCTCCCCCCCCTCATCTCTCTCCTCTCTTTCTCTCCCCCCCCCTCATCTCTCTCCTCTCTTTCTCCCCCCCCCCCTCATCTCTCTCCTCTCTTTCTCTCCCCCCCCCTCATCTCTCTCCTCTCTTTCTCTCTCCCCCCCCATCTCTCTCCTCTCTTTCTCTCTCCCCCCCCATCTCTCTCCTCTCTTTCTCTCTCCCCCCCCATCTCTCTCCTCTCTTTCTCTCTCCCCCCCCATCTCTCTCCTCTCTTTCTCTCTCCCCCCCCATCTCTCTCCTCTCTTTCTCTCTCCCCCCCCATCTCTCTCCTCTCTTTCTCTCTCCCCCCCCATCTCTCTCCTCTCTTTCTCTCTCCCCCCCCATCTCTCTCCTCTCTTTCTCCCCCCCCCCCCATCTCCCTTGCTAGTAACAACATATGGTGAAAATGGTGTATTATCCCCACATTTTACATGTTCCCTGTTTAAATGCGTTTACAAGCATTTGGCGTTTTGAAACTATCATGCTGAACAAGATTTATCTGCTTTAAAAAAAACATTAGTAAACTCAACTGCCTCGAAACTCCTATAAACGCCCCAGTGTACTTGTACTGATAAGATAACATAGAGGAGAGAGTTTAGGAGCTGCTGAAAGGAAAACACTCAATTGCTCCTAAACGTGAGTCTATCAACTGCAGTATACATGAGGCCAAATACGACTTCTCCAATCTGTAAACACTCCCAACCCGAGCCAGCATTTCACAATTACCTTCTAGATCCCAGATGCGCAGGACAAATTTCCAAAATCTCATAGCACTTCCGGCATCAACATTGCTACGTCACTTCCTTTAAAACCCCTTTCCAGTCGCCCTGTGTCTCCACAAATCTTTGTGCTATCGTCATTTTTTTGAAGACCGCACGTAATAACAAAATGCGACGAAGACGCCGACAAGATGGCTCCTAGAGCGGAGACATAATTTTCCCCAATGTAGAGTTCCGCGTTATGACCCTGCAAATGTTGCATGTAGTCCACCTGTCTATTGGTGCATTTCCTCAGTAAACATACAACAAATTTCATCTACTGTGGGTAATGCTTACTAACGCACAGGGTTATTATTTTTTAACAGCGCTTCAGCTTTACGTTTTTAGGACGTAAAGCTTTGGCTTTTTCTGTTGGCAATTGCCATAAACAAACATGGCGCCCTGCGTTAGCAAAGCTGCTTCCGGGTGAGGAAAGTGACGTCATTGTTTATGTCCAGGGAGCACAGCGAGCTGAGCCCGGTGTAGGGGGACCGGGGCTTCGGTTAAGTCGAGCTTAGGAAGGGCACGTGCAGGCCTGGGGAGACCTCGAGGCTGGACTGTGTGCATAGACCCTGGTTGCAGCCTGACAACCACTGACTCTGACTGTATGTGACTGCCATGGTAATGGCTGCCTGCATGTGTGACTCTGTCACTGCTGGGGTTGTGTGCCTGTCCCCCCTGTGTGTTTGATTGCGTCTTTATCCCCCCCGTGCGCTTGATTGCGTCCCTGTCCCCCCCCCCGTGCGCTTGATTGCGTCCCTGTCCCCCCCCCCCCCCGTGCGCTTGATTGCGTCCCTGTCCCCCTGTGCGTTTGATTGCCTCCCTATCCCCCCTCTGGGTTTGATTGCCTCCCTATCCCCCCTCTGGGTTTGATTGCCTCCCTATCCCCCCTCTGGGTTTGATTGCCTCCCTATCTCCCCTGTGCGTTTTATTGCGTCCATATCCCCCCTGTGCGTTTTATTGCGTCCATATCCCCTCTGTGTGTTTTATTGCGTCCATATCCCCCCCTGTGCGTTTTATTGCGTCCATATCCCCCCCTGTGCGTTTTATTGCGTCCATATCCCCCCCTGTGCGTTTTATTGCGTCCATATCCCCCCCTGTGCGTTTTATTGCGTCCATATCCCCCCCCCCCCCTGTGCATTTTATTGCGTCCCTATCCCCCGCCAGTGCGTTTGATTACGTCCCTATCTCCACCCCGTGCGTTTGCATTCCTTTCACATATGTGATTGGATCCCTGTACCCCCAATGTGTGTTTTTTTTCTGTAGTGTTTTAGCTGGCTGATTGCTTTCCTCTGTGTTGTGTTGCCATAGACTGTCCTTGTGTGACATTAGGTCACGTGGTTTGACTTTTTCTGACATATAACGGTCTTTCTATCTGTAGGCGTTTGCTGGGCGCCTTTCCTGTGTATGTTGTATTGCAGGCGTGCTGTGTCATTGATGCTGGTGACAGTTCTGGTTGTTTTGGCTTCGACATATGAAGCTTTATTATCTCTACATATCAGAGACCATGTGCTTCATATCTTGTGTCATAAATCGGAACAAGAAGCGTGTGATATTTATTAGCGTGTGTGATCATCTAAATAGCCATTGTGATTGTCTGCAGACGTCTGGTTGAGCTGTATGTGACTTCATGTTCGTACCTGGTTGCAAAGACGAGCCCCTGACTACATCTACTTGGCCATCACTCAAGTTTCAATGTGGTGATGATCTATAGGTGCCTTTCCTGACTTTAGTGTGTGTGCCTAGCTGGAAATAGTTTTAAGATTTGGAATAAGAAAATCATTTTTGTGATCGACTCCCCAAATCCACCTCCAACGTTGACTATGTGATTGCAGTTTTGTGTCAGTCGATGAAAGATTGAATTTTGGACTTCAGACTGGCTTTATAGTCAGGGCTCCAGGAGCCCTTATCCATCGCGACCATGCCGTGGCCCTTCTCCGAGTCCATCAAGAAGCGGGCCTGCCGGTACCTCCTGCAGCGGTATCTGGGTCACTTCCTGCAGGAGAAGCTCAGTCTGGAGCAGCTCACTCTAGATTTGTACCAGGGCACCGGCTCCTTGTCACAAGTTCCACTTGATAAATGGGTAGGTCTGTTTGTTGTAATATTTAAATGATAACTTTTTTTTCTTTTGGATAGAGTTGGGCGTCATTGGTAAGTAAGTACTTTTGCTCCCACTTCTGGGGATAGATGGCCAATCCACCCACTCCACGTCTGGCTCCTCCTCTGCCCCCCTCGCTATCTTCTGGGAGGCACACAGGTCCCAGAAGACAGAAGGGACCAGTGGGGTCGCGCAGAGAGACTTGCTAATGCACAGTAGGGAACCATGCTGTGAAGCCGCAATGCTTCACGTCCTGATTCTCTTACCAAAGATGGCGGCACCTCCACCCAAGAGCCGAGGGACAGTTGCCGACATCGGGGTCGTCCTGCACAGGTAAGTGTTAATATTTTAAAAGTCAGCAGCTGCAGTCTTTGTAGCTGCTGGCTTTTAAAAAAATTAAAATAAATTGGTGGAACTCCGCTTTGAGCCATGTTTTGCTTGGGGATCAAATACTTATTTTACTCCCTAAACTGCAACTTCATTTATAATATTTGTTTTATGTGTTTTTTCTGGATTTTTAGTTGATATTCTGTCTCTGTCATTTAAAATACACCTATGATAAAAATATAGACCCTTCATTTCTTTGTAAGTGGGCAAACTTGCAACACTTGCAGGGGATCAAATAATTACCGTCTCGACCTCTAGAAGCGGGGACCCTGGGATGGACTTAGAGCCCGCCGGGCCCTATCTCTGTCATTAAAGTGGAGCTCCACCCAAAATTAAACATATTTTTAAAAATAATGCTGATGACAAACAATGCTTAAACCGATATTAGAAATTAAAATAGTTTTACAGTACCATATAAACTATAAGGGCTTCCGGTGTGCAGCCCTCGGATTTCCGTCTGGTTTTTCTAGTCCCGCGCAGTGTCCTCTGGGAGCTTGTCATTGCTCCCTTGTTATTGTCTTCTGCCCTGTTGGAGTAAACATCGCGCGATTTCGTGGAGCAGGAAGTGACGCGATGTAAACAAAGGCAGGAGGGCGGGCCTTTCAATAATCTCCATTATAGGAGAGATACTGCTGACGCCGATGCTCACGGGTGCGAGTGCGAGCAGTGGATGCTGGGATTACAGCATTACCGCATCCAGGAAATCTCTGCTGTTGGGATTCATAATGCCCACAGTGAAGATGGCAACGGCTGACGAGACATAATAAAAGTTTATATTAGAGACTGCAGCACATATAGACGGACCTTGAAGATGAGAAACGTGTGTTTTACTGTTTAACTACCCCCCCAAAAAAAAAAAAACTTTTTGCCATGGGAGATCTGCTTTAACCTCTCTCTTTAAAAAAAAAAGAGGCGCAGAATTGGCTGGCCCCTGCGGGCCCGAGCACAGGCTGGGCCAGAGTAGAGTGGGTGGGCGGGCCTCGGTTACACGGGTGCATGATCACTCATGCCTGCCATGGTTGGCCCCCCTTGGGGCATCAGACAATGTTATGCCTGGCTCTGAGTTGGGAAGGCGTGATATGCAACCCTGTATATGTATGTGCTTATGTATATTGCTACCTATTTTGCCATTTGTGTGATATTTTATATTGTTGGGGTCCGTGTGCACCGGGTTTTTTCCTTTGCTTTGAATAATAAAAAAAAAATTACTGTATTTCCCACACTGTATTGACATTAACCACACATACACTGCATGTGAATGTTCCAGGTAAAAGTTTAAAACAGGATTCAACTCTTGTAAATGTTCGGTGAAAGTCACATTCTCTGCTTTCTAAATATGCCCCTTGGAGTTTTGTGAATCGACTACAAAATGATTTATTTCAAAAGATAGGTGCAAAAACATGACTGCTTGTATCAGCCAAGTGAACATGCTAATGTCTCGTGCACACACCCCTGGTGCTGGCCTCATCCCAGAGAGCAGCTGATAGGCTGGGACAGTCATTTGATGTTTTCTTAGTTTTGTGGCAGCAGTTATGGCTGGTACATGCTATAAGAAAATTGGGCGAAAGATTGTTCAGTTTTCCTCAATATTTCACAGCAAGTCGGAACAGAGGAAAGCACTAATTTCCAAAAATTCTCATATGACAACTTTTTTTTTTTTTTCTTGTAAAAAAATCGTCAGAAAACTGTACACATTAACCACTTGCCTACTGTGCACCTACACCCACTTCCTGCCCAGACAACATTTTAGCTTCCGGCACTGCGTCGATTTAACTGACAATTGCACGGTCGTGCGATGTGGCTCCTAAACAAAATTGACGTCCTTTTTTCCCCACAAATAGAGCTTTCTTTTGGTGGTATTTGATCGCCCGTGCGGTTTTTATTTTTTGCGCTATAAACAAAAAAAGAGCGACAATTTTGAAAAAAGACACAATATTTATTGCTTTTTGCTATAGTAAATATCCCATTTAAAAAAAATATATATTTTTTATCTCAGTTTAGGCCGATATGTATTCTTCTACATATTTTTGGTAAAAAAATCACAATAACCGTATAGTGACTGGTTTGCGCAAAAGTTATATTGCCTACAAAATAGGGGGCATAATTATGATTTTTATTATTTTTTATAATTTTTTACTAGGAATGGCGGCGATCTGCGATTTTTTTTTTTTTTTTTTTTTTTTTTTTTTTTTTCGGGACTGAGACATTATAGCGGACACATCAGACACTTTTGACCCATTTTTGAGACCATTTACATTTATACAGTAAACAATGCTATGAATATGCATTGATTACTGTATAAATGTAACTGGCAGGGAAGGGGTTAACCACTAGGGGGCGGGGAAGGGGTTAAATGTTTCTCCTAGTTTGTGTTCTAATTGTAGGAGGGGGGGGGGTGACTGGGGGAGGTGACCGATTGTGTCCCTATGCACAATAGACACAATCGGTCTCCTCTCTCCCTGACAGGGACGTGGAGCTCTGTGTTTACACACAGAGCTCCACGTCCCAGCTCAATTGTCGGCAATCGCATGTGCCTGGCGGCCATCGCGGTGTTATCAGTGACGCGACGGGGGTGCGCGCCCCTAGCCGTTTTAAATGACAGGATGTCATATGACGTGCTGTCAGGACCATAGAGTATCCCGCCCGCCGTCATTTGACGGCGGGCGGGTATCAAGTGGTAAAACGACAATCGTTCATTCTGTTTATGTACGAGAAACAATTTGGAGTTTGTCCCTTCAGACATTTTTATTTGCAAAAGTATTAAAATCGAACGTTCGTGCCTTCTTTGGAATTTCCACCCCCCCTTTTACACCCTTTTAGGCTCCATATACACTTATAAATGGGGCCTACACAATAACATGTGGGAGACACAGCAGGGGTCCCCAACGCTCAGCTGCAGGTAAGCCTAGATTAAGGTCCCTTTCACACTGGGGTGGGAGGTGAGTTGGCGGTAAAGCGCTGCTATTTTTAGTGGCGCCTTCCTGCTAATTTCGCAGTGCTATTCAGCCGCTAGCGGGGGCGGTTTTACCCCTGCTAGCGGCCGAGAAAGGGTTAAAACCGTCTGTAATGTGCCTTTGGCAGAGGCGCATTGCCGCTGTATAGCCGTGCTCTCCCATTGATTTCAATGGGCGGGAGCGGTATACACACCGCTCCTTCACCGCTCCAAAGATGCGGCTAGCAGGACTTTTTTTTTTTTACCTTCCTGCTAGGGCAACGCTCCAGTGTGAAAGCCCTCTGGCTTTCACACTGTAGAGACAGCAGCAGCTGTTTAGGGTCGGTTTGCAGGTGCTATTTTTAGCGCAATAGCGCCTGCAAAACGCTCCAGTGTGAAAGGGGTCTAAGGCTTACAGGTAGGTGCAGGAAATATCTCCTAAATCTCCATGGTTTAGTAGATATTTACAAAAGAGACGAGCGCACTTTAGAAACAGCGATTGTGCTGTCTCTAAAGGAAGGTCATGCCGTGACTGGCGGCTCCCAACGGGAGTGACGTCAAGCGATTCCAGCCAGTCACAGAACTGGAGTTCACGGCCCCAGAAGGAAGAGGGGGGGAAGATGGACGCTTCCTGCAACAGGGGACAACGGTGATATCACAGGCTTCGGTTTCAGGTAGGTGACACATAATGGACTAGTATGTGATGCATAGTAGCCCATTATGCTTTACATTTGCAGGGAAATAAAGAGGAAGTAAAATCCATTTGGGATAACTTCCTCTTTAAAGCAATGGGAGGCTGATTCACTCATGGAGCGATTACCTGAGAATGATCCTGGATGCTGACAGTCTATATCCAGGGCTAATCATTCACAGGTAATTGCTCCATGACCACAATTAGCTGAAGGAGCTGTCGACCTCCTTTTTTGCTTTCATTGGGGCCCATATGTAGTTGCTAACGCCCTGTTTGCAAGTGAGCATGTGCAACCTGTGGCTCTGTGGCACCTATTGTGAGGCCCTCGGAGCCCCTATAGACTAGGGCTTGACAAATCCCATGCGCCAGGTCGCCAATGCGACTAGAAATTTCACCCTGGCGCCTAGGCTTTGATCAGTGACAGGTGCCTCTGCTACAGGGCGGGTTGCGGGGTCTTGGCCAGGAACGTGATTAGCGGTGCCAGCGGGGAAGAGAGCGCCCCAGCGGCGGCTGACACGGCGTGAGGAACGAGTGGCCAGCAGAGCAAAGTCGAGCTGGGGATCCTCGGCGGCCTGTCATCCCCACTGCTGCTGTCGCCCTGCCCCAGGGTATTGCGGGAAGTGGCTCAAGTACATCAGGGATCCAGAGTCGGTGGTTTCCCAGCACCAGAGCGCCCTGCTCCTCTGGCTGAATGAAAGGGGATGAGCACGGGAGAAGAGGTTCTCAGTGGCATTGCCAGGCGGTGGTGCGAGCCGCACCGGATGACACCCACCAGAGGGGTGACACCTGTGGGCAGCGGCACTGCTTGCTAACACTGCACGCCGCACAATCCTAACCCCTACACAGCGCACAGCGGAGCGGACCGAAGCCGCCTCCCTCTCTTATCTGTTTACGGAGGAGGAGGGAGTGCAAGTGACATATTCCGCTTTGCCTATCCCGTGCTTTGGTCTGTACATTTTCTTATGTAATCCAAATAGATATGTGCTTGGGGGGCACTATGGGAGGGAAGAGGGGGGGGTCTGCACTGATGGAGGGGGGTCTACACTGATATGTCCTGGAAGCAAATGGTTAGTCATCTGACACATCTTTTGTGGGTCATGCCCCTTTCCACAGACCCCTGAGGAAAGGGGAATGAACACTGAAACACGTCCGCTGTCCAACTATTTGTTTCCAAGACATATCGCTATTGCATTCTGGCTGCAGCAGATATGTTTGGCATACTATCCTTTGTTTGCACGTAATGTCGCGTACACACGATCAGAATTTCCGACAACAAATGTTCGATGTGAGCTTGTCGTCGGAAATTCCGACCGTGTGTAGGCTCTATCGGACATTTGCTGTTGGAATTTCGCACAACTAAAATTTGAGAGCTGGTTCCGATCGTGTGTATACAAATCCGACGCACAAAATTACACGCATGATCGGAATTGAGCAGAAGAGCCGCACTGCCTTTTGAACTTTTTCTCAGCTCGTCGTACATGTTGTACGTCACCGCGTTCTTGATGTTCGGAATTACTGACAACATTTGTGTGACCGTGTGTATCCAGAACAAGTTTGAGCCAACTTCCGTTAGGAAAGAAATCCACAGTTTTGTTGTTGGAATTTCGGATCGTCTATACCAGGGGTCCTCAAACTTTTTAAACAGGGGGCCAGTTCACTGTCCCTCAGACCGTTAGAGGGCCGGGGCCTTCACTGCCGCCGCCCCCGCCAAAAAAACACCTGAAAGTCCCCCAACCCGTGCCCATCACTGCAGCCTCACTTTCAATGTCTCCTTACTATGCCCTCATTGCAGCTCCCCTCACCATCATTACAAGCCCACCTCACCATTATTACAAGCCCCTTTCACCATTGCAAGCCTCCTCACCATTGCAGCCCCCCACCATCATTACAAGCCCCCCTCACCATTATCACAAGCCCCCTCACCATTCCAGCCTCCCACCTTCATTACAATCCCCCCTCACTATTGCAGCCCCCCTCACTATTATCACAAGCCCCCTCACCATTGCAGCTCCCCCACCATAATTACAAGCCCCCCTCACCATTGCAGCCCGCCACCATCATTACAAGCTCCCCTTACCATCATTACAAGCCCCCCTCACCATTGCAGCCCCCCCCCCACCATTGCAGCCCCCCCCCACCATCATTACAAGCCCCCCTCACCATTCCAGCCTCCCACCATCATTACAAGCCCCCCTCACCATTCCAGCCTCCCACCATCATTACAAGCCCCCCCACCATCATTACAAGCCCCCCTCACTATTATCACAAGCCCCCTCACCATTGCAGCTCCCCCACCATCATTACAAGCCCCCCTCACCATTGCAGCCCCCTCACTATCATTACAAGCTCCCCTTACCATCATTACAAGCCCCCCCCCCCCCCCACCATTGCAGCCCCCCTTCCACCATCATTACAAGTCCCCTGCACCATTACAGCCCCCCACCATCATTACAAGCTCCCCTTGCCATCCTTACAAGCCCCCCTTACCATCATTACAAGCCCCCCCACCATTGCAGCCCCCCCCACCATCATTACAAGCCCCCCTCACCATTATCACAAAGCCCCCCTCACCATTGTAGCCCCCCACCATCATTACAAGCTTATTGCAGCCTTACTGTGCCAAACGATGTCTGACTTGTCAGTGTGTGCATCGGGATCTCCTGCTCCTGCTGTGTCAGAAGCTCACTGAAAAGTTTGGGCGCGCTGTGATAAAAGTCACTGTGTCGGAAGCTCATTAAAACGTTTGGGTGCGCTGTGATAGTAGTCCCGCCCTCCTCCTAGACTAGCTCATGTGATAGACAGAACACTGCGTCTATCACACGAGCTGGTCTAAGGGGAGGGCGGGACTACTATCACAGCACGCCCAAACTTTTCAATGAGCTTCCGACACAGTGACTTTTATCACAGCGCGCCCAAACTTTTCAGTGAGCTCCTGACACAGCAGTCTACTGGCCCTGCATGCAGTGGGCCGGATAAAGGTGCTCGGCGGGCCGCATGTGGCCCGCGGGCCGTAGTTTGAGGACCCCTGGTCTATACGCTGCATAAGTAAGCATTTGTTTATGTGTGAATTCAATAAAAATGTAATAATAGTAATGCATTAGGTGGTCGCGTCCTCCTGAGAGTTTTTTGCAGTGTAAAAATTCTGCTGGTTCAGTTTCTGTTATTTTTGTTCTTTTGCTTTTTTCCCTTTATTTTATTATAATATTTAAATTTTATAAATTTTTTTTGTTTATTTTTCATTTTACTTTTTCAGCGATTTCCATCACTTTTATCTTTTTTAGTGTTTTATGTTTTTTTCTTATGCTTTTCATTAGGAAATTTGGTAATAGAAATATCAAATATGGTGAAGGATTTATTTTTTTTAAAGGCGAATGTAGGAAGCACACATTTGGAATCATATAGGGTCCATACTGGCTTTGCGTTTCTGGCAGGAAAAAACGCAAAACTCCAAGGGAACTGTCTTTTTTTTAAGCCCAATGTGCATGGATCCCAATCGACTAAAATTTGAGCAGCATATGGTTCTGCCAGCACTTTTAGTTTGACAAAAGTTGGTTATTCAGTTGACCTTTGTAGAAGCAGACTGTTGGGGAAAAAAATTCTGAATAGCTCGTACATCCAATTAGAAGCAGGCAATGTTCAGGTATGCTGACTGTCGGCACTCGCCCAGTAGGAGGGATTTGCCCATCAGTGCTGTAAGTGTGAATTGAGCAGTCTTAGCTTTTCTATGTTCAGCCTATACAAGTGAATGGTCAGCTTTATATAACATGTCCCCATTCTATGCCTGTCTGCCAATTTCCAACAAGTATGCAGTCTCTGACCATCTCTTATAGCATCCCTGTTGTGTCTGACCATTTATTGTAGCATGCCCATTGTCTCTGACAATCTCCTGTAGTAAGTCTGCAATCTCTTACCATCTCTTATAGTCTCTGAGCATTTCTTGTTGCATACCCATTGTATCTGACCATCTCTTATAGCATGGCTGGAATCTCTTACCAACACCTGTAGTGTGTCTCGTATCATGTCTGCAGTCTCTGACCGTGTCTCGTATCATGTCTGCAGTCTCTGACCCTGTCTCGTATCATGTCTGCAGTCTCTGACCCTGTCTCGTATCATGTCTGCAGTCTCTGACCCTGTCTCGTATCATGTCTGCAGTCTCTGACCCTGTCTCGTATCATGTCTGCAGTCTCTGACCCTGTCTCGTATCATGTCTGCAGTCTCTGACCATCTCTTGTAGGGGAACACCAAATGGAAATTTTGGTGCCAAAACCAAAAAATGAATAATGCACTAGGTCGAAACCTGAAATGATACCGAACATTTTATTTTATTGGCACCTTTTAGTGCAAGAAAAGCTCAAGAAATATACAGTCTGCAGTCTTGTATCATGTCCTCAGTTTCTAATTATCTTTTGTGTCATGTCCTCCGTCTCTAACCATCTCTTGTGTCGTGTCCTCCGTCTCTAACCATCTCTTGTGTCGTGTCCTCAGTCTCTAACCATCTCTTGTGTCGTGTCCTCAGTCTCTAACCATCTCTTGTGTCGTGTCCTCAGTCTCTAACCATCTCTTGTGTCGTGTCCTCAGTCTCTAACCATCTCTTGTGTCGTGTCCTCAGTCTCTAACCATCTCTTGTGTCGTGTCCTCAGTCTCTAACCATCTCTTGTGTCGTGTCCTCAGTCTCTAACCATCTCTTGTGTCGTGTCCTCAGTCTCTAACCATCTCTTGTGTCGTGTCCTCAGTCTCTAACCATCTACTGTACCCTATCTACAATCTCTGACCATTTCTTGTAGTATGCCCATAGTCTTTGATCATCTCCCATAGTAAGTCTGCAGTCTGACAGCTTTACATGTGCTGAATATTATGTACCGCCCTCTAGTAATGTCGGGGGCCACACTTGAGGCCCCTTATATCAAGTAAATTGACGACCACTGCTTTAGATGCTGTTTTTAGTTTTTGGATAGCAGGATCCTCCGATGGGTCTGCTTGCAGTATACATGAAACTTCATCTTACGCTATGCTGCCAGGTACTTAAAGCAGTTTGCCAAGTTCTAAAATGTAATCTAGGAATGTTTGTGAACAAATGTCTCCTGTCAGCATTCATTGCCTGGACTTTAACCTCAGACCTGGCACTAGTCACTTCTATCACATGAGTTTGCAGTGGCGTGTAGAAGACCTCATTGTGCTTGAAAAAACTAAATAAAATGCCTGGTTTTAGGATTTGCAATTTTTTTGGCAAAAATAAAATGTTATAACATCATCTTTTATGGGGTTTTTAGTAGAGATGCGCTGAAAACATATAGGTGAAAATGGTGCTATCAGCTTTTTGCCGCTCTTTTGCTACATTTTTACTGTGTTTATGGTGTGTTCTTCTTCATAGGTAATGTGACTCAAAAACGACATAGAAAATGTAACACGGGTGCGTTATTGATGCATTCTTGCTGCATTTCGAATGCTTTTTAACGGGGAGGTGCTTTTTTGGTAAGTGTTTTTTTAACTGACCAAAAATGCATCAAGCAAGATTTTTAGCAACATTTTTTAGCGAATGGCACCAGTGTGAAGACATGCATAGGATTTAAAGGGATACATCTTTTTTTTTTTTCTTGCGCTTAAGGGGCCAATAATGGTTGACGCTAAATGCATACTCATTTACATTCATGATATTAAAAAGTTGAATATAATACAATGATAGATATATATATATATATATATACAGGGAGTGCAGAATTATTAGGCAAATGAGTATTTTGACCACATCATCCTCTTTATGCATGTTGTCTTACTCCAAGCTGTATAGGCTCGAAAGCCTACTACCAATTAAGCATATTAGGTGATGTGCATCTCTGTAATGAGAAGGGGTGTGGTCTGATGACATCAACACCCTATATCAGGTGTGCATAATTATTAGGCAACTTCCTTTCCTTTGGCAAAATGGGTCAAAAGAAGGACTTGACAGGCTCAGAAAGTCAAAAATAGTGAGATATCTTGCAGAGGGATGCAGCACTCTTAAAATTGCAAAGCTTCTGAAGCGTGATCATCGAACAATCAAGCGTTTCATTCAAAATAGTCAACAGGGTCGCAAGAAGCGTGTGGAAAAACCAAGGCGCAAAATAACTGGCCATGAACTGAGAAAAGTCAAGCCTGCAGCTGCCAAGATGCCACTTGCCACCAGTTTGGCCATATTTCAGAGCTGCAACATCACTGGAGTGCCCAAAAGCACAAGGTGTGCAATACTCAGAGACATGGCCAAGGTAAGAAAGGCTGAAAGACGACCACCACTGAACAAGACACACAAGCTGAAACGTCAAGACTGGGCCAAGAAATATCTCAAGACTGATTTTTCTAAGGTTTTATGGACTGATAAAATGAGAGAGTCTTGATGGGCCAGACTGATGGGCCCGTGGCTGGATTAGTAAAGGGCAGAGAGCTCCAGTCTGACTCAGACGCCAGCAAGGTGGAGGTGGAGTACTGGTTTGGGCTGGTATCATCAAAGATGAGCTTGTGGGGCCTTTTCGGGTTGAGGATGGAGTCACGCTCAACTCCCAGTCCTACTGCCAGTTTCTGGAAGACACCTTCTTCAAGCAGTGGTACAGGAAGAAGTCTGCATCCTTCAAGAAAAACATGATTTTCATGCAGGACAATGCTCCATCACACACGTCCAAGTACTCCACAGCGTGGCTGGCAAGAAAGGGTATAAAAGAAGAAAAACTAATGACATGGCCTCCTTGTTCACCTGATCTGAACCCCATTGAGAACCTGTGGTCCATCATTAAATGTGAGATTTACAAGGAGGGAAAACAGTACACCTCTCTGAACAGTGTCTGGGAGGCTGTGGTTGCTGCTGCACGCAATGTTGATGGTGAACAGATCAAAACACTGACAGAATCCATGGATGGCAGGCTTTTGAGTGTCCTTGCAAAGAAAGGTGGCTATATTGGTCACTCATTTGTTTTAGTTTTGTTTTTGAATGTCAGAAATGTATATTTGTGAATGTTGAGATATTATATTGGTTTCACTGGTAAAAATAAATAATTGAAATGGGTATATATTTGTTTTTTGTTAAGTTGCCTAATAATTATGCACAGTAATAGTCACCTGCACACACAGATATCCCCCTAAAATAGCTAAAACTAAAAACAAACTAAAAACTACTTCCAAAAATATTCAGCTTTGATATTAATGAGTTTTTTGGGTTCATTGAGAACATGGTTGTTGTTCAATAATAAAATTAATCCTCAAAAATACAACTTGCCTAATAATTCTGCACTCCCTGTATATATATATAATATATATTTATTGGTGTATAATGCGCACCCCAAGCTTAGAAGGGAAGTTTACAGAAAAACTTTACATTTTGGATGCTCGTCGGTTGTCTTGCCCGGCGGCCTTGTCTGGCGTCTGTCTGCGGCCTTGTCTGGCGTCTGTCTGCGGCCTTGCGCGGGGTCTGTCCAGCCTTGTGGGTGTCCGTCTGCGGCTTCCTTGCCCGGGGTTGCAGCGTTGTGTGTTTTTGAGTTTGGCGCCGAGCTGTGCAGAGCCGGATTTCCTGTGTGTTTGGCTCCTTTCGGCTTCTCTCGCGTGGCTGCAGGTGGAGCCGAGCGTGGCTGAGCCTAGCCGAGTGCGCAGGCATATAACGGGCACCCACGATTTCCCCCTGATTTTAAGGGGGGAAAAGTGCGCGTTATATGCCGATAAATACGGTACTTTTTCGGTCAAGTGCAGCCTTCATTTTGCCAGTCAAGTTCCTCCACCCCAAACTCGCTCATCTATGTCTTTATGGACCTTGCTTTGTGCACTGGTCCAAATCATTTGGTGGAGGGGGATTATGGTGGAGGGTTGTTTTTCAGGGGTTTGGCTTGGCCTCTTAGTTTCAGTGAAGGGAACTCTTTAGGTGTCAGCATACCAAGACCTTTTGGACAATTTCATGCTCCCAACTTTGTGGGAACAGTTTGGGGATGTCCCCTTCTTGTTTCAACATGACTGCGCACCAGTGCACAAAGCAAGGTCTATATAGACATGGATGAGCGAGTTTGGGGGTGGAGGAAATTTACTGGCCTGCAGAGTCCTGACCTCAACACGATAGAACACCTTTGGGATGAGTTGGAGAGGAGACAGCAAGCCAGGCCTTCTCGTCCACATCAGTGCCTGACCTCACAAATGCGCTTCTGGAAGAATGGTCAAACATTCCTATAGACACATTCCTAAACCTTGTGGACAGCCTTTCCAGAAGAGTTAAAGCTGTTTTTATAGCTGCAAAAGTCAATATTGATCCCTACGGACTAAGACTGGGATGCAATTAAAGTTCATGTGTAAAGGCAGGCGTTCCAATACTTTTGGTAATATAGTGTATCTTCATCGACTGAACAGACAGTGACGAGCAGTAGTTGTTTACTGAGCTAAAGGGGGTCTCAAATGCAGCCCCTGATCTTACTACACTGCTCCCGCACCACCCTGCCCATTGAAAAAAATGTGCAGTCCTGCTGAAGTGCCTGGAAATGATTCGGCAACAGCGTTTTTGACCTCTTCTGAGGGGGAGTTAAAAGCACCCTGCTAGCGATGGCAAAGCGCAGATTTAAACAGCGGTAAAGCCCCGCTAAAAACTAGCAGCACTTTACCACTGATACCCCCCGTCCCGGTGTGAAAGTAGCCTTGAAATATTTACCTTTTGGAACATGTTACATGTTCCAGCTCCTGCCACTAGTCACCCAGACATCATGGGGTCAAGGGGGGGCCCGTCAGGTAGGCTGTATGGGGCCCCTGATTTCTATTGGTGGCCCTGCCTGGGGTGTAAGGATCCTTGGTATGTTTACTTTGAAGAAAGAAATGAATGCAGACTCAGACCAATGGGGATTCTGTGTAAAAGAGAATCGATGTAACCCAGAGACAGGAAGGCTGGTATTTATTTATATTGTGAATGATTTCAATGGGGCATTAAGCAAAAAAGAAATCTGCTTATAACTTCATGCAGAGCCTCCCACACACGTGGGCTGGGTATCATGAGCTGGCTGGTAATTTTTTAGAAACCTTAAAGGGGTTGTAAAGGTACAATTTCCCCCCCACCCCCCTAAATAGCTTTCTTTACCTTAGCGCAGTCCTCCTTCACTTACCTCATCCTTCCATTTTGCTTTTGTCCTTTAATTCTTCTGAGAAATTTTCACTTACTGTTCTTCTGTCTGTAACTCCACACAGTAATGCAAGGCTTTCTCCCTGGTGTGGAGTGTCGTGCTCTCCCCCCTCCCTTGGACCTACGGGGAGTCAGGGCGCTCTCTACGTTACAGATAGAGAAAGGAGCTGTGTGTTAGTGGGCGTCCTGACTCTCCTGTAGTCCAAGGGAGGGGGCGAACACGACACTTTACACCAGGGAGAAAGTGTCGCATTACTGTGTGGAGTTACAGACAGGAGAACAGGAAGTGAGGATTTCTCAGAAGAAATAAGAACATTTAAAAGCAAAATGGAAGGATGAGGTAAGTGAAGGAGGACTGCACTAAAAATTGTCCCTTTACAACTCCTTTAACTTTAACCCTTCCCCTTTATAAAAAAATAATAAATAACTGTCTAAACACCCTAACTTAATGTATTTATTATTATTAATGTATTTTTCGAGTTTGGTTGTTATATGTATTATTCTTAATAATAATTACATTTTATTTGAGGTTAATTTATTTATTATGGTATTATTACATATTAATTTTATTTTACTTATTTATGATGATTTTTATTTATTTATTTGTTTACAATTATTTCTTCATATATTATATTACTTTTTGTTTTTTTTTATTACATTTTTTTATTATTTGAACAGAAAATTGCGCAAAAACGCATAAATACATCTCCATTCACTTCTATGACACTAGGAATGCGCAAAAGTGACCATAACTGCCCGATTTGGGTGACAAAAAAATCTCCAGAACTTGTTTGAGCTTCAGGCAACATAAAGTGGAGATGTCAATCATCCTACGTAGAGAATCATTGATTTTTATTTCTTTTTTTCTCCCCCAGCATCTTTGAGCTTCAAGCTCCAAAACACTCACCTGAGTGTTTTGGAGCTTGAAGCTCAAAGATGCTGGGGGAGAAAAAAAGAAATAAAAATCAATGATTCTCTACGTAGGATGATTGACATCTCCACTTTATGTTGCCTGAAGCTCAAACAAGTTCTGGAGATTTTTTTTGTCACCCAAATCACTGTGCTGAGATGGACCTGTTAGGCCGGGTACACACGATGAGACATGTCAGAGGAAACCTGTCCGATGGACCATTTTCATCGGACCAGGCTGAAGTTGTCTGTTGGTCTGATGCGTGTACACACATCGGACAAAAATCGCCTCTGACCAGAACGCGGTGACGTAGAACACGACGACGTGATGAAAAAACGAAGTTCAAGGCTTCCAAGCATGCGTCGACTTGATTCTGAGCATGCGTGGGATTTTTGTCTGCTGATTTCGTGTACTAACCATCGAACATGTCCGAAGGACAGGTTTCCAGCGGACAAGTTTCTAAGCATGTTTAGAAACTTTTGACCGCTGGAAAACGGTCGGATAGGCCCTACACGTGATCGAACATGTCCGCTGAAACTGGTCCGCGGACTAGCTTCAGCGGACATGTTCGATCATGTGTACGCGGCCTCGGAGTCCCTCTCTCCTCTATGGGGAGATCGGATGAGAACGGACCGCCTGTCCATTTTCATCCGATCCAGTCTGCCAGACGGAGGAAAATTAGGACCATCATCTGTCTGGATTTGGTGGAGAGGATCGGATCGCATAGCAGCGGGTGTCAGCAGACATGTCGCCGATGACATCCGTCGCTCCGTAGGAGAGACTGGAGGGTCCAATTGGGTCCACCTGAAAAACTGACAGGGGGACCTGATCGGAAAGCCTGTGTGCAACGGGGCCTTGGGAATACCTTGGTCACAGGTGTATACAATGTACTGCTCAGTTCTTATACAATGTACATCCTTTGTAACTTTCTGTTCATATTTTCTCTCTGCAGAGTCTTAATGAGATATTGGAGTCAGCAGACGCTCCCCTGGAAGTGACGGAAGGCTTTATCCAGACCATCTCCCTGTCTGTCCCCTGGGGATCCTTACTGCAGGATAACTGTGCTCTGGAGGTGAAAGGCCTGGAGATGGTGTTCAGGCCAAGACCTCGACCACGTATGTAACACACAATTTAATTCTTGCACACAGAGAGGCATTAAAGCTGGAGTTTGATATATATTTTGCTTTCCATGGTTCCCCCCAAACATGAGTCGAGAGAGCAGCGGCACTGGTCTCAGGCAACTGAGCGATCGTCTGTGTTTGATCGCTCGGTTTTCAGTTTTATCGGACAGATGCTGCATACACCTAGGTAAGTATGATTCTAAAAAAAAAAAAAAAAAAAAGATTTTCCCATAATTCTCTTTTAAAGAGGAAGTAAACTTCATCTGCAGACATTTACCTATAGGTAAGCCTATAATAATAATGTAAATATCTCCTTGTATCTAATGTATCTATTTACATTACATGCAGCCAGTGAGATCACTGGCACATGCGCTCTAAAGGAACGGCCACGAGTGCTGTTCCTTTCGAACTCTGTGCCATAAACGGCGGCTTCCGGGCGCATGCGTGGGAGTGATGTCATCGCAGCTCCTGCCACTCACAGCACCGGAGCCCGCGAACCCAGAAGGAACTCCGGGGAAGATGTCGGCTGTCTCAGCGGTGTGTGGGCGCCGCTGCGGGGGCTTCATTTTAACGTAAGTGTTTCATAATGAGCTAGTATGCGATGGATACTAGCGCAAAATGCCTTTGGCGTTGATTCGGCAAATCCACTCTGCACTGCAAGTACACTTGGAAGTGCAGTTGTTGTAAATCTGACAGGAAGATCTGAAATGACGATCCGCCGTGACGGATAGGGATGTGGCCCCTATACGTCTGTTTTTAGCGGATCGGATCAGGTCGGATGTCAGCGGACATGTCTCCGCTGACATCCGACGCTCCATAAGGATGCATGGAGCGGCCGTTCAGGTCCCGCGGTCAAAACTGACAGGCGGACCTCAACGGTCCGTAAGTGTGAATGAGGCCTAAGAGTTTTCAACCTTTTTTAAAGGGGTTGTAAAGGTTAAAAAATATTTCCCCTAAATAGCTTCCTTTACCTCAGTGCAGTCCTCCTTTACTTACCTCATCCTTCCATTTTGCTTTTAAATGTTCTTATTTCTTCTGAGAAATCCTTACTTCCTGTTCTTCTGTCTGTAACTCCACACAGTAATGCAAAGCTTTCTCCCTGGTGTGGAGAAAGCCTCTTGAGGGGGGAGGGGGCGAGCAGGAGGGTCAGGACACTCTACTTTGCAGATTAGAGAAAGGAGCTGTGTGTTAGTGGGAGCAGGAGTGTCGGGGCCCCACAGTTAGAAAGCACTCCATAGGAGCACATTTAAACCTTTGCGTGCCCACGATGTTAACCCCTTGCCTGTCAGTGTCATTTATACAGTGATGGTTCCTTTTTTTTTTTTTTTTTAGCACTTACTGATCACTGTATTGGTGTCACTGGTCCCCAAAAAGTGTCACTTAGTGTCAGATTTGTAATATGGCAGTCCCCCTAAAAATCGCTGATCACCGCCATTACCAGTAAAAACAATGAAAAAATAAATCCATATATCTATACCATAGTTTGTAGACCTTATAACTTTCATATATACACTTATTTTTTTTATTTTTTTTTACCAAAAACATGTAGCAGAACACATTATGGCATAAATTGATGACCAAATTGGATTTTTTTTTCCATGTTTTTATTCGATATGTTTTATCGCAGAAAGTAAAAAATATATATTTTTTCAAAATTGTGGATGTTTTTTTGTTTATAGCACAAAAAATAAAAACCACAGAGGTGATCAAATGTCACCAAAAGAAAGCTCTATTTGTGGGGGAAAAAAAATCTGTTTTATTTGGGTGTAGTTTTGCACGACTGCGCAATTGTCAGTTAACCACTAGGACCGCCGCATGATGTACATTTATGTCGGCAGAATGGCACCGACAGGCACATCAACATATGTATACGTTGGTGCCTTGGGGGGTTCGGGGGACCCCCCCCCCCCCGTACATGCGGCGGTCCGCGCGGCTGTAGGAGCGATCCGACAAGAGGGGGCGGATATCCGTTTTTGTCCGCCCCCTCCAAAACGCTCCCAGCCAATGCGTGCGCGCGCCCGCCCGCCCTGTCACTTCCTCCTCCTGTGTAAACACAGGAAGGAGGAAGCGATGTGATCTCTCCCTCTGCGTTTTTTTCAACCACCGCTGAGGAGAGATCACAACACAGTAAGTCCTGCACTAACACTACACTGCACTAACACTACACATAGTCACATTTAACCCCCCCGATCGCCCCCCCTCCCCCTGTCACAGTGTCACTGAATGCAGTAATCATACATGTATGATTACTGTATTTAGTGTCAGTGTGACAGTCAGTTAGTGTTAGGTCCTGGGTAGCCCCTGTACCCCCCCCTAATAAAGTTTTAACCCCTTGATCACTGCCCTAGTTAACCCTTTCACTCCCTATTGCCAGCATCACTAAGCGATCATTTTTCTGATCGCTGTATTAGTGTCGCTGTTCCCGCTAGGTAGCTAATTATTATTTTTATTGCGATTTTTTTTTTTTTTTTTTTTTTTTTTTTTTTTTTTTTTTTTTACTAAAGACATGTGGCTAAATAAATGTTTGACTAAAATTTAGTTTATTGATTTTTCTTATAACAAAAAGTAAAAAATATAGATTTTTTTTTCAAAAATGTCGCTATATTTTTGTATATAGCGCAAAAAATAAAAATCGCAGAGGCGATCAAATACCACCAAAAGAAAGCTCTATTTGTGGGAAGAAAAGGACGCAAATTTTGTTTGGGAGCCACGTCGCACGACCGCGCAATTGTCTGTTAAAGCGACGCAGTGCCGAATCGCAAAAACCCCTTGGGTCATTTGGCAGCATATTGGTCCAGGTCTTAAGTGGTTAAAGCGACGCAGTGCCGAATCGCAAAAACCCCTTGGGTCATTTGGCAGCATATTGGTCCAGGTCTTAAGTGGTTAAAGCGACGCAGTGCCGAATCGCAAAAACCCCTTGGGTCATTTGGCAGCATATTGGTCCAGGTCTTAAGTGGTTAAAGCAACGCAGTGGCATATCGCTAAAAAAGTGCCTGATCGGGAAAGGGGTAAAACCTTTCGGAGCTGAAGTGGTTAAATCACCCTCCCACCCCAACCGAAAACACCTTTCAATGCGATCTCTGTGTGTGTGCGTGCAAATGCGATGGTCTGACTCAGTACCTGTAGACCTCAATATCCAAGTCCCTCCTTGACATATAACACAGTCCGGAAAGGGTGATTTAGTATTTGTGATTAACCTTTGCTTGTATATTGCAGGTTCTGCCTCTGAGCCGATGTATTGGTCAAGTTTTATGACCAGCAGTATGCAGCTGGCCAGAGAGTGCCTGAGTCAGAAGCTGACTGATGAACAGGAGTCTTCGCAGCCCTTTGAGGGGCTAGAGAAATTTGCAGAGACCATCGAAACTGGTAGGGCTGCTGGATTCCTATTATGTGTATTTTTTTTTTTTTTTGACAGTTATATGCATTTAGGAAAAATCCAGACCTTTATTGTATTTTTTTGTATTGCAGTATTGAGACGCGTCCGAGTGACATTTATCGACACAGTGCTGAGAATAGAACGCATACCTGAAAACTCGAAAACAGGAACTGCCCTGGAAATACGAATCAGCAAGTAAGAATGAACAAATATTAGTCCTCAGACATTAGTAATGATTGTGCAGAACCTTGTGTTTGAGTTTACACCAGAAATACATGTTACATTAATGTAGATTTAAATCCTAAGGGCTCATTTATGCTTGGGATTGAGCGGAGGTAAAACCCAGTGGTTGAGCTACGCTTTAAACACCCTCTTATCGCTCCCCCTGTTGTTGCTGAGGCAGCGACAGGTGATGTACATATGCCATGGGCGTGATGCTTTGCAGCAGGAATTACACTGGTGGTCACGCTCAGCAGGTGGTACCACTAGCCGAGTGTCAACTATTCAAGTGAATGGTACCGTGCTGCAGCCGCACACAGCGCTCAGTTAGGACACTGGTTTCCAGTAGTTAGGGGGTTAAAACAGTCAGTGAGGGGGCCTCATTGCCTCCTCGACATCTGTCTATTGCTGTCTAAAGCAGGGGTCTCCAAACTTTCTAAACAAAGGGCCAGATTACTGTCCTCCAGACTTTAAGGGGGCCGGACTGTGGCCTTCGGGAGTACAAAAGTGTCATTCGACCCCATCATTGGTGTGATTGGGAGGAAATCTGCCCCATCATTGTTGTCATTGGGAGGAATTCTGCCCTATCATTGGTGCCAATGAATAAAAAAGCACACCAAGGGCCAGATAAAATCAAGCAAAGGGCCACATCTGGCCCCCGGGCCGCAGTTTGGTGATCACTGGTCTAAAGCACAATCTAAGAAGCAGATCGTCCTTCGGACAGAGTTTGCCAGGAAGGGGGGTTCAGTCGTAAGAGGGCCAATGAGAGCTGCAGAGCTGGAGGTGTGCCTCTGTCTGTCTGTGTAAATCAATAAAGTGAACAGGCAGCAGCTTCAGCTGCCCACAGTTAAAATGGTTGCAGCCAGACTCCGTGGAGGGAGATTTCTTCAGAATATTTGGCAAGCACAGAATCACAGTATATATAAAATATGCAACGTGGTTGGAGGGAAGCTTCAGAATGGCAAAGATATTTTTATTACAAATTAAGTGAGCAGACTGCAGTTCCTCTTTAATGAGGCCTCATGTTGCTTTCTTGCAGGACGATGTATTCTGATGAAACGGTGGATGAGCAGTCGGGAATTAACGTGCACAGGCCCTCGGCATTCGCTCACAAAGTCCTGGAACTCAGCGGTGTTTCTTTCTTCTGGGATGAATTCTCAGCATCTGCAAAGTCCTCTCCTGTTTGTTCAACCTCCAAAGTGGTAATCAAAATTTTGTGTTACTTATATGCACAATAATCAGATCACCATCACTCTATTGTGACATGAAGCTCCTGCACGGAAGTATAGTGTCTGATTGGATTACGGCACAGATCTGGAGGAAATACATAAAGACTCAAGGAAGAATACACATTTTTCTTGTATTTAGATAATATTTTCTTATCCTGTAATTACGCTTTACATTACATCTAAATCCATCTAAATTTGGATAGATCAAGGAATGGGCAGAATCGACGTCAGTTTTTGAGGCATATATGTCCCATTGGAGATTTTCCTTTACTTCCTATCCTGTAAACATCACAGGAAATAAAAAGAAATCTCTTCAAAATGATAACCAATTCCCTCCCATACAGTTGTCACTAAAACAAATGTCACTATTGGAAGACATCCCTTCTATTTCAGTGGCTGCTCATGTTTTTTTTTTTGGTGGCAAACAACCCCCCCCTCCCACGGCCCCTCAAAGCCCCCCCCCTCAGTCACTGCCGGTCGGTCCACTTACCCCCTTGTAGACGACTGGCAGCGGGAGGGATTGGGGCGTCAGCAGACATCAGGCTACGACCAGGGCATCGGCGGACATCAGGCTGTGGTGGGCATCGGGTAGCGGCTCCTGTGTCTTCTACTCCTCGCTTTCGCTGTGTGTCTCCTCCCCTCCTCCTAGGCGTCCAATAGGTTCACCTGTCATTTCAGACAATCGGGTGAAGGGTATCAGACCCACTTCCCAATTGGCTGGGAGGAGAATTAGTATTGCAACAGCAAATATTTATTCGTTGTTGCAACACACCTGGCTGGGCTCTGAATGCAATGCTCTTTACCAAGCCCACCCTATATTTTGAAGCCTATTAGAGCCTCTGGCTCTAATCGGTGCTTCAAAAAACACACTCCTGCCCATCCCCACCATAGGAATTCATGCGCCCGATGTCCTGACAGGGCAAGGCTCATGCATAGGAAGGGGGCGGTGCCTGTGCGCCCACAATGCTTCTATTTCTGTTCTGGTCACCAATCAAAACAGTTTTTTGTTTTTTTTCTCTAACGTTTTAAGTCCCAGTGACAGTGGTTTTCGGGACAAATGGAGTGCGAGAATCTAGTGAGGACAAAGTCGGCATTACAAACTTGACATGGGTTTTAACCCCTTCACCACTCTAACCAAACCTGCAAATAATATTGGCTTTAGATACACATTAAAACCGAACTCAGTGTTTCACAGTAGCTTTGGATAGAGTAATGAAAAGTCAAAGTGGAACTGCACTTTCCCAATCAACAGTGATTATTAACTTATATAGCGCCAATTGCAGCGAAGCCGCTGCGTCTAAGCGCTGATGATGGTTGTCATTATTACCCAACTCAATGGTACTAATTTTACCGACCTCGGAAGGATGAGTGGACCCCGCCGGGATCAAACCTGCAACCCTTGGGACACAGGCAATCACAGACTGCTGCAGAGGACTGCTGCAAAGGAGCATTAGCCCCCTGTGCTATCTTACCAGCTTATTCCTGATTTCTTACCTAGGCAAATGTCATACATCCCAGGAGTCTTCAGGAGGGGGGAGAAGGGATTTTCTCAGCTAGGCACACTCTCCTGCATGCATGCTTGAGCTAAGGGTGATGGATTCAAGGCAGTAAATGCTACATTAACCATTTCCCCTTACTCAAGATGGCCACAGCCAGAAATTCTGGAGGGGTGCCTATCAACGTGATTTCTCAACAAAATAGGGCATGGAGACATGGATAGGGGAGTTTGCTTTAAATATTAGAAATTAAATAATTACTTTTCCACTTTTAAATTTCTATCAGGATTTTTTATTTTATTTTTGTGACACCATCGCAGAGGTTTCTCCATTTTCTGTCCTGTGCACACAAGAAGTTAAAGGAAATCTCTACAAAGAAATCTCCTCTTATGCCACGTACACACGATCGAATTTGTCCGCTGAAACTGATCCGACGGACCGTTTCAAAAGACAAATCCGATCATGTGTATGGGCTAGCCGACATGTCTGACCGGCGGACAAATTTTAAAGCATGCTTTAAAATTTGTCTGCCGGAGACCTGTCCGTCGGATAGTACACTAACCAGCGGACATATCTGCCCGTACAAGCGTCGTATGGATGCGACGCATGCGTGGAAGTTTTTTACTTCCCGGTGCGGTGACGTGGCGGCGTCAACGTCACGTGCTGTCTGCCGGCGGGGATTTTGCTCCGATGGTGTGTACACGCCGTCGGACGAAAATCCGGAGGAGACATGTCCGCTGGAAACGGTCCGTCGGACAGTTTCAGCGGACATGTCCCTCCGTGTGTACGCGGCCTTAGAGTTAGACAGTTGTCACCAGAACAAGTGTACCCCTTTGAAGGATTTCTCCCACTATACCTGTTCTGCTGAAGACAAATGTTGAATTTTGCCTTAGGCAGCCCATACATTGATCCTTTTTTATTTCATTCAACAGGCAGGTTGAGTATAAAAAAAAATATCCTATTCCCCTATCCGCACATTAGTGGTGGATTGGGGAATCTTTCCCCTTGCGGTAGTGTGTTCTCCCGGCGGGGAGCTTTCTCCACTGCCTGAATACAATGGCATAGCCAGCAACACTGATCATTTGAGAAAAACCGGATAAATCAACTTGTGTACAACCAGCCTGCCCATACATGGATCAAAATGTGTCTGGTCTATACTGAATCGGCTGTATTTTTTTTGATCCATGTATGGCCGGCATTACTTTTTCCTGGTGGTTACAAATTCAGTTGGTAATTTTCCTTGGCAAAGACATGGGCAGCAGCATGTGCTTTATGTAAAAATGATAGCGATAAATGGGTCCTGAATGGCTCTAGTAAATGTTGTGATTTGATTCAATTTATTTTATTTTTTTCAGGAAACTGAGCCTAAACTTTCTCCCAGCTGGAATCCAAAGCCTGTCTTTGAGCCTCACCCTCAGTTCACTAGAAGTGTAACTGAGGTCACCCCCTCTGACCCTGTGCAGATTGCTTCCTTGGTGGGCAGAATTGAGTTGGGTCTGATCCTGAAACAAAATGAAGTACTTCCTGGAGCAAAGGTCAGTTTATGAGTGAGTGAGTCATGTTTTTTTTGGCCTGTGATATTGGGATGCAGTGGCTTCAAGGACACCAATCTGACATCTGCACAGGTGCGTGGCCCTGCACACACACTGTTTGCATTTGGGGTTACGCACCCACAGGGATCTCAAATTGGGAGCTGTGGCTGCATTCCAGTTGACATGAATGGGACTGCCTGCCAAGGGGATGCAGAGAACACCTGTGCGGCTAAACACAGCCCTTGTATGGGTGTAGGCTGTAGTGCACCTGTATGAATAAGTCCGTTGTCGGCTCAAACTGATAGTTAGGAGCACACTGGATTTCTGTTATTTTTCTGTATTTAACAGCGTTTTTAAAGGAATGACACATGGGGGAATGGACATGTATTGCACGGATGTATGGTGTGGGCATCCACTGCGGCAGCCACGTCCCTCACCTTGTTTTGTCACTGCCGCATCACCAGCCCTCCCATTAAAGTAAAAGTCGGCAACTCAACAGCGGGTCAGAGGAGCAGCCGCTGCAGGACAGAGATGACGGTTGCTCTTTAAGTTGATTTGAATTTAATCTTTTTTACTAGTGATTTGTTCTGTTCTAACTCGTCTGCTGTTTGTTTTATTTAGCTGGATGTGGATGGACGTGTCGACTCTTTCCACGTCTTCCTCTCTCCACGGCAAGTTCACCTCTTGCTGGACATGTTGTCAGCCATTGCTGGACCAGGTAATAAAGTTTTCTTGGCTTTCAACATTTAACCACTTTCAGCCCAGACCTATTTTGGCACTTCTCTCCTACATTTAAAAATCTGAATTATTTGCTAGAAAATTGCTCAGAAGCCCCAAACAAATTATATATATTTCTTTTGAGTAACGGGCGTCCCGCAATTCTGTTTGCCTGATTTTGCTGCAAATCATCGGGTTACAATCGCGGCAAAATCATGCCGTGATTGGGTTGCCATTGGAAGTGTTAGGGATCGAAATTTGTGTAAATTTGGGATCACGGGCAGAATCGTGGTAATTCCCGTGATCTGGGATACCCCCGGTGAGCATAGGTAGAATTGGGAGAATGTATTGAAAAAAACAAAAGGGGGGGGCTTTGCTACAACAGAGTTACAGGAAAGTGTAATTACCGTATTTATCGTCACCTTCATTTTAAGAGGGAAGTTACAGGATTTTTTTTTACATTTACAATTTTGAGAATTTTGAAGCAAAATAAGGGCCAGTGCCCATCAATGCAGCTTGATCGATGCCCATCTACAGCTTCACAATTGCCCATCAATGCAGCCTGATCAATGCCCATCCGCAGCCTCACAATTGCCCATCAATGATAGACGGAACACACTGGTCCAATGCTGGCCCAGGAGACGGGACTTCCTATTACAGCGGCCGCTGAGTAAACAGGATATTCTCGCTGTATAAAATCAGACAGCGCTCGTCCTGCCCCCTCCCTGTTCTTTCCAAGTCAGCACAAATTGCAGTATCGGCGTATAATACACACACACTATTTGCAACTGATTTGCAAGGTGAAAAAGTGAACGTTTTACGCCAAAAAATACAGTACTTTAAAGGTCTGGGTAGAGAGAGGAGGCCCATTTAGGCCAAGTGCAGTGTACCTTATATGCCTGTATCCTCTGTACTTTATTTGGTTGCTTCCATCAGCCCCTAAAAATGGCAGAATTGCGTTTTGCCAAAAGCAAAAAAAAGGCCAGTGTTTTAAAGATCGCAAGACAGAAAATTGCTTAACAACGCATTAGTCACCTCACATCTAAGGATGAGCTCTGGCGTGTTCGCATGGTACACGTGCAGAGCCCGCCAGGAAGTGTGCACGGCGCTGCACTATCACAGGCAGGGAGACATTTCCCGATCTCTGCAGCCGAGCATCGGGACAATGTCTCCCAGTCTGTGATTAGCGCAGCGCCGTGCACACTTCCTGGCGGGCTCTGCACGTGTACCATGGGAACACGCCAGAGCTCATCCTTACTCACATCGACTTTGGTGTGAAAATAGCATTTTAGTTTTTTGGCCCATTTTAGTTTTCTGCAATTGTTTTTTAGTTTTAGTTGTATTTAGTCGACAATCTCCAGGGCATTTTAGTTTATTACAATGTCCTATATTTTAGTCGACTAAAATCTCCAGTACATTTTAGTCGACTAAAATCAAATGGGTGTAATTAAATTGTAATGCATTATGTAAGCATTTCTCTACAATTTACAAATTCATTATATATTGCTGGAGTGAAAAATCTCATATATTATTATTTATGTTATTGAATTTATTTATTTATGTTATGAACATGCACTGAACCAGTGTTAATTTTGATGTCAAATTTCTATTTAATTTTAGTCTAATGCCGCGTACACATGATCAATTTTCAGCATTAACTACTTCCCGACCGCCCACCGCCGTTATACGTCATGACTTTAAAGATGGATATCTCGGTAACGGCAGCAGCTGCTGCCACAACCGAGATATCCATCTCTTCTGTGGGCGGTCGGTCAAACGTTAATGGCGGTCTCCGCGGCGGATTTGCCGCGAGATCGCCGTTATCGGTGGTGGGCGAGGACCCCCCCCCCTCCCGCTGCGTACCCGCGCCCTCCGCCGCTTCCCGGAGCCGTCGGTAGCGGCGGAGGCGATCGGGTCCTCTCCCGTGCTCAGTGGGGATGCGAGTGAGGGAAAAATTTCCCTCATCCGTCCCCATAGCTCTGCTGGGCGGAAGTGACGTCAAAACTTCAGTCCCGCCCAGCGTCTTATAGACACATTTATTTATTTTTGATGTCATTTGAAAAATGAAATTTTACATTTTTTTTTTTTGCATTTAAGTCTAAATATGAGACCTGAGGTCTTTTTGACCCCAGATCTCATATTTAAGAGGACCTGTCATGCTTTTTTCTATTACAAGGGATGTTTACATTCCTTGTAATAGGAATAAAAGTGATAATTTTTTATTTTAGTGTTAAAAATTGGTCAAATAAATACGAAAACAAAAACATTTTTTTTTAAATCGCCCCGTCTCGACGAGCTCGTGCGCAGAAGCGAACGCATACGCGAGTAGCGCCCGCATATGAAAACGGTGTTCAAACCACACAAGTGAGGTATCGCCGCGATCGTTGGAGCGAGAGCAATAATTCTAGCCCTAGACCTCCTCTGCATCTCAAAAAATGCAATCTGTAGAATTTTTTAAACGTCACCTATCCAGATTTTTAAGGGTAAAAGTTTGACGCCATGCCACGAGCGGGCGCAATTTTTAAGCGTGACATGTTGGGTATCATTTTACTCGGCGTAACATTATCTTTCACAATATGTTAAAAAATTTGGGCAAATGTATTGTTGTCTTATTTTTTAATTTAAAAAAGTAAATTTTGCTCTTGGAAGACCGCTGCGCAAATACGGTGTGACAAAGTATTGCAATGACTGCCATTGTATTCTCTAGGGTGTTAGAAAAAAAAATATATATAATGTTTGGGGGTTTTAAGTAATTTTATAGCAAAAAAAAATGTTTTAGTCTCATAAACACCGAGTCTGAAAAACAGGCTCGGGGCTAAAGTGGTTAAAAAAAAAAACGTTGTTTTTCATACTTGATCATTAAAAACGACGTTGCCCACACACCATCGTTTAAAAAAAATGATGAGCAAAGCGCGGTGACGTACAACACGTACGACGGCACTCTAAAGGGGAAGTTCCATTCAAGCTCCCGTCTCATAACTTCTGAGCATACGCGGGTTTAAAACGTTGTTTTTAACGTAGTTTTAGCCCAAGCACGATCATTTTTTACAACCCCCAAAAAATCATTTTTTAAAATGAAGATGAAGAAGATGAAATACGATGTGAAGCCCACACGCGATCATTTTAAATTACGTTTTTAAAAACGTCGTTTTTTTCATGCCAAAAAGTGATCGGGCTAGATTTAGGATGGAGAGCGTATCTTTGTGCGGGCGTAGCGTATCTCAGATATCTCAGATATGCTACGCCGCCGTAAATTAGAGAGGCAAGTGCTGTATTCGCCAAGCTAAGTTACGGCGGCGTAGCGTAAATGGGCCAACGTAAGCCCGCCAAATTCAAACGTGTTTGATGTGGCCATGTTTTATTCAAATTAAGTGTGTCCCCACGTAATTGACGTTTTTTTACTAACGGCACATGCGCCGTCCGTGGACGTATCCCAGTGCGCATGCTCCAAATGACACCACTATGACGTGAACGTAATTTACGTCCAGCCCCATTCACGGACGAGTTACGCAAACGACGTAAACATTTTAAAATTTTACGCGGTTCCGACGTCCATACATAACATTGGCTGCGCCATCTTTTTGTTGGAATATCTTCACGCCTGAAAATGCCTTACGTAAATGGCGTATCAGTACTGCGACGGCCGGGCGTACGTTCGTGAATCGTCATATCTAGCTAATTTAATTTACATATTCGACGCGTTAAACGACTGAAGCGCCACCTAGCGGCCAGCGTAAATATGCAACTAAGATACAACGGCGTAAGAGACTTACGCCGCTCCTATCTTAGCTCAATCCTGGCTTATCTGATTCTTTGAATCAGGCGCCGGGATATGATGGCGGACATTCAGACTTACGACGGCGTATCTGTAGATAAGCCGTCGTAAGTCTACCTGAATCCGTCGTAAGTCTACCTGAATCTTTTGACTAAAATGCCATTTTAGTTTTGGTCGTATTTTAGTCATCTCAATTGTTTGTCGTATTTTAGGTGACAAAATCAACACTGCTACGCACATTTCCCATTTTGGGTATTCTGCTGTTTTGCTAATTTCTAACCCAAGGGCAGTGATACCTTTTTGAATAAAAACACATTGCAGTGCGAAAAATGCACAATAACACAGACATAAAGCACGCTTTTAAAACGCTTGCAAGCTCAGGTAGAAATAATTTAAAAAGTGATTTCACTTTTGTGTAGGGAAAATAAAACACAAAATCCTCTGGGCGATTAATGTACAACTATTTTATATGTTTTAATACTTTTATTGTAGGGTTCTATGTCTGCTTGTTTTGTATTTTTTTTTTTCAAATGTCAGTTGCTGAAAAACAATAAAGCTTGATAATATTTACATTGAGCAGAGCATCTCTGCACGTTTCTAAAGAAATAGCAATAGACTAAATCTTTTCTATATTGAGGTTGTTATCCCCACTCTGTCCTTTAAATGACCCTTCCAAAAACATCTGTTCCATTTTCAATTCTTTAATCCTCTTATACTTTGTTATTGTCATGGGGCATTTACATTTTCTAAATGGAACTGTGGATAAAATGCATCACTTTGTTTGTGTATTATTTTTTTTAAATGGAAAATCTAGCATGGTAATTTTTTTATGTGCACATGAAAGTAACCGAATAAAAGTGTAATTAAAGGCTGTGTAAAAAAAAAAAAAAAAAATGTTATACTTGCCTGCTTTGTGCAGTGGTTTTGCACATAGCAGCCCTTATCCTTCTCTTCTCAGGTCCCCTGCCAGCACTCCTGGACCCGCCCTACTGCCCCCATAGCAAACAGCTTCGCTCGCTAACAAGTGTGTGTCAATTCACACATGGCCCGGCCCCCACTCTCTCCTCGTTGGCTCACTAGCTGTGGTTGACAGTGGCTCCCTCTGCTGTCTCAGCCAATAGAGAGACAGAGATTCCGTAGAGCCGCTGCTCTCCTTGCTCTCATGCACATAGGGGGTTGGGGGGGGGGGGCCTAGGTGCAGCACACCGAAGATTTATTTTACCTTCCTGTCCAAGTTATAGCTGCAAAGGGTGGGCCAACTGCAATATTGAACCCTACGGACTAAGACTGGGATGCCATTAAAGCTTTGTGTGTGTATATAAAATAAATATATATATATATATATATATATATATATATATATATATATATATATATATATATATCACAGTGCGGAAAATAAGTATTTGAACACCCTGCTTTTTTGCAAGTTCTCCCACTTGGAAATCATGGAGGGGTCTGAAATTGTCATCGTAGGGGCATGTCCACTGTGAGAGACATAATCAAAAAAAAAAAATACAGAAATCACAATGTATGATTTTTTAAACTATTTATTTGTATGATACAGCTGCAAATAAGTATTTGAACACCTGAGAAAATCAATGTTAATATTTGGTACAGTAGCCTTTGTTTGCAATTACAGAGGTCAAACGTTTCTTGTAGTTTTTCACCAGGTTTGCACACACTGGAGGAGGGATTTTGGCCCACTCCTCCACACAGATCTTCTCTAGATCAGTCAGGTTTCTGGGCTGTCGCTGAGAAACACGGAGTTTGAGCTCCCTCCAAAGATTCTCTATTGGGTTTAGGTCTGGAGACTGGCTAGGCCATGCCAGAACCTTGATATGCTTCTTACAGAGCCACTCCCAGACCCAGCCTCGACCCATCTTCAAAGCTCTAACTGAGGGAAGGAGGTTGTTGCCCAAAATCTCACAATACATGGCCCCGGTCATCCTCTCCTTAATACAGTGCAGTCGCCCTGTCCCATGTGCAGAAAAACACCCCCAAAGCATGATGCTACCACCCCCATGCTTCACAGTAGGGATGGTGTTCTTGGGATGGTACTCATCATTCTTCTTCCTCCAAATACGGTTAGTGGAATTATGACCAAAAAGTTCTATTTTAGTCTCATCTGACCACATGACTTTCTCCCATGACTCCTCTGGATCATCCAAATGGTCATTGGCAAACTTAAGACGGGCCTTGACATGTGCTGGTTTAAGCAGGGGAACCTTCCGTGCCATGCATGATTTCAAACTGTGACGTCTTAGTGTATTACCAACAGTAACCTTGGAAACGGTGGTCCCAGCTCTTTTCAGGTCATTGACCAGCTCCTCCCTTGTTGTCCTGGGCTGATTTCTCACCTTTCTTAGGATCATTGAGACCCCACGAGGTAAGATTTTGCATGGAGCCCCAGTCCAAGGGAGATTGACAGTCATGTTTAGCTTCTTCCATTTTCTAATGATTGCTCCAACAGTGGACCTTTTTTCACCAAGCTGCTTGGCAATTTCCCCGTAGCCCTTTCCAGCCTTGTGGAGGTGTACAATTTTGTCTCTAGTGTCTTTGGACAGCTCTTTGGTCTTGGCCATGTTAGTAGTTGGATTCTTACTGATTGTATGGGGTGGACAGGTGTCTTTATGCAGCTAATGACCTCAAACAGGTGCATCTAATTTAGGATAATAAATGGAGTGGAGGTGGACATTTTAGGCTTCATTTCCACTGGCGTTTTTACAGCCACGTTTTCTACAGCTTAAAAACGCCTGTCCATGTTTATTTTAGAAAAAAAAAAAAAAAAATGTTTTTTTTTTGGAGCTTTAAAAACACTGCAGCCGCATTTTTGAGCATTTGTGCGCGTTTATGCGCGTTTTTGAGCGTTTTTTAATGTCTGGCGTTTTTACAGCTCTATTGCTGGAGCTTCAGAACGCACTGGTCCCGCGTTTTTTTTGCAGCTTAGCCATCTACAGCTCAAAAACGTCATGGTGGGCATGAGGCCATAGACTAACATGGACAGGCGTTTTTAAGCTACAAAAAACGCTCAGAAAAGTGGCTGTAAAAAACGCCAGTGGAAATGAGCCCTAAAGGCAGACTAACAGGTCTTTGAGGGTCAGAATTCTAGCTGATAGACAGGTGTTCAAATACTTCTTTGCAGCTGTATCATACAAATAAATAGTTAAAAATTCATAAATTGTGATTTCTGGAATTTTTTTTTTTTTAATTATGTCTCTCACAGTGGACATGCACCTACGATGACAATTTCAGACCCCTCCATGATTTCCAAGTGGGAGAACTTGCAAAATAGCAGGGTGTTCAAATACTTATTTTCCGCACTGTGTGTGTGTGTGTGTGTGTGTGTGTGTGTGTGTATGTATATATATATGTATATATATATATATATATATATATATATATATATATATATATATATATATATATATATATATATATAAAAAATTAGTAGGTGTCCCAATACTTTTGGTAATTGTGTGTGTGTGTGTGTGTGTATATATGTATATATACATATACATACACACACTTACCAAAAGTATTGGGACACCTACTATATATATATATATATATAATTAGTGTGTGTGTATGTATATATATATATATATATATATATATATATATATATATATATATATATATATATAATTAGATTTGATTGACGGCAGCGGGAGCCAATGGCTTCACTGCTATCAATCTATCCAATCAAGAGCCAGGACTCCGTGGAGAGAGGAAGAGCACGTTCCTGTCGAGGGAAGTACAGGGCTCAGGTAAGTAAAATGGGTGGCTGGGGGGCCGGTTACTGCCAGGTGTCTTTTTACCTTAATGCATAGGATGCCCATAGATCGAAACCAGCCAAATTTCAATCAATCCATGGGCAGGCTGGTTGTACTGAAGATGATTTATTGATAAGACCTCAGTACAACCAGCCAGTTTCTTTTCTTTTTTTTTTTTTTGATCACTGCCAGTGAGTTTAGCCACCAGCAGTCATCTATGTATTCTGCCAAAGATGGCCCCCCCGCCAGCAGAACACAATAGGAGGGGGTAAAAAAGTTTTTGTGATTCTCCCACTCAACAGTCGGTGTTGGTGGGGGAATCAAACAATTTAAAATTTTTCACCCCATAGTTGGAGAGAAAATTGCATAATTTTTTGGCCAGTCAAAGCCATCCTGCAGTATAATGGAATAAAGTCCTCTATGAGCAAAGCTAATGTCCTCCATTTGGGGCCAGGCATTTTTCCTACTTGATGATGAGTTCTGCCTTTGGAGCTTATGAAAGTGGACCTAGCTGCTGGAAGTGACCCTCCACCTATAGGAGGTGTGCACATCACACAGAAGGATCATGTGGCCGCGGCTTCAGGTAAGTAATACGGATCTTGGGATAGTGTTTTTTTTATTTACCAGCGGTTAGTTTAAAGGGAAGTGAAGGGAAAAGTTGCTAATATACCGGAGTTGGGCTAACCAGTTATGCAGTAAGTAGTGATAGCATTTTAATAATAAAAAGTATGAACTGTTGCAGAATCCTCCAGTCGGATAGGAATGTCCAGCAAAGATCGGAAGAGCCGCCCCATGCAGCAAGAAGATGAGCTTCGTCTTCAGATGGAACTCAAACGCTATTTAAAAAGAGAAGCCATGTCTGAAGGACCGTCTGCTGAGCACAGCTTCTATGAGACTGACACAGCAAAAACACCGTCCAGCCATGGTGAGAACCGCTATGCACTACCTAAGGCTTATGTAATAATCAATATAAATCCATGGGCAAAGCACAGTAATCCATAGAAACCCGTCATCTTTCATCGTTTTGGCTTGAGGTTGAATGGGCGGGCCATTATGGCTTGAGGTTGAATGGGCGGGCCATTTTGGCTTGAGGTTGAATGGGCGGGCCATTTTGGCTTGAGGTTGAATGGGCGGGCCATTTTGGCTTGAGGTTGAATGGGCGGGCCATTTTGGCTTGAGGTTGAATGGGCGGGCCATTTTGGCTTGAGGTTGAATGGGCGGGCCATTTTGGCTTGAGGTTGAATGGGCGGGCCATTTTGGCTTGAGGTTGAATGGGCGGGCCATTTTGGCTTGAGGATGAATGGGCGGGCCATTTTGGCTTGAGGTTGAATGGGCGGGCCATTTTGGCTTGAGGTTGACTGGGTGGGCCATTTTGGCTTGAGGTTGACTGGGCGGGCCATTTTGGCTTGAGGTTGACTGGGCGGGCCATTTTGGCTTGAGGTTGACTGGGCGGGCCATTTTGGCTTGAGGTTGACTGGGCGGGCCATTTTGGCTTGAGGTTGAATGGGCGGGCCATTTTGGCTTGAGGATGAATGGGCGGGCCATTTTGGCTTGAGGTTGAATGGGCGGGCCATTTTGGCTTGAGGTTGACTGGGCGGGCCATTTTGGCTTGAGGTTGACTGGGCGGGCCATTTTGGCTTGAGGTTGACTGGGCGGGCCATTTTGGCTTGAGGTTGACTGGGCGGGCCATTTTGGCTTGAGGTTGACTGGGCGGGCCATTTTGGCTTGAGGTTGACTGGGCGGGCCATTTTGGCTTGAGGTTGACTGGGCGGGCCATTTTGGCTTGAGGTTGAATGGGCGGGCCATTTTGGCTTGAGGTTGAATGGGCGGGCCATTTTGGCTTGAGGTTGAATGGGCGGGCCATTTTGGCTTGAGGTTGACTGGGCGGGCCATTTTGGCTTGAGGTTGACTGGGCGGGCCATTTTGGCTTGAGGTTGACTGGGCGGGCCATTTTGGCTTGAGGTTGACTGGGCGGGCCATTTTGGCTTGAGGTTGACTGGGCGGGCCATTTTGGCTTGAGGTTGACTGGGCGGGCCATTTTGGCTTGAGGTTGACTGGGCGGGCCATTTTGGCTTGAGGTTGACTGGGCGGGCCATTTTGGCTTGAGGTTGACTGGGCGGGCCATTTTGGCTTGAGGTTGACTGGGCGGGCCATTTTGGCTTGAGGTTGACTGGGCGGGCCATTTTGGCTTGAGGTTGAATGGGCGGGCCATTTTGGCTTGAGGTTGAATGGGCGGGCCATTTTGGCTTGAGGTTGAATGGGCGGGCCATTTTGGCTTGAAGTCGAATGGGCGGGCCATTTTGGCTTGAAGTCAATGGGAGACAGCATGCAATTATCAGTTTCTTTTTTTATTTTTTTTTTCGTATTGGCAGAATGCCGATAACCCTATTTTCACCGATAATTTTCAGCGGCCGATATATCGGTGCATCCCTAATTTTGGCTGATAGAAGGCGATGGAAGATGTCTGTGGTTTCTGAAGGTCACTAAAATCCCAACTGCAACCAAAAGTACTGGAGGGAAGCAGGAGTGTAGAACTGTATTTTTAGCTACTTTGCTAGAAAGTTGGGGGGGGGGGGGGGGGTTTACGAAAATTCTATATAATTGAACAGGATTGTATATAAGACTACTGTGGGAGATGATTTTTTTTTTATTTTTTTTAACCCTACTGTTATATTTTTGATAAAAGATCCTAGATTTTGGAAATGAGTTTGCTGTTATGCACACTTAAAGCAGTAATAAACCTAAAATTTAATATATATCAGATAACCAATCATTAGGTGTGGTGGCTGCATTTGTTTTCTGTTTTTAGGATTTTTTTCCTTCTGTTTTTATCTGGTAATCTGGCCAGTAACACACCTCCTGTATCTGAGTGCCCCACTCTGGATGAAAGAGCACAGGGGGCACCTTTGGACTGCAGCATGGTCAGTCTGGGGGAGGGAAGTGTTGGACGTACTGGCAGATTTGCATACAGTAACAAATTGAAGCCAAACTCCAGCTCATACTTTATAATTTGTTACAGCAGTTTTGTTTATTTTGGGATAAAGGTTTTACATTCATTAATAAAAGGCGATCATTGTAAGCGCCAGTGGCGGCCCATCCATTAGGGGCGCCCGGGCGCTGCCCCCTCTATCCATGCCACTCCCTATATGAATAGATGGAGCTATAAATCTATCCATGGCCGCTCCTATTCATGCATCTGACCCCCTTCAGGACGCCGGGCGCATGAATTAGAGCAGCGGGCGTGTTAATTTTTTTTTATTTATTTAGTTTTTTTAAGCACCTGATTGGAGCCATAAGCTCAAAATAGGACAAAGCATTGTGCCATGAGCCCATTCAGGTATTACAACTGCGAATGAATATTCGCTATTGAAACAATGATCCTCAATCTGGTCAATCAGAAGCAGGTCTGAGACCCGTTTTACGAATTGGCCAAAAAGAGAAGAGTCCCAATTGGCCGCCGAGGAGGAAGGAGGAAACGGAAGCCACCACGATGCCGAAGAAGACTAACATAGAAAACGAATGCAGCCATCACATCTAAGAATGGGTAATCTGCAATATAATGAATGTTTGCTTTTGGATTTAATACCACTTTAAGACATTTTAGACAATGTATGCGGTTATTCCACCTCCCTCCATTCAGACTTCAGGACAACAAACTCTCCGATCCAAAGAAACTGATTGCAAATACGTGAGCAAAAGAAAAGTAGAGTTTGTGCCGTTTTTTATTTTCCAATTTTTACCTTTTTGTTTTTTCTTCCTGTTTAGATGAGGAAGTGTTCTTCTCAATGGCGGATATGGACATGTCTCACAGCCTTTCCTCTCTCCCCCCTCTTGGTGATCCACCGACCGTGGATTTAGATTTGTCACTAAGTAGCACTTACACCACTTCTCCGGTTGGCTCCCCCCTTGGAGGCGCTGCAGTACGTATGATTTCTTTTTTCGCTACACCAAGCAAATGCAATTTGCGGACCTCCAGCTGTTGCAGATCTACAAGTCCCATAAAGCATAACAAGACTCAGAGAGCCACAAGCATGACACCCAGAGTCAGAGGCATGATGGGACTTGTAGTTTTGCAACAGCTGGAGGTCCACTAATTGCATATCCCTACGCTACACCATTGTCATTGGGTTGGTTTGATCTTGGTCCCTGTTTGGATGGGACTGTAAAAGGAGCACCCAGAAGGGAAAGACTCACCCACCTGTTTTTTGTTTTGTTTTTATGTTCCCCCAAACTTTTATCACCTAGCTGCAGAGGGCCAGAGCAGGAATCTCTGAGTCCCGCTGCTAATATTCACATCGACCCTAATCGCCAGTGTAAATGAAGCCTACGGTGGCAGCTTCCTTGGCTGCAAAGGATAGGAGTGTTTAGTTTCACTTTAACCACTTCCCTACCGCTGGACGTCATATGACGTCCTGTACTTTCAGTGGGTACTTGCAGCTACAGGCATCATTCAGATATCCATCTCCTCAGCCGGCGATCCTGTGCACCATAAGAACGATCATAGCGGCAGTTCCGACGCTTCATCGTTCTTATAGGTGACAGGAGGGGACACTCCCGCCACCATCCGGTGCTCCTCCGGACTCTCCCGTGCCATCGGAGACTTGGAGAAATGATCTGCCGGCGCCGGATGGGAGGCATAGAGATGACTGGTGACCAGATGGTCACCAGTCATCTCTATGATCGTCGGAGGCCTGGGCGCCATGTTATGACGTCACGCCGTGTACCGAAATGTAAACAATGAATGAATGAATGAAAACTTATATAGCGCAGCACATGCGAAGTAAATCGCATTATGACGTCACGCCGTGTACCGAAATGTAAACAAAACCGCAATCGCGGCTGAAAGCATGAGATCTGTGAATTTTTTTTCACGATCTTGTGCTTTCCAGCCTGGAGGAGAGATGTGGGGTCTTATTGAATGTTTACATTCCTTGTAATAGGAATAAAAGTGATTAAAGAAAAAAAAAAATGTAAAAGAAAAATAATAATACATTTTTTTTTTACGTCCCCAAGTAAGTCCCACCCACATATGTAAACGCCGTTCAAACCACACAATTCTAGCACTAGACCTCCTCTGTAACTCTAAACTGGTAACCTGTAAAAAAAAAATGTAAGCGACGCCTATGGCGATTTTTATGTACTGAAGTTTGGCGCCATTCCATGAGTGTGGGCAATTTTAAAGCGTGATAAGTTGGGTATATATTTACTCAGCGTTACTTCATCTTTCACATTTATACAAAAAAATTGGGCTACCTTTACTGTTTTATTTTCTAATTCATTAAACTGTTTTCAGTTATCACCGTGCGAGATAAAAAAAATTGCAATGACTGCCATTTTATTCCCTAGGGTGTCTGCTAAAAATATATATATAGTGTTTGGGAGTTCTGCGTAATTTTCTAGCAAAAGAATTATGATTTTTGCATGTAGGAGAGAAGTGCCAAAACAGGCCCAGTATGGAAGTGGTTAAAGCAATAACCTACTTTTTATTAGTCAAGAAAGTGTCTGCTGCGCTCTTTATGGATGAAGTTTTTTGTTTATTTACAGTCGACATGGAGCGACTATCAGGAGCATCTGAGGATGGAGGAACCACTTCTGCGAGGGGCCTCATACAAGCCCAGCATAAACCAAAACACTCATAGACGAACCTGTAAGTTATCATTCATTATTGAAGTACTGGAATTCACTAAAGATATCACCATGTGCTTGTGAATAACACTTGGGGAGATTTACTAATACTGGTGCACTCAGAATGTGATGCAGGCGTGCATGGTAACCAATCATCTTCTAACTTCAGCTTGTTCAATTAAAGTGATTACAAAAAGAGCAATTTTTATTAAAAACAAAATAAACAATCCTTCTCTTCCCGGGTCCGCCGCTGGCGTTCTGTGCCCACTCCCTCTTGCCAAGTGCCCCTTTAGCTTGCTTTTGAGTCGGCTCTCTGCATCTATAAGACACAGAGAGCGCGGCCTTCCCCAGCTCTTATGCAGCTGAGAACAGAGGAAATGTGTTCACTTATAAAAAAGGGAATTTATTTATAATGTTTTTTTTTATATCTATACAATTTTTCGTTAAACTGAATGGGTTGTTTTACCAGGTGATGGTTTACAACCACTTTAATAGTGTGGAGTCCGAACTAAGGCCCGAGGCATTTCAAGGGCCTTATGCTATACTAATAGGTCACTATTGCATCAAAGTGGAATCTTATAGTCAGAAAATTAAGCCCTGCTAGATTAGATTACTTCAGGCTGGCCCCTTTTGCAGGTATAGCATTATAAAAAGGGTCTATACGGTTTAAAATCCAGTAATACACTGTCTCACCCTGCTCTGCACTTGCTCAGTTGCTCTCCATTGTAAGGCATTTTTAGGGTACTGTGCCAGATTTGTAGAGGCCGATCTGCTGACAGCCTAAAACAGGGCTCGACAAAGTCCGGGCGCCAGGTCGCAATTGTGACCTGGCCCCGCCGGTAATTGAGGCCGCGGCTTTGTGGCCTCAATTACCAGCCGTCGCGGGCCTGGCGATCGCACGGCGGGGGAGGTGGGGGCGCACGGAGGCACAGTGTGCCCCCGTGCGCTCCCACCGGGCCCGCGGCTTTGCGGCCTTGCAAAGTGCGAAGCTTCCTTCTGTGACCTGCGCCATCTGGTGGTGGCCGTTGGCATTACACGTGAAATGGCATGTGTAATGTGCAATTTTTCACTGCCGTCTCCTTCCCTCTAATTAGAACCCCCAAACATGATATATATTTTTTATTCTAACACCCTAAAGAAATAAAATGGCGATCGTTGCAATACTTTCTGTCGCGCCGTATTTGCGCAGAGGTCTTACAAGCGCACTTTTTTAGGGAAATTTTTTTTAATTAAAAAATAAGACAACAGTAAAGTTATCCCAACTTTTTTTTATATTGTGAAAGATAATGTTACGCCGAGTAAATTGATACCCAACATGTCGCGCTTCAAAATTGCATCCGCTCGTGGAATGCTGACAAACTTTTACCCTTTAAAATCTCCATAGGCGACGTTTAAAAACTTCTACAGGTTGCATCTCTTGAGTTAAAAAGGAGGTCTAGGGCTAGAATTATTGCTCTCGCTCTAATGATCGCGGCGATACCTCAGATGTGTGGTTTGAATACCGTTTACATATGCGGGCGCTACTCACATATGTATTCGCTTCTGTACGCGAGCTCGGCGGGACGGGGCGCGTTTTCTGGCTCCTAACTTTTTTAGCTGGCTCCTAGATTCCAAGCAAATTTGTCAAACCCTGGCCTAAAAGTTTTACTAAACCCACAGCAGTAAAATCAGTCTGTATATGCAGTAAAGCATGCTTGTTATATCCACTGTGGAACCTAAGGGGTTAATTCTCGGTCATTGTGTATAAAGGCTGTGTGATCCTGATCCTTCCCTTCTTCCACTGTCCCCAACCCATCTCCTTATAGAACAGTGATTTAAACAAAAGCCTCTTAGTATGAATAATAGAAGAAAATTACCAGTACCATCATCCTGGAGATCAATTTTAGATAGAATAAGGACTAGAGGGACCCCAAAGGCCCAGAAGGCCAAAACAATAGGGGCTAGGGGAATATATCGGTACTAGGTAATAGAAATTAGAATAGAAAGATAATGAGGATAACAATTATTTATCAGTTTATTGAACATAATATCAAAAAAACAGAGGGCATACATGATTATAAAAAACATCAAAAGAAGTGGTATAAAATGATGGACAATTTGTACGACCAACCGTCCAGGTCACCGAGATGGAATGGACCCAAAATGGAGGGTGATGGTGAACAGAAGGGGGTCATACAAGTCAGGATCTCTACTAGTTTTGCAACACAGTTGCTTCGTCAGGAGATTTTCTGTACAGAGAGCGACCAATCGCTAGAGAGCCAGAAGCCTACCGCGGAGATTACTCTCGCACGGCGACCACGGTAAGGGGGCGAACTGCAAAGGACGTCCCGTTGTAACTGTATATTTAAAAAACAAAGGTAAGGGGCCCTGGGACCCGTGTAGGAACAGCCAGGAGGTAGTTATCCAAAGCCACACAGTAAGCTGTGTGTTGGGCCTCATTTACACATGGCCGACTCCGTCGCAGTCCGTTCCGACGGAGTCCACCAGCTCAGCGGGAGATCAGTCCGCAGATCTCCACTGAGCCGACGGATGACAAGCTCCTCTCTGCTCACTGAGCATGTCGAGCCCCGCTGTCCTCTATGGAGCGATCTGATGAAAACGGACAGCATGTCCGTTTTCATCAGATCTTACCCGATCCGATCCGCATGGACGGATGTGGACGTAAGCCCCATACGTTTGTTTTTAGCGGATCGGATCAGGTCGGATGTCAGCGGACATGTCTCCACTGACATCCGACGCTCCATAGACATGCATGGAGCGCCCGTTCAGGTCCGCCTAAAAAACTGACAGGCGGACCTGAACGGATCCATGTGTGAATGAGGCCTTAGAGGTTCAGGTAAACCAACGACAGGGAGCTTGTTTGTGAAGGTTCAGCTATTTGTAGAGTAGTACAAAAAGCGCGTCCCAGGGCCATACAGGGCTGAATTCTTTTTGGTGGTATTTGATCACCTACTAGGTACGTAGCTGCCATGCATGTTATATGGTCTGCAAGCGGTTATATCTTTTTTAATTGAACCTTCTCTGTTAAATGAATCAAATTACACATGGACTCCTCTATTGCAGCATTACCGGCCCGTTCAGCCTCTGTGGATGAATCTAGACCAGAGCTCGTGTTCAGACTAGCCGTAGGCTCGTTATCTGTCTCCGTGCTCCATATAGACCCCCTGCCACCGACAGAGGCCACGTCAAGCCCTAACCCCCTGACCCCACTGTCAGTTGGGTTCTTCAGCCGCATAGAGGCGCTACAACCGCAGACCTTCACGCAGAGCGACTTTGCCAGTCTACGAAATATCTTTGCAGAAGCCTGCACTCATGATCACCTCAGGTACCCATACGTCTTATTGTGTTTCTTCTTGAACTATGGCTACGGCAAACCACTGCAATGGGGTAGATTTACTAAAGCTGAAGCACTCAGAATCTGGTGCCGCTATGCATGGTAGCCAATCAGCTTCTAACTTCAGCTTGTTCAATTAAGCTTTGGCAATAAAACCTAGAAGCTGATTGGTTCCTATGCAGATGTGAGCCTGATTTTGCACACTGCAACTTTAGTGAAGAAACTCCAAAGTGTTTATTAGGCACAGTGAAGTGGGGGGGGGGGATTTGGCCGCCAATTTTAAAACGTTTCATCCACCCACCAGCTTGTATGTGGGGCAATTTTTAGGCATTTTGCCAAGGCACCCCTAAAGAAACCTCAAGGCATCCTAGGATGCCTGTGCACCCTGGTTGAAAAAGGCCGTCATGGAATGTTCTCTATAGTGCTATGTGGAGTGCATTTTTATTGAATGGCTCAGAAAATACAAGTGCAGTGTGGCCTGCATACTGTGGTTTCTAGCAGAGAGCTAATCCACTACAATCTACTTCTGTCTCTTTAGATAACTCCTAGTGCTCTGAGAATCAATGGTAGTGAATCGGGGAGGGGGGGGGGTGTTTGTGTTTGCAAGCTGCAAACATAATAGCACATTATGTTAAAGAGGTGTTCAGCCAAATTTTATGTTTATTAACCACTTGCTTACTGGGCACATACACACAATTTCAGCTTCCGGCACTGCGTCGCTTTAACTGACAATTGCGCGGTCGTGCGACGTGGCTCCCAAACAAAATTTATGTCCTTTTTTTTCCCCACAAGTAGAGCTTTCTTTTGGTGGTATTTGATTGCCTGTGCGGTGTTTATTTTTTGCGCTATAAACAAAAAAGAGCGACAATTTTGAAGAAAAATACAATATTTTTTACTTGTTGCTATAATAAATATCCCAATAAAAAAAAAAAACATTTTTTTTTTCTCAGTTTAGGGCGATACGTATTCTTCTACATATTTTTGGTAAAAAAAAAAAATCGCAATAAGCGACTGGTTTGCGCAAAAGTTATAGCGCTTACAAAATAGGGTAGAGAATTATAATTTTTTATTCTTTTTTTTTTTTTTACTAGAAATGGCGGCGATCTGCGATTTTTTTTTATTGGTACTGCGACGTTATGGCGGACACATCGGACACTTTTGACACATTTTTGGCGCCATTCACATTTATACTGCGATCAGTGCTATAAATATGCACTAATTACTGTATAAATGTGACTGGCATTGAAGGGGTTAACACTAGGGGGTGAGGAAGGGGTTAAATGTGTATCCTAGGTGTGTTCTAACTGTAGGGGGAGGGGGGAGTGACTGGGGGGGTGACCGATCTGTGTCCCTATGTAGGAAGGAACACAGATCGGGCTCCTCCTCTCCAGAGACAGGACGCTGTCTCTGTGTAAAACGGCAATGAGAGATGATCTGTGAGATCATCTCTCATTCGCCCACAGATCGCATCGCAAACGGCCACTCTGATTGGCCGTTCGCCGCGATCTGTGATTGGCCGTGTCCAAGGGACACGGACAACACAGGGCTTCCCCGCAGCGCGCTCTGCAGCGCGCGCTGGGAACGCCCAAAGGAGATGCCGTCAAAAGACGGCATGTTGGATATTCAGACCCGCGCTGTTGCCGTCATTCGACGGTAGCGCGGGTCTGAAGTGGTTAAAAGTCAGCTACAAAAAGTGTAGCTGCTGGCTTTAAATAAACATACACTTACCTGCTCCAGCGTTCCAGCGACGCGCCGGCCAGGGCTCCGCTCCGCTCCCCCCCTCCCTGACCGGCATCCTCATTGCTACTGTGGGCAACCGCTTTCGGCTTCACGGCCGGGCACCCACTGCGCATGCGCGAGCGGCACTGCGCATGCGCTGCGCCGTCCTATTGGACAGGCGATCGCCTATGACCTGTCAGTGTCCTAGGCCATGGTCTACAGGGAGGGGCTGCAATAAGGCGATTAGGCTTAATCGCCTTACCAGCCCCTCAGCGGAAGGAGGAAGTGGGACAGGAAGTCCCACTCCTCCTGAAGCCCCCACTCCCCCCCAAAAAAATTACATGCCAAATGTGGCATGTAAGGGGGTAAGTAGTGGGATAAGCGGAAGTTCCATTTTTGGGTGGAACTCCGCTTTAAACTTAGCTGAAAATGGAGCATTCCAGCGCCACGCAGTCAGTGCTGAGAGGGCTTTCATCTTCACTCACTTTTTCCGGGTTCGCGGACTCCGTCTGTGTGAGCGGCCAGAGCTGCGATGACATAACTCCTGCGTGGGAGCCGCTGCTTACGGCACAGGAATCTGAAGGAACGGCACAGATGGCTGTTGCTTTAGAGCGCAAGTGCCATAACGTCATCTGCTGCATATATATTTAATATCTTCTAAACGGTGCATGTTTAGGAGATATTTATAGTATCTATAGGTAAGGTTTATTATAGGCTTACCCATAGGTTCAAAAATGCCTCTGCCCTGCCAAAGGTAAAAACTGTTCAGGGGAGGCAGAGATCGAAAGGGGGGCAGTGATGTAAGAGAGATAACGGGGGTCATGACTTGGGCTGTGATTGCTAGGGGGACTGTGATATAAAGGGGACTGCACTGTAAAGGGGCATTGTAAAGGGGCGCTGTGTTATAAGGGGACTGCACTGTAACGGGGTGCTGTGTTATAAAGGGGGCTGCACTGTAAGGGGACATTGTAATAATTACTGTGCCCCTTTACAGTGCAGTCCCCTTTATATCGGTTAAATCCCTTGGTCTGTGGAAAAAATTACTGCCATTAAAATGGTTACTGGTGCCAAAAAGGTTGGGGACTGCTGCAATAATGCATCCCACCACAACTTAGGACAGATAAGCGCCACTATATTATATTTATGATTTTTGTGTTTGAATACTCTTTGAAGATTGATGGTAGTGGTTAATTTAACAGCATTATAGCCAAAACATAAAAAAAATCTATAATATGCATATGCTTTATACCAATTGCTGTCTTTATCTCTTGAAAGGTTCCTAGGGACTCAAATAAAAATCTCCCATGAACAGCGGCAGAGGTCCGGTGCTCGGAGTTTCAGCACTGACGTGTGTATTGGGCAGACTGAGCTCCTAGAGTGCCTTTTCCCCAGTGATTCACAGTCTGTTCCTCCTCACTATACAGAGGTAACATGGATTGATATGTCCTTTTTTGCTGATTAGAGGTCAATGTATTGTAAATTCAGTAAAGGGAATTCTATACTGAAAAAATATACAATACTATTACTAACCACCTTCTAAAAATGCTAAAAGTCTTGCTGATCTTTACTTCTAGTCAATGACCAGGAACAAGCATGCAGAAAATGAGGTTTTAACCACTTGCCTACCATGGACGTCATATGAAGTCCTCCACTTTGTGCGGGGATATCTGAAAGATGCCTGCAGCTGCAGGCATCATTCAGATATAACCGTCTTCAGCCGGCGATTCTGTGCACCATAAGAACAATCAAAGCGGCAGAACCGCCACTTGATCGTTCTTCTAGGCAGTGGGTGCTTCTCCGGGCTCTCCCGTGCCATCGGGGGCCCGGAGAGCGAATCCGCCGGCGCTTGTAGCAGATCCATAGAGATGACTGGTGACCAGATGGAGGAGCGGGCGCAAAGTTATGACGTCACGCCCGGTACCCGGAAGTAAACAAAGCCGCAATCGCGGCTGTAGGCATGTAATCAGTGATTTCTTTTTTTTACCTATTTCATGCTTGTAAGCCTGGAGGAGAGATGTGGGGTCTTATTGACCCCACATCTCTACATAAAGAGGACCTGTCACACACATTCCCATTATAAGGGATGTTTACATTCCTTGTAATAGGAATAAAAGTGATCCAAAAAAAAAGTGTAAAAATAAAAAATATTAAGTAAAATAAAAATAATTAAATAATTTTTTTTTTTTCAAAAGCCCCTGTCCCTGTTATCTCGCGCACAGAAGCGAACACGCATACAAGTCCCGCCCACATATGTAAACGCCATTCAAACCCCACATGTGAGGTATCGGCGCGTGTGTTAGAGCATGTGCAACAATTCTAGAACTAAACCTCCTCTGTAACGCGAAAATGGTAACATGTAAAAAAAATTAAAGCGTCGCCTATGGAGATTTTTAAGTACCAAAGTTTGGCGCCATTCCATGAGTGCACCCAATTTTAAAGCGTGACATGTAAGGTATCTATTTACTCGGCGTAACTTCATCTTTCACATTATACAAAAAAATTGGGCTAACTTTACTGTTTTGTTATTTTTAAATTCATAAAACCGTTTTTTTTTTCCAAAAAAAGGCGTTTGAAAAATTATTGCGCAAATACCGTGCGAGAAAAAAAGTTTCAATGACCGCCTTTTTATTCCTTGGAGTGTCTGCTAAAAAAAAATATAAATGTTTGGGGGTTCTGATTAATTTTCTAGCAAAAAAATTTAGATTTTTACATGAAGGACAGAAGTGTCAAAATAGGCTCGGTGGACAAGTGGTTAAAGGGGTTGTAAAGGATTTTTTTTTTTTCATAAACATCCATTACCTGCAGACATTCCTCTTTTCACTTCCTCATTGTTCGTTTTTGCTCAGAAGTTGCTCTATTTCTTCTCTGTCCTGCTTGTCTGATTGTTACCACAGTGAAGGGAGGCTTTACTGCGGTGGTCAGTGACGTGCTCGCCCCCTCCTGGGAACTACATCTGTGCGGCAGGACGCTCTCTCTACGTGTTAGAGACTTCAAGGAGGTGTGAATTACTGGGCGTGCCGCAATGCATACTGGGAAATGTAGTTCTTACATGAACGAGCGCCGCAAACCAGGAAGTGAATGAGAGAACAGAAACTAGAACGCCGGAGTCTACCCTCCAGACATTAATTTTAGGCAAAAAAATGTTTTCCTTTAACTTCATTCTGACTTTTCTGTTTTAAAAGTTATTGTAGCCAGAGATAACCAGGCAACTAGCATTTTCAGATAGAGGTTGGCAATGCCAGACTATATATTTCACTCTGTACAGGTTTCCTATAAGAGCTTTGTTTTTCTCTCTTTTTGTAAAGCTGCTAAAATTTGACTTCGAAAAAGATGTGGACAGCAGATCATCTCCATGCATTCACCTGCATTATAAGCATTTAGAGACCAGAGGAGCTCAGGTGAGTTGATGCATTTATTTTTTGCTGAGGTGGACACTTATGGTACTACCGTTTTTTTTTTTTCTATGAATGAAACTCAATCTATGAATGGAGGAGACAGGCCATTCAGTCATCTGCCCGTCCTGCATTCATTGATCTGGTTTTATTCATAGAAGCTGTAGTATTGACTTCTATAAATGAAGGAACTAGGTGGAAAGGGTGGGCATAATCTGACATGGCTCATGTGATCTGTTAATTTGCACACACAATATATAAATTATATATATTTTTCATACTAGTAATGGTGGTACTCAGCAGGACTGTGGTATTGCAGCAGACAATCGGACATCCCCCAGCACTCTGACCCCTCTATATCCCAGGTATCCCCCAGAACTCTGATCCCTCTACACCCCAGATATCCCCCAGAACTCTGACCCCTCTATATCCCAGGTATCCCCCAGCACTCTGACCCCTCTATATCCCAGGTATCCCCCAGCACTCTGACCCCTCTATATCCCAGGTATCCCCCCCAGCACTCTGACCCCCCTATATCCCAGATATCCCCCCCAGCACTCTGACCCCTCTGCACTATAGCTACCCAAGCTACCCAAATCCCCCTCAGCATTGTTTTCCCCCCATACACACTTGATATCCCCCCAGCACCATTATTCCATCCATGTAGTACCCCCTTTTTCAGTGGAGATACAGTGCATGTAAACTTTTGGCTCTGTGCCCACCTCCAGCACTGCATTCACCTATACCAATCAAGCAGACAGAAGTAGGAGGGCATTCCAAGCATTTCCGTGCAAACAGTGCTGGATTCCCCATGCAGGTGGGCTCTCAGTGCTCCCGACTCAGCAGCTCCCATTTCAGCTTCTACCCCACAGCCTTCGAGTCCTGAGCATTCAAGCTGCATGGGGTGGGGTCAGAGCATCACTTGCGCTCCGGCGCTGCCCCTCCCTGCTGGCTGTGAAATCCTAGGTATCGTTCTGCACGGCACACCACTGCCAGCCTGCCTCCCCTGTGTATCTAACAGAAAAATCCTCCTGCGCTCCGGTATTTTCTACTATGTGGTAGCGTAATCCAATTGCACAGTATCTTCCAAAGTCTTGCAGCCCTCCTCAGAATCGTGGGTATTCATAAAACTAGGAAAGAGAAAAAGGAATGGAGGGCACACCGACCTAGTGTGATACCGTACAACAAGGTTTTTATTGAAATCAATAGTCATTCTCACAAAAATGAGTTAAAAACACGCCTTGAGAGATAGTACAGCAATTCTACAGCAACAACAGCAGAACACGACTATTTCTTGAATCAGTTGGTGTCTAACCGATGATCAGGCTGACGCGTTTCGGGGGTGTACCCCTTTCTTCAGAACCTCGGTGGTCTCCCCTCTGTATCTATCACTCTCAGTGCCATCATGGGGCCCCCAATTTCGGGGCAGCTAGGGCTCAAGGACCAGCTGTTTTGGGGAAAGTGCAGGGGCCGTGCCCAGGTGTGCCCTCTCATTAAGACAGCCCTGCGCGAATGCTATCCCTTCATGTATCCCTCACATTAGCCTTATCTTTACCTCTCACACAAATCCTCCCGGTAACACCAGCCCTGGTCTCTTTTCTGATGCAAACCCCATTTTTTCATTACTCGCCCTCCCCTTTGCTGTTGTCTACTGCATCAAAAAAAAAAATTCTGTTCCAATATGCACCAGTGCAAATTGTATTGTTCCACTTTACATTCTGTATGGTCACTCCAATACACTTTTTAATGACTTTTATGCACTGATTCTTTGTTTTTGTTTTTTCAGGGCAGTTCTGGACGACTTGGTTCAGTCCCACAGAGATCCGAGCTTCAGGTTCAATTGACTTCCGCCTCGTGTGAGCTGGATATTACTATTGTAGATAGACTGAACTCCTTGCTCCAGCCACAGAAACTGGGCACCGTGGAAATGATGACGTCACATCTGTTCACCTCGTATAACAAACACATTAGTTTGGTCAGTTTTGTGTATTCTAACCTTGAGGAACATAATCTAAAGATTAAGTTTTTGTTTAATTTAATATTGCAGTGTTTTGTAGTTTTACAAGCTTATTTTCATGGGCTGTTTGCCTTATTGTCTTCTCAGCACAAGGACTTTCCAGAGGTGCTCTTGGATGATTCCCGTTCCCCAGTAAACACTCGGACCTCTGTGCTAGTGTCTGCTCCGTCTCTCCACCTTGCAGTGCGGTTCCCCATTCCTGACCTACGATCAGACCAGGAGCGGGGTCCTTGGTTCAAGAAATCTCTGCAGAAAGAGATCCTTCATCTGAGGTTCTCTGATGCTGAATTTAAGACGGAGGTTCTAGGTGGTTCTTCCCCAGAACAATTAAAACTGGAGTTCATTTTTAAAGAGCTAGCAGGTATGTGCAGTACATCACCCCATGAATGTATAAGACAACTACAGTATATACAACATGCTATAAGGCCCAACCCCATAAGGATAAAACGTCTAAATGCTTGTTTAGTCTAGGGGCAGAGGATTGGGGTGTAAATACCTACCTTACTCCTGGCTCCAGCAGGCCCCCTCCGCAGCTGTGATTGGTCCACCTGCTCTTCAAGCTGCCACCAGCTCCATGCACATTTCAGTCTCAACCCATATAGTACACAATGACGTTGTGTGGACCTTCGGGCAGAGGAAAAGAGCGCTGGAGCAAGGCGGAGCTAGGAATTGGGCAGTGAAAAGGCTGTTTGTGGGGGTTGGGGGGATGCAAGGTGGATTATTTTTTCCCGGCTTGCATAGCAGTCGGGCATGGCCATGTGTAAGAAAGCTGAATTTCACCCATAAGGGAAGTTCCTCTCTTCCTCCTTCTCCTCCTTTTCCTTCCTTTTCAACTTTTGGAATTTTAAAGTCTATAGGAAACATCCCCTCATCCTCCTCACTGACTGTGAATGATGGCCACGGGAGCCAATGGCTCCTACTGTTGTGTCTTAGCCAATGCGGAGAGAGAGAGAGACCTGATAGAGCTGCTGCTCTTGTGCACATCACTGGATCAGGATCAGGTAAGTATTAAGGGAGCTGCACGCCAAAGATTTTTTTACCTTTTATGCATCGAATTGTTGCCTATAAAATCTGTATTTTAAGATTTAATATCATCAAGATATGATATGAGTTGAATAAGAGAGTTCTTTCACCAGAATTGAAAGCTTCAATATAATAAACATTTATTAGAGCTTATACAAAGCCCAATCTATCACACAGAACCTATAGTCCCAAACAAGCAGGGAACCGTAGGCCTAAAACACCAACATTTACATGGAGGAAGATACAGCATATTCCTCTAAAACAGAGTACAAACATAAAAAGATATAGTACAAGAGAGTGCAGTTGCTATATGCAAGTAGAAAATACCTACATCATATTTACCCTTTTTAGACCTATCCTTAAGGTCATGACTCCATAAAAGTGACTCTCTTCCCCTTTTGCTGTGGAGTATATCTCTCTATGCTGACATCCCATTGGTTGGCCTAGCTAGAATCAGGATTGGAGGCCTGACTACATTAGTCCGCCCCCCTTTCATGCAAATCCTGCTGGCTATCTCAGGGCAAGCCATTACATAGACATTCCCAGGGTTAAAAAGGGTGGAGATCTCCCAGCCGGGGGTTCATCACATAAGGTGTTTTATTTCCCTGACTCCGAAATGTCTGGTGGCGATCAAAAGGCTTTGCTATGTGCTAAATGCCATGAATTAGCAAGCTCAATTAACAATATACTCTGTACTCTGAATGCCACTACTAAGAGAAATATATTCATAATCACAACACATATATATTCTTATATATATATACACATAGACACAGACATAGCCATACCTACACATATATATACATATATATACATATATATATATATATATATATATATATATACATATATATATATACACCCATATCTATCTAATTTAGATTACCAAAAACCATATGGCAACAGAATGCATGAAGGTAAAAAACCTTCAGCCTTTACAACCAATTTAATAAAATCCACTTTAATTTTGTGATCATCCCCAATTGTACACAGCCAGCATGCAAAGAAGTGAAGATAATAATCTTTCTACATTTTATGATTTTTCTGCAGGTGCCTTCCAGGAAGAAAGTGATGGCCCAGAAATCCAGTTCCTAAGGGTGGTTAAGAAAAGCAATGATTCGGATGGAGACATGACAACATCCGACAATTTTGATTGGCCAAGGTTTGTCGATTTTGTTGACACTTTGCATAAGGCAAGGCAGAAGCCCTGACTTTTTCTCCTGCTGCAGATGATTTCATCTCATTGCTCTGTCGCTCTTCTGTTTTTTTTTTTTTTTATCACCAGATTCTTGTGGTAACACAGCAGATTGGCTTTTTGTGCTGCCCTTTCCTTTCCCAGTCTTGGGTTTATAGTACGGGAGGATAAAGAAAAGAATGGAGGGCGCACCGACCTAGTGCATTACTACTTAAATTTTTATTAAAAACAGGATAAAAACAATGGTCTTATTCACAAAGAAAGCTCAAGTAAGTGCTTTTCAGACAGCTAGGAACTGGACCTCACGGCACCTGCCAGTGGATCCACAGACCAATGAACGGCTGATGCATTTCCCGGGCGTACCCCCTTCCTCAAAGCCTAAGTGGTAATCACCACTTGGGCTTTGAGGAAGAGGGTACGCCCCGGAAACACGTTGGCGGTTCATTGGTCTGTGGTTCCACTGGCAGGTGCCGTGAGGTCCAGTTCCTAGCTGTCTGAAAAGCGCTTACTTGAGCTTTCTTTTATTCTGTTTTTAATAAAATTAAAGTGGTAATGCACTAGGTCGGTGCGCCCTCTCTTCTTTTCGCTGCCCAGCTATATAAACGACCAGAGAGCGCGAATCCCGAAGGAAGAGTATGCGGTGCATACAGTTCTACCGTGTTTCCCCGAAAATAACCCCTAGGCTTATATTAATTTTGGCAACTTAAAACACACTTTTCGGGGGATGTCTTATTTAACTATGGTATGTACAATGATCTTAAAGTGGTTGTTACCCTAAAGAAAAAAAAAAGGAAAAATCCTTTTCCGTTAGAGCATGATAGATCTCCTGTGTCCCCTGTCTTCTCCCCTTCCCCTCCCTGTCAGGTCAGGAGTCAGTATTTTGATGTAAAAAGCATCTTAAAATCAATCCTTATAGAATTATCCAATTCAATTTGTAGGAATAGGGTGCAGCGTGTGATTGTTTTCTGGGCAATACGGAACTTTTCTTGCAGCTTCCCTGGCTGTTGCATGGTCTGCCTGGGCTCTTCTCTGCTCCGGGATCCCCGTTGGTGGCGGCCTGCTCCGTGCACTGGGGAGGGGGCCGCGGGCATTGGGCTGGAGGAGGGGGAGCTGGTGTCCCGCTGGTGTCTGCCTGCTCTGTGCGCTGAGAAGGGAGGGGGGAGCCTGTGTCCCGCTGGTGTCTGCGCACTCGGTGCGCTGAGAAAGAAGGGGGAGCCAGTGTCCCGCTGGTGTCTGCCCGCTACATGCGCTGAGGAGGGAGGAGCTGAGGGCATCGGGCGGAAGGAGAGGGGGAGCCGATGGACCGCTGGCGTCAGCCCGCTCCTTGCGCTGGGGAGGGGGGGCCACGGGTGTCAGCCAGGAGGAGAGGAGAAGACCTCTAGCGAGTCTGTAAAAAGGTGCAATCATTCTGTAAGGTGGATTACCGTAAAAAAAAAATTAAACCTATTTTACTAGGGCTTATTTTTGGGTAGGGCTTATATTGCAGCCCTCCCCAAGAATCATGCTAGGTCTTATTATGAGGGTAGGTGTTATTTTCAGGGAAACACGGTAGCACATTATGACTTAAAGCGCCCGGGTGCCCAGATTTTTTTATATATTTTTTGGCTTTTTTACTGCTTTAAGTGTTAGGGACACTATGAAGCTTTCCAAAAAAAATATAAAAAAATACTAGCACTGGGCTTCTGGTGCTTGGAGATTACTACAGTTGATACTACAGTTTTGGACCCTCTAGCAGCAGCATGGCCTACTGTAGCTATTATTAAATTCTTGGTGTGGACTGTACAGTATATTAATATGTGATGTGTTCTCTAACTTTCCCTCAAGGATTGTACTAAAAATCAATCCTGTAGCCATGCATTCTATTTTGGAGCGAGTAGCTGCAGAGGACGACGATGATGGGCATTTTCACGAAGATGAAGAAGGGACTTCTCATTCACTAAAAGATTTCTGCGACTTCAAGCGCCCCGAGCCCTCGCCTTTCTCCTCCCGGAGAGTCATGTTTGAGAATGAAGAGGTATGGTATAGAGTCAGGGTAGTGCATTACACAGAGATGACAACAGATACAACAATAAGGGGAGAGAGTTCCCAGCTCTGAACACTTGTTGTGCCTATTATGATGAGATCCCACCATCACTGCTGGATTTAGTTAGTTTATGATAAGGAGAATGTAACAGGAGGAGCTGCAACACACAAAGGTGGGTGTGAACATCCAAAACTACTGGGGCAGGGCAGCCCGTAAGTGCAAAATCACATACCTGTATGCGATTCCTGTGATTGGCTCTGGGGCGCAAATGCGCACCACCAAAGCCTCGCTACCACTGTGATTGGACACAGCTGGAGTCAATCGGCGGGTCTGGTGGCCGTGATGGCCTCGGGCCTCCCGCGATCGTTCATGGTAGAAGCAGAATGGCGGTGTTGGTCTGTCTATGTAAACAAGGCAGGACACCGTTCTGCCAGAGAGGAAAATCGAGATCTTGTGTTTCTACTAGGTAGAAACAGGGATCCCCGTTTTCCTTTAGTCAAAACACATCACCCACAATTAGAAGCACTCGTGTTGAACTAATTTTACCCCTGATATTAATTCCTTCGCTGCCAGTGTCATTTATACCGTGACAGTGCATTTGTTTAGCACTGATCACTGTATTGGTGACAATGGTGTCATATTTGTCCGCTACAATGTCGCAGTCCAACAAAAAATTGTTGATTGCCGCAATTACTAGAGAAAATATAAAAAAAAAAAAAAGTGCCTAAATCTATCTTGTAGTTTGCAGACGCTATAACTTTTGCGCAAACCAGGCAATATATGCTTATTGGGATTTTTTTAACAAAAATATGTAGCAGAATACATATTGGCCTAAATAAATGACGAAATTCGATTAAAAAAAAAAAAAAAACTTTTATTGCATGTTTTATAGTGGGAAGTAAAAAATATCGCTTTTTTTTTTTTTTTTTTAATTGTCGGTCCTTGTTGGTTTATAGTGCAAAAAATATGGCAGAGGTGATCAAATACCACCAAAAGAAAGCTCTATTTGTGGAAAAAGGACGTCAATTTTATTTGGGTAAAGCATTGCACAACCGCACAATTATCAGCTAAAGTAACGCAGAGCCGTATCGTATAAAATGGCCTGCTCAGTAAGGGGGATGAGTTTAGTTCTACTTTACACTGGCCTGGTCTTATTTAATACCTGTATAAAAATTTATGAATTGAAAATGGTGTTTGGATACAGCTAGCTGCTGGGGAGAAAAACTGATCGGCTCTTTGAAAACCCAATCAACTTTAGATTGAATGTTCCTTTTCTTATTCCTTCATCTTCAAGTAGAACATTGTTGGACTTTGGTTATCTCTGTGTATTTATTTTGTATTTCATCTGCCGTTCTGTTTTTTAGATGGTGATGCCTGGAGACACCATAGAAATGACAGAGTTCCAGGAAAAAGCAATCAGCAATTCCCACTACGTTCTTGAACTGACCTTGCCCAGTGTTTATTTGATGCTACCAAACAAAGTCTTCTATGAGAAATTATATAACAGGTAATCAAAATGTGTAGGTGCTTAGGCACGGGCTGCCCGGAAAGTTGGGCTGGGCTATATATGTATATTCTCATGGTTGTATAGGTGTGCTTTATTTGCCAAGATCTTCAGTTGTCTTCTGCATGTTCTGGAAGTTTGGCATGGGGGTGAGGTTGGTCTTATCCGTGTAACTCAAGGTGGAGAGACGGAGCAGACACTAGCACAGAGGTCCGAGTGTTTACTGGGGAACGGGAATCATCCAAGAGCACCTCTGGAAAAGTTTTGGTGGGAAATAAACAACTTTTTTTTTTTTTTTTTTTATGTCGCAATGTAGAGTATATGATTTCCTGGCCCAGTCTTGCCACACAGAGTTAATCCAGCGCTGAGTGATCCTCTTGTAATGTTCAGTGCAAATTAACAGAATTCCAGATAAAAACTTGCTAAATTATAAAGTCCGTTTCTCTGTTTTTGCTTTCAGTGACAGGTTATTTACATATCTAGCTTGGACATGTTTATCATATGTTATGTTTTGTTTATCATAACATGAGGTGATCCAAAGTTCATTGTATATTACCAGGATGTGTTATGTGGGGGAGGGGTGGATGTCTCACTTTTTATACCTCATGTTATGATAAACATAACATAACATATGATAAACATGTCCAAGCTAGATATGTAAATAACCTCTCACTGAAAGCAAGAAGAGAGAAAACTGACTTTTTATTTAGGCAGGTTTTTATCTGGAAGGCTGTTCATTTTACTGAACATTGAAAGAGGATTACTCAGATCTGGATTAACTCTGTGTGGCAAGACTGGGCACAGATGATAGGAAATCTTATACTCTACATTGTGACATCAAAATTTTTTTTGGGGGGGTTTACATCCACTTTAATTAGGCAAAATAGTATATACATTGCAGGAAAGAAAAGGTATTACAATCCATGGATGAAGGAAGCTGCACACCCCTGATAGTACTTGGGGAAAAAAAGGAAATTTACCCCTATGGGCTTTGTGTTGCAGCACGATATAGACAATATACAAATTGGTAAAAGAGTATAAATTTATTGGAATAAATAGGTTTATTAAAAAAGAGCCCCTAAACAAAAGGGGAACTCTTATATATACATTGCAGGCATTTTAGAAAACTCAGTTGTAGATTCATACCTTTGTTTGGAAGAAACAACTATTACCTTATATACTCGAGTATAAGCCAAGTTTTTCAGCACATTTTTTTGGAGCTGAAAATTCCCCACCTTAGCTTATATTCGAGTCACCTTTTTGCGCCTAATCTCCCAGAACTTGGGGACCCGGTACAAGCCGGCCGTTGGTCCCCTGGACCCCAAACTTGGCACACATATAGCCCCACTATTCCTCTACCAGTGCAAAGTTTTTTGTCCAGGGACCTACGGCCGGGGAGCACCGATTTTTCAAAGTCGGACACCCCTTCCATAGACTCCCATGTTAAACAGTAATTTCTCCGGTAACTTTGGGGACCCGGTACCGGCCCGGCCGTAGGTCCCCTGGACCCGAAAATTGGCGCGCATGTAGCCTCAAGTATGCAAAGTTTGCTGTCTGGGGGACCTACGTTTTGAGGAGCACCGATTTTTCAAAGCTGGGCACCCCTTTAATATAATCCCATGTTAAACGCATGTCTAGGCATGGGCACAGTGAGGCATGCACATGGACACCCTAGGCTTATACTCTAGTCAGTAGGTTTTCCCATTTTTTGGTGGTAAAATTAGGTGCCTTTGCAGGCGTGTCGTTAGGCCCAGGCTGAGGAGGCTGGAGCCCCGAATGTGCAGCCGAAAAACCCTGAGTCTCGGGCATGCCAAAGTTAATTAGTAGCCCCGAGTGCCCGAGCGCCGCCGAGCAGTTAGCCGAGTTTGCCCGAAGAGACACAGCAGGTCCCGCCTATGATGGACGTCCCACTGCCAGCCACTGGTCCAATCAGGGACCGCAGGACGTCCATCATAGGCGGGGTAAGCTCAGAAGGCGGGAATTACAAATTTACACTGCCGCCCGGCGCGCCATGATGCGACTCTCCTCCTCGGCTACTGAAGGCGCTATGTACAGGGCAGGGTCACAGTCACGGTCACCCGAGGCACATTGGGCGTGACATCGCTGCAATCCTGCACCCCACATCCCAGCTCGTTTCATCGGCTCTCCTTTCCTCCTCGAGTCCTCTCCTCTGGCTGCATCTCTACCACGGCGGGCTGAGGTAGGTCACTCAGTGTTCCAGTGTGACCACCCTGTAATAGATGTGGATCTGATCTACAACTGCTCTATAGGAGATCAATAGACTCGTGGCATGGGGGTTCACATTCACAATCCCACCATTGGTCTTCTAATTGGCTTATGCCGAATGACACTTAAATGTTTTCATTTGTTCCAGGATCAAACTAATGAGATGAATGAGTTTACTATGTAGGTCAGGGTCAGTGATTGTGTATGTGGGTCAGGGTCAGTGATTGTGTATGTGTGTCAGGGTCAGTGTAGTCTGGTCAGTGTAGTCTGGTCAGTGTAGTCTGGTCAGTGTAGTCTGGTCAGTGTATGCAGGTTATGTCAGTGTGTGTACTGACACACGCACACGTAGGTCACCCTGCGCCTGCACCTAGCAACGCCCCTGGTGCCTCGGCTTATATTCAGGTCGGCTTATTCTTGAGTATATGCGGTAGTTTTCTTTTTCAGACTGAATTTTGAATGGAAGGATCTGCCTTTTGTTATAAGCAACTGAATAATCTCGGTGTTATGAGCAGAAAACTGCAGTGTCTGCATCCCTTAGAACTCATTGAGCCAGCCATACATGGATTCAAATTTGTCTACTTCAGTAGGGACTGGCTGTATTTCAATCAATGTATGGGCACCCTGGTTGCACACAAGTCGATCTATTGTCTGTTTTTTATTTCAAAACTATTAATAGCATTGTCTCTAAACTGACAACACTAGTCATTGTGTTCTACCGGCAGGGAAGGCTTCTCACAGACAGAACACAATAGGGCAGGGATTCTCCCATCAACTCCAACTGTGTTGGTGTTGGAATCGAGCCATTTTCTTTCCTTCCACCTGTCATAGAAAGAAAATTGCAAAATGTATGGCCTGCTTTAGGAAGTATTGCTCTAAAGATTAAGGGCCAGATTCACAGAGCGATTACTCCAGTCTATCTCGCGTTAGACTGGAGTACTTTCGAATTACGCACGTTTTTTCACTACTCTGAAACCTCAAACCATGAAAATACGGCTGCGGGCTTCAATCCGACTGGTTTACGTGTTCGTAAGCCTTCGGATCTACGCTGCAATAAATTTGCGGCCGCTGGGTGCAGTCCCTGTCGTTTTCCGCGTCGGGGTATGCAAATGAGCTTTTGCCGTCGATCCACGAAGTTACGAACGTCAATCGCAATCTCTTACGGCATCTTTAGTCATCTTTTTGTCGCGTAAAGTTATACCAGCTTTTTGCTGGTCTAATATTAGACAGCCCATGTTAAGTATGGCCGTCGTTCCCGCATCGAATGTCAACGTTTTCCGACGTCTTTTTTTATTTTTGACGTAAGTCGTCCGGGAATAGGAATGTCCATAAACGACGCTACTCAAACAAAAAAATGACGTAACGACGTTATTTCGCGCAATGCACGGCGGGAAATTTCTGAACGGAGCATGCGCAGTTCGATCCCCCCTGGGAAGCGCCTAATTTAAATGCTTCACGCCCCCTAATCGCGTATTTCGATTACGCGGCGAGAAATACACTACGCTGCCGTACCGTAAGGGACAAAATCTACCAGAATTCGGCGTACAGCCTGGTAAAATACGGCGGCGTAGTGTATCTCTGATACTCTGCGCCAATTTAATTGTATCTGAATCTGGCCCTAAAGTTCTATTGCAGTGGATCAACAGAGAAGGGAAGGAACACCGCTCACTGTTCACCAATGGATGAATATTTAAATGAGTATGGCCTCAGTCAGTGCCACTCCAGCCACGCCCTCTAATAAGTTTCGTCCCACACACTGGGGCTTGGTCAGTTCTTGGTGGCAGGAGCAGCGCTGGCTGAGGTAACGCTCAATCACATATTCATGCATTGGGTCGGTAAGCGGTGATCCTTCCTTTCTCTATTGATGCTTCTAAACCCCTGAATGGTGCTCCTTTCACTGCAATCGCTGGAAGGTCTTTGTCTCAGTTTAGAGCAGCACTGCAAGTTATACCTGGATCACTATTGCAGGGGGATGCCTGCATTCTGACTTTTATCTCAGTGCAGAATTCTAGGAAAAAAGGGGTGAGCCAATCACACAAGCAGTAAATTACATTTCAGTGACATTCTGTTACACCCAGACTGCAATATTTCAAGGAGAAGACATTTGGATTTTTGACATTTTTAGTAGATGAAGATAGCAGTTAAAGAATGAAATAAAAATTTATTTTTAATAGTATTAGATTATAAAATGGTTTGTGTATACTTTATGGCTGAAAGTTTGTAGACCATGGGCTAGATTCAGGTACAGCGGCATATCTTTAGAGCGGCGTAGTGTATCTTCTTTACGCTACGCCGCCGCAACTTAGAGAGGCAAGTGCAATATTCACAAAGCAATTGCTCCTTAAGTTGCGGAGGCGTAGCGCAAATGGGCCGGCGTAAGCCCGCGTAATTCAAAGTAGCCAGGCAGTGGGTGTGTTGTAGTAAAATGAATCATGACCCCATGTAAATTAGGTGCCGAACGAACGGCGCATGTGCCGTCCGTGGACGTATCCCAGTGCGCATGCTCTGAATCACGTTGGATAGAATGCCTAAGAGAACGTCGAACGTTACTTGCGCACAGCCCCATTTATGTACGACTTGCGTAAACGACGTAAAAACTACGGCTTTTCTGATATCCATACCTTTGGGATGGGATGCGCCACCTATAGGGTGGAATAAAAATGTGTAAAAAATATAAGTGTAGCGCCAAAAGTGAAGTGATTCCACTTATAAAGTGGATATTTCAAGACAAGGGCTATGTGACCCACTTCCCACTACTGACAGGGGTGTCCCATATTCAAGTGATCTTAATCCAAAAAACACAGATAATGAAAATATATACCTCTGTAAATGGATAATGATTAACCAAACAAAAAAGTGAACATATATGTGTATATATTGAATGTGATTCAGGGTCACAAGCTTAATAGAACATGGACCAATATATAAATGACAATCTGTATTCACAGTGCTAACATTTAAAATTATATAAACCACAGTGTATACGGTTGCGAGTGGTAATTAGTCCTTTGAATAGACAGCGCCTGAGATAATCCAAAAGACCACAGGGGTTGAATTGGGGTCAACTGATGACAATTACAGGACGATCGCAGGGAAAGAGTATGAGTCCTCCCAACATGTAGATCACAATGATGTCAGTCCCTTCTCTCAGTAGACACAATTGGAATCAGGTAACTCAGAGATTACGATCCAACATCTCGATAATATGAAAATGGTGAAATACTCTTACCAGATTCTGTGGACCCGTAACTCACCATACGGTGGAGGGTCTCCAAGGCATGGACAGATTGAAGGCTGTCTTCCCTTTATCCTCTGTGTGGTGTCATCAAAGAATTGCTTCAAGGATCAGCAAGGCTCTTCAAAGGTTTCAACTGATACTCGCAATCCAGGGGTGCAAAGATATAACTCCGTGAACACAAAATTGGTGTAACCCATCAATAGGTTAGCATACCCAAAGAAAGGAGAGAAAAAAGACTCTCATAGTGTAAAAAAATCTTTTATAAAAATTATAAAAACAAACAATCTCACAGCAATGTGTCTCACTTCAATCCAAAAATAGAAAAAACTGGTCACAATAGAAAATTCACAACTCAGAATAATAAATGCACAATTGCTTCACTAGCCCAATGGGGTGGGTAGGAATATGTAAAAAATGTGCAAGATATTGGGAATGAACCCAGCGTACCCGACCGGTTTCGTCTCCTTATAGACTTCTACTGGGGTGATAGCCTGGTGGAATAACTTTTTTTTTTTTTTTTTTATCAAGAAAATAGTTTATTGAGGCAGAGTAAACATACACTACAATGACAAAAATGCATATCAATAAAACAAGAATACAACAAGTAGATTACGTACTCATTCAGGGCATGTAAACAGTGACAGAGAGGAATTTCCCTCTTTGCAATCCAAACATTTCAAATACCCTGAGGTTACTACTTAAGGTTTCAAATTCTTCCCTGAACATATGGTCCAGTCAATTTCAATATCTGCCTCTTACTATACTCCTATAACCATTACGTATCAATATAGAGCACAGTCAGAGTAATGTTCCAATGCACCGTGATCCTGAACCCACAACCGTGTCACAATGCATTATATAATACCCTGTAGGTGTTTTGTCCTGTCTCCCCTTTCCCTGTGAACCATTATCACCGTAGTAGCCTATCCATAATCAGTTCCGCCGGTCCCAGCCCAGGAACGTCCAGCCAAGGTTGCCACATAGAATAGAATTTTTTGGATGCATTCCTGTGCTGATATGTAATTTTTTCGCGTATCAACATGGTATTCACCAGCTTGACCCATAGTCCCTCTGTAGGCACTCTGGAAGTGATCCAAAATCTAGCAATGGCTCTCCGGGCAGCGTAGAGCAGCCGGATCACAGCTGTGTGGCCTTGAGGGGAGAGTGAAGGCACCTCAAGAGCCCCGAGGAGGCAAACTACTGGATCATGTGGTCTCGGAAAGCCATATGCCTGTGATATAGTGTCAGTGACATAGTGCCAGTAACGAAAGAGTTTTGGACACTTCCACATCATGTGCAACAAGTCTCCTTCCTGGGCTTTACATTTTGGGCATATCGGAGAATCCCTTAGACCCCACTTGAATAGACGAGACGGTGTCCTATAGGCTCTATGAAACAGATATAGGTGTGATAATCTATGTTGCGTTGACACCGATACTAACGGGGCAGAAGATAAGCATAATTCCCATGTATCACCGTCAATGGGACCCAAGTCTTTTTCCCAGCCCTTCCTGCAGGGTAGTGTCAATGCGTCGTGTGTGATACCAATCAGTTTGGAATAAACCTGTGAAATCATTCCCTTCTTGTCTCTATTCATTAGGGCGATATTGTGCAATGGGTGTTTTACAACCGTGACAGGGGACAGCCTGCTCTCACTCTGTATTGCGTGCCGCAACTGCAGATACTTGTAGAATTGCGTTCTGGCAAGGGGGAACTCTCGTTCCAAGTCTTTGAAGGACTTTAGGACTGAGCCCTCAAACATCTGAGCAATGTAGTGGATTCCTGCATTAGTCCATTGCCTAAAACCCTCCAATTTAAGGAGTTCTCTCTAATGGGAATTATTCCAAATGTAAAGTAAAGTGACATATCCCCTTAATATTGAAAATGGACCTAATGTATTTCCACAGGGTATTCAGTAAGATGACAGTGGGAAGCGATTAATCTAGGTGTGGGAACCCCGCCTCCAGATATGATATAGCCGGGAGAGTAGATCCCAGTGGCATCAATGGTGATCGTACCGGATCTCCCCCATCTATCTCGCCCCAGTTCCCCAGGTGTTGTATCTGCGAAGCTACATAGTAATATCGGGTGTGCGGAACCGCCATGCCCCCTTGATCTTTAGCTAATTGCAGTGTTTTGAGACTAATCCTAGCTGTCTTCCCGCCCCAGATCAGATCCCTGAACTGAGCATCAATCTGAGCGAACCATTTGTGCGATATCCAGATTGGGGAGTTGTGAAAAACGTATAATAGTTGGGGGGCCCACACCATTTTTATGAGATTCGCTCTACCCGCGACCGATAGGGGGAGTTTTTTCCAGACCGTGCACTTCTGCCTGAATTTAAGTAGCAACGGGGGCAGATTCAACGTGAGGTACTGGGTGGGATCTGGTGTCACCTGAATTCCTAGATACCTGAAGTCTTTCACTATCAATATATCTTTGGCACATTCAGGGAGTGGATTTGGTAAGGGGTCCAGTGGCATGAGAACTGATTTATGCCAATTGATGCTGAAACCTGACAGGTCCCCGAAGTCCACGATTAAGGACATCGCATTCCTCAGAGACTCATCATAATCTCCCAAGTATATGAGTGTGTCATCTGCGAATAATGACACTACGTCCTGCCCGGCATTCCTGGAAAAGCCAGTTATGCCGGGCGAGGCACGCATATGGATTGCCAAAGGTTCCAGCGCCAGGGCGAACAGCAGGGGAGACAACGGACACCCCTGCCGTGTCCCCCTGTATAGCCGGAAGGGGTCTGAGACTTCACCATTGATTCTCATTCGTGCCTTTGGAGAACTATATAGCAATTGGACCCATTTCAGAAAGGAAGAACCAACTCCAAATCTATTCAGCACTTCCCATAAATATGGCCATTCCACACTATCAAATGCCTTGGCCGCGTCCAAGGAGAAGATGGCCCTATTACCCGGATTATCCACTGGTACTTGTAAATTAAGAAACAGTCTACGTAGGTTCTGGGCAGTCGACCTAGTAGGGATAAATCCCGACTGATCTCTATGCACTACATGATGAATACACTTAGAAAGCCTAGTAGCCAGGACCCTGGCCAATAGTTTTACATCGAACGTCAACAGGGATATAGGCCTATATGAGTCTGGGGATAGAGGATCCTTCCCCTGGCTTCAGCAGAACCACAATGAGGGCTTCATCCATGGAGGGGGGGAGTCTACCAGTCTCAAAAGCTGTGTTGTAAACTTTCAATAGAACAAGGATGAGTTGTTCAGAGTATCTACTATAGACCTCAGAGGGAAGACCGTCAGCCCCGGGTGCCCTCCCATTGTGTGCCAGCTTCAAAGCCTCGAGGAGCTCCTCCCTAGTAAGGGGGCATTAAGTAGGGCCATCTCTGAGGCAGGAAGGCACGGCATTTGATATTTAAGGGTGGAATAACTTTACGCCGGACGTAACCCTTACGCAAACTGCGTAACTGGCGCATCTACGTTCGTGAAGCGGCGTATCTTGCTCATTTACATATTTTTAATGGGAACGCCGAATGCGCCCAGCGTAACTATGCGCTCACGATACGCCGGTGTAGGCAAGTTACGTCAGACGACTGAAGCCATGTTTTTCGGCGTATCTTGCTTTGTAAATCGTCGCGAAGATGCGACGGCGCATATTTGTACTTTTGTCGGCGTAAACCTTTCTGAATCCGGCCCCATCATTCCAAATCCATGGAGATTATTGCAGAGTTGGCCCTCCCTTTGTGGCTATGGGAGGTGTACACAAGGCATTCCACCAGATTGTAAAGTGTATCTGGGGGAATTGGTGCTTTTTCTGGGAGAGTTTGTGCCTTTTCAGCCAAAAGAGTATTTCTGAGGTCAGATGTTGATGTTAGATGAGAAGACCTGACTCGCAAGTGGCCAATTCATTCCAGTAGTAGGGTTGAAGTCAGAGCTCTGTGCAGTTCCTCCACACCAAACTTGGCAAAGTCTTTATGTAGCTGGCCTCATGCAGATGGTTACATTCATGCTGGAACAGAATAGGACATTTCCCAAACTGTTATCACAAGGTTGAAAGAGCACAATTGTCTAAATGCATTTGTATGCTCAGGGGCGGACTGACAACTCATGGGGCCCCCGGGCAGTAGAAGATTATGGGGCCCCCGGGCTTACAGATGGCCACCATGCCAGGTGGCAGTGCAGAGGCGGGGCAGCTAAAATCTCGGGATTTTCACATCAAAAGTATGTTGGTTTCGGACATATCAGGGACAGATGTAAAAAAAAAACAGATTTTTACATACTGTCCCTGGTTTTACTGAGCCTGGCAACCCTGATGGGGCCCCCTAGTGGCATGGGGCCCTCGGGCAGTGCCCGGGTGCCTTAATGGTCCGTCCGCCCCTGTGTATGCTGTAGCAGTAATCGCACTCTTCGATGGAAACGCCAGAACTCAACAGCTTGGAGGGCTGTTTACATACTTATGTCCATATAATGTATGTAATGTATGTTTTATAAATTTTTGTATTCCAGGATAAGTAATGACTTGCTGCTCTGGGAGCCCACTGCTCCTTCACCAGTGGAAACTTTTGAAAACTTGTCCTATGGAATAGGCCTGTCTGTCGCCAGCCAGCTGATTAACACCTTCAGTAAAGACTCCAACAGTGCGTTTAAATCCACTCTTCATTACGGTAAGTGCAGGTGCCACTGCAGGTTATGATTGATGTTTGTTGCTTTTGCCACAGTTGGTGGCTTTCTCTTCACTTTCTGTCTAGTTGATGGCTGTTAGACAAAACAGGGGTGTCTGGCATGCAGAAGCGAACCCATACGTAGGTTGCGCCCATTTGTATACAAACAGTGTTCAAACCACACATGAGGTATCGCCGCAAACGTAGGGCGATACCTTACATGTGCTCATCAGTTTTATATATATATATATATATATATATATATATATAATTTTTACATCCACTACCAATGCAAAAATGGATGAAAAACTGACCATTCATCAGTTTACAGACATTTTTCATCTGATCAGTTTTTTTAACAGACGAAAATAGAGCTTTGATCGGTTTTTAAAAAAAATAAAAAATAGATGGTGACAGATGCAAATGTTAACTGATGCAAATGGACGATCATCCATTTACATCAGTTTTTCCATAGAGATCCATTAATGTCCATTCTTCATCTGTCAAGAGATAGATGAAAAAGGGACAGCATGTGTGAAAGGGGCCCAACTCTAAACTGGTAACCTGTAAAAATGTTTAAAGTGTAGCCTATGGAAAGTACTGAAGTATGGCGCCAATCCACGAGCATGTGCAATTTTAAAGCGTGACATGTTGGGTATCTATTTACTTGGCGTAACATCATCTTTCACAATATACAAAAAAATTGGGGTAAATACAGTGGAACCTCGGTTTACGATTAACGTGGTTAATGAGTATTTTGAACGACGAGCAACTTTAAAAAAAAAAAATCTGACTCGGTTTGCGAATGTGTTGTCTTGCAACACAAGCAGAATTTAAGCTAATGAGTTGTGCAGAACCGCATTTGGCCAGAGGTGCGGGGGCGCCAGTGATACTCGGACATATTTCAAAGCCGTTCAGAAATACTCTGAAATCACTCAGAAATACTCCCGGGTGTTTCCAAGCCTTTCCAAGGTCAGCCGAGCTGTCCCCGAGCATTTCTGAGGCTCTCCGGTGCCCCCACCTCTGGCCATATGCGGTATTGCATGCCATTGAAGTCAATGCAGAACAAATAATTTTCATTTCCATTGACTTCTATGGGGAAACTTGTTTTGATATGCGAGTGCTTTGGATTATGAGCATTCTCCTGGAATGGAACATAATCCAAGGTTCCACTGTATTGTGTTTGTTTATTAAAATTCATATAAGTGTCCCCCCCCCCCCCCCAAAAAAAATGCATTTTTGAAAAATTGTAGCACAAATACCGTGTGACATAAAAAATGGCAATGACCGCCATTTTATTCCCTAGGGTCTCTGCTAAAAAGATATATATATATATATATATATATATATATATATATATATATATATATATATATATATATATATATATATATATATATATATATATATATATATATATATATATATATATATATATATATATATATATATATAGCAAAACAGTGTATTTTCAAGGCCTACAATACACTACTCAGCGCCCAACAGACAGTACCCTTTAAGGAAAAGATAGAGCACACTATATACCTCTAAGCTGAGATATATAGATATGTATATACGAAAGCAGCTGTTAGAAAATGTGTCACAAAATAACAAAAAGCATTCAAAGTCCAAAATGAGTCATTAGGTAATAAATGCAAAACAGCGCTAAAGATGGATATAGGTGTCCAACTCCACCATATAGTAGGCAAAAGGATGGAAAATCTTGATGTTAGAAAACAACCAAAGTCTGTGCGTTATCCAAAAGTAGTGTCAGATAGGGAAAAAGGAAGCGTGCACCAGCCTGCCCACTCTCAATCCACCACGTGTTGGAATCAAAATCCCCACAGGGGTTCAAACTCACCAGACATACAGTATTATCAGGCACTTCATATATGAATAGTAGGTCACTGATCGGATTTCCATCTAATGGGGATCACTTGCAAGGAATCAGCCTCATATGGGTGGGATAATTAACAAAAAGAGGAAGCAAACATAGTGTAACTCAATTTATTAAAACCACCCTTTCCAGCAAGTATCCCAAGAATCCTACGTACAGAAAAAACAATTGCAATGAACAGTGTAAGTATCACATCACCAGTCACTGTTGTACAGCATAGCGTCCTCAACGCGATCACCGCGAGGTCACCCAGCAGATTGTCTCTTCCTGGTTCCTACAGTGTGGCGTGGATATCATACCAGGCGCAGCATGCAGGTATCACTCTGACTAGTTTCGTCAGTAAATGACTTCAACGGAGAGTGTAGCTGCACATGCAACGCCGTGAAATTAATAACAAACCTCCACTAACATCAGCCAATCGGAGCCGCTGTTTGCAATTATTCAGCGGCCAATCGGAATTCCCGTATGCGAGCCAATCAGAAGCGGTGTGTGAAGCCCTTCGACGGCCAATCGAGATTACTGTATCAGGATTCCCGGCAGCCAGTCAAAGGCAGCGTAAGCACAGAGGCGTTCCTAATGGTGCACGTCACGTCACTCAGTGCTTACATTGTACTCGCTTCTAGGCTTAAGCATAGCAAGTTAGGGAGGTTTCTATATGCACTTAAGAAAAACAGCAATCATCATGCTTTTTCTTATTAGACCGGACTTTTTGTCTCAGCCCAATGAACAATGCTAGAAAGACTCACCCTTCATCTATTTATTTAAATAAATATACGTTTACATAATTATAATGGCTATCCACCATACAATCATTAATAACAAAACATATTAAATATAAAATAAATAGAAATAATATAAATATTAAAATTGCTTAGACAAACAGCCTAAAGACAATAATTAAAAATTTACAGAAATAAAATACACATATATGCAGTCATGCAATATACATAGTATCTAATATACTTATAATAGCAATCATTTAGACATCATTACTACCCAGCATATCAGTGGTGGTCATATATGCAAACCACGCTTATTTAAAAAATGACCATTGGTTTAAAAGAAATTATAAATATAAATATCTTTTTGGAAAAAATAACTGTTAATAACAGTCTTAATAGCAGAAAACGTGTTTTAGTGGATACTTCCTAAATATAAATAAATTAGAAAAAATTGAACTAAAAATCGCTAATAAAGCAATTTATATCTAAATCTACATTCAGGCCTCTAGGGGACAGAGTATCTACAGAAAAGATCCACTGGGTCTCTCTTTTCGAGAGGTCCCGTACCAGATTAGAGCCCCTCCATGTAGGTTTAAGATGGTTAATCCCCCAGAATTTTAAAACCCCAGGATTTTTATTGTGGAAAAGTTTAAAATAAAGGGACACATTATGGTCCTTAAAACCATTCAGGATATTAACTACGTGTTCGGCAATCCTAATCTTCAACTGCCGCTTTGTACGACCTATGTAAATTAGCCCACATGGGCATTGGAGGGCATAGACAACATATTCAGTATTACATGTAATAAATTCATTTATAGAGAATTCCTGTTGATTTGATGTGGAAGTAAACTTTTCCACTGCTTTTACCGGACGAGAAGCTTCCTTGCAAGCACGGCACTTTTTGCAAGCAAAAAAGCCATCCTTATCCCAAAAGGTGGCTGGACGAGATGGAGGATTGAGTACTTTGCAGACTATTCTATCCGCAAAGCTGGAGGCTCTCCGATAGATGAAACCTGGTTTAGATGGTAATACCGGGGCAAGTGTTTTGTCCATCAACAAAACATGCCAATGTGTAAAAAGGATATTTTCAACCTCTTTATATTGAGAGTGGAAATCTGAACAGAAATTCCATTCACGTTTTTCATCTCTTTCTTTATGTTCTGTAATAGCTAAAAAGGTTTCTCTCGGGGCTTGCGCTAGTTCTGTAATAATAGTGTCCAAAATTTCTTCACGGTATCCCTTGTCCACAAATTTATTTTTAATAATCTGGGCTTGAATCAGAAAATCTTCTGGTTCAGAGCAATTTCTTTTTACCCTAGTCAATTGTCCTTTGGGAATGTTTTTAAGCCACGTTGGATGGTGGCCGCTACAGGTAGGCAGATAGCTATTTGAGTCAGTTGGTTTAAAAAAGACTTTTGTACATAGTCTATTTCCCATTCTGAATATATCAACATCTAGAAAGTGAATCTGAGTAGCATTGAATTCACTTGTCAATCTGATACTGTTAGTACTCTGATTAAGTTCTTCCAAGAACAGTTGTAGAGTATCTACCGCCCCCTCCCAAATAAAAAACAAATCATCAATGTACCGTTTATAAAATAATAATTGAGGCCGGACTTTAGAAAAAATTATTTTGTCCTCCCACTCCCCCATATAGAGGTTCGCTATACTGGGCGCAAACTTAGCGCCCATAGCGACACCGGTACTTTGGGAGTAGTAGATGCCATCAAACCAAAAATAATTGTGGTTTAAACAAAAATCTAAGGCATTCCGAATAAATATTTTCTGATCATGGGGTATATCAGTTCGCTTACACAAAGCCCAATTGAGGGCTAGAAGTGCATCATCATGCCGTATGATAGTGTACAGCGATGATACATCCGCTGTAACTAAATAAATGTCATCTTTCCCTGTAAGATCAATCAATTGTAGCAGTTGAAGCAAACTTTTTGTGTCTCTCAGATATGCCCTTGTCTCGACCACGCTTTTCTGTAGAAAAATATCGAGGTATTCACCAAGACGAGACGTGATTGACCCAATCCCATTAACTATGGGCCTGCCAGGCGGGTTAATCTGGTCTTTATGAATTTTTGGCAGGGTGTAGATGGTTGGGGTTCTACTACTGCTCGGGACCAAATATTTTTTCTCTCGGCATGTAAGTACCCCTTTCTTATAACCCATCTCAACCAGAACTTTTAGATCCTTCTCATATTGAGAGGAGGGGTCCTTGTCCAATCTAGTGTAAGTACTTGTATCGCCCAACATTACATTGAGCTGATCCAAGTAGAAATCTTTATTGAGGATCACGACGCCCCCCCTTTGTCCGCAGGTCGAACAATCACATCTTTATATATAATAGAATGTTTAAGGGTTCTGAGTGATTTTCTAGCAAAAATAAAGTGTCAGAAATGGGTTGGGTGGCAAGTGGTTAACTAGCAATGGCTTTATCTCCACAGAAGATGACAGTGGTTCAGAAGAAGAGACCTTGCAGTATGAATATATCCTGGATTCAAACTATCACTGTCGCAGAAGAAAGAAACTGGAGTGTCAAAGTAAACATTCACAGAGTTTCCTGTCTGTCCTGGTTAACATTAACCATGGGCTGGTCTCTGTGTATACAGATGTTAAGGTAACATAGTGACTGTGCCTTGATTTTTGGTGCAACATGTTTTGGGGACACTGTACAGTTCATGACTTTTGTAGGCAATATGATTACTCAGAGTTACCTTACAAAATAATAGCACTAAAGCTGGCCATACCGTGTTTCCCCGAAAATAAGCCTGGGTCTTATATTAATTTTGGCAATCAAAAACACGGTAGGACTTATTTACGGGGTAGGGCTTGCTAATTTTTGTGCGGTCTTCTCTACCCCTCTCCCTCCGCTCCTTGGCCCAGCTCCTATGATGGACATAACCCTGGTCCAATGGTGGGACGTTAATGCAAGAGGTGGTACTGGGCATGACTGTGAACGGAGTGGAGCCCAGTACACAGTACACTCGGCTCTGTCTATTTCGGCGGCGCTGGTTCCCTCCTTCCCCTCCGAGGCAGTGGTTCAGCATATAACATGCACCCACAATTTTCCCCTGATTTTAAGGGGGGAAAAAGTGCATGTTATATGCCAATAAATACGGTAGTTAATGCAGAATTTGTTTTGTTAAGTAACTAGTGAAGGAACCTCCCGTCAACTTGGCGTCAATCTCTGGCAATTTCCTATACACTTCCGACTGGGACAGGCAAAACTGGGAGCCAATCAGGTGTGCAGTATGCAGATGTATTGACCATAAGTATACTGATGGGTAGAGAGAACAGAGTGAGAAGAGGGATGACCTTATCAGTCTGCTGTGATTTGCTCACTGTCCAATGAACAGTCTGAAGGCCAAAAGAGCGGACACTACTGTATTCCTTGTCTGTAACTGGTGTCCTCTGCCTGGCTGTCATGTGTGAGAGGGCTGTGAACATTTTGCTGTTTTTCAGATTTAACAATAGTATTTGTTCCATTAATTAAAATCTAATAATTTTGTGTTTGCAGTACCCTGATGGGCAAATAATGGAAGATAAACACGGGGAGTTCTGGCTGGAATTTAATACTGGATCCCTCTTTACTGTGACCAAATATGAAGGATTTGAGGACAAACACTACTTATGCCTGCATGCCAGCACTCTAAGTCTCTGTCACCAAAGTACGATGTCCTCCTTTTTTCTTTTTTTTTTTTCTCGTAGGCATTTGCTGTATCAGGAAAGCCATGTCTCCTTTTTTTTTTTATCCCTTCTGATAATTGTTTTTTTTTATATTAACCACTTGCCTACTGTGCACCTACACCCCCTTCCTGCCCAGACAAAATATAAGCTTCCGGCACTGCGTCGCTTTAACTGACAATTGCGTGGTCGTGCGACGTGGCTCCCAAACAAAATTGGCGTCCTTTTTTTCTCACAAATAGAGCTTTCTTTTGGTGGTATTTGATCACCTCTGCGGTTTTTATTTTTTGCGCTATAAACAAAAATAGAGCGTCAATTTTTAAAAAAATGCAATATTTTTTCCTTTTTGCTATAATAAATAACCCCAAAAATATATAAAAAAAAAAATTTTTCCCTCAGTTTAGGCCGATACGTATTCTTCTACATATTTTTGGTAAAAAAAAATGCAATAAGCGTTTATTGATTGGTTTGCGCAAAATTTATAGCGTTTACAAAATAGGGGATAGTTTATGGCATTTTTTTTTTTTTACTATTAATGGCGGCGATCTGCGATTCTTTTATTGGGACTGCAACGTTATGGCGGACATTTCGGACACTTTTCTGACATTTTTGGGACCATTTACATTTATACAGTGAACAATGCTATAAATATGCATTGATTACTGTATAAATGTGACTGGCAGTGAAGGGGTTAACCACTAGGGGGCGGGGAAGGGGTTAAATGTGTGTCCTATGAGTGTTCTAACTGTGGGGGGAGGGGGGGGGTGACTGGGGGAGGTGACCGATTGTGTCCCTATGTACAAGGGACACAATCGATCTCCTCTCTCCCTGACAGGGACGTGCAGCTCTGTGTTTACATACAGAGCTGCACGTCCCAGCTCAGTTACTGAGCAATCGCGTGTGCCCGGCGGCGATCGTTGCCGCCGGGCACTCGCACGGGATCCCCGCAGAGCGGCGGGTGCGCGCGCGCCGCCGGCGATGCGCGCGCGCCCCGTCCGCGGCTTTAAAGGGACATCACGTCATATGACGTGATGTCAGGATAATGGAGTCGTCTGCCCGCCGTCATTTGACAGTGGGCAGATGACAAGTGGTTAAAGCTGAGGTTCCGTCAATTTTTTATTTAATTTTTTTTGCCAAAAACAAATACTGCAGCTGCTGACTTTTAAAAAATGGACACTTACCTGTCCAGCGCGCCCGCAATGTCAGCAGCCAAGGCTGAGCAATCGCTTGGTCCTCGGCTGCTTCCGCCGCCATCCTCGGTGAGGGAATCACAAAGTGAAACCTTGCTGCTTCACTGTGCGATTCCTTACTGCGCATGGGCTGTCATTGGTCCCCGCTCTCTCCTGGGAACAGTGTTTCCCAGAAGACAGCGGGGGGGGGGGGGGGGCGTTGAGGTGACGAGGCTGGATTCCCTGCGGGAGTCAGAACCCGGAAATGGTTCAAATACCTGGACAGGTATCTGCACCCCCTGAAAGGGTGCCAAATGTGACACCAGAGGGGGGAGGGATCCACTTCATTTTTTGTGTGAACCTCCGCTTTAAATGTATAAACACAGCGCGGTCTTAACAGACATTTTATAATTAAAGCTGCTCTCCATGTTTCCTGTTAGGCCCTTTTCACACTGGGGCGTTTTTCGAGCATTATTCGAGCGTTATTACAGCGTTATTCGAGCGTTATTACAGCGTTATTCGAGCAAAGCATTATCTGCAATATCAATGTGTTGGTAAAGCACCGATAAGACCCTAAGGCTGCTTTCACATTGGGCAGTGGAGCCGTGGTGGCGATATAGCAACGCGATTTTTAGCACTGCTATACCATCGTATTTACCGCGGTATTCGGCTGCTAGCATTGCGGTTTTAACCCCCGCTAGCGGCCGGAAAAGGGTTAATACCGCCTGCAATGCGCCTCTGTAGAGGCGCATTGCGAGCGGTATTACCGCGGTTTCCCATTGATTTCAATGGGAAGGAGCAGTAAACACACCGCTCCTATACCGCTGCAAAGATGCGGCTAGCAGGACTTTTGGATCGGTCCTGCTAGCGCACCGCTTCAGTGTAAAAGCCTTCGGGCTTTCACATTGAAGACTACAGGGCAGGTTTTTTTCAGGCAGTATAGCAGCGCTATTTTTAATAGGCGCCTAAAAAAAGGCCTCAATGTGAAAGGGGCCTAAAGTTTTAGAGCGTTTTTGCAGTGCCTCGGTGTGAAAGGGCAAGGCGTTTTTACAGAGCTTTTCAAGTCATTTCAATGGAGAGGGGCGTTTTTGGAGCGTTTTTTTCAGCGCTCAAAAGCTGCTCCAAAGATGCTGCTTGCAGGACTTTTCTCAACGCCCCGCCAGTTCAACGCCTCAGTGTGAAAGGGTAAGACATTTTTACAGCGCTTTCAATTCATTTAAATGGAGAGGGACGTTTTTGGAGCATTTTTTTCAGCGCTCAAAAGCTGTTCCAAAGATGCTGCTTGCAGAACTCGGTGCGAAAAGGTTCACTGAGATGCATGGAGAGCGTTTTTTTTTTAGCGTTTTAAGAGCGCTATTTTTAATGCTAAATCGCTGTAAAAACGCTTCATTGTGAAAGGGGTCTTTAAATTGTTATCTTGGACCAGGCTGATCTAAGCAAACTATTTTCTTCACAAAGTGTTGCACAGGCTCTAAGCACTGTAGGAATTGTATGTACCTTCAGCTTCATACAGTACACAGTACTGGGTTCTGGCTGTGAGACAGCTCTGTATTCAATCAAGAAATACAAAGCTTCCTCTGATTGGCTAAGTTGGATAGGCGGGCTGATGTCGCGCTCATCTGACTCGGCCAATCAGAGTACGTTTTTTGTTCATTCCTGTGAATGGCTGAGCACCACTCAGACGGACTCTAATTTTTTCATATACATTTGGTCATGTGACAGGCAACGCCAAGGATATGTATTCAGAGAATGAGTGTCAGAATAGGTATCTTACCTCCTGCATTTTAACCAACTTTATTTAAAGAAGTTATCAAAGGCCACATTTAGAGTATAGGCCCACTGTAATGAAAAACAAAACAAAAAGGAGCTGTAACCCATTGCAACCATATTTTGTCTTCCGTCATTTAGACCAATCAGAACAGATAGATGTTTTGTACTGGGGTATTGCCCATAACTGTTTGCCTTCTTTTATAAAGTGTCCCTGTTTATTCCTCTGTAGGTATGTTGGATGGTGTTGTTGTTTCTGCTGATCTCAGACTCCCCAGCCTTCCCCGACCTCATTGGTTGGAACCCACCATCTATCCTTCTGGAGAGGATGGAGCCAGTCACCGCGCATCCAGCAATGGCGTGGGGGTGGACAGTCTCAGCATGCTAACCATGGCTGTAAAAATCCAGTCTGATAAATCTGAAAACAATACAAAGGTAATTGTATTACTGAAACCTCCTATAACAACGCAGGCAGCCATACATTTCTGGACCTGCTCTCACACTGCAGCTTGAAAAAGCTCAGAATAGCATTTTTTAAATTTTTTTATTAACCATTTCCCGCCAAGCGTACGCAGATATGTGTCGTCGGCTTTTGGGGGTAATACTGGTATGATGCCTGCAGCTGCAGGCATCATCCCAGTATCATTTTTTAGAGCTGACAATTGGCTTTCCAGTGAAAACAAAGCGTCTAAAAGCCGATTGGTTGTTACCCCGGAGGAGCGGGAGGGGGCATCCCCCTCTCCCGCCACCTCCGCCGCTCTTACTGGGCCTCCCGTCCCACCAGGAGACCCGATCCACGATGCGCCACCTCCGGCGCTTAGAGAGAGACTGAATCGAAGCCGCAAACGGCTTTGATTCAGTCTCTTCAATGTAGACACGGAAGCAATGTCATGACGTCGCTTCCGGGTTACTCGGCTGCCAATGGCACCGGATTTAAAACAATAGCAATAATTCTAGCCATAGACCACCTCTGTAACACTAACCTGGTAACCGTAAAAAAAAATTTAAACGTCGCCTATGGAGATTTTTAGGTACCGTAGTTTGTTGCCATTACACGAGTGCGTGCAATTATAAAGCATGACATGTTTGGTATCTTTTTACTCGTCGTTACATCATCTTTCACATTATGCAAAAAAATTGGGCTAACTTTACTGTTTAATTTTTTTTTAAATTCATGAAATTACATTTTTCCAAAAAAAGTTGCGTTTAAAACACTGCTGCACAAATACCTTGTGACATAAAATATTGCAACAATCGCCATTTTATTTTCTAGATTCTCTGCTAAAAAATATATATATATATATATATATATATATATATATATATATATATATATATATATATATAATGTTTGGGGGTAATTTTCTAGCAAAACAATACATATTTTAACTTGTAAACACCAAATACCAGAAATAGGCTTAGAAATGAAAGGATTAATCTAAAATGCAGCCCATTGTTTACAGCAGGGGTGCCCAACCTTTTGAAGGCCGAGGGCCACTTCAGCGACTTAGTAACCAGTTACGGGCCACAATGAGCGGAGTTGGCAGATGACAGGTCTGTGTCCATATGCAAAGCAGACACAGGCACAGACCAATCTACTCTATGGGCCCTTTGATACAATCAGATGGAAGGGGACAGATCCACTTCTGTTTTTTTAGCAGATCGGATTAGAGGTAGGCAGGTGTAAACGGACAAAGGTCTGTTTACATCTGCCGCTCCATAGAGGTAAATGAAGGGTCCGATTGGGTCGAACCGTTCGTGTGAAAGGGGCCAAAGGCTGCTTTTACACTGAATGTCTGCCGTCTACCCACACCACTGATGCTGTGAGATGGCCTTTAGTAAAAAAAATATTTGTGTTCCCAGGTTTTTTTGCACTGATATGTATTAAGTATTAAAGCACACGTATGAGCATAAGTACAGTATTCACAAATTTTCCCTAAAAATGTATTGTGCTTGCAAATGCGCCAACGTGCAAAACAAACACCTGAAATTGCGTCCAAAAAAAGCAGATGCTTAAACATCAATAATGTGTACAAGAGGCCTAAATCAGCCTGTTTTCCCCCATCCTCCCTAGCAGAATGAATGGAGGAATCTCCATTGCTGGCTGCTATATTCAGGTAGCCGTGGCACAGATCTCACTTACAAAAAGGCACAGATAAGGTTTCCTATATCATAAAAATGTGCTTACTCAATGTTATCCGTTCTAGTGATTTTTGTGAGCAGTGTGAACAACTTTATGGTTTGCTTGTTCTACAAATTGTCACTGTAGTATTGTTCTATTGTTGGTGCTTTTATTGTAGTATATTGTATGTTTTAGGAATTCCTTGTTGCTGTGGGACTAAGAGGGGCAACACTACAGCACCGTGTACTTCCATCCGAACAGACCTGGCATGAGCAGGTAGGTATCAATATTGGTAAAACAAGTAAACGCGTACATTAATAATTTCATTAATCTAAGGTGCTTTAACCGCTTGTGGACCGCCGGCTGGGCACAAGGGCGTACATGCGCTCCCTTTAAGAACCTGCGCTCGCGACCCGGTCCAAAGCTCCATGACCATGCCCATGGGACCCACGGACCCGATCGGTGTCCCACAATCGGGTCACAGAGCTGAAGAACGGGGAGAGCTAAGTTTAAACAAACCTTTCCTCGTTCTTTTCCGTGGCTTGTCACTGATCGTCTGTTCCCTGTCATCATCGGGAACGACAATCAGTGACGTCACAAGCCCCCCTACAGTAAGTATCGCAAACTAGGGCACAATTAACCCCTACAGCGCCCCCTTCAGGTTAACCCCATCATTGTTATTGACATTTTCACAGTAACCAGTGCATTTTTATAGCGCTGACGCTGTAAAAATTACAATGGTCCCAAAAATGTGTCCGCCATAATGTCGCAGTCAAGATAAAAATCGCAGATTGACGCCATTAGTATTAAAATAAAAAAAATTATAAAAATGCCATAAAACTATCCCCCATTTTGTAGACGCTATAACTTTTGCGCAAACCAATCGATAAACGCTTATTGCGATTTTTTTTTTTTTTTTTTTTTATCAAAAATATGTAGAAGAATGTGTATTGCCCTAAACTGAGGAAAAATATATTTTTATACATATTTTTGGGGCCCAAAAAGGGGCCAACAAGGTACACAAAGTACCCTGTTGCCGGAAGGAGACCTGCTGCAGTTCTGTAGCACAACTAATGATGCTTTAGAACTGCAAGTTGCTGTTAACTAGCTAAGATATGCAGTGCGAAACAACTTTTATATTTTATCCCACAGGTGCATTTTCTCTGGTGTTTTTACATATATCCATGCTTTAATATTCTGTTTTTCATGTTTTACATCATTATGTAGAACTATTTTAACCATTTGTATTTTCCTTTTTTATTATAGATATTACAATTTCTAAACATTACTGATGAGCCAGTTTTAGGCTACAACCCCCCAGCCTCTATAACCACTTTCCATGTTCACCTTTGGAGTTGTGCTCTTGATTACAGGTAAGAATATTTGTTATTTTGTTTCTTCACATCATGTTGTATGATCGTGCCTTTTGTTATGTATATATATATGTTACACATAGGTGTGCGCAGCCTATTGCATTAGGGTGTGCACTCCGAAGCTCAAACACATGGTACCGATCCTTTAACTGTGTTTATTCAGAAAGGGAAGGGCCTGGTAAATTACATATTTACCGTCCTCTTGCCCCAATCATTCTAAAACAACCCCCTGTGTGTGCCCGCAGCGCAGCCGGTAAGGAGAAAAGGAAGGAAGCCGGAAGTGCTGCAGGGGGAGCCAGGGCAGTAGGGGGCATCTGTGCTGCACTGAGAGATTAGGGTGTGCCTAGGCACACCTGGCACACCCTGTGCGCACGCCTATGATGTTACAACATTTCAGTTATCCATTTCTATTGGTGAATGTAATTTGTGAGCCCAGGTTCACACTGGGCTGCGGGATTGAAGCTGTGCGATTTCAGCTGAACTCGCACAATTTCACTCCCGCTGGCAGTCCAGTTTTCAGCCGCGAATACAGACATCTGTGCAGGTTTTTGCACAGATGTCAATGTAAATCATGTGCCAAAATCGCAAAAAGTAGTACAGGAACTACTTTTTTAAATCTGTGCAGCGTCGCACCGATTAGGACAGTGTAATTGCCATCAAATGCCACCGATTTGACATGTCTTATCACACGTCAAAACTCAGCAGTGTGAACCAGGGCTAAATAATATTTGTCCCCATAGCTTTGTCCAGCAAGGAATCCTACCCCCTCCCTGCAGTGGCTCATCAGCTTTTAGTGAATCAGTAGTGGCATCTAATGTAAAAACGGAGTAGGAGCTTGATCTGCGCTGCTGAGAAAATTACTTTACTCCACCGTGCCTTCAGCCACTGAGGTCATTGTGGGATTATTGTACAGATAAGTTACTGCTTGTTAGGCATGTATAAATGTTTCACTGTTCATAGCCAGACTTTTGCTTTAAAGTGGTTGTAAACGTAAAAGCTTCTCCCCCAGCCCCCCCCCCCCCCCCCCATTAAAAACTTTCATTAGCCTGATATTGATCTAGCGCTGTGCCCTTCTGCAGTGGCTCTTCTGCCTCTCTGTTCTCACAGGAGACTCAAATGCAGCATGAGTCATTGGCTTCTGCTGCTGTCAGTGAAAGCCTATGAGAGGGGAGCAGGGGCAAGCCAAGCCTCTCTGTGTGTGTCTATAGATGCACGCACCCAAGCTTGAGATTCAGCCACCGCTAGTGCCCCCATAGCAAGCGGCATACTATGGGGTCACTCAGATGAGGAGGAGCCAAGAGCGCCTGCAGGGGACTCCAGAAGAGGAGGATCTGGGCCACTGGGCAAAGCTGTTGCACAAAGCAGGTAAGTATAACATAACATGTTTATTATTTAAAAAAATAAGAATATGCTTTTCCCAAATTTGCTTTTCAGAAATACACATAGAAATGTTGAGAGATAAATCGCATCTGCATGGTACTGCTTATGGATCCTCTCAACACAGCCATGTAGTATGCTATGGTTACAGTATTTTGATATCTAAAGGCAGAGTTTTTCTGCACAAGAAGCTAAACAATGTCTTATTCAACAGACCTCTCTACCTGCCGATTAGAGCCCTGCTGACTGTGGAGACTTTCAGTATTTCCTGCAGCGTGGCTCTGGACAAATCTTCATCCAGTTTACGGTAATCACATCCCACCTTTCCCACTTTACTGCTAGCAGAATTCCAGGAGACTTTATATTATGTTTTTAATATTTAACTGTGTTCCTATGATTCAGGATTATCCTGGATGAAGCTGCGCTGCATTTATCGGACAAGTGCAATGCCGTGTCTGTCAATTTAAACCGGGGTAAGAGCACTAAATGTATTGGTCATTGAGTACACCGGGAAGTATTCACAGCGCCTCACTTTTTCCACATTTTGTTATGTTACAGCCTTATTCCAAAATGGATTAAATTCATTATTCTCTTCAAAATGCCACAAACAATACCCCACATACACAAGGTGAAAGAAGTTTGTTTGAAATCTTTGCAAATTTATTACAATAAAAAAAAAATCCCATGTATATAAGTATTAACCGCCTATGCACAATACTTTTTTGAAGCACCTTTGGCACCAATTACAGCCTCAAGTCTTTTTGAGTATGATGCTACAAGCTTGGCACACCTATTTTTGGGCAGTTTCTACCATTCTTCTTTGCAGGACCTCTCAAGCTCCATCAGGTTGGATGGGGAGCGCCGGTGTGCAGATCTCTCCAGAGATGTTAAATCGGGTTCAAGTCTGGATCACTCAAGGACATTAACAGAGTTTTCTGATAGCCACTCATTTGTTAAATTGGCTGTGTGCTTAGGGTCGTTGTCCTGTTGGAAGATAAACTCTCGCCCCAGTCTGAGGTCCACAGTAGTCTGGATCAGTTTTTTTATTTTTTTTATTTTAACAAGGATATCTCTGTACATTACTGCGTTCATTTTTCCATCGATCCTGACTAGTCTCCCAATTCTTGCCGCTGAAAAATATCCCCACAGCATGATGCTGCCACCACCATGCTTCACTGTAGGAATGATATTGGTCGGGTAAAGAGCGGTGGGTGGTTTCTTCCAGACACGTTGCTTGCAATTGAGGCCAAAGAGTCAAATCTTTGTTTCATCAGACCAGAGAATTTTGTTTCTCATGGTCCGAGAGTCCTTCAAGTGCCTTTTGGCAATCTCCAGGTGGGCTGTCAAGTGCCTTTTTACTGAGGCCTGATTGGTGGAGTGCTGCAAAGAATAGTTGTACTCGGATGCACTGGCCATTGGGACTACCGGGAGTTTCCCGATGGCTCAGTGGGCCGGCTTCAGGGACAGCGGACCGCCGCCCCCTCCGCTTTTTTGTCTCTCCCTCCCCGCAGCGCTCATCTGGGGGGGGGGACAGAGAAGCAGGGGGAGGACCAGAGGAGCAGGGGGGACAACAGAGAAGCATGGGGGGGGGGACCAGAAGGAGCACAGGGGAGGGGAAAGACAGCTTACTCAACAGTTATGGCCTGGGAGTTTCTCACTTCTGCTTAATCTTGTCCCATGGAGGGGGGCACCAAACTGATTCTTTGCCCCTGGTGAAATAATGTCTAGCTACCCCACTGGTACTGCCTATAAGAGTACCAGTACCAGCAGTTCTACTCTAATAAAGTAGAGTGGCTAGTGAAAAGGGAGAGGGGGCTTAGGTGTCGGGGGGGGGGGGGGGCGGGAATTGTCTGGCCACCATGGGAGAGACCTGTCAAAGTGGGCCAGTCTGGATGAAGTCCAGGGCCAAATCTTTCTCCCAGTCCAGCCCTGGTTGTACTTCTGGAAGGTTCTTCTCTGTCCACAGAGAAACGCTGGTGCTCTGTCAGAGTGACCACCGGGTTCTTGGTCACCTCACTGACTAAGGTCCTTCTCCGATTGCCGGACTGCCCGCTTTACAAAGAGTCCTGGTGGTTCCAAACTTCCATTTACGGATGATGGAGGCCACTGTGCTCAATGGGAGCTTCGATGCTGCAGAACTTTTTCTGTGCCCTTCCCCAGATCTGTGCCGATACAATCCTGTCTCTGAGGTCTACAGACAATTCCTTGGACTTCATGGTTTGGTTTGTGCTCCGACATGCACTGTTGACTGTAGGACCTTATATAGACAGGTGTGTGCCTTTCCAAATCATGTCCCATAAACTGAATTTGCCACAGATGGACTCCAATCAAGTTGTAGAAACATCTCAAGGATGATCAGTGGAAACAGAATGCACCTGAGCTCAATGTTGAGTGTCATGGCAAAGGCTGTAAATATTTGTGTGCGTGTGATTTTTTTTTTTTTTTCGTTTTTTTATTTTTAATAATTGTGCAAACTTCTTTCACGTTGTCATTATGGGGTATTGTTTGTAGAATTCCAAGGAAATAATGAATTGAATCCATCTTGAAATAAGGCTGTAACGTAACAAATGTGGAAAGTGCTGTGAATACTGTGAATACTTTCCGCGTGCACTGTATATATTCATATGTATAAAAGCATTTTTATATTCTCAAAAGTTACATAAAATTACTTCTAGGTTTACCTTACCTGCAGTGAATGAAAGCCGATATCAGTTTACCTGAAGAATATTGAATGAAGGTCCAGTCAGACTTTCAATAGCTGTGATAGTCAGAAAGTTCACACAGTTTACCTTTTAAAATGGTATCTATATTGTTATATATTTTTTAATAGGGTAACATTTGTAGCAAGTACAGAAAATATCTGTTGATCCTGCTGGAAATGCAGTGTCCTTGCCACTTCCTGTGAGCCGAGCTGCAAGCACAAACAATGTTCTCATCCTTTTTTAAACCCCTCCTCCCAATTCGCCTCCTTCCCCATTCTCCCCTATGTATTTGGAATGAAGAGAGAAAGACCTGCTTGAAGTCCAACCTAGGTGACAGCCATGGCTTCTTCCATGGTGAGCAGAGGCGTAACTAGAACCTATAGGGCCCCGGTGCAGGAAAGGCCTTCTGGCCCTGACCGTGCCCTTCCCACTGATCCCGGGGCCCTTTACTTCATTGTGGGACCCTTTATTATGGTACTGCAGCGGGCCACCTTCCTGCTATCTTGGGGTCCCCCACAGTGGCTGATGCCAGAGCCCAGTCACAAGTGTAACCTTTGTGACCCTGGCAGTTCCACTGGTGTCAGTCTTTTTTTTTATTTTATTTTTTATTATTTACATTTTTATTATTTCTTACATATTTTTTAGGACCTCCATTGGGGACATTTGGGTAAATATTTTTGAGACAGAGAAAGGGACTGAGCACAGATTCATCAGAGATTCATCAGCCCATTTCTCTGCAGCCTCAGCTGCCCACAATGAATAAACTGGGATTTCCCATTCATTCATAAACTGAGGCATAGTAAACTCTGTTATGTCCCAGCTATGAATGAATAAAGTAAAAAAAACAGTTGGTGATTGGTACCGATCACTGACCCTATTCATTAGAACAAGGAAGGAGCCAGCTCCTTCCCCGCTCTTCATCCTGACAGATCCCCCCCCCCTCTGCAGCCAGTGGGAGGGGGAAAGCCAGCAGCGCAGAGAGTTGGGTGGGCCAGAGAAGCACAAAGGAACTCAGTAGAGCAGGATAGGGAGGAGGCGGAAGTGGCATGTGGTTGAGCCAATGCCCTCAATTTCCCTCCCGCAGCTGCCGATTGTCTGTGGGAGGGAGAGGAGGAGAAGCGGGCATTCAGTGTCTCCATGGAGGGATTGGTTCCTCTACGTGCCACCGCCATCCTATCCAGGTGTACAGGGGGGGCGTGTGGACCCCCTGGGGCATAGAGCCGGGTCGCAATGTCGACCCCTGTACGTGAAGCTAAACTACAAGCAAACCATTCCTTTACCGGCTTTGTAGCATATTGTTGCTTGTCTTAGACTAAGTGATGCTTCCTACATACTCATAGTCTGTACTAATAGAAACAGGTAGTCATCTACGGCCAGAAAAACAACCTTTAAATCGCAAAGGAAGATATCTTCAGGATATTAATTTCTGGTCTTTTTTTTTCTTATATCCATGTTTAATAACATCAAATTTCCACTTTGCACTTTGAAAAAAATAAGTGCTTTCTGCTTTTTTTAGATTATGTGCAAGTCCTGGATATGGGCCTTCTAGAACTGACCATACTGGCCGTGAAGTTTGGCGAAGAGGTAAAATATTGGGCATGTGATTTTTCTTTTTTGTTTTGGAGGGAATTTTTACAAGTTGGCGCTGAGTTAATTAGGCACCTATGTGTACATCTTATTACGTTATTAATTTGGGGTTATATATATTTTTCTCTAAAATAGTGACCCATGTGTCTTGGTGTCTGCCACACCTCTGCAACATTTTTATTCGCTGTCGGCTTTGTTTTGTACATCTTAGGGTTGTAAATATGACATTGTCTTTCTCACTTGAACCATGCAGCAGCTGCGCCCATTGCAATATTTTTCAGTGTAAGACCTCCCTCACATGGGCGTATCTAAGGCCCCTTGCACACGAGACGCAAATGCAACACATCTAAACACACGCTTTTAAAGGCAAAAACCGGCGCTCAAAACATCAGTTTTTGCCGCAAATTTCGCAGCGTTTTACCACGTTTGTGTTTATAAGCGTTTAGTTAAACACCATAAGACCCTCCCTAAGCTCAAAAAAACTATATTATTTAACCATTTCAGCCATTTTGTGAGACCAAAGTGAGTAGCAGCTGAAAGAGCAGCAGTATACTTGTATTTAGCGTGTCACTTGCCACATCACCTGCCACAAGTTGTGAATTGTCCACTTGCCACATCATCTACCACATCACCTGGCCATGCCACCTGCCACAAGTTGTGTATTGTCCACTGGCCACATCACCTGCCATGTCGCCTGCCATGTCACCTGGCCACGTCACCTGCCACAAGTTGTGGATTGTCCACGTCACCTGCCACGTCAACTGGCCACGTCACCTGCCACAAGTTGTGGATTGTCCACTTGCCAGGTCACCTGGCCACGTCACCTGCCACAAGCTGCGGATTGTCCACTTGCCACATCACCTGCCACAAGCTGCGGATTGTCCACTTGCCACATCACCTGCCACAAGCTGCGGATTGTCCACTGGCCACATCACCTGCCACAAGTTGTGGATTGTCCACTGGCCACGTCACCTGCCACAAGTTGTGGATTGTCCACTGGCCACGTCACCTGCCACAAGTTGTGGATTGTCCACTGGTAACGTCACCTGGTCACGTCAGCTGCCAAATCACCTGGCCACGTCGCCTGCCACAAGTTGTGAATTGACCACGTCACCTGTCACGTCAACTGGCCACTTCACCTGCCACAAGTTGTGGATTGTCAACTTGCCACGTCACCTGCCACAAGTTTTGGTTTGTCCACTTGCCATGTCACCTGGCCACGTCAACTGGCCACTTCACCTGCCACAAGTTGTGGATTGTCCACTGGCCACGTCACCTGCCACAAGTTGTGGATTGTCCACTGGCCATGTCACCTGGCCACGTCACCTGCCACAAGTTGTGGATTGTCCACTGGCCACGTCACCTGGCCACATCACCTGCCACAAGTTGTGGATTGTCCACTGGCCATGTCACCTGGCCACGTCACCTGCCACAAGTTGTGGATTGTCCACTGGCCACATCACCTGCCACGTCACCTGGCCACATCACCTGCCATGTGACCTACCACAAGTTGTGGATTGTCCACTTGCCACATCACCTGGCCATGTCACCTGCCACAAGTTGTGAATTGTCCACTGGCCACATCATTTGGCCACGTCACCTGCCACATTGTCCGCAATGCAAGCAATTACAGTTGTTTATGTTTTTTTAATGGTTTTTCATCATTTGCCATAATTTTTGAGATTTCTAATGTAAAAAAAATAGGTCACCTTTAAAAACGCCTATAAACGCGGCAAAACGCGGTACCGGCGTTTTGCCGCGTTTGCGGCATTTTGTGTCTGAAACGCGAAAACGTTTGCGTCTGAACCCATTTGTTTGCTTCTGGAAAAACGAGGATAAACGCAACTGCCTAAAAACGGCAATAAACGAGATTGTGTGCATGGACACATAGGATAACATTGAATGTGTTCTGGGGCAGTTGAAAAAACTGTCCAAATGCCTCTGAACTCGAGTTTACCAGCGTCTCGTGTGCATGGGGCCTAACTGTACTCTAAGTGGTCCTGCACAGCTGAGCGATATGAATGCAACTGCCTGCACGCAAGGGGCAAACACGGCCCTTTGCATGGATGTACGCTTAGATACACACTAACCAATAATTGTTTTTTTTTGTTATGAAATGACAATGAAAAACTACTTTTTATGCCTCGTACACATGACCAGTTTTCCCATCAGGAAAACTGCCATGACAGCTTTTGGCCGGGAAAACTGTCCGTGTGTGTGCTCCATGGCAGTTTTCCTGACAGGAAAACCGCCAGGAATCGTGGCAGGAAAAATGAGAACACGTTCTCTCTTTTTTTTTTTTTTTTCTGCCTCGAATACCCAGCAGTCTTTTTCCCGGCAGTTTCCCTATGGGGAACACTGCGGTGGAGCATACACACGGCCGGGATTCCCGGCCAAAGCTCTCACCGCAGTTTTCCAGATTCTCTGGTTTTCTCTGGTTTTTCCCCCCGGGATTCCAGGCGGACTTTTTACCGCCGGGAATCCCGATCGTGTGTACGGGGCATTCGGGTTATTGATTGCCATACTATTGATCTGTTAATGGATTATTTTTCTCTCATGTTCTGGCTCATAAGGGCAGGGCCTCTTTTTAGAGGGGGTGGATGTACCACCCTCCTACAGAGCGGGAAACAAGTATTTGGTCCCTTGCTGATTTAGTTTTCCCACTGACAAAGAAATGATCAGTCTATAAATTTAATGGTAGGTTTATTTTAACGGTGAGAGACAGACCAACAACACAAATTTCCAGAAAAACAAAAGTTTATACATTGATTTGTGTTTTAATGAGTGAAATACGTATCTGATCTCCTATCCAATCAGCAAGATTTGTTGGCTCCCGGGTGTCTTCTATACAGGTAAGCTGAGATTAGCAGCACTCTCTTATTTCACTTATTAAAATGCCAATCAATTTATAACTTTTTTGAAATGCATTTTTCTGGATATTTTTTTTGTTGTTCTGTCTCTCACTGTTATAATAAACCTACCATTAAAATTATAGACTAATCATTTCTTTGTCTGTGGGCAAATGTACAAAATCAGCAGGGGATCAAATACTTTTTTCACTCACTAGTTAGAATGATAGGTACATTTTAGTTCTTTTTAGCTCCTCTATAATCATTGGAGCAGCTATTTGCTTCTCTGCGCTGTTCTAGATCTCACGGGCTGCAGGGTTTGACTGCTTCCTCCTGCATTGTGGAGGCTTCCAGAACATAGAGGGCTAATCACATGGGCAGCTTTAATATCTATTGTGCTGCAGCCAATCTCTGGGAAGGTGTTCCCAGCAGGTGGCTGGGCGTGTTGGGGTGGAAAAATAGTCTGGGGTATGGAGCAGCCCTGTTCTTAGCCTGCTGGAGAGGTTTCCAACCTTTTGAGGCAGTTCTGAAGTCTGCTGTTCATCATGATCCCAGCTATAACAGAGCTGGGGGGCCTATGCCTTTCCTATTTCCTAACCTTTGGAGCTAACTAAACCGTTTCACCAAAGGATCTGGTTTGAAGAACTCACTGAAGAGTGCCTGGTGGAGACTGGAAAGTGTGTACATGCCTTGGGAAATCTTGAATTTTGACCTGAGCTCAGGATCCTTGTGATTTTCTGCTGTTCTACAGCTCTTACAGGGTCTCTGTTCTGGCCTTTCTCCTTTTTTTTCTTGCTTAAATTAAAGACTGTTCAGAGAAGCTTAATTTAGTATATGACTTTTAACCTGTCCCGTGGTGTATCTAGAGTTGGTGCAGTGCTACTTTTGAACACTAGTGGGTAGAATTGACCAAATAAGCAGTGAGCTGGTTGCAGATTTGCTTTGACTCAACAGACCGCTCATATTCCATGTGGTCACTCTCTACATGTGTCGCTGTAAATTTTGCAACTAATGTTATCAGTGCCAAGCATGTTTAGACTGAGACCTGGGGTGTTTTAGGTGAGAAGTTTGTTTTTACGAATGTACCAACTCAGTAAATATCATACTGTTTTCCTGTTTGCCTTTCAGTCCAAGCCACGCTTTGAGATGTATTGTTCTAGTGACGTGATCCATATCAGGACATGCTCAGACTCCTGCGCTGCATTAATGAACCTTATACAGTACATCGCCAACTACGGGGATCTGTATCCACCACCGCAAACGCAGACCTCACCAGGACCCCACAGAAATGCCAAAAAGGTAGGGAGCAGAGAGAAACTGCATTCTGGTCCTATGCCAACAATAATAAAATGAGAATTGTGAATTTGTGAAATTTGACAAAAGAAACAAAATCCTTCTTCATTTGATTACATATATATATATAATACAGTACAGACCAGAAGTTTGGACACACCGTCTCATTCCAAGAGTATTCTTTATTTTCATGAAAATTGTAGATTCACAGTGAAGGCATCAAAACTATAAATTAACACATGTGGCATTATATACATAACAAAAAAGTGTGAAACTGAAAATATATGTCATATTCTAGTTCCCAGAGATGCTTAGCACTTGTTGGCCCTTTTGCCTTCACTCTGCGGTCCAGCTCACCCCCAAACCATCTCGATTGGGTTCAGGTCCGGTGACTGTGGAGGCCAGGTCATCTGGTGCAGCACCCCATCACTCTCCTCCTTGGTCAAATAGCCCTTACACAGCCTGGAGGTGTGTTTGGGGTCATTGTCCTGTTGAAAAATAAGTGATGGTCCAACTAAACGCAAACCAGATGGAATAGCATGCCGCTGCAAGATGCTGTGGTAGCCATGCTGGTTCAGTATGCCTTCAATTTTAAATAAATCCCCAACAGTGTCACCAGCAAAGCACCCCCACACCATCACACCTCCTCCTCCATGCTTCACGGTGGGAACCAGGCATGTAGAGTCCATCCGTTCACCTTTTCTGCGTCGCACAAAGACACGGTGGTTGGAACCAAAGATCTCAAATTTGGACTCATCAGACCAAAGCACAGATTTCCACTGGTCTAATGTCCATTCCTTGTGTTCTTTACCCCAAACAAGTCTCTTCTGCTTGTTGCCTTTCTTTAGCAGTGGTTTCCTAGCACAGGGGTCTCCAAACTTTTCAAACAAAGGGCCACTTTATTGTCCTTCAGACTTTAGGAGGGCCGGATTGGGGCCAGCAAGGGAAGAAAATGTCACAGGCCTGGCATCAGTGAGAACAAATATGGCTTCAGGGTTGGTGGTCAATAGGAAGAGGAGTATTACCCCTATTAGTAGGAGGAATAGTATCCCATCATTGGTATCAGTGGATAATATAGTGCCCCATTGTTGGTGTCAATGAGAGGGATAGTGCCTCATGTCAGTGGGAGGAATTGTGCCCTCGGGCCACAGTTTGGAGACCCCTGTCCTAGCAGATATTATTCCATGAAGGCCTGATTCACACATTCTCCTCTTAACGGTTGTTCTAGAGATGTGTCTGCTGCAAAAAGTGGCTACTTTGAAGAACCTAGAATATGACATATATTTTCAGTTTCACACTTTTTTGTTATGTATATAATTCCACATGTGTTAATTCATAGTTTTGATGCTTTCCGTGTGACTCTACAATTTTCATAGTCCTTAAAATAAAGAAAACTCTCTGAATGAGAAGGTGTGTCCAAATTTTTGGTCTGTAATATAAAAAAAAAATATATATATATATATATATATATATATATATATAACAGAACAGTGGTTGGTGAGGAATGTAGCTGCTGCATTTCTGAAAGATGGAGGTGAGTATATTGAGGAGTTTAGTTCCTCTTTATAGCAGATATCCTTTTCAGCTATTAAATCTTGTGGATGAAAACGAGACATACATTAGTCCCTATGTGATTGCGGGTGTCAGCGGATGAACATCCGCCGACACCCGTAATTGTCCACCTCCGCAAAGATCTGCTTTTGCAGATGGAAGAAACCCCTATTTTTTTCTTCCGTCTGCAGAGTGGATCGGATTAACACGGACACACAGTCCGTGTTCATCCGCTCCCCCACCCATAGGGGAGAGCGGAGAAAAAACAGGGCGGTCTCTGCACAGTGTGCGGGGACCACCCTGTCACCCGACAGCTCAGCGGAGATCAACGGAAGATCCCCGCTGAGCAGACAGACGCACAAGGGGCGGATCAATGCTGATCTGCCCCGTGTGAAAGGGCCCTAAATGTGACAGTTGGCATTCTCTGCATCCTTGGAATCTAACTGTTTTTTTTTTTTTTTTGAAACCCTGAAATTGGTGGCTTTAGTTTCCGATTTTAGGGCCAGTTCACACCAGATGCAGTTCCGTGCGCTTTTTTCTGCAGTAAAAATACATGCACAGGGTTTTTTATATATTTCAATGGCTCTAGTTCACACCATGCTGTCAGTTTCCGGTGCAGAAACTGACTGCATTGTGTGAACTAGAGCCATTGGAATACATAGAAAACACTGTGCATGCATCAAAAACGCAGGGAAAGTAGGTTATATGGTTTTCAATGCCATAGTTCACAGTGCTTGCAGTTCTGGTGCGTTCCAGTTCCAGAAAAAAAGTAGAACATTCTGCATTTTTCCTGCACTGGACTGTACTGGAACGCTTGTCCTTATGTAAGGTGGAGAAAAACAATGCACTGGGCTGCATCAAAAACTTACTGGAACACATCAAAAACACGCATGCAGAAAAGCATCTGAAATCATGCTTGAGTGAAGTGAATTCTGTGGCCAATAAAATAAATTTAAAAATCTAAATATATTGAGCATTTTAATTTTCCCTACCCATAACTGCTTTAAAACTAGTCTCAGGCTTAAAACTGTAATGTATTTATTTTTAAAATGCAGTTCTTGTGTTACAGAATGACCCCTGTGCAGCATCCAACTCTCGGGGCCCTCTGCTGGCCGAGGCCGAGCAGCAAATACTGCGAGATTTAATGATCGATGCCATGGAGGATATGGATATCAGTCAAGTTTCTGCACCAGTAAAACCCCAGCTAAATGGTACATGCATTTACATATTACATGTACACTTTTATTTATTTTTATATATATTTTTGTTTGCAATGCATCTGTAGCCACTGAACAAAATGATAAGATTTACAGGACGCGGTTAGGAAATGTAAGCATGCTGGGAATGCAAGTACCTGTGTTCATTTTAAAATCAGTTTTGGCAAGCTTGGGAAAGGATGTGGATCCCAGACTGCAAACAGGGCATTGATTTTCTGTCTAGGTCAGGGGTAGGCAACCTCAGCACCCCAGCTGCGATAAGACTACAATTCGCATCCTGCCTCTGGGAGTGATTTCTTAAGCGGTCAGTATTGCAATGCGTCGTGGCACTTATTCCACAGTAACACAACAGCTGGAGTGCTGAGGTTGCCCTAGCTCTGGTCTAGGTAGACTATAATCCCTGCCCCCTCCCAGCACAAAGCCCCAAACCCCACAGTTCAATAAAACAGCTTCTACTGACCATTGTCGTTCTGGCATTGGGCTGTAAAATGGCAGGGGAGGGGCTTAGTGCTGACTTGGATATAAGGGTTGCACCCGGACCTGGGATCTAGGGTCTTCCCTAAGCATTTAGGAAGTTCTTTAACCCCTTCACGACGGCGCTATAGCCAAATAATGGCTACAGTGTGGCCGCACTTTTCCAGGAAGCCCTTTTATATGACGGCCTTCCGTGGTTGCGCCCCCTGTGGCGTGCATCGGCAGTGACCTGTGACGCAGCTGATCATAGATCGGGGTAAAAAGCCAATCACGGAGAAACTTTACCACATGATCACCTGTGTCCACAGCTGATCATAGATGTAAACAGGATTTGCCGGTTATCGGCAATCCTCCCCTCACGCTGACAGTGCATGAGAAAAGCCAAAAACCAGCAAATTCACACAGGGGACATCTGAACTGACAATCACAACACTGATTATTAGTGTCCAGATTATCAGTGCAGCCCCAACAGTGCCCACCAATGGTGCCACCTCATCAGCGCTCATCAGTGAAGGAGAAAATTTTACTAAGTTTTATAAAAGAAAAAAAAAAGGACTTTTGAAAAAAAAAATGCCACCAAAGGAAAGTTTTATCTGTATAAAAATGATAAAAATGTTGCTTGGGTACAGTGTTGCATGACTACGCAATTGTCATTCAAAGTGCAACAGCACTTAATGATGAAAATTGGTCAGGGCAGGAAAGGTGGTGAAAGTGCCCAGTAGGCAAGTGGTTAGTGTACAGGGTAAAGTGTTTGTTACAGTGAAAAGTGCAATAACCAATGATAGCCTGTCGGCTTTAACACTGACTACAATAAATACAAATATGGTCAGGTATTATGAGTTATTGCACTTCCACTTAGTCATTACACATGACACTGTTCTAGTGCAAATCAAAATTTTGTTAGTGCACTCACCTGTTTTTTTTTCTTTTAAATTTTGCTTAGGTATTTCAGATGGTAAATTTGAATCTCAGGACCCTCCTTGCTCCGACCTATTCCTTTTTCCTGATGAAAGCGGTGCTGTGTCTGAGGAATCCAGTCCAACATTCATGATGGCTGCTCCCCATCTTATGAGTGACGCCATTTTAGATGGTCCCCTCGAGAGTGATGACTTCTGTATTTTGTATGCTCCAAAAACGCCTGCTCCGGTAAGCTTCCTTACTGTCCACATTACCACAAAAAATTCTATATATTGTATAAAAATGCTTTATGTGCATTGGTGGGCAGTTATAGCAAATAAGGCCTCTGTATTGATGGTCAATGGAAGCGATAAAAGTCCCCCAGCATTGGTGTCCGTTTGGAAAATCCTTCCTGGCTTTGGTGTCGGCAGAAGAATTAAAAGCTTTGGTGTTGGCAGGCGTAATAAAAGCCTCCCCCCCCCCCCCCCCCCACACACACACAGCTTTGGTGTCGGTGGGAGTAATAAAAGCCCACCCTCCCAACATTGATCTTCAGTGGTCATCTTCCTCTGTACAGGTTTTGTATACATTTTACTATGTGTCCTTTAAGGTTTATATTAAAACAAAATTGCATATTAATTTACTAAACAAAAATTCTGTACATAGAAACATAACAACGACCCCAAACACACCCCCAAGATGACCACTGCCTTGCTAAAGAATCTGAGGGTAAAGGTGATGGACTGGCCAACCATGTCTCCAGACCTAAACCCTATTGAGCATCTGTGGGGCATCCTCAAATGGAAGGTGGAGGAGCGCAAGGTCTCCAACATCCACCAGCTTCTCTAACACCCACCAGCTCTGTGATGTCATCATGAGGGAGGGGAAGAGGACTCCAGTGACCTGTGAAGCTCTGGTGAACTCCATGCCCAAGAGGGTTAGGGCAGTGCTGGAAAATAATGGTGGCCACACAAAATATGGACACTTTGGGCCCAATTTGGACATTTTCACTTAGGGCCCATTTAGACATTAATGGCTGTGTGTTGAGGTATTTTGAGGGGACAGAAAATGTACACTGTTATACAAGCTGTACACTCACTACTTTACATTGTAACAAAGTGTAATTTCTTCAGTGTTGTCACATGAAAAGATATAATAAAGTATTTGCAAAAATGTGAGGGGTGTACTCACTTTTGTGAGATTCTGTATATTCTCAGCAGGGTAAAAAAGTCCTAAAGGTCCCACATTACAGTAAAACCTGTGAAGAAGTGTATGACAACCTGAGCCCAGGCTCCTCAATGCGTTTTACTCCGCCCCAGGAGCTTACCGCAATCAAGCGGTTCCCATCATTTTTATTTGAAATTATCACCCAGTTACTTTAAATATTGCAGATCAGAACTGTGATAATAATCCTTTTTACCTGTTCTTCTTTTTTTTTGTTTTTGTTTTGTGTCTGGTATTATTTTAAGAATAAGAACGAGGAGCCAACCGTGAGAAAGCTGGTTGAAGACTCCATCACTATTAAAGAGAATTACTTCAGTTTACCGGATGGGAAGCCAGACACCAATAAGGCATCGGTACATTTCCCAGTTCCTGTAATTCGATATGTGGTTAAAGAGATCTCTCTTGTCTGGCACCTGTATGGGGGCAAAGATTTTGGAAGTTCTCATCCTTCTACTTCCCCGGCTAAGCACTATATGTGAGTATTTATTTTATGTACAGTTCAGTTCAGTAATTTTTTTAACACACACACATTGCCAAATATATTGGCATTCCATCCCAGTCTAATGCTGGCCATACACTCCACGAAAAATCGTCTGAACGAGCTTTCGAAAAACGAAAGTTCTGTCGTGAGTGCAAACGATAGTGCCATCATGTAATGGCCGATAAATCGTTCATAAAAAAATCAACATACAAAAAAAAAAGGGTTTTTTTTTTTTTACATATACCTAGTGCAGAAAGTTCGGACGGGAAACACATTAACCACTTAAGACCCGGACCAATACGCTGGTAAATGACCCAAGGTGTTTTTGCGATTCGGCACTGCGTCGCTTTAATAGACAATTGCGCGGTCGTGCGACGTGGCTCCCAAACAAAATTTGCGTCCTTTTCTTCCCACAAATAGAGCTTTCTTTTGGTGGTATTTGATCACCTCTGCGATTTTTATTTTTTGCGCTATATACAAAAATAGAGCGACATTTTTGAAAAAAAAACACTATTTCTTTCTCGTACATCACGGGACACAGAGCGGCATATTCATTACTATGTGGGTTATATGGAGTACCTTCAGGTGTGGACACTGGCAATCTCAAACAGGAAGTCCCCTCCCTATATAACCCCCTCCCCTAGAGGGAGTCCCTCAGTTTTTTCGCCAGTGTCTTAGGTGTTGGTCACGGAATAGCTTTGCTCCACATCCTTGGGATTAAGGGCGGGCTAACCGGATCTGTCCAAGGAGCCTCAGTGCCAAAGTGGACAGTACCCGGGCCCCAAGCCGTGGGGTTTTGCCTATAATGCTCCTCTTTGGAGGGCTGGACCCTGGGCCCAGGACTTGGAGTTTGTAAAAACCATAAGTTCCTGTTTGCCAGGGTGCTATATAGGTCCAGGACAGTGGGTACCTTCATAGGACCCCAGGGCCTGAAGGTCTACTACGTTACCCACGGAGATGGGAGAAGATTGGATCAGTTTGCTGGGCAAACATCCTGCAGCATGGAGCAGGTAAGGGGGAGCCTGCGGGACTTGGTTCGACAGCAGGCTCTCCGGGGTAACCTAAAGGGGGGATAGCCTAAGTATGCTCTGCATGGGCAACCGTGCTCACTATGTCTAAGGGAGACAGGATGACACCCCTTTTCCCCCATCAATAGGTTCCCCTGTCTAAAGATGTGTTGCTAGCTAAACCTGCTGCTTTCTTCCTAGGACTAGTAAGGATCCCTAGGGGCCTTTGGAGAGTCTTACCTGGCCGGGGGTTTTGAATCTGCCGCCTGTTCTGCGTTCCTGGATCTCCAGCAGCGCGGCTCCTCCATGTTCTTCCTGTTTCCGGCATACGCGCGCGCGTGCGCGCGCACGTCTTATAGACGTTTTTTCGCGCCGTTCAGACAGGAGGGCGGGGGGGGGGCGTGCCTGCGGCGTCATACAGGGGCGCGCCTTTTTGCTGTTATAGACAGCAGGCATGATCAGTGCTCATTCTGAGACTGATTTTCAGAAGGAGAGGACGCAGAGCGGCAGAACAGTGACTCCCGGTGGCGGAAGAGGGGTAGTACATGCGGGACTTTGTTCCAAATGACTCTTTTTGTTAAGCCAAGAAATTCCCTTATTTGCAGCAGGTTGGAGGCTGGCAACTAAGTTTGGGGTCACTGTATGTCTAAAAATATATATAATATATTAAAAAAAAAAAAAAAAAAAAATATATATACATACGGGATCCCATCAGTTTTGGGCATTAGTGATCTATTGTCCCCTAAACTGGTTTTGTACTCCTGGCCACTACAGTCTGTTGTGTGGGCGGAGTCCCTCGATTTTGTATTATGGCTTCCAAGGGTTCGGGGTCAAAGGGTTCAAAAAAGACCAAAAAACAAAAGGGTTCCCTTTCTGATTCTGATGATATGCCGATACTTTCCCCGCAACTTATTAACATAAAAGGCGCCTTGGATGAGCCATTAGGGGGATCTGGTGCGGAGGCTGGCCCAGATCAGCCCAGCCCTGTGTTTATCACAGAGGAGATGCTAGCCGTATCCCTAGGGGGGCTAGAAGAGAGAATAGCAGCATTGATCGCTAGAGCTATTCCTGGTAAAAAACGGGTTAGATCCCCATCACCAAGAGGTGTATCCTCAGATGCTGAGATTCTCTCTCTGGAGGAATTGGAATCACAGGAGGATCAACTAGACCTGAACCAAGAGGGTTCAGGGATGGAGGGGTCTGCCTCTGAGGAACCATTTTCAGACTCCCAGACAGAAAGGTTGTGGGTACAGTCTTTGACGGACATGGTCCGCTCGGCATTTAGTTTGCCATTACCAGAACCTCAGGTTCCTTCGGTATCCTCTCTGGGCTCTTTGAAAGCTCCGTTAAGCAACGCAGTTTTTCCGGTCCATCCTCTCTTGGAGGAATTGATCTTTCGGGATTGGGTACGGCCGGACAGGATTTTTCTGCCACCGAAAAGATTTGCGGTCATTTACCCATGGAGGAAAAATTCTCCAAGAGGTGGAGGCTCCCAGTAGTGGATGCAGCCATCTCATGTGTGAATAAATCACTAACTTGCCCGGTGGAAAACATACATATGTTTAAAGATCCGGTCGATAAAAGATTAGAGACACTTTTAAAAGCATCCTTTGCTACGGCAGGAGCAGTGGTGCAGCCAGCAGTGGCTGCAATTGGAGTTTGTCAGGCATTAAAAGACCAGACAAAGGAAATGTTAAAGGACATGCCTACCCAACAAGCAGAAGAGTTTTCTGACATTCCCAGAGCTCTGTGTTTTGCGGTAGATGCTATAAAAGATTCCATCCAGCAGGCCTCTCGGTTATCACTATTTTTGGTGCACATGAGAAGGCTCTTATGGTTGAAGAACTGGGCGGCGGAGCCCCCATGCAAAAAGCTTCTGGCAGGTTTTCCCTTCCATGGAGGACGACTCTTCGGAGAGGATCTGGATAAATATATTCAGACTATTTCAAATGGCAAGAGTACCCTTTTACCGGTAAAAAAGACATTCCGGGCTCCTACATTTAAAAGGCAGCTCTTTCCTGTCTCAGGGCCCTCAAATTCCAGGCAGTATCGACGGCCGCCTGCACGATCCAACGTTAACAGTAGATCGCAGGGACAGACCCCTGGGGGTAAGAGGCCGTGGTATCGCAAGCCGTCAAAGACAGCCCCTAAGTCTGCCTTATGAAGGGGCGCCCCCACTCTCACGGGTGGGGGGAAGGCTTCGTTTCTTCTCAGAAGTTTGGGAAGCCAAGATCCCCGACAAATGGGTCCGGGCATCTGTAACCACAGGTTACAGACTGGAGTTTCTAAGGTATCCTCCGCCTTATTTTCAAGAATCAAGGCTACCAAGGGATCCAGCAAGGAAGGCCTCAATGCTGGCAGCTTTGGATCACCTGCTTTGCCAGAACGTAATTATAGAGGTGCCAGCCCAAGAGCAAGGCCTAGGTTTCTATTCCAATCTCTTTGTTATACCAAAACCCAACGGCGATGTCAGGCCAATTTTGGACCTAAAGAGGTTAAACGGTTTCCTAAGGGTTCGTTCCTTCCGGATGGAATCCATCCGGTCAGCAGCCGCCGCGCTTCAGAAGGACGATTTTCTGGCCTCCTCCATAGACATAAAGGATGCTTACCTTCATGTACCAATCTTTCAGTCGCATCAAAGATTTTTACGCTTCGCGGTGGGGCAGCGACACTTCCAATTCAGGGCGCTCCCCTTCGGGCTGGCCACGGCCCCCCGGGTATTCACGAAGATCCTAGCCCCAGTTCTGGCCAACTTAAGGATCCAGGGGGTCACAGTCCTAGCATACTTGGACGACCTTTTAATCATAGATCACTCACGGCCGGGTCTGCAAAAGGCAGTAAACCTCACGGTTCGGTACCTCGAGGAATTCGGCTGGGTCCTAAACCGGGGAAAGTCAGCGTTCCAGCCTACAAAGCAGTTGGAATACCTCGGCATGAGGTTAGACACAGAACATCAAAAGGTGTTCCTGCCCCTTGTAAAGATCGAGGCTATCAAGGGGTTGGTTCAGTTGGTTCTAAACAAGAAATAACCAACTATTCGCCTGTGTATGCGATTACTAGGCAAGCTAGTGGCCACGTTCGAGGCAGTACCGTACGCTCAGATCCACACTCGCGTCCTACAGGCAGCCATTCTAGCAGCCTGGGGCAAGAGGGCACATGCCTTAGAGTCCCCTTTGACGCTATCATCAAGGGTCCGACAAAGCCTGGCCTGGTGGTTGAACCCTCAGAACCTTCTAAAGGGAAAATCCTTCAGCCCTGTTGTCTGGAAGGTAGTTACCACAGACGCCAGCCTGGCAGGCTGGGGGGGCAGTCTTCGAGGGGTTCTCCCGCCAGGGAACTTGGGTGAAAGTAGAGAGGCAGCTCTCCATCAATATCTTGGAAATCAGAGCTGCTCGCCTAGCCCTTCTGGCATGGACCTCCAGATTAAAGGGGTTCCCGGTGAGAATCCAGTCAGACAATGCCACGGCAGTGGCATACATAAACCACCAAGGGGGAACCAGAAGCCAGGCCGCTCAGAGGGAGGTGAACTTGAATTTTCAATGGGCAGAGGTTCATGTACCCTGCATTTCAGCGATATTCATTCCCGGAGTGGACAATCTGCAGGCAGACTTCTTAAGTCGCCAGAGTCTGTTGCCAGGGGAATGGTCTCTGCATCCCCAGGTCTTTCAGACAATCTGCCAGAGGTGGGGAATGCCGGACGTAGATATAATGGCATCCAGGTTCAACAAGAAACTAGACAGGTTCGTGTCTCGAGCGAGGGATCCTATGGCCTGCGGAACCGATGCGTTGGTTTGCCCTTGGCATCAATTCAAACTTCTATATGCATTCCCTCCACTACAGTTACTCCCGCGCCTGTTGCGCAAGATCAGAGTGGAGAACAAGCCAGTCATTCTAGTAGCTCCGGCTTGGCCCCGGAGGACTTGGTACTCACTAGTCCTGAAGATGGCAGTGGGAGACCCTTGGACTCTTCCTCTACAACCAGACCTACTCTCACAAGGCCCGATCCTCCACCCTACATTACAGCGTCTAAATTTGACGGCCTGGAGGCTGAATCCCTGATTCTCAGGGGTAGGGGTCTGTCTAGGCAGGTAATCCCTACCCTGATTAGGGCTAGAAAGCCGGTCTCCAGGGTGATTTATTACAGGGTGTGGAGGAACTACATAGGCTGGTGTGAATCCAAAAGATGGAATTCCCGCAAATATACTATTGATAGGGTGTTAAGTTTTCTCCAGCTAGGAGTGGATAAAGGCCTGGCACTAAGCACAATCAAGGGACAGATCTCAGCTCTGTCAGTGTGGTTTCAGAGGCCGCTGGCCACCCACTCGCTGGTAAAGACCTTCTTACAGGGGGTCTTGCGTATTAATCCTCCGGTCAAGTCACCAATTTGTCCTTGGGACTTAAATCTTGTCCTGTCCACTCTACAGAAACAGCCTTTTGAGCCATTGGCTGAGATTCCTTTACTCTTACTGACAAGAAAGTTGGTTTTCTTGGTCGCCATAGTTTCGGCCAGGAGAGTGTCAGAATTAGCAGCCTTATCGTGTAAGGAACCATATCTCGTTCTGCATAAGGACAGGGCAGTTCTACGACCCCATCCTTCCTTTCTACCAAAGGTTATATCCAAATTTCACTTAAACCAGGATTTGGTACTACCATCCTTCTTTCCAAAACCTACATCCAGAAAGGAGGGGTTGCTGCATACCTTGGATATTGTCCGGGCCATGAAGGCCTATCTTAAAGCTACAGAAAAGATCCGGAAAACAGATGTGTTATTCGTTCTACCAGATGGCCCCAAGAAGGGGCAGGCAGCTGCAAAATCCACCATCTCGAGATGGATTAGACAGTTAATCATTCAAGCCTACGGATTGAAGAGGTTGCCTCCTCCGTTGTCGGTAAAGGCCCATTCTACCAGGGCCATGGGCGCCTCTTGGACAGCACACCATCAGATCTCTATGGCTCAGATATGCAAGGCAGCAACGTGGTCATCAGTCCACACGTTTACAAGGTTTTATCAACTAGACGTGAGAAGAAATGCGGATTCTGCCTTTGGACAGGCAGTATTACAGGCTGCAGTTTGAAATCCTCGGGATCAGAAGCACCCTTGGTTATATAAAAAAAAAAAAAAAAAAAGAAGTTTTTTCTTGACTAAGTTGGAATTATTATTATGATTTGAGTTTATCTCTAAATTGAATCCTTCTTTGGAAGATGTCTCCCTCCCCTCATTAAAGCATTGCTTTCGGACATCCCACATAGTAATGAATATGCCGCTCTGTGTCCCGTGATGTACGAGAAAGAAAAAGGGATTTTTAAATACAGCTTACCTGTAAAATCCTTTTCTTGGAGTACATCACGGGACACAGAGCTCCCACCCCTCTTTTGGGTGACCATTTTGGGAGGCATACTGCTTGCTACAAAACTGAGGGACTCCCTCTAGGGGAGGGGGTTATATAGGGAGGGGACTTCCTGTTTGAGATTGCCAGTGTCCACACCTGAAGGTACTCCATATAACCCACATAGTAATGAATATGCCGCTCTGTGTCCCGTGATGTACTCCAAGAAAAGGATTTTACAGGTAAGCTGTATTTAAAAATCCCTTTTTTTTACTTTTTGTTAAAAAAAAATCAAATAAACTAAATTTTAGTCAAACATTTAGGCCAAAATTTATTTAGCCACATGTCTTTAGTAAAAAAAAAAATCGCAATAAAAAAAAATAGCTACCTAGCGGGAACAGCGACACTAATACAGCGATCAGAAAAATGATCGCTTAGTGACGCTGGCAATAGGGAGTGAAAGGGTTAACTAGGGCGGTGATCAGGGGGTTAAAACTTTATTAGGGGGGGTGGGGGGGCTATCCTGAACCTAACACTAACTGTTTTTTACACTGCCTGTCACACTGACACTAAATGCAGTGATTAGATCACTGCATTCAGTGACACTGTGACAGGGGGGTGGGGGGGCGATCACAAGGGGTTAATATGCCTATGTGAGTGTGTGTCAGTGTTGTGTTGGTGCACACTTACTTGTGATGTCTTCTCTCATCAGCAGCGCTGGGAAACAGCGCTGCGATGAGAGGTGACATCATTTCCTCCTTCCTGTGTAAACACAGGAGGAGGAACTGACAGGATGGGAGCGCGCTCCCATTGGCTGGGAGCGATCGCGGGGGGGCGGGTAAGCGCCGACATCCGCCCGCTGATCCGATGGGACCCCCGAACCGCACTTAGGCGGGGACGTAAATTTACGCCCTTGTGCCTGTACGTGCCATTCTGTGGCCGTATATGTGCGTGCGGGGGTCCTTAAGTGGTTAACCTTCCAATTTATCGTTCGTTCCGCAGAAAATTTCCAAACTTGTCCTTCGTTTTTTCAGCTCAAAAACGTCCCAACGATTTTCGATTTTGTGCCCATTAACTGGCCGAAAAACTAAAGATCTTTCTTAACGACCGATTTTCGTATGGCCAGCATTCGTTTGTAGGGTTCAATATTGAGTTGGCCCAACCTTTGCCTCTTTAAAAGCTTCAACTCTTCTGGGAAGGCTGTCAACAAGGTTTAATAGTGTGTCTATGGTAAATCTTGACCATTCTTCCAGCATCGCAGAAAAAACACACGATACAAATGTTATAAATTGAGTTGCAGTTCATTAAGTAAAATAAGTATTTGATCCCCATGAAAAACATGACTTAGTACTTGGGGGAGAAACTCTTGTTGGCACAAAGATCAGACGTTACTTGTAATTGACGATCAGGTTTGCGCACATCTTAGGAGGAATTTTGGTCCACTTTTCTTCACTCATCTATTCTAAACCCTTATGCCGTGTACACACGATCGGAAATTCCGACAAGAAAACCATGGATTTTTTTTTTCGACAGAATGTTGGCTCAAACTTGTCTTGCATACACACGGTCACACAAAATTCCGACTGTCAGGAATGCGGTGACGTACAACACTACGAACCGAGAAAAATTAAGTTCAATGATTCTGAGCATGCGTTGACTCGATTCTGAGCATGCGTGTTTTTTTTGCGTGTCGTAATTAAATACAGACGATCAGAATTTCCGGCAAGAACTTTTCCCTTTTGAAAAATTTGAGAACCAGCTCTCAAATTTCTGCCGTCAGAACTTCCGACAGAAAAAGTCAGATGGGGCCTACACACGGTCGGAATTTCCGACTGAAAGCTCACATTGAACTTTTCTTGTCGGAAATTCCAATTGTGTGTACGCAGCATTAAGGTTTCTTTGCTGTCGCCTGGCAACTCAAAGTTTCAGCTCCTTCCATAAAGGTCTGGAGACTGGCTAGGCCACTCCATTTCCTTAATGTGCTTCTTCTTGAGTCACTCCTCTGTTGTCTTGGCTGTATCTTTTGGTTCATTGTCATGCTGGAAGACTCATCCATGTCCCATCTTCAGTGTTTTGGCTGAGGGAAGAAGGTTCTCATCCAAGATTTTACAATATATGGCCCCATCCATTGGCTGCTCAATACTGCAAAGTCGGCCTGTACCTTTAGCAGAGAAACAGCCCAAAAGCATCACGTTTACACTGCCGTGCTTGACTGTAGGGATGGTGTTGTTATTATTCTTCCTCCAAACATGGCAAGTCGGATTAAAGGATCACTAAAGGAATTTTTTTCTTTTTTTTTTTTTTTTTTTAGCTAAATAGCTTCCTTTACCTTACTGCAGTCCTGGTTTCATATCCTCATTGTTCGTTTTTGCTTTGAAGTTTCTGTAATTCTGCTCTGATCTCCACACTTCCTGCTTGTTTGGCTCCTTATGAAAAATCTCATGGCAGCTTTTTACTGTGGTCCAAGCTGCGTGTCTTAAACTCCTCAGAACCAATCAGATTCATTTTAAAAACAAAACACTGCCCTGGATTTGTTTGTTTTTGTTCTGTGTCTCTCTCTACTTTACAGAAACATGAAACCAGTTTAAAAACTAAAGTGAAACTAGAGGCACATTTTATGATTGCTTTTTATCTATTCTTAATCATTTTTAAAAGGAATCGGTTAACTTTTATGTCTCTCTACCCTGTGAACAAAAGCAAAAAAAATGTTTTCCTTTAGTGACCCTTTAATGCCAAAGAGCTCAATTTTGGTCTCATCTGACCACAGCACTTTCTCTCAATTCTTCTCCGAATCCTTTAGATGTTCATTGGCAAACTTCAGACTGGCCTGTACATGTGTCTTCTTGAGGGGGGGGGGGGGGGCCTTGCTGGCGCTGCAGGATTTCAATCCATGGCGGTGTATTGTGTTACCAATAGTTTGTTTGGTGACTGCGGTCCCAACTGATCATTCACAAGCTCCTCCCATGTAGTTCTGGGCTGATCCCCCCCCCCCCCCACTTTTTTCTCATGATCATCCTTACCCCATGAGGGGAAATCTTGCATGAAGCTCCAGCTCAAGAGTGATTGATGGTATTTTGTATTTCTTCCATTTGTGAATAATCGTTCCAACAGTTGTCTCCTTCTCACCAAGCTTCTTGCTGATGGTCTTGTAGCCCATTCCAGCCTTGTGCAGGTCTACAGTCTTGTGCCTGATATCCTTTGACAGCTCTTTTATCTTGCACATGATCATGAGGTTTGAATGGAAGAAAGATTCTGTGGACTGGTTGGTGTCTTTTATACACATAATGAGTTGGACTAATCTGTGTACCACATAAGCACATACCGTAGCCAGTCTGTATGAGCCAGAATTATCGTTGGTTGGTAGAGAATCAAATGCAAAACCAAAGGAAATGTTTTTGGTTTGATTTTACACTTTAAAGCTGAACAATATTTAATTCTGATTTAGGGATTTGATGTCTGCAAGCTCCCATGTTTGTGCTGACATCTTCTCTTGAGAATCTGCAGCCATCTTGATTGGCTGGCCCAGGATGACATAACTTATGTGCATGTACTTGGCAGTTCAGTCACCCCTATACATGCACAGCTTGGTGTACACACAAAAGAAGGTGAGCAGGAAGTTAAGAGACCTTTATTGCAGCAAATACCTAATATGCCAAGAAAAACCTTGTTGACCGTTTTTATTTAAATAGATCCACTTTAAGGTAAATAGAGTGAACTTTCTGTTGTGCCTTCTTTAAGGAGTCCTCACAGCTCCCCTTCAAGTACACCCACCAGGCGATCCAACAGCCTAATCAGAGGGGGCCGTGGAAGAAACCAGGACTTCCTAATGGAGATCCAGCTAACCAAGGTAAGGTTTTCATTTGAACACTTGGTGTAATTCATTTGGTGTCCACTATGATAAAGTGACTTTTCTTTCTCCATGTATTATGTAGATCTTGTAGTTTAACTAAATATATGGTTACACATAGGGTTGTCCCGATACCACTTTTTTGAGACCGAGTACAAGCACCGATACTTTTTTTTTTCAAGTACTCACCGATACCGATACTTTTTTTTTTTTAATGTCATGTGACAGTTTTTTTTTTACAGTGATATTTATTTATTTTTAGAGGGGGGGGTAGTGGATTGTCAGTGAGTTTTTTTTTTTTTTTATTATTACTATTTAAAAAAAAAAATATTTATTGCAAAAAAAAAAACTTTTTTTTTTTAATCAGCCCTGTTGGGGGGGGGGGGCTTTGGTGAGATATCAGGGGTCTTCTTAACAGACCTCTGACATCTCACCTTTGAGACAGAGAAAGGGACTAGGGACACATGTTCCCCTGTCCCTTTCTCAGCAGCCTCAGCTGCGCTGCAAATGAATGGAGAGAAGACGGCGTCTCCTCTTCATTCATAAACTGAAACATTGTAAACCGTTTACGATGTTTCAGTTATGTGAATTGACAGAGTCATCACTGACAGAACTTTAACCATAACTTGATGAAAATAATGTTCATTTAGTAAGGAACATACGTTCCACATTAATAATAATAATTCTACCAAAATTAGTGTGTTGTAAATTGCCCCCAGCATTGTTCCTGTTTCTTCTTGCTGGAGACTACCATTTTGCTAAAGCCCAGAGCCCCTGAGCAGCAGTTAATCTTTAGGCTGTCAGATCGGCCTCTACATTTTCAGCACAGTGCCAAAAATTTGAGCACAACTGAGCATGAGCAGAGTGAAACAGTTTATTTACTAAGTACGTATTTTTTATGTTTTACATACCTGCAAAAGGGGAAACCTGAAGTGATCTAGCAAGACCTAATTTTCTGACTCTCTCTCTTCCCCTCTCCCTATACCCCTCCCCTCCCTCTCCCTAAATGGCTATGCTAACCTCCATCCTGATAACTGTTCCACATCTCCATACACAGGTGAAATTCCAGCATGAAGTGTATCCCCAGGCTGATCCAGACACCGCCTCCGCTTTATCAGAACAGCTGGTGTCACGTCAGGTTTTCATCGTCCAGGATTTGGAGATTAGAGACCGTTTGGCTACTTCTCAGATGAATAAATTCCTTCATCTTTACAGCAGCAAGGAGATGCCGCGGAAAGCCCATTCCAACATGGTAAGATGCAGCAGTTACTTTGTAAAACTTCAAGGTACTTTGTTGCCATTTCTTTCTTGTAGAACACCAAATCACTATTTTGTTTGGGACTTAAACTTGGCAATTAGGGAACTCCAGAAATCCATTTTAGTTCCCAAATGTAAGCACTGGTATCAGATTTTACACTTCTACTAGATGTGCACAGAACGCAAGTTTTGATACCGAAAATGCAGGATGCACCGAAATCCTTGGATACAGCGTTAAATTATTATCGGGTCAAAAATCCTATATCCTAAATAGCACAAAACCACAGCTTCTGTTCCAGTGTACAGATATGTGGAAGTGACTTATCTGTTTATCCGGTGATTACACAATCACATCTGCAGGGCAAGTCTACCTTTTCACCCGAGAAAACGCACCCGCATCCAGATTGCTGCTAGCATCCACCCGCGTATCCCGGTATAGGAATCCTTAAAAGAATGTGCAACAGGACGCTCCGGCACTCTATTGTAACTCGGCATAAATATTCAGATGAGAGGCGAGGGAGAAGAGGGCTTTCAAGGTGTAGTATTAGACTTTTTATTTAAAACCAACAAGTAATGCACTTGCATTTAGGTTGTGTGCCAGAGCGAGGCTCTGTCCAAATGAACATGGGATTAAAGTAGACACAGAGGCTGCATATCAGCTGAGTGCACAGCTTCAGAGCATTAGACTCTGTGGCTTGGAGATCCTTCAGCGTCTTGGATGGGACGGGATCTACAACCCTGTGTCTGGGTTTTAAAGACAGCCTGCAGAGTGTGTGCCCAGGTGCACACAACCCATATAATGAGGGGCTGGGGAGAGCAGAAGTGAGAGGAAGGTGGAGTTGGAGCAGTGGCTGCTAGTGAGTGTCTCTGTGTGAAGATAGATGCTGTGTGCGTTGAAGGGCTTGAAGCTGTGTGCGTCCAAGGAGCCAGAAGCTGGGTGTATTGAGGGGCATAAAGCTGTGTGCGTTTAACCACTTAATCACCCGCTCATGTAAATATACGTCAGTACTTTAAAAATGGATATCTGGGTAACGGCAGCAGCTGCTGCCACAACCAAGATATCCATCTTTTCAGTGAGCGGTCCTCTAAACGATAACTCTGGTCTCCGTGGCGGATTTGCCGCAAGATCACCGCTATCGGCGGCGGAAGTAGGGCCCCCCCTCCCATCGCTCTCCCGGGCCCTCCGCCGCTTACCGGAGCCATCAGCGGAGGCGATCGGGTCCTGTCCCCTGCTTGGCTGGGATACGAGTGAGGGCAAGATGGCCCCCACCCGTCTCCATAGCAGGGCGGAAGCGACGTCAAAACTTCTGCCCATGCTTCTTAAAGGCAGCACCGCAATCATTGGAGCGAGAGCAATAATTCTAGCCCTAGACCTCCTCTGTAATTTAAAAGATGCAACCTATAGAATCTTTTTAAACGTCGCCTATGGAGATTTTTAAGGGTAAAAGTTTGACGCCATTCCACGAGCGGGCTCAATTTTGAAGCGTGACATGTTGGGTATCCTTTTACTTGGAGTAACATTATCTTTCACAACATAAAAAAAAAATTGGCCTAACTTTAGTGTTGTCTTATTATTTAATTAAAAAGGTGATTTTTTTCCCCAAAAAAAAGTGCGCTTGTAAGACCGCTGCGCAAATACGGTGCAATGACCGCTATTTTATTCTCTAGGGTGTTATATATATATATATATATATATATATATATATATATAATATATATATTATTTTTCTAATGTTTGGGGTTTTTTTTTTTTAAATTGTTTGTTTATTGAATATTTCAAGAAAAAATAAACATTGTACAGAATCAGAAAGAACTGTCAACAAAAAGGGATATATTCCCAATGAGAAAGAAATAATCATAACATATCATATGTAAATAAAGAAATAGAGATTGCAAAACAATGTCAGATGATTATCAAACTAGTGGGATGCAACATGGCATGGAAAAGGAAAAGAAAGAAAAAGAACAAGTACTCAATAAGACAAAGTGCACAATAGGTTAAGCGTCATATGTTCACATGCGTCATCGAGACACTCCATTCCCAAACTTACGAGTTTAAAGTTACTTGTGCTATCTCAGAGTTATATTCAGAGGAATCCCATTTTTCCCAAATGGCATCAAAGCTAGTTAAAGAGTCTTCAATTACAGCTGTGAGGCGTTCCATTCTACGTATATCTACGATAGCTGCTAGAAATTGTGTAAACGATGGGGGAACATTGGTTAGCCAGCATTGTGGGATAGCCCTTTTAGCCGCTAATAGAATGAAGGCCATCAATTTCCTAAGGGGTTTAGGCGTCTTTGGGAGGGGTAATCCCAGAAGGAGATATAAGGGATGTAAGGGGATAGGAATACCTAGAACTTTTCCCAAAAGGGCATGTACTTTAGACCAATAGGGTGTAATCATAGGGCACTCCCAGAATATGTGATAGTGGGTGCCTAAAGAAGAACCACATCTCCAACATTGTCCAGAAGGTGTCAGCTTCCTTGCCAATAAAAATTCCGGGGTTCTATACCAAAACATTAATATTTTATAGGCAGTTTCCTTCTGAGCAACGCATCTAGATACCTTAGAAGTAGCCTCCCAAATACTCTTCCATTCGGATAAAGAAATGGGTTTATTCAAAACATGGGACCATTTCCGCATGTAGGAATGAGTTTGCTCTGTGACCTGAGGGGGTATCATGTAAAATCTTCTAAATGGTGGATATTAGGCGGGGTTCATAAGGGCCTCTGAAACATAACAGTTCAAATTCCGTGGGCATAACTAAAGTAAAATGTGGGATTCTAGTGGAGATGAAATGACTGATTTGTAAAAAGGAGTAGAAGAGAGTTTTCGGGATTTTATATTTCGATTGCAGCTCAGGAAAAGTAAGAAATGTACGTGTCACTGGATGCACTAGATGGCGTAGCTGGAATACACCAGCTTTTGTCCAGGGTAACAGGGCTTCGTATGATAAGCTGTCAGGGATTTCTGGGTTAAATATAACGTTCACTAAAGGAGAGAATGGGGATGAAAGAGGGTATTTCCCAGAGCATCTCTTCCAGATTGAAAGTGTAAACAGCATAGGGCTTAAACAGATTTTACACAGCTGGGAGATGTACTTGTCAGAGGATGGCCATAACAAGCAGCAGGGGTGGGCAAGAACCGTAATGCTCATCTCTATTTCTGACCACCTATTAGGTGCACATCTGGACGTCCAGGAGGTTATAGCTCTCAAATGTGTGGCAAAATAATATTTGATTATGTCGGGCGCCCCCAAACCTCCTCCTCTATCACGGGCTGCAAAAAGAACTGTGCTAGCTATCCTATGGGATGTGTTATTCCATATGAAGTTTAAAAAGTTTCGTTGGAGTAATTTCAGTTGGGACATTGGGACCATCACTGGTAGGGTCTCAAAAAGGTAGAGGAGCTTAGGGACTACTGACATTTTGAGGACATTTATCCTCCCAAGCAGGGACAGGGGAAGCTTCGTCCAGGTCTTAAGCAACCTATTGATTTCCGTGAACAAAGGAGGGAAATTAGCCTGAAAAAGTGAAAGATAAGAGGGTGTTAAGTAAACTCTGAGGTATTTGAGCGATTGAGAAACACCATCTGTATTTAAAGTTTCCTTTTAGGGCCAAGAGCGTTTCTGCCGATACATTCACAGGGAGGGCCTCAGTCTTGGTCGGGTTAATTTTGAAACCTGAAATACAGCCAAATTGATTTAGAGTGGTATGGAGCAAGGGGAGTGAAATATGGGGATGGGTCAGTGTCAATAAGACGTCATCGGCAAACAGGGACAGTTTGTATTCCCTATGTCTCAACGTCACCCCCCTTATATCTGGATGAGAGCGAATGGCCTCAGCCAAGGGCTCCAGACTGAGGACAAAAAGTAGGGGAGATAAGGGGCACCCTTGTCGAGTACCGTTGCTCAGGGGAAATGGCGAGGAGACACAAGAGGCCAACTGGACCTGAGAGGTGGGTGTGGAATATAACGCTTTTAGGGCTTGCATAAAGGGACCACTGAAGCCGTACCTGGAAAGAATAGCGAACATAAATGACCAATTTAGGCGGTCAAAAGCCTTCTGGGCATCTAAACTGAGTATCACGGCAGGTTTCTTCGTCTTAGTCAGTAAGTCAATAAGGTCAATAGTACGCCTAGTGTTGTCTCCTGCATGTCTAGTGGGAACAAACCCCACCTGGTCTCTATGTATGAGTGAGGGGAGGAGTAGAGATAGTCTGTTAGCCAGAATTTTTGTAAAAATTTTATAGTCAGAATTTAGGAGGGCGATGGGGCGATAATTATCGTAGTGACGGATCCTTGTCCGGTTTCGGGATGACCGTTATAAAGGCGTGTAAAAATTGAGAATGGGGGATCGTTCCAGACATCAGAGAAGCGAACAGTTTAACCATATGGGGTGTCAGGATCGAAAGGAAACTTTTATAGTAGGAATAGGGTAACCCATCAGGGCCGGGGGATTTGTGGGATGGGAGTTGGTTTACGACCGCAGTGAGTTCTTCAACAGTGATAGGGGAATTTAGGCCCGCGCGATCTTCAGGTGAAATTGAAGGGAGTTTCAGGGATTCTTTGAAGGTATTACATTTTTCTTGAGTGAACTGAGAATTGGGGTCCACGGAAAGGCAATTATACAGTTTTTTGTAAAAGTCACCGAAGATCCGCGACATATTTTGGGGACAGTATGTGGGGGCCCCATCAGGCTGCAACAGAAAGTCAGGGATAGAAGCTGTGGGTCTCGGCTTCAGCTTATGAACCAGCATCCTATGGGGCTTGTTAGCATAGTCATAGAACTTTTGCTTGGACCAAAGCAAAGATTTAGCATGTTTATTCGAGTCTAGAGACGTAATGCGATTACGTAACGAAATTACCGTCCTAAGACGCGTCACTGTGGGGAGAGTAAGTAAAAGTTTTTCTGCTTTGGATAGGTCAGCTAGAAGAGATTTCCTCTGATGTTCTCGATCACGTTTAAGACGGGAACCAGAGGAAATGCACTCCCCTCTGAAGAAAGCCTCATGGGCCTCCCACAAGGTGGACACCTCAGAGACCGAGCCTTCATTGAGTTCAAAGAATTCAGACAGTTTCTGTTGCAGATGGAGGTGAACATCAGATGTGGTAAGAAGGGATTCATTAAGACGCCAGTGACATTTTCTTTATCGTACATCACGGGACACAGAGCGGCAATCCATTACTATGTGGGTTATAGAGTCTACCTTCAGGTGTGGACACTGGTGTAATTAACTACACAGGAAGTTCCCTCCCTATATAACCCCTCCCATACTGGGAGCTCCTCAGTTTTTTCATCAGTGTCTAAGGTGTTGGTCACGAGTGAACATGTGCTCTTAGGAGCTCCACTGGAGGGATCCATGCTGGATGTAAAAAACCTCCATAAATCCGGATCCGTCCAAGGTGCTTCATAGCCAAAGTGGACGGTACCCGGGCCTCGGTACGAAGAACGAGGTTTAGCCTATAATGCCTCTCTGCAAGGGCTGGATCCTGGGTTCCAGAACTTTGTGCCTTCTAAGGACCAAATGTTTTTTCTGCTGCCAGGATGCTATATAGGTCCAGGGGAGTTGGTGTTCCTGCCATGGACCCCGGTCCCTGAAGGTCTAGGACAATACCCACGGTGAAGGGGGAAGATTGGGCCTCTTGCTTGGCAATACCCTGCAGCGTGGAGAAGGTAAGAGGAGGGCCTACGGGACTTGGTTCGACAGTAGGTCCTCCGTGGGGGACTTGGGTCTCGCCTATATTATGCTTCTATGCATGGGCAATGTAAACCACTATGTCTTCTGAGACAGGATGGCTCAGGGCACCCATATACCTCCCCTAGCCGGCATGCAGCCTAGCCCACCATGTCTGTTAGACAGGATGGCTGCAGTACCTATATATCTCCCCTTGAAGGGGCCGGTACATTAAAAAAAAAAAATATATATATGCCCTTAATCCTATACAAAGGATTGTCTTCCGTGAGTAGTTGCAAGTCTTATCTGTGTTTCCACTACTATGGGCAGTAGAAGACATGCCTGATGTTTTTGCTTACCATGCTTTCCAGAAAACGGAAGCTTAAGTGTTAGCTGATCTATTGTGTCCCACTTCCTCCGCTTCAGGCTCTACCATGTTGCACGTGCTCACCGGCTCAGTGCAGTCGCAGAGAAGGCTCTTCAAAGGGCCCGGACGTCAGAGCTCTGTAAAGCTAGGGGGACACAAACGTAAGCACCTTGTGTGAGTTGGATACAGATTCATCTAAGACTCCTACGCGCATCTAGCTGTGCAGATTAGCAGGCATTGTGTCAGACTAAATTCAGCTATTTGATGCACCTGGGTTAAGTGCCTCTGCTCATAGCTTAGGACTTGGTCTCCCCATTGAATAAGGTCAGGGGTATGAATATAAAGAGGGATCGCCACCTGAACCTGGTGGACCCTTATTCTCCTGAAGAGACTTAAACAGCTCATAGATTGAGCCATCAGACCTGTCAGGCAATGCAGCCTTCCCCCAACATTGCAATCACTCTGCATGTGTTTTGTGTTTTGCAAGAAAAGAAAAAAAAGAAAAAAGGGGGTGTCCCCCTTTTCCTGCTTTAATCCTGAAACAAAGGGATTAGAAAGCTTGGGGATAAAAGTTTCACTGTCAGAGGACAGGAGACAGGAGCTGCAGCCTAACAAGGAGAAGCTATCAAAAGCTCTACAGGTTCTGATTACACCTCTATCTTCTCCTTAGAGTGTAAAGAGAGGTTTTCCTATAGGTGGCTAGTAAGACCTCCATATAATCCTCAGCCTGGTGTCAGCTTCAGGCTAACCAAATGCATGGGAGGGATGCACAGTTGCGGGCACACATTGCTAATGTCTCTTAATTGAGGAAACACACATCTGCAGAGGATAATTTCCTCTTTACCAGTCCGCATGTTGCATAACATACATGAGTTTGGAATGCATGTGGGATAAAAACAAGTAACAGAGCAGATTCTATTGTGGATCGCATAAACATACATGTTTCTGTCTATATGGTGCTGCATGTTTCCACAAAAGAGGTTGCATAAAAGATGCTTGTAATGCTGAATCGCATAAAGACGTTTGTAGGCATAAAAATGCTGAATCACACATGATTACCTGATCACCCAAGTCCTTGTTTCCCCAAGGATGTTTGGTTACACAGAAGAGGTTTGTTTCCACAGAAAGGCCTAAAATCGCATAAAGTTGCTTGGATGCAAAAAAGATGCTGGATCACACATGGTTACTTGATCATCAGCGTCCTGGATTACCCAAGGATGTTTGGTCACACAAATAGGCTTGTTTCCACAAAAGTACCTAAAGTCGCATAAAGATTCTTGTATGCATAAAAATGCTGAATCGCATAAAGGATGCTTGTATGCATAAAAAGGTTGAATCACACAGGATTACATGATCACCCAAGTCCTTGATTCCCCAAGGATATTTGGTCAAGCAAAGAGGCTTGTTCCCACAGAAATGCCTAGAATCGCATAAAGAGGCCTGAAGGCATAAAAATGCTGAATCACACAGGATTACATGATCACCCAAGTCCTTGATTCCCCAAGGATATTTGGTCACGCAAAGAGGCTTGTTCCCACAGAAATGCCTAGAATCGCATAAAGAGGCCTGAAGGTATAAACATGCTGAATCACACAGGATTACATGATCACCCAAGTCCTTGATTCCCCAAGGATATTTGGTCACGCAAAGAGGCTTGTTCCCACAGAAATGCCTAGAATCGCATAAAGAGGCCTGAAGGCATAAAAATGCTGAATCACACAGGATTACCCTATCACCCAAGTCCTGGATTACTCAAGGCCTAAAGGGATCGCTTAAAGATGCTTGAATGCAAAAAGAAGCTGGATCACACATGGTTGTTGGATCAACAGAGTCCTGGATTACCCAGGGATACTTGATCACATAGAGAGGCTTGTTTCACAGGAATGCCTAAAGTCGCATTAAGATGCTTGGGTGCATAAGGATGTTGGAACGCACAGGGGTGCTTGGTCACACAAGGGTTCTTGTCCGCACAGTAGTGCTTAAAATGCATAAGATGTTGATCGCATGGAAGATGCTGAATCGCATGCATGGTTACTTTAAAGTTGCACATGGTGGCTTAATTAAGCAATACAGGATGCCTTGTGTTTGCATAGAGATACGTGTCTGCATGGGTTCATGTTGCACATTGTTGCATAACACGTTTATAGCACATGCTTGCTTGCTTGCTTGCAAGGATGCTCGTTCCAGAGCACACATGCGATATGCATGTTTGGCGTGAGACATATTTATATGATTTCATGCTTCCATGAACACACGCTGCCATGTACACACGCCTCCATTGAGGCATATGGCTTTAACACTTGCCACATACACATATGGGGAGCCAGTTGCATATGTGTTTATTTACTTGGGACTGCAGAGGTTGTCTGCGTTGTGCAGGGGAACAGCACTATCTCCAGTTGGTGGTCTTGCCCTTTTGGGTTAGCCTCCGTGTCTGGGTTGTCAGGGTGCTAGGGCCCGCCTCTAGCAGGTCTGTAAGCCCAGGGTATAGCAGTAATGGCATACGGAAGCAGACTCCTGCTGATGGATCAGTCAGCAGCATGGCTGGACCTAAGGGTGTCCAGCATGATCAGGTATCTGGATCTCCTGGGTTAGGATTCCAGTCTAAAGATAAATTCTTCATTGACAAGAAGCTGGGTATGTTTTGCACAAGGCGAGTCCTTTTGGCCTAAGACAAGACCATCGCTATAAGAAAGCTGGTCTAGGTGGTTACGGCAAGGAACAGTTCCTTACTTTTGGCTTTCTGCTTAAGGCACTAGAGAAGATGCTGCTTCATTCAAGACAGTTCCCTATACTTTTATTCAGGACTGTTATAAACAGTATTGTGTTGGCCTAGAAGGAGTGGATCTTGACCTAGCATTATCCAAAGAACCGGTCCCAGAGATAGGCTGGAATTCCTCTTGGTGGTTCTTAACTAAAGGGTTTGCCAGGTCAGGAAGAGACCTTGGCCCAGGGGAAGTAGTCGAGCTCCAAGGGAGCCTTATCTGTCAGCTAGAGCTACCGAGGGAGCATCTGGCTTAGGGGCCTGAACGTTCAGGGGCTGGTTGGTTCGGTCAGAGTTCAATCAGACTATACCATATTAAGTGATTTACTTAATTTACCAAGGAGGAGCTTGTGCCTTGCCTATTGACATTCGTCATTTCATGAAATGCAGAATTGGCAGGCGATTCGCTGTAGCCGTCAACAAGTGTCTCCAGAAGAAGGACCTCTACACCCCGACTGTTTTCCTGACCAAGGGCCACAGAAATAGTACCCTGTACAGAAGATGTATTGGCGTCCAGGCTCAACAAGAAATTGAACAGCTTGAGGTCAAGGACAAGGGATCCACCCGCATGCGGGGCAGATGTGTTAGTAATCTGGTGGGACCAGTGGTCACTGGTTATGTCTCTCCCCCCAGTGCCGCGGCGTTTGTGGCTTCCATGCAACATTAGAGGATGGCGGAAGCTGGCCTGATTACTCGGCATAGCCCTGACGACCTTTTCTGTGCAGGGACAGTAGGGGTGGTAGTAGAGGACCCACGGTCCCTTACATCTTGTCCACGACAGGGGGTATTACATCCTGTCGTGCAACAGGTGAATTAATGGTCTGGATATTTTAGCCCACATTCTTCAGGATCAGGGTTTTTAGAATCAACGGCACTTCCTTGATTCATACAGGAAGGCTGGCCTCCAGGACCAGATATCCCAGGATCGGGAGAGCCCATGTTCCTGGTATGAAACAGATGGTGGCATCCTTGGAAGTTTGTCAAAGATAAAATTCCTGCCTTCCTGCATTTGGAAAGGAGACGGAGCCAGCCTTAAGTTTCATCAAGGATCCGATCTCGGCCTTGCCTCCAAAGGTCGCTTGCTTCACACTCTTTGTTCCCGAGCCATTATACAAGGGGTGACGCGCATAAGTCCACCAGTTTAGTCGCCCTTGTGCTTGGAGGATTGGCTCTAGTTTTGTCGGCTTACAGGGTCAGCTCTGTGGGCCGATGCACCATATTTCCCTTCAGCCTTTAACAAGGGAATTGGTGTTCTTGGTTGTGGTAGCCTCCAAGAGAGTTTCAGTATTTGCAACCTCTTGGTATAAAACCATACTTATTCTTACTAGTAGGGTGATGTTAATCCTCACCCAGCCTTATTTACTAGAAGGATCTAGTGTTAATTTGAATCTAGATATTCTTACCTTCCCCTTTTTCAAAACCTTGTTTTCGGAAGGAAAGATTATTGCTTTCTCTCAGTAGAGATGAGAGCAGTTAAATATCTATCTGAAGGTTCAGATATAGAAATCTGAAGTTTTTATTGTGCTGCCAGAAGACCCTAGATGTGGGCAGGCAGTGTTCAGTTCAGCTATTAAAATGGTTACACTCTCTCCTTTGGAGTAGAAGGGTCAAGGCCTATCTGAAGCGGCTGCTCGGATACGGAAAGCTGATGTTATTGCGCTACCAGGAGGCCCCAGGAAGGGGCAGGCAGCGTCTAAAATCAACTGTTTTCAAGATTGATTCATCAGGGTATTATTCAGGCTTGTGGTTCGGAGAGTGGGACTCCCCCTGTTTCTTGGGGGGGGGGGGGTGCTCCGTACCAGGATAGTAAGCGCTTTATGCGCGATGCTTTACCGAGCCTTTATGACGCAGATTTTCAGGGCCGCAACTTGGCGTCTGTGCTTAGGTTCACTGATTCTTGTCAGATGTACATAGGAGGGCAAAAGGATGCAGCTTTTTGCCGCAGTATGCATCTGGCAGCATTATAGATCCTCACATCTGATGGCGGCCTGCGTTGTTTGTGTCTCCCTCCCCTCAGTAAGCATTGCTTTCGGACATCCCACATAGTAATGGATTGCCGCTCTGTGTCCCGTGATGTACGATAAAGAAAATAGGATTTTTTATGACAGCTTACCTGTAAAATCCTTTTCTTGGAGTACATCACGGGACACAGAGCTCCCGCCCCTCTTGTTTGGGGATATTGGGACACTTATTGCTTTGCTACAAAAACTGAGGAGCTCCCAGTATGGGAGGGGTTATATAGGGAGGGAACTTCCTGTGTAGTTAATTACACCAGTGTCCACACCTGAAGGTAGACTCTATAACCCACATAGTAATGGATTGCCGCTCTGTGTCCCGTGATGTACTCCAAGAAAAGGATTTTACAGGTAAGCTGTCATAAAAAATCCTATTTTCTGGGCGTAGGTGTGGCCAACAGAAGATCCAATATTATGGGTGCGTGGTCGGATCAAGTGATTGGGTTAATCTCTGAGTGGACCACATAAGTCAATAAGGGCGCTGAGACAAAAAAATGGTCCAGTCTTGTATATAGCTTGTGAGGGGGGGAGTAAAATGTGAATTGTTTAGCAGTAGGGTGTTTCACTCTCCAGGTGTCATAAAGGTTATGGGCCCGTATCAATTTTCGGAATGAAGAGGAGTTCTTATGAGCTTGGGGGGGTGGGGCGTTTGAAAAGAGGGCAAATCTATCTTTGATTGGGGACATGCACAGGTTAAAATCGCCTCCAATAACCATAAAGGGTTGGGAAAAAGGTTGAAGTTTCTCAAAAAAGTCCTCTAAAAACCCAATCTGACCTGAGTTAGGCACATATACATTGGCAAGGGTGAATGAGGTATTTTGGTGACTACAGCTCAGGATAATATACCTACCCCGGGGATCTAAGTAAGAAGATTTGACACGAATGGCAGAGGAGCGCCTCAGCAGGATGGCCACCCCCGCCTTACCAGAGGGGTCAGAGGCCACAAAAGCAGTGGGCAAGTGTTTAGAAGCAAACTTAAATGAACCCTCTTCCTTGAAATGTGTCTCCTGAACCATGATCACCTCTGCCCCAGAGGACCTGAATTCCCTCAACGCCAACCAGCGTTTATGGATGGAGCCCAGACCTTTAACATTACATGAAAATACACTGACAGCCATATTCAAACTGTATGAGCAGAGCACACATTGCATTCATGAAACAGAAAAAAAATATACACCATGATGCATAATTCTTAAGAACTAAAATAGTATGAACAATCAAACGACAATGAGGTGATAACTGAAATAGATATCTGAGTAACAAACATGGGTCAAAAAGGGACCCTTGATCCAAAAAAAAAAAAAATGAAAAACATATGGCCAGCAAAAAATAATAGTAACAATTGAGGTAACATAAAATAAAAGGAAAGCAGCATTAAGTAAGCCCTGAGTAGGATCAAAAAGGATCCAAGGAGAAAAAAACAAAAACAAATTAAAACAATAACAAAAAGTATGTACCAATTAGATGGTAGGCCTGAGGGGGGAGGACCCCTCAGGAGGTCATGGTCATAATTCAAGACCATGTTGAGGGTGGGGCACGGTAGCCTGCAAGAATAGTCACTGAGGCCCAGCCCGGTCCAAACATCATAGACTCATGGAAAAAACAGGGAACTTTCAACATATTATTTTTGAATGGGTATGTAAGCAAAAATGAAACAAAAAGAACGCTTACGTGGGGCATATTGGAGGCCTAGGATCAGACTCCGAGCCCGGAGTCCCGGAGGGTACAGGTCTGTGGGATGACCTACTCGTAAAGATGAAGGATGGAGGGAAGCAGAGATATAGTCTCAAGTGGAGCCTTTGGACTGTCCAACTCTCTGGGGAGTGATTGGGGCCTTTCGTGACCTCTGACGCACCGGGGTCCAGATCCTCCCAGGCGTAGAGAATGGTCGTGGAGCAGGGATCTGCATCTGTAAGTCCTCCTCAGGTATGGGGGGGAGACCAAGGTTCCGGATAAAAGCCTTGCATTCCTGTAGATCTCTCATGGAATGTTGCGATCCATCTTTGGTAGCAGACAGGCGGAACGGGAAGCCCCAACGGTATGTAACTTGGTTCTGCTGCAAGTGGCAGGTGACTGGGCGCAGGGCACGGCGTTTAGCCAATGTAATGGGTGATAGGTCATTGAAGATTTGAATTTTTGCCCCCTTAAAATCAATTCGTGACTTGTTGCGGGTGGCAATGGTAAGGGCTTCTTTGCTTTCGTAAAAATGGAAGCGTACAATAATGTCCCTGGGGTTGGTTCCCGGGGGAGGCTTAGGAGCCAGTGATCTGTGTGCTCTATCAAGGCACCAGTCTATGTCAGGGATGTGGGGTGCCAGAGTGACAAAAAGGGCGAGAAGGTAAGGTCGGATTTCCTTATCTGGGATAGACTCAGGGACCCCGCGGATGCGTAGGTTCTAGCGGCGCTCTCTGTTTTCAAGATCTTCTTGTTGCATCTGTAATTGTGAGACTAAGTTTTTCAAATTAGCATTTTCCTCCTCTATGACATGAACATATTGTACCATGTTGTCAAATTTAGATTCCAAAGTGTCTGTTCGTTCCCCCAACTGGTCAATCTCACCCCTAAGTTCATGCACCAGTTTGCCAACTTCTTTAGTAATGTTTTGAGTAAGGCTATGAAGCAAGGACTGCAGTTTGGTGTCCAACACCTCCACAGTAATTGGTGATGACATTGTGGAAAGTTCGGGTGGTCGTGGCTTGTGCGGGGGGTTTTCCACAAATAGAGAGGGGTCAACCAGCGGGAGGGCGTCTGCCGAGTCCACAACAGTCGCTGGGATTTCCAAGATCGGAGATGATGATTTCCTAAGGAAGCGTTCCATAGGCTGGGAAAGCTGAGGCGCGGCCTGTGGTACGTGTTTCTGGTAGATATGCCGTTGGTTTCCAATCTTACCCATAGAACAGTCGGAAAGTAGCTGCAAAGTTCCCAAAGCTGATGAGATGAGACGAGACGGCTCCCGTGTCTATTAAAGGCTAATAATGCAGAGCGGGAGCAATGGACAGGCGGGCAAAAAAAGTCGGGCCTTACATCTTAAGCGACTGCCATCTTACATGCTAGGCGTGCTTCCCTCTGTAGGGTATTGTGACTGGAGAGCACAGGGGGGGTCTGCGGGTAGTCCGTGCAAAATAAAAGGAGCGTATAAGTGAAAACAAAATGATTAGCTTCTATGAGTCCCAGCCCCGATGCCCTGGCTAAAATTGTGTAGATAAGGGGAATAACAGCTTATAGGAGACCCTGTTGGGGGTTGCACACTGCTAGGTCAAGAGTCCACAGGTGTAGGCAGCATGGAGTTTGCCTGGGGATGAGGCTTCCAGATCTAGGGTTGCATTGCAGGCTATAGCGGGTGGGTGGCTGCTTAATGGGCCAGACTAGGGTCTCAGGTCAATGAGCCAGGGTGCCTTTAGGTATAGGTGAAGGTGTATATCAGGCAAAGAGGCCGCTGAGGTGTACCAAGATGGCCGCCGTAACTCACCAGGGCCTGCAAATGTCTCTAGGGGACAGACTAGATCAGAGTGTAGGTCCTGTATAACACACAGGGCTGGATCTTCGGAGGGGTACTCAGCCAGGGGTGTGCAGCCGTGGGCAGGAACAACGCTGGGCTAGCGAATCGGCACAGGGACCGGCCGCCGCGTGTAGGCCCAAGCCGGCTGGAAGGTCCGCGATCGTCGCTCCGGGAAAACGTCCCCGAGTAGCCTACCTCCACGGGAGCAGCTGCGGTAAGGTCCGGAGGTGGTTTCTGCTTGTCTCACGGCCCTGAGCACGGCACCCGAGCCCGGCGAGTCCCAGGCTTCTCAGGCCTCAAGATGGCGGCGGTGCAGCAAAGGATGGTGCCAGCTGCAGTAAGGACAACAAAGTGATCCAGCGTCCTACTGCTCCAATCCAGGTAGGGATCCACTCAGGAGAGATCCAGGAGACAGATCATATGGGTTTGGAGGCTCAAGTAGCGTTTTCAGACTTAGGATGGCAGTGGATACAAACGGGTTTGGCGGAGCTCCTCCAAGATACGTCTCTCCTCGTTTGCGTCAGGACACGCCCCCCGTTTGGGGGGTTTTAAGTAAAGTGGTGCTGTTGGTGGAAACACCACTTTGTCTTCACTCATGGTGGATGCTTATTTGCTTATTTCATGCCAATTGGGTTTATTTTGGACTTAGTTCACTGTATGGACTAAAATTCTTACTTTTTTAATACAGCCACACTATTCACATTGCTTTTTGTTAATCTCAACATTTTAGTTTAATGTGATACCAATATCATTTATCATCCAGTACAGTCGTGCCATGCCATCTGGTGCAGGCAAACTCACTGTGCAAACAAATGGCCACTGCACCCACCTATAACTGGTCTTTGTAGCAAGAAGCGCATGGAAGGGTGACACTTGTCAAACAAAACCAAAGAAAATTCCCTCTTTGTGACCTGCATTTGAGGTGTTGATAAGTTAACACTGACACCCGCTGCATATGGCAAGTGCAGTGCGTTTTGCAATAAGGGAAACGCACACAAAACACTGGTTTCCCACATCACTTTCTGGTCTGGACTGACTTTTGTGTTGATACACGTGGAATTTATTTAGCTAATTTTAACCAAAGCTCATTTTCATTAAGCTTTCTTATTGGACACGACCCTTTTTTGCCTGGACCATGAACCAGTCTCGTATTTCTGTGCTGGAGACCATTATCAACACCGCGGTTTTGTTGTTATTGGTAGTTATTATTGTAAATTGTATTTTTATATTCTAGTTGACAATCAAAGCCTTACATGTTCGCCCAGAATCCTCGATTTCACCACAAGAATGTTGTCTCCGCGTGACGCTCATGCCGCTTCGCCTCAACATCGACCAGGTAAATTCTACGTTTGCCGGTGTATACAAGTGTCTGCCCAGCAGGGGGCAGCAGCACTGCAGTGACTTCATTCCATAAACATTCAGTAGTACAATATACTGTACTTTTTCCTCAGGATGTGTGTAGGAGCGATGTTTATGCAATCATACCCATAATTTATTATCTGATTATTTGTTTAAAGAATGTAGGAATGCCTAGAATCTTGGTCAACCATTACTGGTCTGTAGAATATATATTAAAAAAATCTGGTAATATTTTTTTTTTAAACTTTATAGCGCTGTTAGGGAATATTAAACAACTTTATTGAGCCAACATTCTGTCGGAAAAAAAAATGCACGGTTTTGTTGTCGGAATGTCCGATCGTGTGTACGTGGCATTACACTATATACTATATAGTGTAATGCCGCATACACACGATCGGACATTCCGACAACAAAACCGTGCATTTTTTTTTCCGACAGAATGTTGGTTCAAACTTGTCTTGCATATACAAATGTTGTCGGAAATTTAGAATGGCCAAGAACGCAGTCACTAACACTACGACGAGCCGAGAAAATTAAGTTCAATGATTCCGAGCATGCGTACGATTTTTGTGCGTCGGAATTGTGTACAGGCGATTGTAATTTCCGACAAACTGTCGGATGGAGCCTACACACGGTTGGAAAGGACGAGCAAAAGCTCACATTGAACATTTGTTGTCGGAAATTCCGATCGTGTGTACTCACATTAGATCACATGATTGGTTTACACCCTTCCCAGTGACAACAGGTACACTTGTACTGCTTATGCTGCTCCTGTAGATGGGGCTTCCAAGCTCTTCAGTTCTTCTCTGTGCTGGACACTTTGCTGGTTTAATAGAGGATTTATATACCCTATCGTGACAGACTGCCTGGCATCCCACCTGGGTGCCTCTGCCAAATGGTGCCTCCTGCCCTCCAAAAACTTCCAGCAGACTGATAGCAAATACCAGCCCTTTACCCCAAGAATAATACACTGACAATATGTTGAGATAAAACCAAAGGAACAACTCTTTATTAAAACCCAGACACAAGTTTTCATACCCCCAGGATATTAATAGAACAAAGTGCAGTGCGGTTCCTGTGCAGTTCATATGGCATTCATAGTGGGAACCGAGGCTCCGTGTCCTCGCTTACAATACAGGGCAGGTGGTCATACATTGTACATGATGACATCAGAGTGCCACCAACAGTGCGCCAAAGAGAAACATCTTTGGGGGGGACTAATCACACAGAGGTGAAGCCTGCAGGAGCAAGGGGAAAGGTAAGTAAAATTGAAGGTACCCTAGACTAGTGGGTCTCAATTTCAGTCCTTAAAGGGTCACTAAAGGAAAAAAAATTGTTTTGCTGAAATGACTGTTTACAGGGTATAGAGACATAAAAGTTAACTGATTCCTTTTAAAAATGATTAAAAACAGATAAACATCAATTGTATAATGTTCCTGCAGTTTAGTTTTACTTTTAAACTGGTTTCATGTTTCTGTGAAGTAGAGAGACACACAGAACAAAAACAAACAAATCCAAGGTAGTGTTTTATTTTTAAAATGAATCTGATTGGTTCCGAGGAGTTTTAGACACACAGTAATGACAGCTTGGACCACAGTGAAAAGCTGCCATGAGATTTTTCATAAGGAGCCAGACGAGCAGGAAGTGTGGAGATCAGAGCAGAATTACAGCAACTTCAAAGCAAAAACGAACAATGAGGACATGAAACCAGGACTGCAGTAAGGTAAAGGAAGCTATTTAGCTAAAAAAAAATAAAAAAATTCTGAAATTCCGATAGTCTGTGTGGAAATCTGACTGAGAAAAAAACATGCATGCTCAGAATCAAGTCGACACATGCTCGGAAGCATTGAAATTCATATTCCTCGGCTCGTCATAGTGTTTTACGTCACTGCGTTTTGGACGGTCGGAATTTGGTGTGACAGTGTGTATGCAAAACAACTTGAACGGAATTCTCAAGGAAAAATTCCATTGGATTTTATCCGATGGTGTGTACAGGGCATTACAGTGCTGGGGTAGCCTTACTGCAAGGGTAGTAATGAATTTACCCCAATTCTTTCAAAAATACGGTGCAAAAACAAGAGAAGAACACAACAGCTTCCTTTTGCAGCTTCACTCTTTGTTCCTTTTATCAGGAGTAATGGGCTTTAAGCCAGAGATCCAGTATTGCTTTTGTTTTCTTTCCTCTGTTCATCGGTGGAATTATATAGACGTTCAGCTTAGCCCATAACAGCCAGATTCTGACTTTTTTGTTTTTGTGTGTGCTGCACAGGGTCAGTGAAAAGGAGGATCTGATTGGATGCTGTGCTGGTGCTTTTTTCTGTAGCTGCTGTTATATGCCCCATCATTTTTTTTTTTTCAGGATGCCTTGTTTTTCCTAAAGGACTTTTTCGCAAGCCTGTCTGCAGAAGTAGAAATATTGGTGACCCCGGATCCTGAAGGTAAAATGATTCAAAGAATCGGTTTTATATAAAAACTTAAATTAGATTAAAATGTATTTATTTAGATAAGTACAAGAACAGTCCTTTCTATCAATGGGGGTGGGGGGTGTTAGGACAAGTCTGATTATTGGAGGAGAGCAGGCTGAGTTCCCAGCTAGAGAACTGATCACATTGTGTTCTCTTGCTTAGTGTGGTCAGTTTGGACTGGCAGTAACACCAGGGATTTCACACAAAAGAAGCAATACAAAGAGGACAGGTTACTTTCTCATACAAGTACACGGTACAGCAGCCACATATCGGGAATATGAAATGCTGGGGTAACAAACACTTTAAGGTCAATACAAAGTATAAGGAGGGGTTTGGGGGAATATTCGATTGCCTTCAGGGGTCCAGGAAGGATTTTTTCCCCCGCTGGAGCACATTGGACCATGTTTATGATTTTTTTATATTTTTTGCCTTTTATGTGGATCAACTGTGGGTATAGAATTGTCTAAAATGGAGGTTTTCTATTTTAGTATTCTATATTTAAGTATTTTTAGTTATTTTTTAACCTTACTATGTAACAATTGTTGCACAGATGACAAAATTAGCAAACATCCATATAGGAAACCTGCATTTTATTTCTTCTATGGTATACTTGCTCTCATATACAATAACAGTTTGTCCTTGCTCATGAATTTTCAGTAAAGAGATCACCGGGCTCCGATGTCACATGCAGTATGCCAAAACAGCTGAACGCGCGCAATCAAGTTCCGGTGATTTTAGTAATAGGTCAGAACCAGCCGATGAAAAACGGTGATGTGAATTTTACCGAGTTCAGTGACGGCCCGGAAACTTTGAAGGATGATACTTCTTTCAATGACCAGCCTGTATTTTTCCGGTATGTGCATTGTACTTTTGTGCATGTTGTATGATAGGTAATCATTTCAAATGGATAAATAAATCCAATTGCGCTTAGTTAAAAAAAAAAATGGTAAGCAGCTAGCACAACTTGTAGGCCGCAAACAACATATACAGCGGGTAAAATAAGTATTGAACACGTCGCCATTTTTCTAGGTAAATATATTTCTAAAGGGGCTATTAACCTAACATTTTCACCACGTTGATAAAAACCTATGCAATTCATACATGTAAAGAAGGGAGGTGCAAAAGGGCTTTGAAAACCAAAACACCAGCGGAAATCTATCAGTAATTGGAAAGCAATCCTGCCCCTTGTGAGTGCAAATTAATATCAGCTGGTTCATTCTCAACTGATGGCCTATAAAAAGGTGTCTCATTACCAAAGTGTCACACAAGTAACATCTCAAGATGCGTAAAAGCAAAAATTTCTCTCAAGACCTTTGAAAACCTCATTGTTGCAAAACATACTGATGGCATTAGTTACAGAAGGATTTTGAAACTTCTGAATGTTTCCGTAAGCACTGTTGGGGCCGTAATCCAGTGGAAGTGGAAAGAACATTATTTCACCATAAATCGGTGACGACCCGGTGCTCCTCGCAGAGATTTGAGAGAGGAGTGAAAATAATTATCAGAAGAGTTGTCCAAGAGCCACTTGTGGAGAGCTTCAGAAAGACTTGGAATTAGCAGGTAGAATTGTTTGATAGAAAACAGTAATGCACCCAACCGCCATGGCCTGTATAGACGCTCACCATGCAAGACTCCATTGCAGAAGAAAAAGCATATTGAAGCTGGGTTAAAATTTGCTGCACATTTAGACAAGCCTGTGAAATACTGGGAGAATATAGTCTGATCAGATGAGATTAAAATTAAACTCTTTGAAAGCCATAATACACACCATGTTTGGAGGTCAAAAACACCCCCCAAACCAACAGTGAAGTTTGGAGGTGGGAACATCATGGTGTGGGGCTGTTTTTCAGCACACGGTACTGGAAAACTTCATATCGTTGAAGGAAGAATGGAAAACTGAACCAGGATATTCTGGATAAAAATCTGCTGCCATCTACCAGGATGATGAAGATGAAACGAGGGAGGACATTACAGCAAGACAATCATCCCAAACACAAAGCCAAGGAAACTCACAATTGGTTTCAAAGAAAGAAAATAAAGCTGCTAATTGGCCAGCTGCCTGCTTTTTCACCTGCCCGCCAAGCTGCCTACCTGCTCACCCACCCGGCCGCCCGGCCCGCTCTTGAAGCGAACCGCCCGCTCTCTCATCCGCAACTAATTTCTTGCACAGCTGTCAAATTGGTACCAGTGGCTGTGTCGGTGCAGCCTATGAATCTCAGTAGACATGAAAAAGGCCGCCTTTAAGGGATGCCTGGAAAACCTGTGCATCCCACATGGGTGGATTAAGATGTATTTATTATTGTTTAGGTGTACAGGCCTTATAATATGAACTGTTGGGAGTCGAGCAGACCTCTGTATGTTCACGTCCACTCCACCCCTGGTTTGCAGGTTTACACAATAGAGTAATCCGTGTGTCTTGATCCACTGGTTTCCTTTTGTTCATTCTTTAAAAAAAAAATGGGGATGGTGGCACAGGCCATATGAGCTGTAGCGCTTTGAGTCCCGTTTTCAGTTTCCACCAGGGACACTATCTATCTGATATGGAGGTTATGGGGTTTCCTATTGATAGGTTTATGTCTGCATTCCTATTAGTGCTAATAGTTTAACTTTTGACCTAAAAGTGAGGGAACATTTAAAAAAAAATTCTAGTCCCTGGAACAGGAACAGAAGGCAAATCTTCAAATGGGAGACACTTGTTTTGGTGATTTTCTCTCACTTTCTGTTCTGTCAACAGGATGGGAAGTAAAGGGGAATGCCTCCAGTGGCAAAAAAACAACAACCCTGATGAGTTTTAGCCATTCCTTAATTATCCATAATAATAAGAAAATCGTTTTGACTTTAGATTCCCTTTATTTGGCTCTAATAAGTGCTTGTAATAGGGACGTTTGGCTGGCCAATAATGGTCCAATAAGATTCACCCTTAGATTGCCTTATGGGTAAGTTACAAAAGAAAGTGCCAAATCTCAGTACTACAGATGAAAGGTGGATGTCTTGTCTTCCTCTTGGGGGCATTTGTCTATGTTTTAGCTTTAGATTGTAAGCTCTTTTGGCAACACAACATGAGCAGTTTTACTTTGTATAAACCTCCATAATGTGCATTTACTGATTATTTTGTCATCGGTTGTCCAGAGAATTCCGATTCACCTCTGAAGTTCCCATAAGACTGGATTACCATGGAAAACATGTCTCAATGGATCAGGTAGGTGTCAACTTTGGGGGGAATAATGATGTATATGTAAGCTGTTCTGCTGAATTTGACCCCAAAAAAAAACACGGCTTGTGGGCACCTGGGTCACAGTAGGTGGTATTAGTGCAGACAGGATCTCCCTCTCAATGTTTGAACACCAATAAAGAGAGATCAGATAGGGCAGGTAGGTGGGTTGAGACTGGACCTCCCTTCCACTGTTGTGCGAGCACCAATGAAGAGGGACCACAAAAGGGCAGGAGGTTGGGGTGGAGGCTTGTCCTCCCTTCCACTGTTGTGTGAGCACCAACGAAGAGGGACCAGATAGGGCAGGTGGTCAGGGTAGAGATGGGTCCTCCCTTCAACTTGTCTGAGGAAAAATAAGGAGGTACCAGATAGGGCAGGTGGTCAGCATGGAGGTGACCCTTGTTCCCAGCTGTGGGACAAGGTCCTTTTAGTACCCAAGATGAAAAGGTCAAAGTGTGCCCCCCGAGCTGTGAGCTACTTCAGCGGCGTAGGTTGTAGATCCTACCTTTTTTGCGCGTTCCCCGCCCCTGCTTGTTCCAGTGATGATTGTGGAATTTTCCCTACTTGGTTGACATTTCTTAACACTTCCTTTTTGTGTCTCCAGCACAGGAAATAAAAGGAATATCCCCCAATGAGACACAAAAAAAATTAAACTGACAGCGTTTTAATCCTTACCTACACTATCCAAAGCTAAAAACTTGTATTTGTGTTCTGTTGAAATTCTTTATTTTCCATGCAAAGTTTTTTGTAATGGAAAAAGGTTACACAATTCAGTGTACTAATTGATCCCAGCAAAGTGGACGATAAGGTTAGTGTGGTCATTTAAGGATGGGTCAAGCAGAGATTACATAATATGTTTCCAAATATTCAGCATCTTTAGCTAGACTGGTAACCCTGTGCTGAATACATCCCATCCCATTTAATATGAGCCTCTCCTATTTCACTTCTTGTGTTTGTGTTCCTAGTGTACGTTAACTGGAATATTGATCGGCCTGGCCCAGCTGAACAACTCAGAACTAAAGCTGAAGAGGCTTTGCTACCGGCATGGGTAACGTATATTTTAAATAATACACAACTGTAAATCTGACCTGAATGTAGTAAGTAAATAGTAGCATAAACATGTTCATTTGGGCAAAAGACACTTGGATGGGGGACAATGGAAAAGACTACTGCTCCAAGCCCTGCGACCTATGTTGTGCTCCCTCCCTGTAGCACCGACAGGTGCAGACTCTGCGCTGATCCGTGAAAAAAAAAATGCTGGCTATGATTAAGCATCTACCCTTGATGTGAAACATGTTAGTTTTTCTGTCCCCTATGTCCACTTTCTACCATTGATTGCAGTGTTGCATGAATTTGTGGATGTTATACAGCTTTGGATTTTATCCTTTGTTCATTTTGTTTCAATAAATCAGAGTGCGGCACTCCAGGAACATTTATTTCTTTATCGTACATCACGGGACACAGAGCGCATAGCCATTACATATGGGTTATATGGGTACCTTCAGGTGTGGACACTGGTGTAATCAACTTCACAGGAAGTTCCTCCCTATATAACCCCCTCCCACTGAGAGTGCTTCAGTTTTTTCGCCAGTGTCTTAGGTGTTGGTCACGTCTAGCTGTCCCTCGGAGGTCTCGGGACCCAGGATAGCTAGCCGGATCCGTCCGAAGTGCTTCAAAGCCAAGGTGTACGGTACCCGGGCCCTGCTGGAGTGGGGTTTTGCCTATAATGCCTCTCCTTGGAGGGCTGGATTCTGGGCTCCAGTGCCTTAGTCTCTTCCAAGAACTAAACGCTACTGATGCCAGGATGCTATATAGGTCCAGGGGTGTGGGTTCCTTAAACACAGGACCCCGGTCCCTGAAGGTCCGAGACAATACCCACGGAGATGGGGGAAGATTGGGCCTCTTGCAGTTTGCAATACCCTGCGGCGTGGAGCAGGTAAGAGGGAACCTGCGGGACTTGGTTCGACAGTAGGTATCCCCCTGGGGGTTCTGGGTTGGCTAATAGTATGCTTGTGCATCAGCCACTATCTCCACTATGTCTGTGTGGGCAGGATGGGATACTAATGTTTACCCAGATAACATGTAGATATATGTATACTTGTGTAAGATATATATTTGCTACTCACCCCAGGTCTGCTTGTTAGCATTGATACTGCAACCCCACATGTTTTTAAAAGAGGAAAGTGCTGGTAAAACTCCTGTTTCTTAGGAAGCCCATGGGGACAGCTTCCTCTCTGTGTGTGCACTACAATAAGATTAGTGCTTACCTGGTGTCTGTTGGTGCTGCCTGGCTCTGGTCCATGTGTTTCCTCTGCTCTGCTTCCTCCATGTGGTTTTCAGCGGGGGGGGGTGCGCGCGCGCGTGCACGCCGCTTTTTATAGCGTCGGCGTGCGTTGGGGGGGCGGGCCAGCAGCGTCAGGGTCTGTTTAAAGGAAAAACTTTTTCTCTGGCTGGTCTTTCCCTCCTGGAGGCAGAGGAAGAAGGATACAGAGCGTGCAGCTGGGTCTTTTGGCCACACAGGGACACCTAGTGGCGGTTTTGTGGATCTTCAGGTCTAGGACTTAGTTCCACTATTGACCAAAAAAAAAAAAGGAAGTTTTTTTGCTTAAAGGGACTCAGCCTTAGATCCAGCAGTATCTGAGTCTACCTTGGACTCCGGCTAACGGGCATTGGTGTGTCAATACTCACAGGTTTCCTCAGTATTGCCACCTCCCAGGCGGGTAAAAAAAAAAAGATTTTTTTTTGGAAAAAAAAAAAAAAAAAAAAAATAATTTTTCATTTTTCCTCATACCTGTCCTCATATTGGTTACTCCTAGCTGCAACAGTCAGGTGTTGGCTATAGGGGTGACTCAAGGTTGTACAATGGCTCTAAAGGGATCTGGAACAGCCAAGGCTGCTAAAGGTGCCAAGAAGCAAAAGGGGTCTCCATCGGGGTCAGAGGATTTGGGCCAGGCTTCAACGGCCCCACCCTCGCCAGTTAGAACACCGAGTGGCATAGTACAAGAGCCATTGGGGGTGCTGAGGGCAGAGGCGGCCCCCGATCCACCCATTCCCATTTACGTGACGGAAGAAATGCTAGCAGCCACCATGAGTGGGCTAGAGAAAAGGTTAACTGCGTTGTTTGCCCGTCCTTGGCCAAGTAGCAAGCGGGCTAGATCCCCCTCACCCAGTGTGGGGTTTTCAGATGCGGAGGTCTCCTCTTCAGAGGAACGGGACCCACAAGGGGATCAGGCAGACCCAAGTCCCGACGGTTCAGACAGGGAAGGTTCCACTATAGATGAATATTTCTCGGCCTCTCAAGCGGAGAGCCTGTGGATCCAGTCTTTGACAGATATGGTTCGCACTGCCTTTAAACTTCCAGTGCCAGAACTAGTAGCCCCGGAGGTTTCCTCATTGGGTTCTTTAAAGGCTCCATTAACTTGTGCGTCTTTCCCAATGCACCCCCTTCTGCGGAACGTGATTTACCAGGATTGGGCTCGACCTGATAGAATCTTTGTCCCTCCTAAAAGATTCTCTATTCTCTATCCTATGGAAGAGGAATATTTAAAGAAATGGGCACTCCCCACAGTGGACGCGGCCATTTCCTGCGTGAATAAATCCCTGACCTGTCCGGTTGAAAATGTCCAGATGTTCAAGGATCCGGTCGACAAGAAATTCGAGACCCTACTGAAAGCCGCTTTTACCTCAGTAGGTGCCATGGTTCAGCCAGCAGTAGCAGCCATTGGTGTTTGTCAGGCCTTGAAGGATCAGGCAAAACATATATTAAAGGACATGCCGGCTCAGCATACTCATGAATTAGCAGAATTCCCTAGGGCTCTCTGCTTTGCAGTAGATGCTATTAAGGACTCCATCCAACAGGCATCCCGTTCATCTCTACTGATGGTTCACATGCGTCGTCTTTTGTGGCTAAAGAACTGGTCAGCAGAGGCACCCTGCAAAAAGCTCTTAGCAGGGTTTCCCTTTCATCGGGGAAGACTATTCGGGGAAGACCTAGATAAATATATCCACACCATATCAAGTGGAAAAAGTACTTCCTTACCGGTCAAGAAAAGACCGCATGGGCCCACGTTTAAACGACAGGCCATTGTAGGCTCGGCCCCTTCGACTTCTCGTCAGTATCGACGGCCTCTCGGGCGTCCAGCGGTTAATAGCCGCCCACAGGGTCAAGCCGCGGCAAACAAGAGACCCTGGTCTCGCAAACCGGCTAAACCAGTCATCAAATCAGATTCATGAAGGGGCGCCCCCACTCTCTCGGGTGGGGGGAAGACTTCGGTTTTTCTCCGAAGTCTGGAAGGCCAGAATTCCCGACTCTTGGGTTCGGTCCGTGGTAGCCACGGGATACAAACTAGAGTTTCGAGAAATCCCCCCTCCTCATTTTCAGGGGTCAAGTCTTCCAAGCGACCCATTAAAAAGGGCCTCTCTCGTAAAGGCGTTGGATCGCCTATTGCTCCAAGGAGTAATTGTAGAAGTACCAACCCAAGAATGGGGTCGGGGATTCTACTCCAACCTTTTTGTTATACCAAAACCCAATGGCGACGTCAGGCCTATATTAGACCTCAAACGCCTAAATCGCTTTCTAAAGATTCAGACCTTTCGTATGGACTCCATACGTTCAGTGACAGCCAGCCTGCATCAGGGCGACTTTCTAGCATCTATAGACATAAAGGATGCATATCTGCATGTGCCGATTTACCCAGCACATCACAAGTTTCTTCGTTTTACGATAAATCAAAGTCATTACCAATTCGTAGCCCTCCCTTTCGGGTTGGCAACAGCTCCGCGGGTATTCACAAAGGTGTTAGCCCCGGTGCTAGCCGTTCTAAGGACAGAAGGCATCTTGGTCCTGGCATACCTGGACGATCTCCTGGTTATCGACAGATCAGCTTCCAACCTCAATCATGCAGTAGTCCGCACAGTGCGGCATCTAGAAGAATTCGGGTGGATTGTGAACCAAGAAAAATCAAGGTTACAACCCACAAGACAGTTGGAATATCTAGGCTTTCGGTTAGATACAGAATGCCAGAGGGTATTTTTACCTCAAGAGAAGATCAGGTCGTTGATTCAAACGATTCAAATAGTCTTAGGCAAAAAGAAGCCGACTATTCGCCTATGCATGCGACTGCTGGGAAAGATGGTGGCCGCCTTCGAAGCAGCGCCCTATACCCAGATCCATACCAGAGTTCTTCAGGCAGCTATTCTCTCTGCTTGGAACAAGTCCATACAGGCATTAGACCGTCCATTAGTTCTTTCCCCAGGGGTCAAGCGCAGCCTGTACTGGTGGCTGATCCCTCAAAAATTGTCAAAAGGGAAAACCTTTTGCCCCATCACGTGGAAAATAGTAACCACAGATGCCAGCCTAACAGGTTGGGGGGCAATCTTAGGAAAACGGACCCAGCAGGGACAGTGGTCAGAGGCAGAAAGTCTGCTTCCCATCAATGTCCTAGAGATCAGAGCTGCTCGGTTGGCCCTGGTCGCCTGGACTCTCCCCCTGCAGGGTCTGCCAGTAAGGATACAGTCCGACAATGCCACGGCGGTGGCATACATAAACCACCAGGGGGGCACAAGGAGCCTAGCGGCTCAAAGGGAAGTAAACCTGATTTTCTCATGGGCCGAAGCCCATGTACCCTGCATCTCAGCAGTGTTCATCCCAGGGATAGACAATTCTCAAGCAGATTTTTTGAGTCGTCAACAGTTACTCCCGGGAGAGTGGTCTCTTCACCCCCAGGTATTCCAAGAGATTTGCCAAAGATTCGGAGTTCCCGATGTGGACATCATGGCAACAAGATTCAACAAGAAATTGAACAAATTCGTATCCCGAGCCAGGGACCCCTCGGCCTACGGGACCGATGCGTTGGTTTTCCCCTGGCACCAGTTTTCTCTCCTGTATGCGTTCCCTCCACTACAGATGATTCCCCGCCTTCTACGAAGGATCAGGGTGGAGCGCAGGCCGGTGATCCTGGTGGCCCCAGCCTGGCCCAGAAGGGCTTGGTACGCACTCATCGTGAGGATGTCAGTAGGGGCACCGTGGCCACTCCCCCTGCGCCCAGATCTGCTGTCTCAGGGCCCGATCTACCACCCTGCTTCACAGCAGCTAAATTTGATGGCTTGGCGGCTGAATCCCTAATTCTTAAGGGCAGAGGCCTCTCAGCCCAAGTCATATCTACGTTAATTCAGGCTAGAAAGCCAGTCTCTAGAAATATCTATTACAGAGTCTGGAGGACCTATGTGGAGTGGTGCGAGTCTCAAGGAGGGCATCCTCGCAAGTTTTTTATTGACAGGATCTTGCGATTCCTCCAGGTTAGGCGTTGACAAGGGGTTGGCTCTTAGTACTCTAAAGGGGCAGGTGTCTGCCTTATCGATATGGTTTCAAAGGCCTTTGGCCACGCATTCGCTTGTGAAAACCTTTTTGCAGGGGGTCTTGCATGTGAATCCCCCTATTAGAGCTCCCCTCTGCCCCTGGAATTTAAATCTGGTCTTGTCAGCTTTACAAAAGCAGCCGTTTGAACCTCTGACAGAAATCCCTCTTGTGCTGCTAACCCGAAAGTTGGTTTTCTTGGTGGCTATGGCTTCGGCCAGAAGGGTCTCCGAGCTGGCAGCCTTGTCTTGCAGGGAACCGTACCTGATTCTGCATAAGGACAGAGTGGTTCTGCGGCCTCAGCCTTCTTTCCTGCCTAAGGTCATATCCAGTTTTCACTTGAATCAGGACCTAGTCCTACCATCCTTCTTTCCTACTCCCCAGTCCAGAGAGGAAAGATTGCTTCATACTTTGGACGTGGTCCGAGCCATGAGGGTTTATTCAAAAATATAGGGAACGGGGAAACATAAAAGCACTCACATGTAGCCAACATCCGAAATAATTCAATCAAAAATAGGAATTACTACATAGAGTAGTAGGGAGGCGGACTTTTTCAGGCAATCACAAGGACATAAAATTTAAGAAAAAATATTTAATCATATATCATAAAATCCAAAAACAAAAACTAAAATATACAGAAACAGGGTATACAGAGTATATATCAGCAATGGTAGCTTGCATCTCGCCTACGCGTTTCGCCTAACGGCTTCTTCAGGGCGAGTTTGAGAGAGGGCTGGTAGTATATAATTGCTAATTTCATATATCAAAACAGTTGCTGTCCATCCGATTATATCAAGGATTAAGTAAATATCCTTATGGCTTGTGAGAGCTCAATGCGGCAGACAAAGTGTACCAAATATACGAAAGAATGTATCCTATGGTTAGCAGCAAATCATCATATAAAGATGAACAAATGTATTTCTGAGATAGAGCCAGAAATCAAAGGAGGACCCGGGACTGATCACAGCAGTAAACATAGACCATAGCCAGAGAGGAGTAGGATCCAATCAAAATAGGCTAGACCGGGTTATAATGTCCAATATAGGACAGTCCAATGAGTCAGGAGTCTGGATATAGATCGCTGTTGATATGTCCCGGGGGGAGTCAGACCTGTGCTGCTACTCACCCCAGGTCTGCTTGTTAGCATTGATACTGCAACCCCACATGTTTTTAAAAGAGGAAAGTGCTGGTAAAACTCCTGTTTCTTAGGAAGCCCATGGGGACAGCTTCCTCTCTGTGTGTGCACTACAATAAGATTAGTGCTTACCTGGTGTCTGTTGGTGCTGCCTGGCTCTGGTCCATGTGTTTTATGGTCTATGTTTACTGCTGTGATCAGTCCCGGGTCCTCCTTTGATTTCTGGCTCTATCTCAGAAATACATTTGTTCATCTTTATATGATGATTTGCTGCTAACCATAGGATACATTCTTTCGTATATTTGGTACACTTTGTCTGCCGCATTGAGCTCTCACAAGCCATACGGATATTTACTTAATCCTTGATATAATCGGATGGACAGCAACTGTTTTGATATATGAAATTAGCAATTATATACTACCAGCCCTCTCTCAAACTCGCCCTGAAGAAGCCGTTAGGCGAAACGCGTAGGCGAGATGCAAGCTACCATTGCTGATATATACTCTGTATACCCTGTTTCTGTATATTTTAGTTTTTGTTTTTGGATTTTATGATATATAATTAAATATTTTTTCTTAAATTTTATGTCCTTGTGATTGCCTGAAAAAGTCCGCCATGAGGGTTTATCTCAAGGCTACAGAAAAGATTCGGAAAACAGATGTGCTTTTCGTTCTCCCGGATGGCCCCAAGAAGGGTCAGCCGGTTGCCAAGTCTTCCTTGGCTAGGTGGATTAAGCAGCTGATTTTTCAGGCCTATGGTCTGAAGCGCGTTCCACCTCCCTTATCAGTTAAGGCCCATTCTACGAGGGCCATGAGTGCCTCCTGGGCGGCACACCATCAGATCTCTATGGCACAGGTTTGCAAAGCGGCAACCTGGTCTTCCGTACATACGTTTACTAAATTTTATAAGTTGGACGTCACAATAGCTACGGACGCAGCATTTGGGCAGGCGGTCCTACGGGCAGCAGTATAGAATCCTCTGGCCCGGATTACGCCCCTTTTTTCTGTTGGTGGAGCTATTTTTTACCTCCTGATATATTTTCTGTTTGGCTAATTTTGGCCTTACGGTCTCCCTCCCCTCATGGAGCATTGCTTTGGGACATCCCATATGTAATGGCTATGCGCTCTGTGTCCCGTGATGTACAATAAAGAAAAAAGGATTTTTAATAAACAGCTTACCTGTAAAATCCTTTTCTTGAAGTACATCACGGGACACAGAGCTCCCACCCCTCTTTTAGGGAACATTGTGTAACCTCAGAGAAATTGCTTGCTACAAAACTGAAGCACTCTCAGTGGGAGGGGGTTATATAGGGAGGAAACTTCCTGTGAAGTTGATTACACCAGTGTCCACACCTGAAGGTACCCATATAACCCATATGTAATGGCTATGCGCTCTGTGTCCCGTGATGTACTTCAAGAAAAGGATTTTACAGGTAAGCTGTTTATTAAAAATCCTTTTTTTTCCCACTCGGATGGGGGACAGGGGGTGAAAACAATAAAACAAAGAATATTCAGAGAAATGTAACTTTGTTAGGATGATGAGTTGTAACCCCTAACCCAATGGTCTCCAAACTGCGGCCCATTGCTTGCCTTTGGCACTATCCCTCCCACTGATACAAGACCCTATTCTGCTATCTGACACCGACAACGGAGCACCATTTCTCCCACTGACACCACTAATGGGGCACTCTTCCGCCCCATTTCTGGTATCATAGGAAGGAAACTATTCCTTCCCCTAATACCGTGTTTACTCCCACTGATGCCCAGAAAATTCCCACTCCCGCTGGTCAATGTCTGGCCCTCCAAGAGTCTGAAGGACAATAAACCGGCCCTTTGTTTAGAATGTTTGGAGACCCCTGCCCTAACCCAATAGACATGTTCCCTCTTATTCCCCTTCCTATAAATTCCTGCATTCTATACGGTGCTGTATCATCTACATAGACCACATTGTGCCTTTTTCATCCATAAAAATAAAAAAGTTCTTCATTTTGTATTCAACAGCACACTACACTTACAAAGTCACCTGTTTTTAATTTATTGTTTTGTTTATTTTCCTCTGCAGTCTATTGGGTGTTGATAAACTTTTCTCATATGCCTTTAACGAATGGCTGACGGATATTAAGAAGAACCAGTTGCCAGGGATTCTGGGAGGAGTGGGGCCAATGCATTCTTTGGTTCAACTTGGTAATTATATTCTGTTTAGGGTGTTCAAATTGCAGAAAGTGGGTGTCTTCATACGATGTTGACATTAAAGGCTTTGTTTTTTTTAAATAAAATGTTAAATGTTCTACTTGCCTGTTCTGTGCAGGGGTTTTGCACAGAGCACCCCCGATCCTCCTCTTTCTAGTGTCATCCACCAGTGCTCTGGCTCCTCCCCCTTTTCCCCCTTGCCGAGTGCTCCAATAACAAGCTGCTTGCTATGGTGGCACTCGTGCATGCTCGCTCTTGGCCCCCGCCCCTACTCCCTCTTCACTGGCTGTGATTGACCTTGACTCCTGCTGCTGTGTCTCTGCCAATGAGGAGGCAGAGAACCAGGAGAGCAGCCACTCTCAGGCACATTGCTGGATTGGATAAGTATTAAGGGGAGCGGCATACTGCCGTTTTTGTTTAGCTTTGTGCATATAACGCACAAAGGTAAAAAAAAATTCAACCTTTACAACCACTTTAAAGTGAGCCTATACATTTTTTTTTTTGCCCCCTTCACGCCAACTGTGCGCAAATATACGGCCTCACCGCACTGGCCTTTTTTTTTTTTTCTTTGGGGCCACAAATTTACAGTACATATCACCAAGAGCCCCAAACCCTGTTTTAAAGACCCGGACCTGGAACTGTCATTTCCTGGTCACGTGATCGCTGTGATAGCCTCTGGCTATTACAACGATCAATCACGGTGAAGCCTGCCTCCTATGTTTTCGATCTCTGTGAATAGACGAGATAGATACATTGTATCATTCTCTGTCCGCAGCAGAGATCAGAAAACATGTATGAATAAAATACCTAGATCAAGGTTTGATCTAGGTCAGTGTCAGGGTTTGTGTTTGGGTCAAAAGTCAAAGGTCAGGGTCAGTATTTATGATACTAAAGTAAAGTAGTTGTGATAATATGTACAGTTTTACTAACGCAGGTCAAAGTTGCAAAATTGTACTTAGGCATTTAGATTTGTTTTACCCTTAGGCGCAAAGGGGTTAATCAAAACTATACCTATAAAAGAATAGTGCACATAGACAATGCTGTATTATCCCAACTCCTGACCCACAATAACTGGGAAGGGAGAAGGAAAAGTAAAAAGGGACTGTAGATGTGCCACAAAGAACATACACTAGTTGCATATAGCACTAGAATCGAGATCACAATTTTTATTTTATTTTTCCCACTCCTGATCTTGACAAAGCATTTTCCGGATTCTTTCTATGCAGAGAATTCTTTGCTCAAGCCAACAGCTGTAGAAAAAAAAAAACAATAAAACAGGCAGTCTGCCAAGTATCTCAATATTCCTTAGCTGCTGAGCTAACTACGATATAAACATTGTAAAGTTTTGCTCTTTAGATCAAAGGCATGAACTTCAGGTCTGTAAATGGAGGAAGTTTAAATACAGTGGAACCTCGGTTTAAGAGTAACTTGGTTTAAAAGCGTTTTGATTTGTGAGCAACTTTATTTTTTATTCTGACTCGGAATTCAGAATTTAAGCTAAATAGGTCTGCAGTACCTCATTTGGCCTTGAGGTACAGGGCGCAGGAGCAGAGCCGTACATTACCCTGCAGTACCTCATTTGTCCTGATGTATGGGGGCGCAGGAGCCGCGCCAAAGTGTCCTCGGGCCTTTTCGGCAGTTTTCGGTGCTCTCTGGCGCCCCACACCTCTGGTATTGCATCCCATTGAAGTCAATGCGGAACAAATTATTTTCGTTTCCATTGACTTCAATAGGAAAACTCGCTTTTGATATACGAGTACTTTGGATTACAAGCATTCTCCTGGAACAGATTATGATCGTAAAGGTGTTTTTTTTTTTACCCAATGCATCCTATGCATTAAGGTGAAAAAAACCTGGCAGTGACAGCCCCCCAGCCCCCTGGTTTTACTTACCTAAGCCCCGAAACTCCGTGGGCTCGTTCCTCCGACAGTTTCCCCCAGCTTGAGTCGGCTTGTCATTGGATATTGATAGCAGTGCAGCCATTGGCTTGTGCTGCTGTCAATCGCATCCAATGACGGGGGCGGGGCAGAGTGATACAGTCAGGGGCTATAGACAAATGGTCCGGGGCTTAAGTGGTAAATGACTAAGCCTTTTTCTGACACTTGTTGGTTTCAAGTTAAAATCATTTTTTTTGCTAGAAAATTGCTAAAAAATATATATAATGTTTGGGGTTCTAAGTAGAGACCCTGCAGAATAAAATGGTGGTTGTTGCAATATTTTATGTCGCACTGTATTTGCACAGTGATCTTTCAAATACAATTTTTTGAAAAAAAAAAAACTTTAATGGATAAAAAAATAAACAGTAACGTTAGCCCAATTTTTTTGTCTAATGTGAAAGATGTTATGCCACAAGAATCGTGATCTTTATTCTAAGCAAAAAAAAAAAAACGTGATTGTCACTTTGGCCAGAATTGTGCAGCTCTACTGCTCACTTGGGATCTTTTGTAATAAAGTCTGATTTGTGTTTCATCCTCTTTCAGTTCAGGGTCTTAAGGATTTGGTGTGGCTGCCTATTGAGCAATACTGCAAAGATGGCCGTATCGTACGGGGCTTCCAAAAAGGAGCTGCTTCATTCGGGACGTCTACGGCAATGGCTGCCCTGGAACTCACCAATAGAGTTGTCCAAACTATTCAGGTATTCTTATTTCTCTGCTGTCGTGTAGGACTCGCCTTCCTGGTTCACTTGTACATATAGGTAGACCTTTTATCTGGTTGCATGCTATGGGTCTGGCGTTATGTAAATCTGAAACTAGTTTTGCTGAAATTTAAAATATAATGCTTCCTTCTTGTTTTTATCTTTCCCTGTGCTGATCAGGCTGCAGCAGAGACCGCTTATGACATGGTGTCCCCCGGGCCGAGTCCCATAGAGCTGAAAAGGGCGAAAAGATTTTCTCATCACAGATTGGTGCATCAGCCTGTCGATCTCAGAGAAGGCGTGGCCAAAGCCTACGCTGTGGTTAAAGAGGTAAAACGTACAAAATATCCAGCAGCTGTTTAGCTAGTGTTCTGTATAATACTCATTGTACTTGCAGGTAAGCCTGATTGTAAGCTTACCTGTTGGTACAAGTTAATATAGCGAGTTTACAACCACTTGAAGCACTTGATTTCCAGAAGATTTACCCAGGCCCATCGCAACAGGACAGGCAAAACAAGCAACTGCTTGGGGCCCCAGCAGAGCGCTGCCGCCGCTTCCTATAAAAGCTGCAACCTGTAGCCTGGCCCACTCCTTTCCTAATTCCTCCTGCAGTCCGGCCGGGTACCGTAACTGCGTGGTACAGGAGATTTGGTTTGCTGTTCCTGTCCGGACTGACAGGAAGTGCACACACTCAGTGCTCACTTCCTTTCAGTCCGGCCAGTGAGTTGTCATATTCGGCTCCCTATCGCAGAATGCTATGGAAGTCACGTGGCGGCCAACTGCGCATGCGCGATGCGTTCCAACCGCAAGTGCGATGCATTCCAATGGATTTACGACAGTACACAGCAGTGAAACCTCGGTCGGTATCCAGGCTCATTCCTTAATATCCCCGTGGATTGGAGGATGTTAAAGAGCCAGGAGGCGAAGCGACTGGCCACTATTCTCAAATTCCACGTCGCCTTGAATGCTGGGTTCACTGGTGTGTACTGTCGTAAATCTATTGGAACGCATCGCACTTGTGCAGTTGGCCGCCACGTGACCTCCGTAGCATTCTGCGATGGGCAGCAGAATATGGCAACACACCGGGAACAGCAAACTGAATCTTCAGCAGCGCGGCATGCGGTAAGGGGTGTAAAAAGATGGGGGGGAGGCAGTCAGAAGAAATACTAGCTGACGTTCGGCAGCAGCAGCCCCAAACCCCCCCCCCCGGCTTATCAACTTGAAACTCAGCAACACCTCCCCCGCTTCTTGCTTGGGGCCCCCAAATTCCTTCAAACGGCCCTGGATTTACCCCCCCCCCCCCCCCTCCCTTCCTGACCAGGCAAATTGTTGCGATACAGCACTGCTTTACTTTAACTGACAATTGTGCAGTCGTGCGACACTGTACCCTGATAAATGTATGTCCTTTTTTCCCCACAAATATAGCTTCCTTTTTGGTGGTATTTGATCACCTGAGCTTTTTTTTTATTTTCTTTGCACTATAAACAAAACAACCGACAATTTAAAAAAACAAACCAAAAAAAACAATATTTTTTACTTTCTACTATAAAACATATCCAATATATTTTAAAAACATCACATTTCTTCATCAATTTAGGACTACATGTATTCTGCTACATATTTATACCGGAGTATATAGTGATCGCAAGAAAAAACTTGACAGGCTGGTTGAACTGAAGTTAATCGATAGATTGACTTCAGTACAACCAACCTGCCCATAGATGGATTGAATTTCATCAGGCCAAATTTCGATCCATCTATGGCTGGTTAAAGTGTAAAGGTGTTTTTCAAACATTTTATACTTACCTGCTCTTTGCAATGCTTTTGCACATAGCAGCCAAGATCCTCTTCCTCTGGGGTCCCCCGTTGGCGCTCGAGGCTCCTCCTCTTCGTCGGGGGGGCCCCCATGTAGGGCTCCTGTGCGGGCTCGCTCCCGAGTCCCGCTGCTGTGTCCATTGACACAGACAGCAGGACTGAGCCCAGCCCTCTGCTACCGTGTCACAGAATTTGACAGAAGCAGAAGCCAATGGCTCCTGCTGCTATCAATCTGTTCAATGAGGAGAGAGAGGGCGGCTGGAGATGCTGTGCTTGTGCACTTTGATGAATCGGATTGGGCTCAGATAAGAAAAAGGAGGGGGGGCTGAGGGGGGCACTGCAGCACAGAAGGTTTTTACCTTAATGCATTAAAGCGGAGTTCCACCCAAAATTGGAACTTTTGCTCATTTTTGTTTCCTTTCTCCCTCTGGTGAATTTGGCACCTTTCGGGTGGGGGAGCAGATGATATGTGTCTTTGACAGATACTCTGTCCCCACTTCTGGGAATCTCGGCTGTGGCCGTTGATTTCACCGCTCAGCTCCCTCCTCCTTCCCCTGCCACCGGGTCTCTAGGAGAGCGCGGGTGCCTTGCGCATGCGTGCAGTAGGGACCTGACGTGAAGCCGTAATGCTTCTCTACCAGGTTTCGTGGCTATGGTGGCCGCAGCTCCTGACAGATGATGGAAACATCAGCTGCGGTGCAGACATCACTGGACTTCAGGACAGGTAAGTGTCTTATTATTAAAAGTAAAGCGGAAGTAAACCCTGGGAAAAAGGGTTGACGCCACTCCGCCCATGTGCACGGGAGCTGTCAAATTCGGCATTGCTGAATTTAGACCGGCTATTCTCGGTGTGCCCGCGCCGTAGACAGCAGTGCCCCTCATTCGGCTAATATCTCCTAAACCGTGCAGGTTTAGGAGATATTGCTAACACCTACAGGTAAGCCTTAATCTAGGCTTACCTGTAGGTGTAACTTACAAAAGTGGGTTTACAACCACTTTAAGCTACAAACTAGTTAAAACATAACTCCTGCTAACACAGTTCAGTAGGTTGGGGAATCCCAATATACATATTTTTAATGTGACTTTTTGTCTCCCACCAGGGAATAACAGACACTGCTCAAACAATCTATGAGACGGCTGCCCGCGAGCATGAGAACAGAGGAGTGACAGGAGCAGTAGGAGGAGTCCTGAGACAAATCCCACCCGCGGTGGTTAAGCCTCTAATAGTGGCGACAGAAGCCACTTCCAATGTCTTGGGCGGAATGCGCAACCAAATCCGGCCAGATGTTCGGGAGGAAGAGTCACAGAAATGGCGGTTAGAGGAAGGTTAGCGCTCGCTGTGCTCCGTGGATGAGGACTGATCACGGAAACCAATGGCCTCAAAGGACTGCTTTTTTTGGGTATAGTTTAGTTTTCTTGGCAAATATGACTCAGGAATGGGTGACACGTTGGTAACGGGTGACATTTCGGTAAAAGACAGCCCACACCGCACTTTCAGCATACGCAATCTGTATGGACTCATGGAATGCGGGAACGAGTTGACGAAGCCGAGTGTTAATCTTTAAATTATCCTTCCTGCTCAGTTCTATTCCGCTCACCTGACTTCATCTGATGTCCTGTCTATGGCTGAGGAGCCCGAACCTAACATCAGCTATTTCTGTTATCTGCTTTTAAAAAAAAAAACTCTTTATTATGGCAAAAGCTCCCTAAGAAAAAGAAACAAATGAATTTACAGGTTTCTTGGTTTCCTTTGTTTTGCACTTGGGTTACGTTTTCAAACCAATACGTTCCGTGTTCTGTGTACATGTCATGTGGCTGAACACAGCCGCAGCTCAGAATACAAAGTCTTGTGTCACATTGAGTCTGTACATTTGTAATCTGTTTATAGTGTTAATAAAATTATTTGTGTAATGGTGAAAAAAAAAACTTGTGTGTAACATTGTACATAAAGTCAGAAGACTGCAGCGGATTCTGTCTCCTTGTCGTCAATGGCACAGAGAGCTGAACTGCCACTATGATTGCTCTTACAGTGCACAAAATCGCTGGCTGAAAAAGATGATATCTGAATGATGCAGGCATTATTCAGATATCCCCACTGAAAGTCAAAAACATCATATGACATGAATGGGCTGGAAGTGGTTAAAGTAGAACTCCATCCACAGCTTTTTTTTTTAGAGAGGGGAAAGATTCCATCCCCGCCATTTTCCCCCACATTATCCTAACGTGAGGAGCAAACAAAACATTGCCGGGCCATAGGATTAATAATAAAATATCCACATTTATTGGAAAACATAATGCACACGTACATTAAAGAAAAGGGATGTGCAGCTCAGAGTGTAGAGAGGTAAGCCAAGCAAGCAGCATAGTTGGAACACAGGACTGCTGGATAAATTGGCCTATTGCCCATCGGCAGTGAGCCGGCCCCGCCAAGCAGGGGATTAGCAACGGCATCTGTCGGCCTTCCTGCCACAGCTCAGTGACTGCATTAGATGTTGAATAGTGGGCGGGTAGCTACGCTTTTCCGAGGTCCATCCCTCTTTGTCAACTTGACAAAGGGGGCAGGACCCCTGAAATGCATAGTGAGTGAATAACTTGTATAGCGCTGCACAACTAAATCGCCTCAAGGCGCTTCTACCTACTTGACAAGGGGGTGGACCTTTGAAATGCGTAGATGCCAGACCACTTGATAAAGGGGGTGGGACGTGTAAGACTCGTAGTTGCCCCCCCCTCTATGCGCCATGAAATATGGTCACTGAGCTGTGGAAGGAAGGTCAACAGACGCAGCTGCTAATCCCCTGCTTGGTGTGTCCTCTTCACTGCCATTGGGCTTAATTATCCAGCGGCCCGTTTCATGTATGGTGCTCACTTGCTTTATCTCTACACTTGGAGCTGCACATCCCTTTTTGTTAAGTGTGTATTATTTTTTGCAATAAATGTGGATACTTTCTTACTAATTCTATGCTCTGGCAACTTTGTTGTTTCCAGTACGTGTGCTGATCGGCTCACTCTCAGATCTGGTTCCCCATGTTGCATTCACCCCTTTTGTGGCCATCTATTTCCACATATCACTGGACTTGAATGGGGCTGTAAAATTCATCCTATGCAATAAGGTGAAAAAACACCTGCCAATCACCAGCCCCCCCTTTTTCTCACCTGAGCCCGTTCACCTGCTCGGCGCGTCCTATTCTCCAAGGAATCCTGGCGTTGATTGGATAGATTGATGGCAGTGCAGCCATTGGGGCTGAGTTATACACTCGGCGTCTATGGACACCGAGTGTATGCCTCGGGATCGCGCCCGCAAGGTAACCCCCTTTGGGAGAGCTCTTCTCCAAGGGGATTATCTAATGCGGGAAGGAGCCTCCAAGGGACCCCAGAAGAGGATGTTCGGGCCACTCTGTGCAAAACGAGCTGAACAGTGGAGGTAAGTATGACATGTTTATTTAAAAAAATAAAAAAGGAACCTTTTTAGTGTCCCTTTAATAGCATCCCAGTCTTAGTTGGCCCACCCTTTTACAGCTATAGCAGCTTCAACTCTTCTGGAAAGACTGTCCACAAGGTTTAAAGAGTGTGTCTACGGGAATGATTGACCATTCTTCCAGAGGCACTGATGTTGGATGAGAAGGCCTGGCTCAGTCTCTACTCTAATGCATCCCAAATGGGTTCTGTTGGGTTGAGGTCAGGACTCTGTACATGCCAGACAAGTTCCTCCACCCCAAACTTACTTATCCATGTCTTTATGGCCCTTGCTTTGTGCACTGGTGCGCAATCATGTTGGAACAGGAAGGGGTCATCCCCGATCCCTAAACTGTTCCCACAAAGTTGGGAGCATGAAATTGTCCAAAAGTCTAACTCCTGAAAAACAACTTCACACCATAATCTCCCCTCCACCAAATGATTTGGACCAGTGTACAAAGCAAGGTCCTTCAGAATCAGCTGATTGCGACTCTTTACCATGTGAGAAGCTGTCAGCCAATGACAACTGGTCACAGGATGTAATTGTAAACACAAGCCGGGTTATCTTCTTACCCCCCCCCCCCCCCCCTCACGCTGACCATGTAAGGAAAGAAGAAAGCCAATATCCGACATGCACGGTGATGCACTGATTCCCAAAAATAGTTTCTGTACTACTTTTGGCAACTTCAGTGTGCGATTTCCATTGACATCTCTGCAGCAACCTGTACAGATGTGTCTGAAATCTCCCCTCAAGTCAGGACTGACATGCGGGAATGAAATCATGCGGTCGTTCATTCCCACTGTCAGTGTGAACAAGGGCTGAAAAATAAAATACCCAGTGGTAATTAAATACCACCAAAAGAAAGTTCTACTTGTGTAAAAAAAAAAAATGATAAAAATGTATTTTGTGTACAGTGTAGCATGACCGCGCAATTGTCATTCAAAGTGCGAAGGCGCTGAAAATTGGCATAGGCAGGAAGGGGGTAAAAGTACCCAGTAAGCAAATGGGTAATAGCAATTATTAATAACATAACTATGAAAGCCGCCAGGAAGTTCAGGTCACAGCAGGTCCCTCGGGATGTCGCTATAGAACCGGATAAAAACCGCTGTGCCTCACTGACAATATTTTTCTTCTCCGTTGAATCAATCGGCTTGTGAAATGTTGGGGATTTTTGGGACTTATAAGGAGCCACAGCTGTTCCCACTCTAGAAGCTGCTATATGACCCTCTGTTTATATGTAGTATACAGTATATGTGACATGCAAATCGCTTACAGATGATAAACATACAAAGCTGTGCAGCCACCTGCAATGGTCGTGGTGTTTGTCATCGGATATACGTTAGGGGCTGACTCCTGATGAATGACTCGGCACAGTGCACTGTTGTCACCTTTAGGAAATTCATACTGAAAAGCGCCAACACCTTTACCTTTTCTTTCTCGTACATCACGGGACACAGAGCGGCATATTCATTACTATATGGGTTATATGGAGTACCTTCAGGTGAGGACACTGGCAATCTCAAACAGGAAGTCCCCTTCCTATATAACCCCCTCCCCTAGAGGGAGTCCCTCAGTTTTTTCGCCAGTGTCTTAGGTGTTGGTCACGGAATAGCTTTGCTCCACATCCTTGGGATTAAGGGCGGGCTAACCGGATCTGTCCAAGGAGCCTCAGTGCCAAAGTGGACAGTACCCGGGCCCCAAGCCGTGGGGTTTTGCCTATAATGCTCCTCTTTGGAGGGCTGGACCCTGGGCCCAGGACTTGGAGTTTGTAAAAACCATAAGTTCCTGCTTGCCAGGGTGCTATATAGGTCCAGGACAGTGGGTACCTTCATAGGACCCCAGGGCCTGAAGGTCTACTACGCTACCCACGGAGATGGGAGAAGATTGGATCAGTTTGCTGGACAAACATCCTGCTGCATGGAGCAGGTAAGGGGGAGCCTGCGGGACTTGGTTCGACAGCAGGCTCTCCGGGGTAACCTAAAAGGGGGGATAGCCTAAGTATGCTCTGCATGGGCAACCTTGTTCACTATGTCTGAGAGAGACAGGATGACACCCTTTCTCCCCCATCACTAGGTTCCCCTGTCTAAAAATGTGTTGCTAGCTAAACCTGCTGTTTTCTTCCTAGGGCTAGTAAGGATCCCTAGGGGCCTTTGGAGAGTCCTACCTGGCCGGGGGTTTGAATCTGCCGCCTGTTTTCTGCGTTCCTGGATCTCCAGCAGCGCGGCTCCTCCATGTTCCTCCTGTTTCCGGCATACGCGCGCGCGCGCGTGCGCCTTATAGACTTTTTTCGCGCCGTTCAGACAGGAGGGCGGGGGGGGGGGGCGTGCCTGCGGCGTCATACAGGAGGCGCGCTTTTGTGCTGTTATAGACAGCAGGCATTGTCAGTGCTCAGTCTGAGGCTGATTTTCAGAAGGAGAGGACGCAGAGCGGCAGAACAGTGACTCCCGGTGGCGGAAGAGGGGTAGTACATGCTGGACTTTGTTCCAATGCCTTTTTTGTTAAGCCAAAAAATTCCCCTTTTTTGCAGCAGGTTGGAGGCTGGCAAACTAAGTTTGGGGTCACTGTATGTTGTAAAAAGAAAATATATAATATATATTTAAAAAAAAAAAAAAAAAAGAAGCATACGGGATCCCATCAGTTTTTGGGCATTAGTGATCTATTGTCCCCTAAACTCTGGTTTTGTACTCCTGCCCACTACAGTCTGTTGTGTGGGCGGAGTCCCTCGATTTTGTATTATGGCTTCCAAAGGTTCGGGGTCAAAGGGTACAAAAAAGACCAAAAAACAAAAGGGTTCCCTTTCTGATTCTGATATGCCGATACTTTCCCCGCAACTTATTAACATAAGAAGCGCCTTGGATGAGCCATTAGGGGGATCTGGTGCGGAGGCTGGCCCAGATCAGCCCAGCCCTGTGTTTATCACAGAGGAGATGCTAGCCGTATCCCTAGGGGGGCTAGAAGAGAGAATAGCAGCATTGATCGCTAGAGCTATTCCTGGTAAGAAACGGGTTAGATCCCCATCATCAAGAGGTGTATCCTCAGATGCTGAGATTCTCTCTCTGGAGGAATTGGAATCACAGGAGGATCAACTAGACCTGAACCAAGAGGGTTCAGGGATTGAGGGGTCTGCCTCGGAGGAACCATTTTCAGACTCCCAGACAGAAAGACTGTGGGTACAGTCTTTGACGGACATGGTCCGCTCGGCATTTAGTTTACCATTGCCAGAGCCTCAGGTTCCTCCGGTATCCTCTCTGGGCTCTTTGAAAGCTCCGTTAAGCAACGCAGTTTTTCCAGTCCATCCTCTTTTGGAGGAATTGATCTTTCGGGATTGGGTACGGCCGGACAGGATTTTTCTGCCACCGAAAAGATTTGCGGTCATTTACCCCATGGGAAAAAAAAAAAAAATTCTCCAAGAGGTGGAGGCTCCCAGTAGTGGATGCAGCCATCTCATGTGTGAATAAATCACTAACTTGCCCGGTGGAAAACATACATATGTTTAAAGATCCGGTTGATAAAAGATTAGAGACACTTTTAAAAGCATCCTTTGCTACGGCAGGAGCAGTGGTGCAGCCAGCGGTGGCTGCGATTGGAGTTTGTCAGGCGTTAAAAGACCAGACAAAGGAAATGTTAAAGGACATGCCTACCCAACAAGCAGAAGAGTTTTCTGACATTCCCAGAGCTCTGTGTTTTGCTGTAGATGCTATAAAGGATTCCATCCAGCAGGCCTCTCGTTTATCACTATGTTTGGTGCACATGAGAAGGCTCTTATGGTTGAAGAACTGGGCGGCGGAGCCCCCATGCAAAAAGCTTCTGGCAGGGTTTCCCTTCCATGGAGGACGACTCTTCGGAGAGGATCTGGATAAATATATTCAGACTATTTCAAGTGGCAAAAGTACCCCTTTTACCGGTCAAAAAGACATTCCGGGGTCCTACATTTAGAAGGCAGCTCTTTCCTGTCTCGGGGCCCTCAAATTCCAGGCAGTATCGACGGCCGCCTGCACGATCCAACGTTAACAGTAGATCGCAGGGACAGGCCCCTAGGGGTAAGAGGCCATGGTATCGCAAGCCGACAAAGACAGCCCCTAAGTCTGCCTTATGAAGGGGCGCCCCCACTCTCGCGGGTGGGGGGAAGGCTTCGTTTCTTCTCAGAAGTTTGGGAAGCCAAGATCCCCGACAAATGGGTCCGGGCATCTGTAACCACAGGCTACAGACTGGAGTTTCTAAGGTGTCCTCCGCCTCATTTTCAAGAATCAAGGCTACCAAAGGATCCAGCAAGGAAGGCCTCATTGCTGGCAGCTTTGGATCACCTGCTTTGCCAGGACGTAATAATAGAGGTGCCAGCCCAAGAGCAAGGGCTAGGTTTCTATTCCAATCTCTTTGTCATACCAAAGCCCAACGGCGATGTCAGGCCAATCTTGGACCTAAAGAGGTTAAACGGTTACCTAAGGGTTCGTTCCTTCCGGATGGAATCCATCCGGTCAGCAGCCGCCGCGCTTCAGAGGGACGATTTTCTGGCCTCCATAGACGTAAAGGATGCTTACCTTCATGTACCAATCTTTCAGTCGCATCAAAGACTTTTACGCTTCGCGGTGGGGCAGCAGGGCGCTCCCCTTCGGGCTGGCCACGGCCCCCCGGGTATTCACGAAGATCCTAGCCCCAGTTCTGGCCAATTTAAGGATCCAAGGGGTCACAGTCCTAGCATACTTGGACGACCTTTTAATCATAGATCACTCACGACCGGGTCTGCAAAAGGCAGTAAACCTCACGGTTCGGTACCTCGAAGAATTCAGCAGGGTCCTAAAACCGGGGAAAGTCAGCGTTCCAGCCTACAAAGCAGTTGGAATACCTCGGCATGAGGTTAGACACAGAACAGCAAAGAGTGTTCCTGCCCCTGGTAAAGATCGAAGCTATCAAGGGATTGGTTCAGTTGGTTCTAAACAAGAAAAAACCAACTATTCGCCTGTGTATGCGATTACTAGGCAAGCTATTGGCCACGTTCGAGGCAGTACCATACGCTCAGATCCACACTCGCGTCCTACAGGCAGCCATTCTAGCAGCCTGGGGCAAGAGGGCACATGCCTTAGAGTCCCCTTTGACGCTATCATCAAGGGTCCGACAAAGCCTGGCCTGGTGGTTGAACCCCCAGAATCTTCTAAAGGGAAAAATCCTTCAGCCCTGTTGTCTGGAAGGTAGTTACCACAGACGCCAGCCTGGCAGGCTGGGGGGGGGCGGTCTTCGAGGGGTCCTCTCGCCAGGGAACTGGGGTGAAAGCAGAGAGGCAGCTCCCCATCAATATCTGGGAGATCAGAGCTGCTCGCCTAGCCCTTCTGGCATGGACCTCCAGATTAAAGGGGTTCCCGGTGAGAATCCAGTCAGACAATGCCACGGCGGTGGCATACATAAACCACCAAAGGGGGAACCAGGAGTCAGGCCGCTCAAGAGCTTGATTTTTCAGTGGGCAGAGGTTCATTTACCCTGCATTTCGGCGATATTCATTCCCGGAGTAGACAACCTGCAGGCATACTTCTTAAAGTCGCCAGAGTCGGTTGCCAGGGGAGTGGTCTCGGCATCCCCAGGTCTTTCAGACAATCTGCCAGTGGTGGGGAATGCCGGACGTAGATATAATGGCATCCAGGTTCAACAAGAAACTAGACAGGTTCGTGTCTCGAGCGCAGGATCCTATGGCCTGCGGAACCGATGCGTTGGTTTGCTCTTGGCATCAATTCAAACTTCTATATGCATTCCCTCCGCTACAGTTACTTCCTCGCCTGTTGCGCAAGATCAGAGTGGAGCACAAGCCAGTCATTCTAGTAGCTCCGGCTTGGCCCCGGAGGACTTGGTACTCACTAGTCCTGAAGATGGCAGTGGGAGACCCTTGGACTCTTCCTCTACAACCAGACCTACTCTCACAAGGCCCGATCCTCCACCCTACATTACAGCGTCTAAATTTGACGGCCTGGAGGCTGAATCCCTGATTCTCAGGGGTAGAGGTCTGTCTAGGCAGGTAATTCCTACCCTGATTAGGGCTAGAAAGCCGGTCTCCAGGGTGATTTATTACAGGGTGTGGAGGAACTACGTAGGCTGGTGTGAATCCAAAAGATGGAATTCCCGTAAATATACTATTGACAGGGTGTTAAGTTTTCTCCAGCTAGGAGTGGATAAAGGCCTGGCACTAAGCACAATCAAGGGACAGATCTCAGCTCTGTCAGTGTGGTTTCAGAGGCCGCTGGCCACCCACTCGCTGGTAAAGACCTTCTTACAGGGGGTCTTGCGTATTAATCCTCCTGTCAAGTCACCACTTTGTCCATGGGACTTAAATCTTGTTCTGTCATCCCTACAGAAACAACCCCGTGAGCCGTTGGCTGAGGTACCTTGATTTTACTGACTAGAAAGTCGGTATTTCTGATCACCATAGTCTCGGCCAGGAGAGTATCGGAATTGGCAGCCTTATCTTGTAAGGAACCATATCTCATTTTGCATAAGGATAGGGCGGGGTTCCGTCCTCATCCTTCCTTTCTACCAAAGGTTATATCCAGTTTCCACCTGAACCAGGATGTGGTACTTCCATCCTTCTTCCAAAACCCACCTCTAGAAAGGAGGGGTTGCTGCATACGTTGGATATTGTCAGGGCCATAAAGGCCTATCTTAAAGCTACAGAGAAGGTTCGGAAAACAGATGTGGTGTTCGTTTTACCGGAAGGACCCAAGATGGGTCAGGCAGCTGCTTGATCCACCATCGCAAGATGGATTAAACAATTAATTGTTCAGGCCTGCGGTTTGAAGAGGTTGCCTCCTCCTTTGTCGGTAAAGGCCCATTCTACCAGGGCCATGGGCGCCTCCTGGGCAGCACACCATCATCAGATCTCTATGGCTCGAATATGCAAGGCAGCAACGTGGTCATCAGTCCACACGTTTACAAAATTTTATCAATTGGACGTAAGAAGGAATGCGGATACAGCCTTTGGGCAGTCAGTACTACAGGCCGCGATTCAAGCTCCTCAGGATCTGAGGGGGCTCCCTTGATTTGATTTGAGATTCACATTTCTCGTTTAAGTTGGATTTACTAGTATCTGAGTATACCTCTAAAATTAAATCCTTCTTTGGAAGATGTCTCCCTCCCCTCATTAAAGCATTGCTTTCGGACATCCCATATAGTAATGAATATGCCGCTCTGTGTCCCGTGATGTACGAGAAAGAAAAAGGGATTTTTAAATACAGCTTACCTGTAAAATCCTTTTCTTGGAGTACATCACGGGACACAGAGCTCCCACCCCTCTTTTGGGTGACCATTTTGGGAGGCATACTGCTTGCTACAAAACTGAGGGACTCCCTCTAGGGGAGGGGGTTATATAGGGAGGGGACTTCCTGTTTGAGATTGCCAGTGTCCTCACCTGAAGGTACTCCATATAACCCATATAGTAATGAATATGCCGCTCTGTGTCCCGTGATGTACTCCAAGAAAAGGATTTTACAGGTAAGCTGTATTTAAAAATCCCTTTTTTGTTTATTCACCATACTTTCTTAAAGGGGCAGCTGCATGATTTAATATCACTTTAAGCGCCATTACCAGCCACATTTTTATTTACAGAGAAATGCCATACCTGCGGTACGTGTAGACAGAAAGTGGCTGCAGAAAATCAACAGCACTAAGATGTAACACAGGATGAAAGAAGAGTGTAGTACAAGTAAAGTATTTACTTTTATAGTACTGTAATTGGGAATTAATAGCCTTTAAAAAAACACTTCAATACCAGGCACTTTCGCCCATTCCTGCCCAGAACAATTTTCAGCTTTCAGTGCTGTCGCACTTTGAATGACAATTGCGCGGTCATACAATGCTGTACCCAAAATACATTTTTGATCACCTCTGCGTTTTTATTTTATTTTTTTGCTAAACAAACTAAAAACGACCAAAATGTTTGAAAAAAAAATTATTTCTTTGTTTCGGATATAACATTTGTTTTCTCCTTCACTGACGAGGCGGCACTGATATGTAGAATTGCTGGGCAGGCTGTGATGGTCACTGAAAGGCGGCTGTGATGGTCACTGAAAGGCGGCTGTGATGGTCACTGACAGGCGGCTGTGATGGTCACTGACAGGCGGCTGTGATGGTCACTGACAGGCGGCTGTGATGGTCACTGACAGGCGGCTGTGATGGTCACTGACAGGCGGCTGTGATGAGCACTGACAGGCGGCTGTGATGAGCACTGACAGGCGGCTGTGATGAGCACTGACAGGCGGCTGTGATGAGCACTGACAGGCGGCTGTGATGAGCACTGACAGGCGGCTGTGATGAGCACTGACAGGCGGCTGTGATGAGCACTGACAGGCGGCTGTGATGAGCACTGACAGGCGGCTGTGATGAGCACTGACAGGCGGCTGTGATTGGCACTGACAGGCGGTACTGATTGGCACTGACAGGTGGCAGCACTGATGATGAGGTACTGATGACGTTTTTGACAGGTGTTAATGTAGGCCACTGATTGGTACTGTGATGGGCACTGATTGGCACTTTATTGGGCACTGATGGGCGATCCTGAGGGGCCCCCGACTTTGGCACAACTGATGGGGCTGTGCTGATTATCAGCATAGACCCCCTCTGACAGGAAGAGCCGCTGATCAGCTCTCCTTGTCAGTGCGAACCGAGGAATGCCATTTACCGGCACTTCCTGGTTCACGCAATAAACGGCTGCGATTGGTCAAAGCTGATCACGTGGTAAGAAGCCTCTGACAAAGGCTGAAATAGACATTCCCTGGCTCAATTCCAGGGCATAACCTATTCTGCCTCTGAACCAAATTCATGACAAAAGTAAGCCTGTAGCCTATAGACAATATTTCAGACCACAGACCTCCATGCCTTTCAACCCACAAAGTGGCCGAACTTTATTGGTATCACAGCTTTATAGACAAAGTGACATAAGCAAGCATCATTCATATGGGTGCATCCGATTGGCTCATCAACATATAGTCTTCTCTCGTTATATCTCCTCCTTGCCACCAGGCTTACATTCCACGCTCTCAATCGCCATATTGCTTTGGTCGGTGGGAGGGGGGACGAGTAGCAGCTGATTAAGAGTGCAGTAGAAGGGGGGTTTGGAGACATCTGTTTTCAGTTTTAATTTCTATCATGACTTTGCTCTGTCATAACTTTCATTCAAGGAAAATAATACTAGCGTAATACATATATATATATATATATATATATATATATATATATATATATATATATATATATATATCTCTATCTATCAAGAAATAAAACAATATAAGAAAGGAAAGCAATATTTGAGTGGTTAGGAGAAAAATGACATTAACACAAAATAATCATTTTATCAACTCCATCACAAGGCTTCTTATCACGATCGGAGATGCCTGCGCTGCGCACCGTCGCAGGTGAGCGCAGGCATGTTCTCCTGCTGGACATTTAGTCAGGATAATGAAACCATTTCCCGGACGTCGATATGCTATTGACCGGGCGGGAAGTGTTTAAACATGTTTTATTTTATTTTTTCTATGACATACACTTGCCTTGCACCTGGCGTACCTTTCAAATGAAGTGCTAGAATTTGGTGTGTGTGTGTGTGTGTATATATATATATATATATATAATTAGTCGGGCATGCATATTGTCAGCCTGTGTACACATGCGTGTGACATGTTTGCTCGTTTTTACAAAGGTATGTTTCGAATCTCGCACACACTGATCATCCATCATCCTTGGAAGATTTAATATAAGCAAAGTGTAGCGACGGGGCCTGATTCATGGGAAGAGACGGTGCTATGGCGAGAATGTGCGACTCCTTCATAAATAAACGGATATATTTTTAGCAGGTACGTGACTAATAGACAGAAATTTTTCTCGAGGTTAAAATGTTTTGCTTAGTTGTAGCAGCCATAATTTCGGCCTGTTTCAATTGCACTTTAAAAGAGAAGTTTACATTTGAATTTTTTTTCAGATTCACACTTACCTAGGTGGGTGCAGCATTGGTCCGATGCTGCATCTGTCCCCTGCTGGCTCTAACACTAAGACCTGAGCGATCCAACACCGCCGATCGCTCGGTTCTCGCAGCTCTGCAAGCAGAGAGCTGGTGACTGTCATTGGAGTGGAGGGGGTGGAAGCGGCTGGCTCAGACTCTCCGTGGCTGAGCCAGGTGCCGATTCAGGTATGTGGGCAGATCTCGACTTCATTGTCGCAATCTTGCCCCAGCCTAGACAGGCTCTGTGATGTCAGCCGACAGCGGGGTTCAGCCTGCTGTCAGCTGAAAACAGGTCACGGGAGTGCAGAACGAACTACACTCCTGTGACCACACAAATATTCTTTAGAAGTACTTCTCCTTTTAAAGGAACAATATTTTGGAGAATAGGAATAAATAAGGGCCCTCTCACACTGGTGAGCCTAAAAATGTGGATTGCTTTTTTTTTAAAAAAAACACCAATGTGGTTTTAATGCGGTTTTGGTGCATTTTCTGGTTTCCTGACTCCCAGCATGCATCTGTGAAACGTGGACATAAAAAAAAAATAAAAAAAAAATGTATGATTTGAAGGGGAAAATGTTTTTAATATGCTTTTGTCACACTGCAAAGCATGGCAAAGGCACACCATTGTAAAAAGGGTCCTAACTCATTTTCACTCTATTTTCATCTATTAACCACTTGCCTACTGGGCACTTTTACCCCCTTCCTGCCCTGGCCATTTTTCAACGCTGTCACACTTTAAATGACAATTGTGCGGTCATATAATCAGTGCCAATATCCCTTTAACAGAAGCAGGTTATTGGCTTTCTTCTCTCCCCGTGCTGACAGCTTGAGGGAAAAAAAAGTAAACTGCTTGTGTTTACATCCTGTGATCAGCTGTCATTGGCAGTTGTGTCTCGACAGGACGTGGATCTGTGTTTACACAAAGAGATGGCCGGAGGACCCCAGGCCTGAAAAAGATGGCCTCCCGGCATTATAGAGCCACCTTGTGGCCTTTTTTACTATGGCCCGGGTCTGAAGAGGGTAAAAACCGCAGAGGTGATCAAATACCACCAAAAGAAAGCTCCATTTTGTGGGGGGAAAAAAGGACATCAATCCAGGGGCTGAAGTTGTTAAAGGGTAACTCCACTTTCATGGGGGACGGGGAAATAAGAAATAAAGAAATAATAATATAGAATATATATATATATATATATATATATATATATATATATATATATATATATATATATATATATATATATATATATATATATATACACAATTGCGACACAAGTCATATTGTAATTAGATGTTTTCAATCTGTAGCCACTGTAATTTTCTGTAAAATGCAATATGGCTACCTGGAGGTGTTCTGTACACAATGTGCACAGAATGACCCCCCCCCCCCCCCCCCCCGAAACATAATTTCAAATTTTAAAAGGGTCACTTTTATTTTTATTACAAGGAATGTAAACATCCCTTGCAATAGAAAAAAGCATGACGGGTCCTTTTAAATATGAGATCTGGGGTCGAAAAGACCTCAGATCTCATATTTAGACTAACATGCAATAAAAAATATTTTGTCATTTGAAAAAATGACAAATAAAAAATGTACCTTTAAGACGCATGGGCGGAAGTGACGTTTTGACGTCGCTTCCGCTCTGCTATGGAGACGGGTGGGGGCCATCTTGCCCTCACTCGTATCCATGACACAGAGGGAGAAGGACCCGATCGCCTCCGCCACTACCGACGGCTCCGGTAAGCAGCGGAGGACGTGGGAGAGTGGCGGGCCCTCTCCCGCCACTGATAACGGTAATCTCGCGGCGAGTCTGCCGTGGAGACCACCATTATTGTTTACAGGACTGGCCACAGAAAAGATGGATATCAAGATTGTGGCAGATGCTGCCGTTACCGAGATATTCATCTTTAAAGTGCCGACGTATATGGATGAGAGCCGGTCCTTAACCGCTTAATCACCTTAGGACGTCCATGTCACAGGCATCATTCAGATATCCCCGTCTTCAGCTGGCGATTCTGTGCACCATAAGAATGATCAAAGCGGCGGTTCCCCTCCCGCCGCCATCCGGTTCTTCTCCGAGCTCTCCCGTGCCATCGGGGCCCGGAGAGTGAATCGGCCGGCGTTCCCTGCAGAACCATAGAGATGACTGGTAACCAGACGGTCACAGTCATCTCTATGCCCATCGGAGGACCGGGCGCGACGTTATGATGTCACGCCCGGTACCCGGAATGTAAACACAGCCGCAATCGCGGCTGAAAGCATTGGATCGGTGAATTTTTTTCACAATCTAATGCTTTCCAGCCTGGAGGAGAGATGTGGGGTCTTATTGACCCCAAATCTGTCCATAAAGAGGACCTGTCACAGTGATTCCTATTACAAGGGATGTTTACATTCCTTGTAATAGGAATAAAAGTGATCAAAAAAAAATGTAAAAAAAGTGTAAAAATAAAAAAATTAAGTAAAAAAAAAAGAAAAAATAATAATAAAAAAATTTTTTAAATGCCCCTGTCCCGGTCGCTCGCGTGCAGAAGCGAACACGCATGCAAGTCCCGCCTACATATGTAAACACCGCTCAAACCCCACATGTGAGGTATCATCCCGTGCGTTAGAGCATGTGCAACATTTCTAGCACTAGATCTCCTCTGTAACTCAAAAATAGTAACCTGTAAAAAAAAAATTAAAGCGTCGCCTATGTCAATTTTTAAGTACCGAAGTTTGGCGCCATTCCATGAGTGTGCGCAATTCTAAAGCGTGACATGTTGGGCATCTATTTACTCGGTGTAACATCGTCTTTCACATTATACAAAAAATTGGGCTAACTTTTCTGTTTTGTTATTTTTGAATTCATGAAACAATTTATTTCCCTAAAAAAAGGCGTTTGAAAAATGATTGCGCAAATACTTTGCAAGAAAAAAAGTTGCAATGACCGCCATGTTATTCCCTAGGGTGTCTGCTAAAAAAAATATATATATATATATAATGTTTGGTGGTTCTGATTAATTTTCTAGCAAAAAAAATGTGATTTTTACATGAAGGAGAGAAGTGGCAAATGAGGCCTGTTGATTAAGTGGTTAAAGGAGTTGTAAAGGATTTTTTTTTTGCTGAAATGACTGTTAACAGGGTATAGAGACATAATTGTTAACGGATTCCTTTTAAAAATGATTATAAATAGATAAAAATCAATCATATAATGTACCTGTATTTTCTAGTTTAGTTTTTGCATCTAGTTTCGTTTTTGCATGTTATTTCCTGCCTCTGTGCTACACAGAGCCATAGAGCAGTGATGGTTTGGAAAACGAAACTAGAAACTAGACACACAGTAATTACACCTCATTGAAGTTAGTGACCACTTTACTGGGAGCTTTCTCTCTGTGGTCATCAGGAAACAGACAACCAGGAAGTGTGGAGATCAGAGAAGAATTACAGCAACTTGAGAGCAAAAACGAACAATGGGACATGAAAAACAGCACTGCATTAAGGTAGAGGAAGCTATTAAGATAAAAAAAAAAATTATTTACAAACCCTTTAAGTGCAAGGTTAGATTTATTTATTTGTTCTAATTCCCGTTGTTGGGCTTTAACCAGTCCCATTCCTAACACCTGCTGTAATTTAAATGCATGCTAGAAAACTGTACATATTTCACAATTGAACACAGCACACAATGTATAGCCAGCAATGTATTTTTATTTTATTTTTTGTTCTTTTCAAGACGGAACATTCGAAACATGTGCATGAGAATATAGCTAAACACATGCACAATAAGTGGCAATGTTCACAAACACAATACAACACTCCTGAACGTGTTTTAAAAGCTGTATTTATTTTTACAACACAAGCTGAAGCCCAGTGAAAACTGTCATCCATATATAATTATCAAGCAATTTAACTTGACCAGAAGGTTTTGCCGCTTCACGACCAGAGCATTATTTTGCTATGTGATACTTTAACTGGAAATTGCACGCTCATGCAATACTGCATGCAAATTACATTTTTATCTTTTTTTTTTTCACACAAATAGAGCTTTCTTTTGGTGGCTTTTTTATTTGTTTTATATAAAAAATTATAAAATACAAAATTTAGAAAAAAAAAAACAATATTTTCTATTTTCTGTTGGAGAACATATCAAATAATAATAATAATAAAAAAAAAGGCCAAAATGTAGTTTGCTTCATGTCTTTGGTAAAAATAAGTGTATAGTAATTGGTTTTGTACAAACTTTAAGCATCTGCAAACTATGATGCAGCTGTATCTTCATGGACAAGAATTTCAAGGGAATGTTTGTGGAATGTGAAATCCATGCAACAAGAATTGAGGCCATTTTGAAAGAAAAGGGGGTCCTACCCAGTATTAGTATAGTGATCCTAATGAGAAAATATAATCCAGAAGGTTAGGGTGAGAAGGGACCACAAGTGCTTTCTTTTTGTTAGTATTTGATCACCTCTTCTTTTTTTTTTTTTTTGCTCTATAAAAAAAAAAAAAAAAAACACAGACAAATATTTTTTTCCTTTCTGATATAAAACATATCCAATAAAGAAAAAAGGAAATTTAGGCCAATATGTATTTTGCTATATATTATATAATATTCTGTGATATTTTGGCAGCCAATCTGACACTTTGTGGAAACCAGTGACACGAATACAGTGATCAGTGCTAAAAATATGCACTATCACAGGGGTTAAAATTTAGGGCAATCAAGGGGTTTAACCACTTGCTTACTGGGCACATAAACCCCCTTCGTGCCCAGGTGAAATTTCAGCTTCCGGCACTGCGTCGCTTTAACTGACAATTGCGCAGTCGTGCGACTTGGCACCCAAACAAAATTGGCGTCCTTTTTTCCCCACAAATAGAGCTTTCTTTTGGTGGTATTTGATCGCCCGTGCGGTTTTTATTTTTTGCGTTATAATGAAAAAAAGAGCGACAATTTAAAAAAATATATATATTTTTTACTTGTTGCTATAATAAATATCCCATATTTTATTTTTATATTTTTTTTTCTCAGTTAAGGCCGATGCGTATTCTTCTACGTATTTTTGTAAAAAAAAAAAAAAAAATCACAATAAGTGACTGCTTTGCGCAAAAGTTATAGCACCTACAAAATAGGGGACATAATTATGATTTTTTTTTTTATATATATTTTTTTTTACTAGTAATGGCAGCGATCTGCGATTTTTATTGGGACTGCGATATTGCGACGGACACATCGGACACTTTTGACACATTTTTGGCGCCATTCACATTTATACAGCGACCAGTGCTATAAAAATGCACTAATTACTGTATAAATGTGACTGGCATTGAAGGGGTTAACACTAGGGGGTGAGGAAGGGGTTAAATGTATTGCCTGGGTGTCTTCTAACTGTGTGGGGGGAGGGGGGTGACTGGGGGAGGTGACCGATGCTGTCTCCCTATGTACAAGAGAAACAGCATCTGTCACCTCACTGACAGGACGTGAAGCTCTGCGTTTACACTCAGAGCTCCACGTCCCTGCTCTCTCACCAGATGATTGGCTTCTGCTGTGACTAATCACAGCAGAAGCGGTGCTTGCCCCCCCCCCCCCCCCCACCTTACCCGGAAGTACATAATCCCCCTATAGTGTGTGTGTGTGTGTGTGTGTGTATATGTATACATACATACATACATACATACATACACGCGCACACGGTTCTGCACAGTGCGGCCGCCCTTTTGCAGTGAATCTGCTATAGGGCAGTCGGCAACTCGTTCTAGAATACGGTTTCTCAACCAGGGTTCTTCCAGCGATTGCTAGGGGTTCCTTGACTAATGAGAAATTTCTGTCTCTCGGTAAGTTCCCACTGACACCATTGATTTTTTTGGCTATCGGTAGAGATGTGATTCTTCCCAATGACCACAAGTGTAAGGAGCATTCTTCCCACTAGGGTTGCCACCTTTTCTTCAAGCCAAACCCGAACATTTTAGTGGCCTGGTACACTTTTGGGTGCCCTCAAGGAGAGCAGTAATGCGGTGCGCAAAGCCTGCTGCAGCAGGCAGTGGGTGTGGCCAAATTGTACTTGCTGACATCATCGGCCTGCTCCACAGTGATGCCGAACCTGCCCCCAGATAGCTGCCTACAGCTCCCGAATGGCAACAGATTTGTGTGTGACTATCTTGGTTACATGGGGAGCCACAGCCTGGCCTGAGTAATGTGTCCAGGTTTCAGTCCGCCTGAAAACTGGACAGATGATTTAAAACCTGGACTGTCGAGGTGAATGGCAACCCTAGGAGCTTCCCTTTTTGGGTGGAGCTCTGCTCTAAGCAGCTACAGCAACAGGTTTCTTTTCCTTTTGTGTTTGAATCATAGGAAAAGGCTGCTATGGACAGCTTGGTCTGCATGTAAATGTGGAGAAAATTATTAGTAAAGGCATGTAAAAAAAAAAAAAAAAAGGAAATAAGGCCTCGTTCATACATAGTCTGGTCTGAATAAAGTGTCCGGGTTTCAGGCAGTCTGAAACCCGAACGCATGATTCCAAACCCGACAGGTGGCAACCCTACTAATAATTTCCCCCTGAGAATGGAGTTATTTCAAGGGTTTATCTGTGTTGAAAAGGTTGAGAAAAGCTTCTCTAGAGGCCTTTACTGGCATGCTGGTAATAATTAGTGTTGCTCACGAATATTCGTATTGCGAATATTCGGCTCGAATATTGCATATTCGAGTATTCGCGATATATTCCAAATTTCGCGGTGAATATTCGCTATTTCGAATATTCGTATTTTTTCAATTTTTTTTTAGAATAGATCACATCCTAGAGATCCCCATCAACGTCTAAAAGCATTGCTGATATGATTAGAGACCTTGGGCCGAGTAGCTGCAGCGATCATTTTATATTGCCGAAAAATCGCAATGCGATTATTCGGCAATAGCGATAAAGCGCAATTATTTTCGAGAAATTCGCAATATTGTTTTTAGCTAAAATAACACATATATTCAATTTCAGAGTGTTACTGTCGAAATTCCGCAATCAATTTCTCATTCGCATTTTTGCGAAATTACGATAAAATATCAAGAATATTCTGAGCCAAACAGAGTGCTCCTTCCGCATTTGCCGAATATTCGCAATTATTTTGTATTGTAATATATCACGAATATTCTGAGCCAATCAGAGTGCTCCATTCCGCATTTCTCGAATATTCGCAATTATTTTGTATTGTAATATATCACGAATATTCTGAGCCAATCCGAGTGCTCCATTCCGCATTTCTCGAATATTCGCAATTATTTTGTATTGTAATATATCACGAATATTCTGAGCCAATCAGAGTGCTCCATTCCGCATTTCTCGAATATTCGCAATTATTTTGTATTGTAATATATCACGAATATTCTGAGCCAATCAAAGTGCTCCATTCCGCATTTCTCGAATATTCGCAATTATTTTGTATTGTAATATATCACGAATATTCTGAGCCAATCAGAGTGCTCCATTCCGCATTTCTCGAAATTTCGCAATTATTTTGTATTATAAAATATCACGAATATTCTGAGCCAATCAGAGTGCTCCTTCCGCATTTGCCGAATATTCGCAATTATTTTGTATTGTAATATATCACGAATATTCTGAGCCAATCAGAGTGCTCCTTCCGCATTTCTCAAAATTTCATTTGCATTCGCAATTCGCATTCGCAATAGCGAAATTTCGCAATCATTTCATTTCCAAAAAATATCACGAATATTTGTATTTAGCGAATATATCTCGAATATTCGAGATATATCGCGAAATCGAATATGGCATATTCTGCTCAACACTAGTAATAATCAACAATGTATATCTGGAGGGAAATTTGGTTCTTTTAGTCCCTTCTCACCATAACATCCACAGTTATACTTTTTCATTGGGTCCCAAGCCCTACTTCATAGAAGCCATGGTTCTCACACACCGAGCTGATAATAACCAGCAAGTCAAAAACGGCTGTATGCAATTTAGAATAAATGGCTGTATAAATGTATCTGTACTATACACCAACAATTCTGGATGTACGGTTGGCTACTGGGGTGTAATAATTTGCACACCTCCACCCGCTATCCTCAAATAAGTAATAATTTTCTGATTTTGGGATATGTGATTGCCTTCTCTTCATAGAGGTTCTTCTATAGTGTTCCTAATAAAATGCTTGGTGGGTGTGCAGTTTGGATTGAGTAAAGAGATTTTTTCATCCTTTGTGCTGCGTGTCCATATACATAATGTCTGGAAATATCCATCCCCATATACAAATACATTCAACAACTATAAATAGAAGCAAGAATAATAAATATAACAGATTCCAATATTATTAACATTAAAATCACGTGAAATACTATTTTAAATCCAAAGGGCATAGCCCCCTTATGGCTTCAATTTTTTTTAGAGTGTATGTCCAGACAAAACATTTATTTTCTTAATTTTGGATAGAGTGGGGGGAAAGATGCTATCTTGTGCTCTGTTCAGCTGACCATAAAATACACAATCTCATTGCATTGATCTTCTTTAGGCTCTGTTCACACTTCCGTGACCTAAAAGTCATGCAACTTTAACGTGACTTGGGCGCAACTTCAATGAATGCCTGTGTAATCTTCCTGTAATGTCGGATCCAAATCGCATCAATTAAGACGAGGCTCTGACTTGGAGGGGACTTCCATAAAGCCCCCTTTCACACTTGTACGACTTCAAAGTCGCACGATTTTACCGCGATTTCAATGAATGCCTGTGTAAGTGGCATCAAAATCAGACCAAAGTAGTGCAAGGACTACTTTGAAGTCGGCACTACTTAAAGTCGTGCCAGTATGAATGGTGTTCATTGAAAATAATGGAGAATGTCTTGTCATACGATTTTGCAGTCCAAAATCGTGGGACAAGTTGTATAAGTGTGAAAGGGGACTAAAGTCTATGGGCACAAGTCTGATAGAAGTCGCCTTGAATTAATTCAGGCAGTGGTGGCCGCTCCATTAGGGGCGCCACCCCCCAATCCATACGCCCAATGTCGTCGCTATTGGGGTGTGGCCTGCATTAGATGGCACCCGCCAGAGGCGTGACAGCTGCTGCTACACACTGTACTATATTGCTTGCAGAGCTGCAGTGGAGTGGTTGCTGTGGAGGCTGCCTGTAACACTCCCCAGACCATTGGCCTTGCTAGGATTGGTGTCACCTGGTGCGGTATATTAATTTTTTTTAGTGGTTCCCATCGGGACCCCCGGGCCCCTTACATGTGTAATGCCTGTACCCCCCTGATGGCGACCCTGCCTGTCACTATACAACCCCAACCTGCCACTATATTACCCTTTACTATCATTAACAGGGGCTGGTTTGGGGGTGACCCCTATGGCTGTGCCCTGGGCAGGCTAGACAGGACGGGGGGGGGGGGGTAGGGTGAGGTGACACCAAGTTTTACTGCACCAGGTGACACCAACCCTAGTGACTGCACTGCACTGCACTCTAATCTCCATGCAGGGTGCCGGATGCATGGATTTCAATGTTTTTTTTTTGTTTGTTTTTTTAGAAGCACATGATTGGAGCCTGAGGTTTTAATTGGTTTTAAAAAAGGGTGGGCCCACTCAGTTGTGTGACATTATCAAATTAATATTCGCTAATGTCTTCCTGCTTCTCCTCCCAGTTAATCAGTAAGCGAGTCCCGAGACCTGATTGGCCAGGGAGTCTCAGGACTCCCAGTCATTTGGGTATCAGAACCCACTTCCTGTTCAGCCGGGGGAGAAGAAACGGCCCTGGCTCCTTCCTTGGCAAACTGGAGCGAGGAGCAGGGGGCGCCAGGGCAGCAACAGCATTTCGAGGAGCCCTACCTTGTATTCCAGCACCACCGCGCCACCTCGTCATCGGAAGATAAGGCCATGGATCGCCACCTTCCCATCCGGAGGGGGTTTGTTTGCCGCCCCACAAAATATTGAGCACCAGCCGCCACTGAGTACAGGAGCCTTTTCTAAAATCGAAGCGACTTTAGTAGTGCTAATTAAGACGGCTCTCATTGACTAACATGGGATTTCACATGTCAGATCCAAAGTCCTGGCAGTGTAGTGCAAAGGCCTACCTTAATTGTTACAACTGCAATGAATTGTTTAGGTTTGTCCTCAAACTACGTAAGTACCGTTAGGCCTAAAAGAGATTGTATAGTGTATAGCCAGCTTTAGATACATTTCCTCCTGTCCTAACAACAATGGTTTTACCAGACAGGAAGTAAGTGGAAATCTCCAACAGTAACACAGATAGAAATAATTTTTTTTATTTTTATTACTAGTACCCGTCAGCTTTGTATTGCGGTCTGTAACCCTGTTGAAGATTTCCCCCTCAATTCCTATCTGATGAAACCATTTTCACCATGAAATACTTCCCAACATATCAATCCCAGTCCCCTAACACTGTCACCCCCCTAATGCCCACACATAACAGGACCATTCTCCGGATGGTCCCACCCATTCTGAGCTGACCCTTCCACGATCATACCTACATTCTGGTTAGTTCCTCCCCCTAACCATGCAGGAACCCCCCACTTGCATCTGCAACCTGCCTCCGTTAATACTTTTTTTTTTTTTTTTTAGATGCTGACCATGCTCGGTAATGCATATAGGGGTGATGGCGTGATTCCAGGGCACAAAATCATTGGGACAAGGGACTTGGATGCAGGACTGTCACAGCAAATCCAGGACAGTTGTCATCTATGCTTGGAGAGTAAAGACACTTTTTTTTTTCATTCAACCTGTTGACAGCTCAGGTCAGAGCCGCTGTACTAACAATCAGGGAGCCAGTCGGCAGACCTTTTCCGGTCATGACCCTTCGACAGCTTCTGTCACACCGGCTGCCATACACGCAGGCTGAATTTCGGTTTCTATTGAACCGGCCAATGACGCCCAACATTTAGCCCTTGTGTGTACTACAATTAAGTGAGTGGAAATCTCTCCAATGAACCCACTGACTTCTAATCCTTCCTATTCTATCCAAAGCTAGAAAGTTTTGGCCGGACATATACTCTAAGTTGTCTCCAAAAAAACATCTGAGAATTGAGACAAGACAAGAGCATGTTACAACATCAGATGTGAGAAATCCCAGAAGCTCGAATTATTCCTCAAAATGTGTTTATGCCACAGTCCCACTCCTGCTAATCTTCAAACTGCATTTTTCGCCAGTGAAGAATATTCTTTATCCTTCCAAATATGGCAATTTTCAATGAAACATCTGGTGGAAGTAAAAAACATCAGGAATACATCTCACATTTATATACAAAGATAAAGATAACGCCATGCAAAAACAAGAGGATGACTCCAAATAAATAATGAAAGCTTATTCTCAAACACCTCCTGTATTTTTCACAGCAGAATCTAAAGTCAACTTGTTTTATAATTTCACTGCTTTAAAATAAGATTCTGTTGCCCCATGGAGATCGAGGTCCGTACGGTCATTCCAGAGTAGCCCATTGGCAAGGACTCTTTTCTTGGTGGTCTGAATTTAGCTCGAAACTGCCAGAAGACTTCTTTGACTTTCTTTCGGAAATGATTGCCAACAATGACGTATAGGAGTGGGTTGATACAGCTGTTGCTGAAGCCGATGTAGGTTGATATTTGGTTTCCAATCTCAAGAGCATGGGCCCAGCTACAAGACTCGAAGTCTCCTCCCATTTCTAATGTATCAAAGAAGGTAATGACATGGAACGGAAGCCAGCATAGCACAAAGGCTAAGAGTACAGAGAACACCAACCATGTGGCTTTCTTCTCATTGTTGATTTCTTTGAATTGCTGCATGGTGTTGTTCCTTAGGACTTTTATAATTTGGAAGGTGCAGAACCCAATGACGACTGCTGGGATGAAGCCACCAAAAAGGTTCATGAGAATATTTGAGGCGATGCTCCAGTTCTCATGTGGGGGTAATATGACGCAAGATGTGGTGTTAAAGTCAGGAAGGAATATCACCTTCCGGAATATGACTTTGGGCAAACTGACTAGCACTGCAAAAATCCAGATCATGGCGCAGATAATCTTAGCACAACCAGTTCTTCTCATCCTTCCAACGGACATGGTCTTCACCAGGGCCAGATAGCGATCAATGCTGACCATCATCAGAAAGTAGACGCTACCGTAGAGATTCAGTTGGATCAAGGAATTTACAGTGATGCAGAGGAAGCTTCCGAATGGCCAGTTGAACTTGTTAGAAATGTAAATGGCCCAGAATGGTAGGCCACTGACAAAGATGAGATCCGCGGCGGCCATATTACCCAGGTAGATCTCTGCCACAGTGCAGCGGCTTTTATGAAGCAGGAAGATTGAAATGACAAATACGTTTTCCACGAAGCCCAAGGCAAAGATGAACCACATGTATGCTGGCTGGTAGGCATAGAGCCATTCAAGTCCCTCTGGTGCTAAGCAGATCCTTACATCTGACATGGTGTTATTCTTCTGGCTTATATTGAAGAAAGGAACTGTTGTCATCATCGTTAGATTGTTGGTGTTGAGTGCCATTTTTTTCCTGGGAAAATAAATGAAAAATGTATGAATCAATTTTATATTTTTGAATCCAATTTGTCTTTGCTGGTCTACCTATAAATCATATATCTGTATGAGAGTAACTAAAAGTGGACACACACATTACAGCTTGGTTGAATAATCTCGCTGTATAACCTGCCTAATGCCGTGTACACACGATCGGAAATTCCGACAAGAAAAGTCCGACGTGAGCTTTTGGACGGAAATTCCGACCGTGTGTATGCCCCATCGGACTTTTGCTGTCGGAATTTCCGCCAACAAAAGATTGGAAAATATTGCCATTGAAAAATTCGCTTGTCTGTATGCAATTCTGACGTGCGTAAAACTATGCATGCTCAGAATCAAGCCGAAGTGCCGAACTGCCTATTGAACTTCATTGATCTCGGCTCGTTGTACGTCACCGCCTTCTTGAAGGTCAGAATTTCCGACAGCATTTGTGTGACCGTGTATATGCAACACAAGTTTGAGCCAACATTCCGTTGGGGAAAAAAAACATGGTTTTCTTGTTGGAATTTCCGATCGTGTGTACGCAGCATTAAATTTATCGATAGTTATGTAACAAGGACCTACCTAAAAAGCCATTTAATTTAGATTGTCAGATAGTCCCTCACACTACATATGCTATAATCGTCAAGAACACCTTTGGGATGAATTCTCCAACATCAGTGCCTGACCTCACAAATGCGCTTCTGGAAGAATGGTCAAACATTCCCATAGACACACTCCTAAACCTTGTGGACAGCCTTCCCAGAAGAGTTGAAGCTGTTATAGCGGCAAAGGGTGGTTCAACTCAATATTGAACCCTACAGACTAAGACTGGGATGCCATTAAAGTTCATAGGCGTGTAAAGACAGGTGTCCCAATACTTTTGACAATGAAGTGTGATTGCTGGTAGATTCTGGTACAACAGATTGTACAACCAGTGATTTGTAGAGGAACCATTGCTCACAGCTTCCACGCTTCCTGCACTCCATAGAGTTGCAATGTCGATGAATAAAGTTTGCACACTGATGATGTCACTGGTCTCAGAAAATTTTATTCAGCCATACAAAAAATGTAAGTTGTCCCCTCCAAAAGACCGTTCTTTTCTGCCATGTTTCCCCTCCAAAAGACCGTTCTTTTCTGCCATGTTTCACCCTTACAAGCTTAATCATAGGGAGTATCATAGAGAGTCAGGGTGTCATAGTAACATGGAGAGTATCTCCAGGCGCGGAGGAGTTCTGCTTGTATGGCTGAATACAATTTTCTGAGCCCAATGACATCATTGTTGTGCAGATTGTGCAACTCAGTTGTAATGTGTGTGGCTGGCTCAAATATGCTGTAGATAGGAAAACCTCTTCCTGAGATTAAATGACAATAAAACATCTGTACATGTTTCCATAAACTGGGCACTTTGGAGACTCCCCGGGATTTTTACACTTTTGCATATGAATCAGCGTAAAAGTAGTACTCCAGGCAACGTTTTTTTCCCTAATTTTGGACATAGTAAGGAAGGGTTAAAATCTCACGTAAGCCTTAACGTGTAAATGTAAGTTCCCATATTATTAACCCCTTCCTGATAACTGCCCTTTAAATGGGTTTTGTTCCCGGGTGGTGAAGCAGCTTTCAAATCACATGACTGCTGTGACCTGGCTCTCATACCTGTCACATGATCAGAAGCTTGTCCCATTGGCTCTTGATCAGGAGTTGTGTTGGAGAGAGCGCAGACTGCATGCTGGGAGCATACAGTGAATGTGCCCTCAACAGCTTTAACCACTTCAGCCCCGGACCATATTGCTGCTCAATGACCGGGCCCCTTTTTGCGATTCGCCACTGCGTCGCTTTAACTGACAATTGTGCGACGTGGCTCCCAAACAAAATTGGCATCCTTTTTTTCCCACAAATAGAGCTTTCTTTTGGTGGTATTTGATCACCTCTGCGGTTTTTATTTTTTGCGCTATAAACAAAAATAGAGTGACAATTTTGAAAAAAAATGAATATTTTTTTACTTTTTGCTGTAATAAATATCCCCCAAAAAAAAAAATATATATATATATCCTCAGTTTAGGCCGATACGTAATCTTCGACATATATTTCATAAAAAAAAATAAAAATCGCAATAAGCGTTTATTGATTTGGTTTGCGCAAAAGTTATAGCGTCTACAAAATAGGGCATAGTTTTATGGCATTTTTATTAATATTTTTTTTTTTTACTAGTAATGGCGGCGATCAGCCATTTTTTTTTTTGTTGGTACTGCGAGATTATGGCGGACACTTTTGACAAATTTTTGGGACCATTGGCATTTTTATAGCGATCAGTGCTATAAAAATGCATTGATTACTATAAAAATGCCACTGACAGGGAAGGGGTTAAGTATGTTCCCTGGGTGTGTTCTAACTGAAGGGGGGGGGGGTGGATTGACTGAGGGAAATGACTGATCGCTGTTCATACATTGTATGAACAGAAGATCAGGCATTTCTCCCCTGACAGGACCGGGAGCTGTGTGTTTGTCAGTTATATATTTTTTTGCATTGTTACTTTTTATTTTTATTTTAAATATAATTCTTTAGGCCCCTTTCACAAATGCGGAACGTATGTCCGCTTTTTCATTCATCCATTTACGGATGAAAAAGGGACATACATTGATCCCTATGGGATAGCGGGTGTTAGCGGATGAACATCTGCTGACACCCAATCACATCCGGGTCCACATTGCTCCGATTCTGCAGATGGAGGAAATACTATTTTTCCATCCGTCATCGGATCCGGTGAACACGGGCAGACAGCGGAGGCTCACAGGGCGGATCATCACGGATCCGTCCCATGTGAAAGGGCCCTTATACAAAGATTTTTTTTTAGTTATAACAGAACATACAAACAATGTCAACATCAAGAGAAGGAATTAACCTATGTTACAGTAAAACGCAAATCTAACCATCCGACCAAACAAGAAAAAGCCAAAACAAACAAATAGAACCTGCAGCATATCAAATACAATTTGTTGAATTAGAAATATCAACCCACAAAAAAAAAATTAATAGTTAAGAATATTAATACTATTGTTAAAAAAAAATAAGAGACCTCTCCCCCGACCCCATCCCCTCTGGGTTACGAGAGAGAAAGAAAAGAGAAAAAAAAATAGGGAAAGAAAAACTAAACTATCTTACTTAAAAATGTACACAGACACCCCCCCCCCCATTTATTATTATTTTTTAATTAGGAGCCCCATTGGGGGGGCTTTGGTGAGTTATCAGGGGTCTAAACACCTCTGAGATTTCACCCTTGAGACAGAGAAAGGAGATTAAGGACACAGCCCTCAATTTCCACCTCTGCAGCCTCAGTAGTACAGAATGAATAGACAGGAATCGTTCTGTATAGAGCTTTCTGTTCATTCACAAACTGAAGCATAGTAAACACAGTTTACTATGCTTAAGTTATGAATGGCCGGAGTGATTGGTTCTGATCACTAACTCTGTACATTCAGAAAAAGAGGGGGGGGAATAAATATGTCTTCTACAGTCTCCATTTTGCTACATCTTGGAGGGACGAAGAAGAAGCTGGATAAGAGGGGCAGCATATAGAGGAACCGATCCCCTCCATTTTCCTCTTGCAGTCGCTGAATGCCTGTGGGAGAGGAGGAGGAGCAAGCTTTTTAGCAGCTGCAGAAGGAAAATTGAGGGGATCAGTTCCCCTATTTGCTGGAAATGTTATAAAGATGTATTTAACATGTATTGCCGTAGTGTCTCCCAGTGTTAGTTCTCCCGCAACCCGCTAAAGAGCTGACTGGGGCAGACTGACGCTGGTTGAGTCTGGTAGTGGAAAACGTCTTAAGGTTGGAGAGTGAAGTTTGCAGAGTGGGGATATGTCCACCGATGAAGTTGGAAGGATGTCTTTATATGGTAATTTCCTGGGTGGAGCTGACATCCTGTGACATCAGGTCCTGTTGGTATGATAATAAAAAGAGCGAGACAGAGGACTCCCAGGCAGTCATGCTGGCGGAGCTGAGAACGAAGGATGGTGATGTCTTTTTACTTGAATGAATTGGAAATCGAATGATTGGTGAGTGGATTGTTAGCTAAGATTGGATTGGATTGGAATAAATGCTTATAGAGTGCTGAATGCGAGTTGTGAAACTCGTGTCTAAGCGCTTACCAACAAGCTGGGGGTATCCAATTCCCAGGAGCTAAGATAAGAGACTAGGACATCTAAGTGAAAGAGGTGAACAAGCAAGAAGTGAACAGAAATATAAAAAAAGAGGGTAGGGGAGGGGGGGGCAGGACACAAGGAGCCTATCCCTACTCCCTGGTCATGGACCGCAGCCTGGGATTAGGGCAGCGTCCTGTTAAGAGCTTGGTTGGCCAAGTCTCTATCCGTAGGCTTGTGAAAAAGGCAGTGTTTTCAAGCCTTTACGGCCATCAAGGAGGAGGATGCTCGGAGCTGATGAGGGAGCTGGTTCCAAAGAGAATTACCCAGTGTTTGGAACCTGGCGGCCACCCTTTGAAGCTGAGTGACTAGGTTGAATAATCGCTAACAGGGCGTCAGTTGAACGAAGCTCTCTGGGTGAACAGTAGTGTTGTGTCATGTTTGATAAGTACATTGGGCCTAGTTGCCAATAGGCCCGAAACACCAGACAGAGAGTCTTGAACTCGACCCGTTTTGCTATCGGGAGCCAGTGTAGATCCTTAAGCACCGGGGATGTGATTCCGCCTTGGGCAGTTTGTGACTAGTCTTGCCGCGTGGTTCTGTGTGATCTGCAACCGTTTTGTCCACTTCTGTGGGAGCCCTAGAAAGAACACGTTAGAACAATCTAGCCTAGTGTGGATAAGTCCATGAACTAAGATCATACGGTTGTTCTGAGTGAAAAGTTTCTTAATTTTCCGTAATAATTGCAGATGATAGTTGGCTGATTTTATGCAATATTTTGCGTGAGGTATGAAGCTTAGTTCAGCATCAAAAATGGTACCCAGATTTTTTACCTGCTTAGCTGGAGTTGGGACAGGGCCGAACGAGGATGGCCAGGCAGGTAAAAAGGTAGAATTGGCCTGTGGGCCGATCAGCAAAAGCTCAGTTTTGTCGGCGTTAAGGCCTAGCCTGTTTGTGTCCATCCATTGTTGGATGTTAGATAGTCCCTTGTTCAGCTGGTCTGGCAGCCTAGACCAGTGATGGCAAACCTTGGCACCCCAGATGTTTTGGAACTACAATTCCCATGATGCTCCGCTATACTGCAGAGTGCATGAGCATCATGGGAAATGTAGTTCCAAAACATCTGGGGTGCCAAGGTTCGCCATCACTGGCCTAGACCATAGCTGGTAATGAGGTCGGCGAGTGGGCGCATACAGCAGTTAAAGAATAGGGGAGAAAGGGCAGGTACCCCGCAAGGCAATGGCTGGGTGTTTGAGCGGGACAACTCAATTTTTATGGAGTGTGTTCTTTCGGACAAGAAGGATCTAATCCAATTTAACACTGGGTCCTTGCAGCCAAATAAGGATTGCATTCTAGAGAGCAGGATAGAATGGTCAATGGTATCAAACACCGTGGAGAGGTCCAAGAGCACCAAGGCTGTGGACCCCCCCCCCCTGGGTCGCGGACACCCAGCAGAATTTCCCTCATATCTAGGGCGGACATCTCTGTGCCGCGCCCGGGTCGAAAACCCAACTGGCAGTCATGGAACAGACTGTGTGACTCGAACTGCTCCTGCAGCTGGATAAACACAACCTGCTTCAGGACCTTAGATAGAAAAGGCAGTAGAGAAATGGGGCGGTAGTTGGTGGGGTCCAAGCACACTTTTTTCAATAATGGAAGTATGATTGCTCTCTTGAATCTAGATGGCACTATACCCAGAGTGGGAGGAGGCTAGATGTATACCACAGTTGGTATTTCTGTAATCTTGGTCGGTTGTTAGCCACCTGAAAGGGCGCTACTTTGTTCAATGATTTTTTGAGCCTAAATTCAAAATCATCCAAGGCACGCTCTAATTGGAGAACACCTTCTTCGAGATGCATTATTTCATTGAGACGAAATGTGTGCTTATTTAGCTGAGATTTGTCTGTGTGCTCTGCATACAGCCAACATTTCCACCTCACCGCCACCCCTCCTGTCCAGGTGTACATGCTCTCTGGAGCATGGGGCTGGGTTGCAATCCTTTGTAGATACGCCCCTGCTTCTGATGGAAACTACAAGTGGCCTTTTCAACACACATTACTTAGTATATATACGCACGCACGCACCCGCACTCTCACACACTGTATAATTTAAAAAAGACAAAATGAATAATAATTACCTTTGATGTAATAATATAAATTCCCTTTCCCAACATTGAGGGGGAAAAAAAAAAAAACACTTTTTATGATGTTTGCTCAAAGCTAGCATTGCTCATAAGATAAGTATGCAATATCCAAAATCCTGTTTTCAAACTCAGGATGTAACAATGACACTAAATTATTTATGCAATAATAAAATCCAATAAAAAAAAAAAAACACAAAAAAGCCAATTAAAATAACCACATTTCCACATATTCCAGCTCACAGGGATGACGTTTGCATAAACATCACATGAATCTGTGTCCTTTACAAAAAAAGAAACTGGTCATTTAGTCAAGAAAATTATTATTATTTTTTCTCTCAAGTTTTAGCTGGGAAAACATCTTATGTTATATTACCACATACAATGTCAAAAGTGGAAAAGCGACCCTGCATCTTGCGGTAACAAGTCATGCACGCATGGCGTATTGTGATGCTAATTATTTTGAATGGCACCCCAACGCACTGCAAAAACATGGTAATGCACTACCTTGCATTGCGGTGCAGTGCATTGGTAAAAGTGCTGCAGGTCCAGTTTTCTTACAGTTGTGGTGTGCTGGATGCCAATTCAACTGAATGGGCTGCCTTAATGCACCACAATGGATTGACATGGTATTAATGACGCCATCTTTGTACAGTCAACTTCAGATTTATCAATACTATGTAAGACGAGGACTCACCAAAATTATGCAATTTGTATGCAATCAAACATGTCCTTAAAGCGGCGTTCCTCCCAACTATGCAACTAGGTCTTAAACTACAGACCACCCCCCTCCTTATTTGAGATTATATATGTAGATAATTTTTTTTATTACCCTTTTTGAAGTACAAAAGGTGTACTTCGGTCCCAACCTCGCCAAAGCAAGGTACGTAATTTCCTCTTCTGCCTAGGGCCAGCCGCCTCCCCCCCCCCCCCCACACTGCCTTCTGAGACCTGTGTGTGTCCGACTCCCAGAAGATGACAGGGCCATTCAGAAAGCGCCACACGACTCACGTGGAGGGCTCCACTGCTAGTTTCCCTTAGTTGCAGTGGCCACATCTGCATCCGAACACATAGACGAATCAGATTCAGGGGCAGACATCGCAGGATCCCTGGACAAGTGCCCTTATAAAAAGTCAGCAGCTACAGTATTTGTAGCTACGGACTTTAAAAAAAAATCTGACAATACAATCTGCTGGTTATGCAATAAAATGAAGTACTGAGATCTTGAGGATTGTAGAATTCAGCTTTACCTGCTTTGGAAAACGGCATACATGTGTAAGAACAGCATTACAGTAGAGAGCAGAGAAGAAAAAAAACTTCCTTACTGTGCATAAACACTTAGACACTAGTATATCACTACAGCGCCATCTATAGTTTGGAGTGCATAGTACATGCTGTTGCACTTCCAACACAATCAACTTTAGTTTTACCAAACCTTTGTAACATGGGGGCCTTCATAAACTATGCAGTACATTTTTATTCAATCTGCTGGACCTTTGCACTAAATAGTTGTTGGTAGATCTGATTTTACCATCTACTTTAGATTGTGACTTGTGTGTCAAATTTAAAGAGGAAGTAAACCCCCAGGGGCAACTTTCACCTACAGGTAAGCCTAGATTAAGACTTATCTGTAGGTGCTTGCAATATTATTTTTGCAATTTCCCCCAAGCGACGACTTCAACGCCGTATACGCCGTCTTGAAAGGGCACTTGTGGGTTTAACCAATCTTTTTTAATGGGGCGTGTCCTATGCCTACATAATTTTGCTGATAGGTGTCCCTCATTCCCATCTCAAAAAGTTGGGGGTATGCAGTTACAGGGTGGCTATGTAAATTCTCTATGGTCCTATTGTCTGTAGGAATGTAGCCACCCACTCTTGCTCGCTCCTGAGATGAATTTTTGGACTACGAGATTTGTAGTGTGCTCAGCATATAGTGCACATGACCACAACTAACCTGCTCATTCCTAATGAATGGAAGTGAGGGGAAAAAGAACAGGTTTGGGGCTCATGGAGGACATTACAAAATTATTTTAGTTTAGTAGTAGATGCGTATGGAATGGATTATGTACCCCCCCCCCTCCTTTCATGACCATACCAGGGGATATGGCACAGAGCAGCCACCCTTCCACAGTATATCTGCATGGAGCAGTCGCAAAGTGGTTAATGATATCAGTGACTGTCACTTTAAGAGTCCCACATTTCCGGCTTGGGGTGAAAGTTGCGTTAGGAAGAGTTTAGGGGTGCCACAAGAGATTTGACTGTAATGTGTAACATAATATCCACTGGATTTGAAGAACAAAGCGTCTCCCCGCAGGGACGTAGTCCCAAGCGAGAGGCGAGCACGCTGACTAACCCCCAGCCAGAACGGCTCAGATGATGGGGGCAAGCTTACTGAGGAGGAACAGGAAGTGAGAAATTCAGACAAAGAAAAAACAACATTTAGAAGGGAAATCAAAGGAAAAAGTAAGTGAATCAACAATGCTTAAAGGAACCTATTTAGAAAATTAAAAAAAACGAACCTTTACAACCCCTTTAAAACCCCATCCTATCTACTCCACCCACAGTCTCTCCGAGTCCATTTTATCTTTTTGAGGACCCATTTATTTATTATGCTACTAATGTGCTTTGTTGTAACTTGGCACACGATGAAAGTGCAACTCATTTTCCATGCATTTCAATTAGAGAAGTTAACATTCATGGTCTGCCCTAAGAAAATGGAAGAAAGCCTCTACACATCATTTTATCGTTGGCATGTTTTCTGATCCAAGAAAGTGAAGAAGATTGTCACCATACAGAACGAGGGTCCTTGTTAACCAACTGCGTGTTCACGCATGTTTACAGAAAGCTCTATTTGTGTGGAAAAAAAAGGACATCAATTTTGTTTGGGAGCCCCGTTGCACGACCGCACAATTGTCAGTTAAAGACACACAGTGCAGAATCTGAAAAAGTGGCCTGGTCTTTGGCCAGTCAAATGGTCTGGGGCTGAAGTGGTTAAAGCAGAACTCCAGCCAAAACCTTTTTTTCGAGTTTTGTGAAGATACCAATGGTCTTGACCCTCCATCCTGACGATTCTGTGTACAGGCTTCTTAAGAACAACATTATTTGAGTTACTGAACATGCGCGGTAACTCAAAATAGCATTAAATTGCAGGTTTCATGGCCGTGAATGGGGGGCCCCTGCATATGTAGAGGTTGGGCCTGGACAGACCATACAGGGAGGTGGTCGTGATAGGCAGTTCCTACATATTTAAAGACGGGTCGGCTGGGTTGGACCAGCCAGGAAAGTTGTCATGATTTTTGTGTGCCCACCGGAAAGTGGGCAGATGAAATCAGATCTGTGGGCAGCGTTAACAGGATCTTTGGATCGGGTCCATAATGTAGGCAAGTAGGGTTTTAGCTAGAATTAGGATGGGCAAACATCTGTCAAGTTTTTATTTCTGGATATTTAAACCAATTTCCTATCCTTGTGACAGCACAAAAAAAAAATTAATTGGAGAGAAGGAGTCATGGGAGCAAGAAAATCCATTCAGTTACTATAAACTGACAGAGGTTCTATCCATTTTACTGAAAATAAATGTTTTGTTGTAGTCTCTGTCCCTGCCAATGAGATTTCTTATTACTTCATGTTTTGACTGCTTAGCAGAAACACAAGATCTCTGTCTTTCTTACTAGCAGAATGGTGATCTGCCTTGTTTACATAGGCAGACTGCCATCTTGTGTCTCTACAAACAATCACCGGGACATTGTGTCCGCCGGACCTGCTGATTGGCTCCCGTGTGTGTCCAATTGCGCCCCAGACCCTGAAGAAGGAACGTACAGGTACATGATATTGTGCTCGAGGGCCAACCCTGCCGCAGGATATGTAGTGGTCCTTAAGTGGTTAAAGCAGAATTCCAAGAACTCAGCCCCTTTATAAAAAGTGAAGGCACACTATGAGTTAGGTCCAAGGAGTGGCATGACATCTTCTGGACTTATCTATATTATTCACATCTGGCAGTTTTATTGCATTACCAGAAGACGGCCATCACAGTCTTCTCACGAGCCTGTCGCTTGATGCTTCAGGTCTAAGAATTAGTCGTCGCAGCTGCTATGCCCCACCCCTCCCCTCCCCTAAGGAATGTCACACTTTTTTTTTTAGACGCTTTATTTATTTTTTGTGAAATCACCTTGAAACCGTGTAGCTAAATGTCACTGGGTTTTAAGAACTTGTGGTTCTGACACGCTAGGGGACAACATTCTAAATTTCTTGGTGTCACACAAAGGAAATGGAAATGGAAATTCAGTTATTTTTTGGACTGAACATAAGCCAATGTACTCGGAAAAACGGACATCCACAACAAACAATAATCATACTTGGAAATCATATCATCAGTGGGGGGTTGATTTGAAAGGACTTTTAATAACAATGAAGAAAAAACAAGTAAGCGTTTAAAGGAACACTAAAGTCAGTTTTTTTTTTTAAATAACAAACATGTTATACTTACCGAAAGGAGGGTAAACTGCGCTTAGGATAGTATATAAGGGTGATGGGTTAAGGTATTGTAGGCGACTGCTGCCCCCCCTAAATATAACTCCCCTGAGGGAGTATAATGGAATAAATGGACAAAAAGTGGGGGTAGTGGCGCTGTCGCTGATGTGTTGTATAACTAGCCCGATATATAACCACTCGGTTGATATATAGGTTCTATTAGGGCAACATTCCCTGTGTTAAATATCTGCCTGATAATTATGATGGTGAGTATGTTACTCTGGGTCACAGACAAAAGATGTATGTCGGTGTTGCTACATAGCATGAGTATAAAATGCAAAGTATACTATAGGTGGATAAGATGTCCACACCCTGCTTCCCACAGTAGGAAAATTGTGGTTAAAAACCTTACAAAGCCTAGTTCATATATACATATGAGCAAAGTCCCGTAATCAAATGAAAAAAAGCAGTAAGTACAGGTGGTGTCACAAAGACATAAACGCATATAATACAAAAGTCCATAAAGCAGATATAATCAAGTTTGTAGTGAAAAGTTCAGGGTGCACCTATGTGGGTAGGTGATCTTAACAATGCATCAAGGTAAGATGGGAGAATGGGAAAGTCGTGGTATAAAAAGGCTGTCACACTTGTATAAGGGAGTTATCTATAGGACCTTCCAGGATCTGAAGGAGGAGTTTGATATCCCGCAACATTCATTCTTTACCTACCTCCAGGTAGGACATGCCCTCGAAGCCCAGTTCAGGATACAAAAATTAAAGTGGAATAAAATGATTATACTTCAAAAGTTAGTTACAGGGGGCCCAACTGAGGGCCTCATATCTGAAATGTATACACAGATATCCAAAAAGATGAACACAGGGAGACACCTGCTTAAAGTAAAAGAAAGTTGGGAGGAAGATCTAGGTGAGATATCGCAAGAACAATGGAAGAGAATATTAGAGATGGGATCAAAGGTTTCACTTTCACCCCCTCAGAAAATCTCCCACCTGATGTTGATAAACAGAGCTTATTACACACCTAGCCGGCTATTTAAATTTGGTAAAAGACCAGATGACAAGTGTCCTAGATGCCAGGAGCATGGTGACCTAGTACACATGGTGTGGCGCTGCCCGAAGTTGGTACGATACTGGGAGGGAGTGCTGGACACCCTAAGAGATACATTTGGAATCCCACTGGAGATGGAGGCCACACTGTGCGTACTGGGCCACAGGCAGAAACGGGGGGAGCAAAGAAATGTCACAGTGGTAATACTAAGATGTTTATTCCACGCTAGAAAATTAATAGCAATGAGGTGGCAGGCATCCTCACCACCGGCTGTAAGTGCATGGATTAGGGCAATAAATGAGTCCATATGCAAAGAAAGGGCAGTTTATATAAAAAGAGGAAACCTAAGAGAATTCGAAACCATGTGGAAACCATGGCTGGAGAAAAAGGGAGCCGCCCCTGTGGGGTTAAGAACGAGAGAGAGGAACAGCTAAGGTTGAGAAGGAGGGAGGACGAGGAAAGGGAAAAAAAAAAAAGGAAAGTTTGCTACCACCACATAGAACTAAGAGCCTGGGTACCGTCTTAATCAAGCATCAACCCACCTTCTAAACATGGTAAATTAAGATCTAAAGGTTATCATATACCAATGCCTAGAATAAGTGTTATATTTGCATGGAACAAGTTTTTCTCGTCTGTGAAAATCAATTGAAATTTTTGTATGGTATTAAAAATAAATAAAGATTAAATATTAAAAAAAAAAAAAAAAAAAACAATGCATCAAGTGTTAACTCGCAGTGGGTCCGGTGCTCCCCCTTGTGGATCCCCACTCACCAGAAGCAATCACCCCTGCAGGGGTAGAGTGCGTATCAGACGGTCAGTTGTTCCTTGGTGCCGTTGTTTCCTTATCCACGGTTCCTGGTGGGTATTCTTGATGTAGGTGTTCAAGTATGGTTATCTGTCTGGTTTCCTCCAAATCAAAGAAAACAGGTTCCCATAGCGTAATATGTTTTAAAATAGTTTTATTGACACTGCCAAATAGAGCACGGCTGGCAGTATACAAAGTAAGATAAAAAAGGGGACCAAAAAATATATAAAATCTGTTGCCAAACCACCTAGATAGGTGTAGGCATAGCAAATACACTGCACTGGAAGAGTCCGTGGGCTGTTCTCCCCAGCATGGGAACGGCGTGCGTTCCAAGCGCGGTCAGCTGGTTACCCAGAAGTGCGTGTAGGAGTACGTGTATCCGCCTAGGCCCCATGCTGGGGAGAACAGCCCACGGACTCTTCCAGTGCAGTGTATTTGCTATGCCTACACCTATCTAGGTGGTTTGGCAACAGATTTTATATATTTTTTGGTCCCCTTTTTTATCTTACTTTGTATACTGCCAGCCGTGCTCTATTTTTATTGGCTGTCTCATAGCCGGCTACCAATATACATTTCTTGTATTTTTTATATATGAAAAAAAAAATTTTGTTGTATTTTTTGTATATACATATATATATATTTTTTTGCATATGTTTTGCACACGCCTTTCTTGGCAGTGTCAATAAAACTATTTTAAAACATATTACGCTATGGGAACCTGTTTTCTTTGATTTGGAGGAAACCAGACAGATAACCATACTTGAACACCTACATCAAGAATACCCACCAGGAACCGTGGATAAGGAAACAACGGCACCAAGGAACAACTGACCGTCTGATACGCACTCTACCCCTGCAGGGGTGATTGCTTCTGGTGAGTGGGGATCCACAAGGGGGAGCACCGGACCCACTGCGAGTTAACACTTGATGCATTGTTAAGATCACCTACCCACATAGGTGCACCCTGAACTTTTCACTACAAACTTGATTATATCTGCTTTATGGACTTTTGTATTATATGCGTTTATGTCTTTGTGACACCACCTGTACTTACTGCTTTTTTTCATTTGATTACGGGACTTTGCTCATATGTATATATGAACTAGGCTTTGTAAGGTTTTTAACCACAATTTTCCTACTGTGGGAAGCAGGGTGTGGACATCTTATCCACCTATAGTATACTTTGCATTTTATACTCATGCTATGTAGCAACACCGACATACATCTTTTGTCTGTGACCCAGAGTAACATACTCACCATCATAATTATCAGGCAGATATTTAACACAGGGAATGTTGCCCTAATAGAACCTATATATCAACCGAGTGGTTATATATCGGGCTAGTTATACAACACATCAGCGACAGCGCCACTACCCCCACTTTTTGTCCATGTTATACTTACCTCCACTGTGCAGCTCGTTTTGCACACAGTGTCCCCGAACGCTGTCTTCTGGGGTCCCTTGGCGGCTGTCTCGGCTCCTCCTCGCAAAAGCTTTTTACCATCATGCGAGCTCGCATGGTGGAAAGCTTTTGCAAACACGCTCCCGTGATACAGCGGCGGCCATAGCCGCCGACTGTATCACTCTTCCCCGCCCCCCGGCGCGCCGCATCATCCGCTGTGATTGACAGCTGGCGTGGACGCGCGCGGGAATTTCGAACGGTCAGGTAAGTAAAACAGGGGCTCGGGGGGGGGGGGGGGCGGTACTGTCAGATGTTTTTTTACTCCAATGCATAGGATGCATTAAGGTAAAAAAAACTTTTACCTTTACAACCCCTTTGAGGAAGGACTTCATTTAGAATGAATGGTATTTATAGTGAAGGTAACATAGTGGGGGAGATATGTTCCAAAACACAACTGACTTCCCGTCCAATCATCTCCGTCAACAAGGGACTGTAAGCTGCTACATTTATGTGCAGTGGTTTTATATATTTTTATATATATATATATATATATATATATATATATATCATATATACATATACACGCACGTGCGCACAGACACACACAGGCCCTTTTTCCTCTGAAAAAAGGTACGGAAACTCAATTGTGACCCCACCCCTTACACACACCCTCCATACCACTTTAAATAGTGGGTGTGGTCATTAACCACTTCATTACTGGGCACTTAAACCCCCCTCATGCCCAGACCAATTTTCAGCTTTCAGCGCTGACGCACTTTAAATGACAATTGCGCCGTCATACAACGTTGTACCCAAATTACATTTTTATCATTTGTTTCACACACATAGAGCTTTCTTTTGGTGGTATTTAATCACCGCTGGGTTTTTTATTTTTTGCTAAACAAACAAAAAACATGGAAAATTTAGAAGTTTCATATGTAGCGCTTACCCCGGCAGGAACCGCTGGTTTGTTGTGGGATTGGCGTATTTAAGTTACCCTGTAAGGGGGGCTAGGGGTGATAGCAGTGCCGAGAGCAGTGACAGAATGTCCAAGCAATCAATTGGCAATCAATGCTTTTGTTTCCCTGGTCCAACACGACCAACAGGCAACTCGAGGTAGACAGAATAAGTTGGTGAAAAGAAACTTTGCAGATTCAGGCTATGGATAAAAGAAGAAGAGGATTAATCTTGCTTCGTCGCCACTCCAGCCAGAGAGGGTGTAGTGCCCCTGGACAGGTCCCTCTCACGAACCTGGCAGCCAGAGCGTCACTTGGAATCACTGAGGAGGAACAAGTCTCTGCCACCAACTTGGCTCTATTAAGATTTAGATAAGTAGAAGGCCTCTGCCACAGGCTGAATACTCAAATGTTTGAGATGTAGAGCGGATCCTCTCAGTCAATAATTTGGGGCCCACCAACTAACAGTTTGCAACATACAACCTGCCAGTGTTCGGTCACCCAGATCCCCGATGGCTTGTCTGAGTCCTGTAGGATCACCTGCCTCCAGGCTCACCCCAGACCGACTCCCCATCCAACAGCACCTCCAGCCTAGGATCTCTCTCTCTTGGTGTGGGGACCCAGTAAGTCACTGGGGCCCCTCTGCGACTTCAGATGCCCTGAGCCATGAGCGCCCAGAGTTTAGAACTCTGCGTAGCACGTGCGCCCCGGCCAGGTAGGCCATAGTAGTGGGGCCCGTGACGTGCGCACACCCTAAAGGTGGGTGCCGAACCTGCGACCCATTGCGGGTAGAAGACCTGGAAACAATCGCGTCGATGCCAGAAATACCCTTCCCCAGCATGCCCCGCGAGGGAGAACCCCCTCCAATTGGCTGCTGCGGAAAGGCGTTTTCTACCTGGGCCCTCTAGCGCCACCTGTCGACCCAAGGCTGAAACATTTAAACAGCGTCCCAACTGGAAGTTTGGGGGCGCTACACATAGTTTGTTATAAAATTTTGCAAACAGGTAATTTTTCTTCTTCATTGATATGCGCAGATGAGGCAGCACTGATGGGGACTGACAAGGCGGCACTGATGGCCACTGATGGGCGGCACTGGTATTTGACACTGATGGGTGGCACTGATGGGCAGCACTGGTAGGTGGCACTGTTGTGCACTGGTAGGTGGCACTGGCAGGTCGCACAAGGGGGCACAGATGAGCATGTGGCTGCTCTCCTTGATCTGGACCGATGGTCCCAGTGACAGCTGCCGGTGATCAGCTTTTTTTTTCTCCTCCCGCTATCAGTGTGAGGAGAAAAAATAGCAGATTACCAGCTCTGTTTACATCACATGATCAACTGTCATTGGCTGACAGCTGATCACGTGATAAGGGGTCGGTCTCAATGACTTGCTGATCAGAGTGCGAAAGGCCGATCGAAAACATCTCAATCACATTCATGAGAACGATTTTTTTTTCAAATAATCACTTATGGAATCAATTTCGTGGTTAATTACTCATTATGTATTCCTTCATAGGTTGATTTTTTCAAAGCCACTGATACAGAAATGGTTAATCAAACAGACATTCATCCATCTCACTATTCCATCTGGAACCATCACATTGTTAATCTGTCAAGAAAAGTATATGAATATCATGATCCAAGTGTCCAAAAATAATAATATCACAGTAAAACCTTGGTTTGAGAGTAACTTGGTTTGAGAGCGTTTTGCAAGACAAGCAACATTTAATACATTTTGATTTGATATACAAGCGACATCTTGATATAAGATTAGCGTCATATCACAACTGAGTATAAAAGAGAAGAGGGGCGCCTCTAAGTGTAGCAATATGGTTACAATTAATGAAGGTACAACATTTAGAAACTCACATGGTTGACGATTAAGAGGCACATCTAAGTATGCAGGCATCCGGGTTAAAGCTGTCCACAAAGACCGTCCTCCACACCACCATTGATGTTGTCCCTTCTATGAGCGATTCAAGCCCTGCTGTCAGATCGCTCTACTGCAGGGTAGTCTTCGTGGTCACGATTGCAGACCGACAGCGGTAAGAGCCGGCGGTGAGGATGATCGCTTGACCCCGGATCCCTGCATACTTGGATGTGCCTCTTTTAATCATCAACCATGCGAGTTGCTAAATGTTGTACCTTCATTAAATGTAACCATATTGCTACTCTTAGAGGCGCCTCTCTTCTTTTATACTCAGTAGTTCCTGATGGATTTAGCTTTTAATCCCCTTGGGGAGGTTTCCATTTGTGGATGGACATTTTATGGTTACACAACTTATCACATCGCTATAATATTTTTATATGGACTATAGACTGAAGGACTTATGAATAAATGGTTGTGGAACGAATCATTTGTGTTTCCATTGTTTCTTATGGGAAAATTTGCTTTGATATACAAGTGCTTTGGATTACAAACATGTTTTTGGAACGAATTATGCTCGCAATTCAAGGTTTTACTGGATATGTAATAAAAAATAGATAAATTGTGGTTGTCCCTTCAGATTATTTCAGATGAAGTGTTGTGCTCGGCTCTCGCTAGCTGTGTACTAACCATCAGATTATCGTACGATCAGTTTGAAAGCGGTATTTTTCGTACGATTTTCTGATCGTGTGTACTTGTGTACTAGGCTTTACTTTAACGCCCCAAAAATAGTTTTCTACTCGGGAAATCATTGTCTAGGTCAGGGGTCTCCAAACTTTCTAAACAAAGGGCCAGTTTACTGTCCGTCTGATTTTAGGGGGGCCGTACTGTGGCCAGTGGGAATAGAATTTTTTTCTAGCATTGGCAAAAAAAAAGAAGAAAACGGCGTGGGGGATCCCCTCCAAAATCCATACAAGACCCTTATCCAAGCATGCATTCTGGCAAGCCAGGAAAGATGGGGTGATGAGTGAGTGCCCCCCCCCCCCAAACCATACCAGGCCACATGCCCTTAACATGTAGGGGGTGGGGTGGGTGCTTTGGGGCAGGGGGGGCTCTGCGCTTCCCATTCCAAAGCACCTTGTCTCCATGTTGATGGGGTCAAGAGCCTCTTCCTAAAAACCCTGTGGGGGTCTGCGTGTGAGGGGAGCTTATCGGAATTTCAAATTCCTCCCTTTAACAAGGGGCCCCCCAGATATATATTCCCCCCATGCATTACATCTTTAATATCAGGGGGAGGAATGGTACCCCAATGGTACCCCAATGTTGGTGTCAGGGACAGAAATGATGCCCTATTATTGGTGTCAGTGGGAATAAAAGTGTCTTGTATCAGTGGGATGAATAGTAGTCTAAGGGCCTGATAAAGGAAAGCAAAGGGCCACATCTGGCCCCCAGGCCGCAGTTTGGAGGCCAGTGGTCTAGATAACCACATTAGTAAATAAACAAAGCCAATAGCCGGGGGTTAAGCACCCCTTCTCCTGTCAGTATCTGGTAGTGCTAAGAAGTGCCCTGTTCATTCATATGAGGCTGGAATTTCAGTGACAGGTCCACTTTAACATGTTAAAAAAAAATCCTCTTCTGTATTGCTCATACCACTTGTGTTAAATTAAGGATTTTTATGGAAAAACAGGAAAGGCAATGAAAACACTCAATTAGATGTGTGCGTGAGCCGTACTGAGACTCAGAAGGGTTTGTCTGTTTTCCTGATGACGTTTTACTGCTTGTAAATACGGGGAATTCTGTAATGAAGGGATTTCATGGACAGAGAAGAAAGTCACTTGCTGAATAAAAGAGGAAACATTAGTGAGGATTATATCTGGAGATGTCGTCTTTCCTAAATTAGAAAGGAAACCATGTAAAGGGTGGAATGTGCTCACATACCGTATACGGGATTGTAGAACAGTTCTGCACTGGGTCAGGGTAGATTCACAGAAAAAAATAAAAAGCACTGTGTGCACTCCTCTTTTTTCAGTGCAGCCCAGTGCGATGCAATCCACCACCTCACACCACTCTGCAGCCAATAGAATTTAAAGTGGTAGTAAACTCTGCTTGGAATTTTTTACCTACAGGTAGGACTATAATGAGGCTTACTTGGCTCAGCTGAAAACCGATCACAGGAGTGCAGAACAAACTTTGACTCATGTTTCCCTGCTTAGAAGGGTCATTGTCTTTTGCAGTTTTCCAGGTTCCCCATCCTTCATGCTCAGGCCCCCTTGTTCGCTCCCCTGGTCACCCCCCCCCCCCTTGCAGCTTCCCTATGTGACGTGCATTTCTACTCAGCCCCCTTTACTCCGATACCCCTAACTAAAATCTAGTGGAACTAATTGCCTTCAGAAGTAGACAGAGTCTACCTGTGTGAAATTTAATCTCAATATAATATAAATACAGGTGTTTTGTGAAGCCCTCAGAGGTGTGTTAGAGAACCTTGGTGAACAAACAGCATCATAAAGGCCAAGGAACACATCAGACAAGTCAGGGATAAAGTTGTGGAGAAGTTTAGAGCAGGGTTAGGTTATAGATTATGCCAAGCGTTGAACATCTCACGGAGCACTGTTCAATCCATCATCTGAAAATGGAAAGAGTATGGCACAACCACAAACCTACCTAGACATGGCAGTCCACCTAAACTGACAGGCCGGGCAAGGAGAGCATTAATCAGAGAAGCAGCCAAGAGGCCCATGGTAACTCTGGAGAAGCTGCAGAGATCCACAGCTCGGGTGGGAGAATCTGTCCACAGGGCAACTATTAGTCGTGCTCTCCACAAATCTGGCCTTTATAGAAAAGTAGCAAGAAGAAAGCCATTGTTGAAAGAGAGGCATAAGAAGTCGCATTTGCAGTTTACGAAAAGCCATGTGGGGGACACAGCAAACAAATGTGGAAGAAGGTGCTCTGGTCAGATGAGACCAAAATTTTACTTCTTGGACTAATAGGAAAACTATGTGTGGCAGAAAACTAACACTAAACATAATGCTGAACACACCATCCTCATTGTGAAACATGGTGGTGGCAGCATCATGTGAGGATGATTTTCTTCAATAAGGACAGGAAAGCCGGTCAGAGTTGATGGGAAGATGGATGGAGCCAAATACAAGGCAATCTTAGAAGAAAACCTGTTATGCATTCGTGCTGGAGGTCAGCAAGGAAGGGACACAATCAACCCATCACCTGCCCGCAATCTATTAGGTTCTGACCCCCACCCCCCTCCCCCCGCTTGGGGATCGTGCATTAGGGGGCTAGGACCAGTGTACGGTAAACAAGCCCTAAAGATGGTCCATAGATAGTACAGTCAGAGTGTAACATGTATGTTGAGCGTTTAGTCTTGTCCGGCCATTTTCAGATGTCCTCTCGTCTACTGGAATGCATAGTGCAGATTCTGTGGCTGGTCATATAGCACAGATCTCTATAATCGGGACTTAGAAGTGCTATTAAGAAAGTTAATTCATGGTAAACACTTTAATGTCACGCAATAAGATGATTAAAAGGAAAAGGGGTTTTAAGTGATGATGACAAAGTATGGCAAGGAAATATCACTATACAGTAAAGGAAGTACTGGGAAAGTAGACTCATGTCATTCATCACATCCCTGTGTACTATTAGATGTAATCCTACATGTAGGACATGTTTGGCACAGACTCAAGGGAAAGACTATAATGGAGATTGAGAGTTCAAGGACGTTCTGCTAGATGAATCAAAGGAAAAGCCTGATGTTTACATTAGATATATGCAAAAAAATAGGGATCAATGATGTCATTGCATTCCTCTAGTTCACTAAGCCTATGAAAATTGGGCAATTTTAACCAACACACGTATACATCTCAGATTCTGCTGCTTCCTAATATCAAACCAGTATTTTTTTATTCCATTTACAGGGATGGAGGCCTGTGGTAGTTCTATCACATGCCTCATGTAAAGTCCCATCCTTATCCCCCCTTTTTTTACACTATTCAGGGATGGAGATGCGTTTCAGGAGTGGAATAGAGTGCCTCCACAGATCTACCACTGACAGTTAATTATGCATTGTCATTTTTTGACTAGCTGACCCAGGTTGATGTGGTCCACCTTTAGTTTGTTGGTGTTTTGGTTTGGTAGGCATGTTTGGTTCCACTCTTGCATTTCTTTTGTTTTTCCAGTGCTCTTTTTTGCTAGACCAACTATAGGTAGGGGCATGGTCAGGTGATCACCTGCCCCCTATCTATTGATTAACACTCCTGTGCTCCTATTGAGGAGACTTTAAAATTCATAGTTAGAAATGCAGTACACGGAGTGCCTTGACGGGGCCTGCAGCTTACACAGGTATTTGCAAATACATGCAACTAAACCTCTGTTTTTAATGCATACAGCTAGACAGGTTAATTTGGTTTATTGCTTTTTTGGTTGGTAACTTTGAGCCTGGCTATTATGGATTTTTTTTTATATTCCATATATATATATATATATATATATATATATATATATATATATATATATATATATATATTTTTAATTGCATATTGCTATTTAAAGTCCCAAAACCTCCCCCCCTTTTATCCATTTACAGGGATGGAGGCCTGTGGTAGTTCTATCACATGCCTCATGTAAAGTCCCAACCTTATCCCCCCCTTTTTTTGTTATAAGCTACAGTAATAATCACAATGTACGGTGGAGTGTTGAAGCCTATTTGTGGCTTTCCCTATGACTTCCAAAAGTATGCAAGCATGGACACCATAAAATGATTAGAAGTACATTTTAATCAGGTTTATTTTTCTGCCTAATGAAGTACTAAAGGAATGTTTGAATTCAGTACATGATTAAAACAGACCAAAAACCCAATAACTAAAATCTAAAATAAATTTCAAACCAGACTTAATGATGCACCCACAAGGGGCAGGTCCATGACAGCCTGGGCTCACAATCAGGGAATTAAATGATTCTGTTCGTCATTAAACCTTAAAAAAGGGTGGAGGAGGGCACCTTCTGTGAGAAATAGCCAAGGATAAAAGGTGAATATTGTAATAGAAGCTGGGCTTCTTATTTTTAACTTTTAATTAAAAGCTGGAGTTCTTCTTTAACATATTACAGTAACTTCAAGATTTTAATCTGCAGCTTTCATTAAAACAATATCTGGTGATTTATGTGCATACACTTCTTAAGAGGTGACAAGTGTTTTCCACTTAACACGCTCTCACATACAGTGCCTTGAAAAAGTGTTTGTATCTCTTGAGATTTTCCACATTTGTCATGTTACAACCAAAAATGTAAATGTATTTTATTGGGATTTTATGTGATAGACCAACACAAAGTGAAGTTGAAGGAAAATTATAAAATGGTTTCCAAATTATTTACAAATAAATATGTGAAAAATGTGATGTGCATTTCTATTCAGCCCCCTTTACTCGTTTCGTCATCAAACAGACGTTTTCAATGGGGTGATGATGAAACGTGTCTGGGAGGACGCGCAGTGACGTCACCACGCAAGAAGGAAGGGCTCCTGTTGTTTGCCGGCCGGCTTTCTGTTTTTTATGCTGTTTTTAACCTGCTGTTTTGTAAGTACAATGTGGTTTTAATAAATTACCTTTGTTATACGGAATTACACTATGTTGCACCCCCCTTTTTATTTTCCTGGATGATCGAGAGTTTGCTCGTTTGTGACCTGCTGGAAATCTTCCCCCCCTCATCGCTCCCAGGAATCAAAGGCCTGCGGCTGGGTTATAGCCGAATGCGTTTTTGGGCTTGCCCTTTGGTAAGCGGCCATCCATTATTGGTGAAGGGATCACTTTAAAGTTTTTGTCTGTCACTGTGGTCAAACTCCAACCTATGATTCTTGTATATGAATCTTTTTTTTTTGAGAGACTTATCTTGAACTGTCAATATAAAGAACTGATTTAAACAATCATTACCTAGAGGTGATTGGTGTCACAACTATCACGCATTTAACACATATTTAGAAGAAAACCGGTTATGTCTGCAAAAGACTTGAGACCTTGGATGGTTTTTCCAACGGAATTCCGCTCAAGCTTGGCTTGCATACACACGGTCACACAAAAGTTCTCTGAACTTTTGTTCATCAAAAACGCAGTGACGTACAACACTACGAAGAGTTCAATGCTTCCGAGCATGTGTCAAATTGTTTCCAAGCATGCGTCAGAATTTTGCGCGCCGGAAATTGCTACAGACGATCGGAATTTCCGAAAATTTGAGATTCAGCTCTCAATCTTTTGTTGGTGGAAATTCCGACAACAAAAGTCAGATGGAGCATACACACGGTTGGAATTTCCATTCAAAAGCTCACAACGGACTTTTGCCGGCAGAATTTTAGATCGTGTGTACGGGGCATTACAAACCAGAAAGGTTAAAAAAAAACAATTATGCTAGACAGTGCTTTAGCAACCTAAATTTCATCCAGTTAGGGTTTAGGTCTGCTTAATGGGTTTGTCCAATTGTGCACCTTCCCTGTAGGTCATGAATTACACATTTTCCATGTTGTGTTCCTTCCTGTTTTGAGTACATAACCAGATTTAACCACCCTTTGTGTTTAGTAACTGTTGCTGATTATATCGTGAAATATTCACACATCCGTCTTCTCCCACCACAAGTGAGCAGACTCTTGTGTGACATATGAATGGTTTTGTGAATGATATCGGAGTGTGCAGCATTTAGGTCTGAGTGTTTTCAGTCTGTGGAAGCCTATTACACAATGTACATCTGGAATTCCCAGTGAAAGTTTAATAGTTGATTCAATGCTGGGTCACCGGCCTGAATACTTTTAGGGCTCTGACATGACTGACTTGACTGATGAAATTGCACTTAGGATGCACAGTCGGTTATGTAAAAGCTACCGCTGGGATAAATACTGATAACAATGAACAATCATCAGTATGACAGGTCCATTTTAGTATGTATATAAATATTAAAGAAAGCTCAAAGCTTCTTGAGATATAAATAACCTTATCATAGGGAAATTGTTTTGGGAAAGTCTAATTTTATTTTAAAGATTATACGCTTTTAAAACGCATGTTTTATATGTTTTTGCATTTATATGATGGCTTTATTTTACAACAAAACATATAAATATAGGATGCACCCATTTTGACACCCTAGGCGAAACCTAATTTTGGCTTCGTCCCTGACTCCACCCCCTTTGCCCTGCCCTTGTGACACATGTGACCTACCTGACCATTACACTGACCCCGACACTGATCTACCTGACACATACAGTAACCCACCTACCTGACCGCTACACTGACACATACAATGACCCACCTACCTGACACATACAGTAACCCACTTACCATGACTACTACACTGACGTACCTGACCCATACACTGACCTACCTTACCTACCTACATAACATATACACCGACTCCTACTTCCTGCACTACTCACCCCCCCCCATCCCACACACACAACTCAATGTAGATCGGAGAGGATCCATCCTCCTCCTTACCTCTGCTCTTCCTGGCTTGATTGACCATAACATCAGGGCTCTCCTCAGCAGCGGGCGGGCACCATAAGTTCCGCCATCCAGCTGTTCCATGATATCACCAGCGGTCAGGAGGTCAGCTAACAGACGCTGTCCCTCCGCTGCACTCATAGTCACACAGACACACAGCGCCGCACCAGAGGGACAGGCTGGAGTAAAGGAGTCCCGGAGCAGCGCTGTGAGATATTACTGTGTGAGGAGATGTGACAGCAGGGCACTCAGCAGGACACATCGTAGGATTGTTGGTACGCAGTGGATGTGTTCCCGGGGACAGCCAGCCTGGCAATGAGCTCACACTTGTCTGGAGCTTCACCGGGACAGAGGCCATGGCAGCGCCCTAGGTGGAAGTGCGCCCTAGGCGGCTGTCTACTCCACCTAGTGGTAGAACTGGCCCTGATCCCATGAATTTCCTATTTAAGCCATGCCTTTGCACTTCCTGTTTGTCAGATTATTGTGCTCTCGTCTCTTTAAAGGCAATATCTTGCTCTTTTGTGTACCTGCAGCTGTCCTTACCTCCACTACCACGTTACCGCCCTTTGGCTTGTTCCTCAACTACGATTGTGCTTGATCTCTGTAATGGGGTATCTCCACCAATAAGCTGCTTCCCAAGCTCTGGAACACAAGACCAGTGAATCTGGCTATAGTTACCCCAAGAACTTGGCCATACAAGTTTTGAAGCAAACCAGAACAAGAATTGTTTATTGAACAAACTCACACAGCATATCTACTCCACAGGAGGACATCCCCACTTCTGATCATATTACCCCAACACTAAAAACTGTACACAGGAATATAATATACATAACTAAGGAACAGCCAACATATACTAAATTATATACTCTAGTTCAATGGTGACAGCATACCCAAATCCAAAGCATTGTTCCAAACCTCCAGCTCTTAACATTCATGGACCACCCGGGTGCTGGCTCTTGTCTGTCTCCACTCCAACATAAGAATACGATGAGAGTTGCACTCCGTAGCCCTTCTTAATACTTTATTCCAATCAATAAAGCAAATGCATACACGTGATCTCCACCAGGAAACCACATTCACTAATACGTTGGCGAATGTGGTTTCTTAGTGGAGAATAGATTACATGTATGCAACTGCTTTATTGCTATTGGAATAAAATATTAAGAGCTGACTACAGAGTACGAATCTTCTTCTATTCTGAAGTCTAGTTGGTGGATTATATGCTACTACAGTAGCCACTGAATGGTTTCAATGGAGTTCATCTGGTTTAGCTTTTGGCTCTGTTATCTAAATCCCTACCAGACTGCCGGCCGGTGTCATCGTCCTCTGGAAGTCTGGAAAACATGGGCTGTGAAATTAATGTTTTACAGTTTCCTTCCGATGTAGCTTGCACTAAGTCTATGCACGCTCCTCGGCACCAGATACAATACACCTGCCATGTGCTTGGAACTCTTGGAATTTTTACAGAGATGAATAACAAACACCAGATGTTGCAATGTAGATGTTTAGTGCAGCAAAATGTTCTACACAGATGGACAGCTGAAATACAGTTTGTTAAAATAAACTATATTTGTTCACGCAATCGGATGGACCTTTTACCCTGGAGGAATCCTTGAAATAATTATCAGGCTTCAGGGTATCTCTGATTAAACCAATTCATTGGGAAGCATGTCTCCCTTACATTGGTGGCCATTGGAAGAATTTTTCTTTACATTGATAATCAGTGGGAAGATTGCCCCTTACATTGGTGGTCATTATCAATAATTCTCCTTACATTGGTGGTCATTATCAATAATTCTCCTTACATTGGTGATTAGTGGGAAGAATGCGCCTTACATTGGTGGTCAGTGGGAAGAATGTCCCTTACATTGGTGATCAGTGGGAAGAATGCTCCTTACATTGGTGATCAGTGGGAAGAATGCTCCTTACATTGGTGATCAGTGGGAAGAATGCCCCTTACATTGGTGATCAGTGGGAAGAATGCTCCTTACATTGGTGATTAGTGGGAAGAATGCGCCTTACATTGGTGGTCAGTGGGAAGAATGCTCCTTACATTGGTGATCAGTGGGAAGAATGCGCCTTACATTGGTGATCAGTGGGAAGAATGATCCTTACATTGGTGATCAGTGGGAAGAATGCGCCTTACATTGGTGATCAGTGGGAAGAATTCCTTTTATATTAGTAGCTAGTGGGAAGAATGTTTTTTACTTGTGTGGCCAGTGGGAAGAATTTTCCTTTCTATATTTTTTAAACTCTGCCTCTTATCACTAAAAATCCATCTTTGAGCTAGAGTTCAGTGACTTCATCTAGGTAGGCTGAGATAATGTAAATAGGAAGAAATTCTGGACAGCCACACTCCAAAAAAAAGTTTTTGCCTTTATTAATTAAATGATTTCAAAAATACATGCCACAGCAGATCAGAACTGACAGCAGAGCTAACGCGTTTCACACTAACAAATGGTGCTTAGTCATAGCTAATAGTGTTGCTCACGAATATTCGCATTGCGAATATTCGCTACGAATATTGCATATTTGAGTATTCGCGAATAACACGAATATCGCGGCGAATATTCGCTATTTCGAATATTCGAATGTTTTCAATTTTTTTTTTAGAACAGATCACATCCTAGAGATCCCCATCGACGTCTAAAAGCATTGCTGGTATGATTAGAGACCTTGGGCCGAGTAGCTGCAGCGCTCATTTTATATTGCCGAAAAATCGCAATGCGATTATTCGGCAATAGCGATATCGCGCGATTATTTTATATTGTAATATATCACAAATATTCCGAGCCAATCAGAGTGCTCCATTCCGCATTTCTCGAAATTTCGCAATTATTTTGTATTGTAATATATCACGAATATTCTGAGCCAATCAGAGTGCTCCATTCCGCATTTCTCGAATATTCGCAATTATTTTATATTGTAATATATCACGAATATTCTGAGCCAATCAGAGTGCTCCATTCCGCATTTCTCGAATATTCGCAATTATTTTATATGGTAATATATCACAAATATTCTGAGCCAATCAGAGTGCTCCATTCCGCATTTCTCGAATATTCGCAATTATTGTGTATTGTAATATATCACGAATATTCTGAGCCAATCAGAGTGCTCCTTCCGCATTTGCCGAATATTCGCAATTATTGTGTATTGTAATATATCACGAATATTCTGAGCCAATCAGAGTGTTCTTTCTGCATTTCTCGAATATTCGCAATTATTGTGTATTGTAATATATCACGAATATTCTGAGCCAATCAGAGTGCTCCTTCCGCATTTGCCGAATATTCGCAATTATTGTGTATTGTAATATATCACGAATATTCTGAGCCAATCAGAGTGCTCCTTCCGCATTTCTCGAATATTCGCAATTATTGTGTATTGTATTATATCACGAATATTCTGAGCCAATCAGAGTGCTCCTTCCGCATTTCTCGAATATTCGCAATTATTTTGTATTGTAAAATATCACAAAATATTCTGAGCCAATAAGAGTGCTCAATTCCGCATTTCTCGAAATTTCGCATTCGCAATCGCAATTCGCATTCGCAATAGCGAAAATTCGCAATAATTTTATTTCCAAAAAATATCACGAATATTCGTATTTAGCGAATATATCTCGAATATTCGACTATATATTCGAGATATATCGCGAAATCGAATATGGCATATTCTGCTCAACACTAATAGCTAATAATCACAGAAATTAATAGTGCTTAAATACTATTTCCTTTTGGACCGTGTGACCAGAAAATTTGCTTATCTAATTGTTTGATTAATCTCAACACATTCTGTGAACACAAACCAGTTTTAAACAGCAAATGTGATTATGTAAGGTGCCATAATCGATTCTATGTGCGAAAATATATGTGCAATATATAATAGGACTAAATTAATAAATACATATTGTGAAAAGGAAAATATAAATATGTATGTATATATATATATATATATATATATATATATATATATATATATATACATACACACACACACACACACGAGCCTCTATGTACCCATATTAAGCACATTTTCTGGTCACACGGTCCAAAGGGAAATAGTATTTAACCACTTAAGACCCGGACCTTTAGTCAGCTAAAGGACCCGGCCATAGCAACAAGAGGAGGAAGATGGACAGCCGCACTCTGGGAAGACTTAAAAGAAAAGTTGTCTTTATTGTCAAACTGGAACATGTATAGTCACCACAACCACAAACAGGACAGCCGACGCGTTTCGCACTTAACTAGTGCTTAGTCATGGCTAAAATATGGTTCCAATACAATGAAATTTATACTAAACATGAACTCAAACATATGATTTCTTTCAGCCTATAGCATCAAGAAATGAATTAATAGTGATATACGCCCAATATTAAATCAGAGCGATTATAGAGAAGACATGTTTGTGAAGAGGAAAAAGAAAACAGCAAATCCATCTCTAACCCCCAAAAAAAATACATACATAGATTTCCAAAATCAGATTAGTAAAAAAAAAAAAAAAAAAACCCGGGCCAGGTTTTGCGATTCGGCACTGCGTCGCTTTAACAGACAATTGCGCGGTCATGCGACGTGGCTCCCAAACAAAATTGGTGTCCTTGTTTCCCCACAAATAGAGCTTTCTTTTAGTGGTATTTGATCACCTCTGCGGTTTTTATTTTTTGCGCTATAAACAAAAATAGAGCAACAATTTTGAAAAAAATGCTCAGTTTAGGCTGATACATATTCTTCTACCTATTTTTTTTTTTTTTTAAATCGCAATAAGCGTTTATCGGTTGGTTTGCGCAAAATTTATAGCGTTTACAAAATAGGGGATAGTTTTATTGCATTTTTATTAATTATTTTTTTTCACTACTAATGGCGGCCATCAGCGATTTTTTTCGTGACTGCGACATTATGGCGGACACTTCGGACAATTTTGACGCATTTTTGGTACAATTGTCATTTTCACAGCAAAAGTGCATTGTTTATTGTAAAAATGACATTTGCAGTTTGGGGGCACTGAAGGGGTTATGTGTGATCTAATGTGTGTTTACAACTAGGGTTGTCCCGATACCACTTTTTTAGGACCAAGTACAAGTACCGATACTTTTTTTCAAGTAGTCGCCGATACCGAATACCGATACTTTTTTTAAATGTGTCCCCAAATGCAGCCATGTCCCCCACATATGCAGCCTTGTCCCTCCAGCCATGTCCCCCACATATGCAGCCATGTCCCTCCAGCCATGTCCCCCGCATATGCAGCCATGTCCCTCCAGCCATGTCCCCCGCATATGCAGCCATGTCCCTCCAGCCATGTCCCCCACATATGCAGCCATGTCCCTCCAGCCATGTCCCCCATATATGCAGCCATGTCCCTCCAGCCATGTCCCCTACATATGCAGCCATGTCCCTCCAACCATGTTCCCCACATATGTAGCCATGTCCCCCACATATGCAGCCATTTCCCCCCAGCCATGTCCCCCACATATGCAGCCATGTCCCTCCAGCCATGTCCCTCCAGCCATGCCCCCCCATACCTAGCCGCCAAAAGCCGCCGCCACACGGAGAACATCACAGCATTCATTTGAAAAGCTGTTTTTTCACCCATCCAATCCCGAGCAAGGGGGAGTGTCTATACGCAGCGGGAACACTACAGCTATTCAAATGAAAGCTGTGATGTTCCCGCACGCCGTTTAACCCATGCGGCGGCTTTCGATGCGGCGGCGGCGGGGGGGGGGGGTATTCTATTTAGGTATCGGGGGTATTTGTACTCCCGCAAATACTCGGTATCGGTATCGGGACAACCCTACTTGTTAGGCTTGTCGAGAAACTTGACAAGCTTTCTTTGGGTACACACTGTCAAGACAAAATTTCATCATTCTCAAACACGGTGATGTAAAACACGTACGACGGGAAGTTTGATTCCACTGGCGCCACCCTTCTGAGCATGTGCGGGTTTCTAAGCATACACACGAACATATTTCTCGTCGAAAACCAGCCCGTCGAGGAACACGACGAGGAAATTGAGACTCCCGACGAGGAAAAAGAGAACTTGTTCTCTTTTTTTCTCATCGAGTTCCACGACAGTTTTCTCGATGAAAAACAGAGGCCTCGTACACATGACTGTTTTCCTCGACAGAATCCATCAAGAAACTTGGTGGCAGAGCTTTTTTTGCCAAGGAAAATAGTTGTGTGTATGTTTTTCATGGAGAAAACTGACGTGGAAGTTCTCTTTTTCCTCGTCTGGAGTCTCAATTTCCTTGTCGTGTTCCTCGTCGGGCTGGTTTGACGAGAAACACGTTTGTGTATGCTTAGAAACCCGCACATGCTCAGAAGAGTGGCGCCAGTGGAATCAAACTTCCCCTTTATAGTGCCGTCTTGCGTGTTTTACGTCACCGCGTTTGAGAACGACGAGATTTTGTCTTGACTGTGTGTACGCAAAGAAAGCTTGTTAAGATTCTCGACAAGCCTAACAAGGAACTCGTCGAGGAAAAGATGTTTCATTTACGACGAGTTCCTCGGTCGTGTGTTCAAGGCCTTACACACGACCGTTTTCCTCTGCAAAAAAGCTCTGCCACCAAGTTTCTTGATGGATTCTGTCGAGGAAAACGGTTGTGTGTACGAGGCCTAACAAAGTGGTGTCACCCTCCTGAATTCCAGCTGTGTATTCAGCTTTTTGCGTGCAGTTTTTGCTGTCTAATTAATTAAAGCTTCATGTGTTATCCAATGTTTTCACTTTCAAAAATTTGCTGGAACAGGATTAAATGAATCTGATTGATTAGAAAATCCTAATCTGCCTATTTTTTACTGGTTTAGCGGCATGGAAAGGGTTAAGGTCATTGTATCATTGCCTAAATTCTTGAATATCTGGATGTAACAGAGGATATAGCATTGCCTCTGTAAAAAAAAATGTTTTACTCTGTCTGGTTTTAATCAGTCCGTTCTGTACCATGTTGTATTATATTTAGATGATTTTATGCAGCACACAGTCTGCTACATGTTAGAATTGGTTATCTAATAGATAAAATGTAAGAAATGCGATACTTTCCAGAAAATCTTTCACCTAAAGAGGCCTCTCAGAATGAAAAAAACAAAAAAAAAACATATAATATGAAATAATATAATGCAAAATAATATAATATAATTGAATGTGAATTAATATAATATAACATAACATAATATATTTTAATATATATTAAAATAAAAGGTGTGGTGAGCTTGCGTTTTGGCCACTGTGCACTGAAAAAAAAGTTTTTTTAAGAGTTTCAAGTGTCTTTTTAAATGAACCACTTGACATTTTTTGCAATACGGCACTGCATTAATTTAACTGTCAATTATGTGGCCATGCAACGCTGTACATAAATTAAATGTATGTTCTCCCCCCCCCCCCCAAAATAGAGCTTTGTTTTGGTGCTATTTGTTCACCCCTGTGTTTTCTTATAAACAAGAAAATTAAAATAAAAAATACAGACAATTTTGAAAATAAAAAAAAAATCTATATTTTTTACTTACTGCTATAAAGTATATCTAAACAAAAAATAAAAAAATATGTCTTTATCTATGATAGGAAAGTCTTCCACCCTATAATAGGAATGTCTGAACAAGGACTGTCACGGTGTGATCCCTAGGTGTTTTTTTTTTAACTGCATATTTAGAATCACTTTTGAAATAACATTAACAATTTAAAGCATATATGAGATTTTAATGATCAGGTTTAGATCTACTTTAAAGTGCTATTTCACACCTTTTCAATCTTATCTGCCTACTATCTTTATTTTTTTGCTCTTCTTCTTACCCTTCCTTCTCTTCTATCTTGTCTCTTTAGTTGTTTTTTTTTTTGTTGTTTTTTCTTTCTTAGTATATATTGTTATTATATGCAAAAATGGCAGCAGCATTCCTTTTTTTTAATGTTTTTTATTTATCGGTATATTTCAGCTTTAGAGCGCCATTGAAACAGTACAAACCTAATGTCTATACAATAATTGCCCGTTTATCTTCATTATATATTACCGCAACATTATACGAGGTCTAGAAATGATGACCTTTAAGCCGTGTACACACGATGAGACATGTCCGCTAAAAACATGTCCGACGGACCGTTTCCAGCGGACATGTCTCATCGGATTTTGGTCCGATGGCATGTACACACCATCGGACGAAAATCCCCTCGGGCTGAGGACGCGGTGACGTGGCGGTGACGTTGACGCCACCACGTCACCACTCCAGGAAGTAAAATACTTCCACGCATGCGTCGAATCCATTCGACGCATGCGCGGAGATTTCTGTCCGCTGGTGAGTGTACTGACCAGCGGACATATCCGACGGACATGTCTCCGACGGACAAATTTCAAAGCATGCTTTGAAATTTGTCCGCTGGGAAAATATGTCTGCTCCCCCGTACACACGATCGGATATGTCTGCTGAAACGGTCCGTCGGACCAGTTTCAGCAGATATATTCGATCGTGTGTACGCGGCCTTATGTTTTTCTTTATAAATTCTTATATTACCTTACATGTTATATATTATTACTATATCTGGTTTGTAATTACTAAATTCAACACTAAGCATATATTTTAGCAAGTCTCCAGATAATGGTCAACATGTTAAACCCAAATTACTTTTTTTGTTTCTTTTGTTGTTGTTGTTGTTGTTGTTGTCGTCTTCTAAAAAACACTGGAGCTTGATATAAATATCTCATTTGTGTTCTCCTTAAAGTGGAGCTCCACCCTAAAGTGAACTTCCGCTGATCGGAACCCTCCCCCCCTCCGGTGTCACATTTGACACCTTTCAGGGGGAGGGGGGTGCAGATACCTGTCTAAAGACAGGTATTTGCACCCACTTCCGGCCACACGTCTCGGGCAAAAGATGTTTTTTTTTCCACATCCCGTCCGTCCCCCATTGTGTGCTGGGAACACTCGGCTCTCAGCACACAGCGAGAGCCAATCGGCGAGCGCAGCGTGACTCGCGAATGCGCCGTAGGGAACCGGGCAGTGAAGCCGGAGCGCTTCACTTCCTGGTTCCCTCACCGTGGATGGAGGGGGGAGCAGCAGGGTGATGAGCGATCGCTCGTCCTCTGCTGCGGACACCGCTGGACTCCAGGACAGGTAAGTGTCCTAATAAAAGTCAGCAGCTGCAGTATTTGTAGCTGCTGGCTTTTAATATTTTTTTTCAGGGGGACATCCACTTTAAAGTGGATGTATACCCATATTTTTTTTTATGTCACATTGTACAGTGTAAGATTTTCTATCATCTGTGCCCAGTCTTTCCACACAGAGTTAACTCAGATCTGAGCAATCCTCTTTTATTGTTCAGTGAAATAAGACGGACTTACAGAGAAAAACCATAGTCCATTCCGCCCCCTTGCTGTGAGTGACAGGTTATTTACATATCTCAGGCACTAGCCTGGAGACAAAACCTTTATTTTTTAATTCCCACCCCCACTCCTTTTCTGAAGTCATGTGGTTACTTTTCTGGATTTTGACTGGATGTTAGTGATCATAGCAGAATTCAGTGTAAGGGGAGTGTAGAGGAGGGTGGGGAGTCTACTGACATCGCATCCACCCACAGAGCTCCAGACAACAGACCCACCCACAGAATCTTCAGTTTTTCAGTTCTTATAACAGACAGAGGGGAGACATTTGACAGGTAAGAATACATGCAGGAGGCATCTATATCCTTATAGATCAGCCCTATGGGAGTAGTTTAGGAAGGATGAGAGTCTTTACATCCACTTTAATTGCTACTATTTATAGTGACTATGTTTATTAACAATATATGCTTGGAATTTTGAACATTTTAAAAATAAAATTTGATGAGGAAAGTGCTATTTTACTTTTACAGATTCTGAAATGATAAGGGCATGGTACCTTAGGCACTTACTGCAGCCTGTCTTATGTATTGTACACTATATTAACAAAAGTATTGGGACGCCTGCCTTTATACACACTTGAATATAATGGCATCCCAGTCTTAGTCTTAAGTCTGTAGGGTTCAATATTGAGTTGGCTCTCCCTTTGCAGCTATAACAGCTTCAGCTCTTCTGGGAAGGCTGTCCACAAGGTTTAGGAGTGTGTCTATGGGAATGTTTGACCATTCTTCTAGAAGCGCATTTGTGAGGTCAGGCACTGATGTGGACAAGAAGGCCTTTGGGTTGAAGTCAGGACTCTGTGCAGTCAAGTTCCCCCACCCCAAACTCGCTCATCCATGTCTTTATGGACCTTGCTTTGTGCACTGGTCCAAATCATTTGGTGGAGGGGGGATTATGGTGTGGGGCCAAGTGAAACAGTGAGCTGTATCACGGGAGCACGCCAGCAAGAACTAACCCCCATGGGAGAGAGCTCCCATGAAGGGGGTTAGTTCTTGCGGGGAGGAGCTGAGACAGCCGCCAAGGGACCCCAGAAGACCAGAAACGGGGCCACTGGGTGCAAATTGAGCTGCACAGTGGATGCAAGTATAACATGTTTGTTATTTTTTTTTTTTTTTAAGGGAACCTTTAGTGTCCCTTTAAGCTGGCCAAACACATCCACTATGGACATTTTACCCTTCATTCGTTTTATCAGCAATGATGTAGCACAATGGCCACTCAAACTGGATCCAAAAAAGTGTTACTAAACCCAGGAGCCTGCATTCACTATATCTGGTCTCCCACCCACAGTACACAGAACATGGAAATGCAATAGCATTAGTAAATATAAACTGCTAAATACCTTTTCTCATCAGCAGTTAGAGCATTCTTGTAACTTCTATCAGTTATGACTAAGGCCTTATAGGCCGATACGCGTCAACCATTGCTATTTGCGTTTTTTCACTGTGGCTTGTTAATAAACGCTACTAATTTGTAAAAGCTAAAAACAAAAAAGGTTGCGCTTAGATGCACAATGTGATATTGTGAAGGAAATTAATTATATCTATGTATCTAAGTGAGAAAAAAACATATTCAATACATTCATAAATATAAACATAAATTATATCAAAGTAAATATATAAAGTCCATTGAGGGTAAAAAACATAAACGTGAAATTTCTCTAATAGTCCTTCTAAGAGAAAACAAATTAGGCAGCTTTCCAAGTTGAATAACAAAGGTAATAGCTGTAGATTGTAGAGGTCCTGCGTAAATACACCACCAGTTTACACAATATTACTTCCAATATGGTAAGGTAAATAAGGGTGTACTCTTACCAGATATAAGGGGGATTCAGGCATATCACTCCCAATACGTCTGGAGTAGGACGCTTCCGGATCTTCCAAATGCGATCTCCACTGGACCAGCAAGGTATTCAGCAACTGCATTAAGCTCAGCATCCCATACGGATCAAAGAAAGAAAAAAGAACCGGGGACTCGCCATAGTGAAAGAATTTCCAGGAAGTTTTATTCAAATTGTGCAGCATATACACAAATAGATTTAAAATTGCCGGCTAAAAACATGCAGGATAGATTTAAAAAATACAACGTGCACCCGTGCTTCCGGGGTCACGTGACAAACGCGGTGACGTAGTGCGTGGCTCCGCCCTGACCGGTTTCGTCAGAGAATGACGTTGTCAAAGGGCACGAGTGCCCTTTGACAAAGTGCCCTTTGACAACGTCATTCTCTGACGAAACCGGTCAGGGCGGAGCCACGCACTACGTCACCGCGTTTGTCACGTGACCCCGGAAGCACGGGTGCACGTTGTATTTTTTAAATCTATCCTGCATGTTTTTAGCCGGCAATTTTAAATCTATTTGTGTATATGCTGCACAATTTGAATAAAACTTCCTGGAAATACTTTCACTATGGCGAGTCCCCGGTTCTTTTTTCTTTCTTTGATCCGTATGGGATGCTGAGCTTAATGCAGTTGCTGAATACCTTGCTGGTCCAGTGGAGATCGCATTTGGAAGATCCGGAAGCGTCCTACTCCAGACGTATTGGGAGTGATATGCCTGAATCCCCCTTATATCTGGTAAGAGTACATCCTTATTTACCTTACCATATTGGAAGTAATATTGTGTAAACAGGTGGTGTATTTACACAGGACCTCTACAATCTACAGCTATTACCTTTGTTATTCAACTTGGAAAGCTGCCTAATTTGTTTTCTCTTAGAAGGACTATTAGAGAAATTTCACGTTTATGTTTTTTACCCTCAATGGACTTTATATATTTACTTTGATATAATTTATGTTTATATTTATGAATGTATTGAATATGTTTTTTTCTCACTTAGATACATAGATATAATTAATTTCCTTCACAATATCACATTGTGCATCTAAGCGCAACCTTTTTTGTTTTTAATTTCTGCTCTTCATGTATATCACATGTTTTTGTGTTGCTGCTGGATATCATCAAATTTATTTATTTCATTAGATTATTTAAATTTATTTATTCAATTAGTTATTTAATTCAATTTATTTTTGTTAGCGCGAGGAGTTTTTCCCCTTTGGATTGAACATAATTTGTAAAAGCAACAACCGGAGTGCGGATCGTCTTTTCTTCAACTTCTATCAGCGTTTGGTTAAAGCTTGTAGGAGGAGCTTTCATTCTCCTCTGAGGCTGCAGGACCCCTGACCTTCTGTCTGGACAGTGCTGATTGGCCCTGTGCTGATGACATGCACCTTCCCTAGAAAACAAACAAAAAACTCTCTAGCAATATACACCAAAATGACCATGTGCAGAGTGCCCCCAAGGCTCTGTTCTGTCAAGAGAAGAATTAAGGACTGTGGACTATGTGGCAATACGTGAAGAATGGAAAATGAGAAGTTCAGGTCACTATGAAACTAACTATAATATAAACTTGACAAGACATCTAACCCTTCTGCACTTTATCTCACACCAAGAAAATAAAGTTTTGGCCGTAGTTCTTTAGTGAAAAGAGATGAAATCATCTCATAAAACAATCGGCTCCATTGAAGTGGATATGTGGGACACGGGGCCTCCAATGTTTATTCTAAATGAAAAATATTCTTATTTCTTTCCAGAACCTAAAAGTCAGCACATGTTTTTTGGCTCAGCTGGGTGAGGGATATTTAAACACAGTTCTGGCATCCCAAGCCATTTATGTCATTATTTACTAATATTCAAATAAAATTGTCCTGTTTACCAGATGGAAGCTAAACATTATAAAGAAAATATATTAACCGACAAAACAGTACCAACATCTCAGATGGCCATAAAAGGACAACTACGGATTCAGATATCTGTAGATATTTGGATTAGTTGCTGGGACACATTGGACGCCTTTAGCTGCCATTGGGCTACGCTGGGCTTCTGGTGTGTCCCTGTGCCTTTAACCACTTCAGCCCTGGAGGATTTGGCTGCCCAATGACCAGGCCATATTTTGCGATTCGGCACTGCGTCGCTTTAACTGACAATTGCGCGGTCGTGCTATGTTGCTCCCAAATAAAATTGACGTCCTTTTTTCCCCACAAATAAAGATTTCCTTTGGTGTTATTTGATCACCTTTGCGGTTTTTATTTTTTGCGCTATAAAAAAATAGCGACAATTTAAAAATATATATATAATAATAAAAAAGCAATAGTTTTTACTTTTTGCTATTAACATACATAAATAATTATATATATACATGAACACATTTCTTTCACAGTTTAGGCCAATATGTATTCTTCTACATTTTTTTTTTTTTACCAAAAATATGTAGAAGAATACATATCGGCCTAAACTGTGAAAGAAATTTGTTCTTTTTATATATATATATTTTTTAACCAAAAATATCACACTAAGCGTTTGATTGGTTTGCGCAAAAGTTATAGCAGCACAAAATAGGGGATACATTTATAGCATTTTTATTAATCATTTTTTTTTTTTTATTAGAAATTGTGGCGACCTGCAATTTTCTTATGGTGACTGCGACATTATGGCGGACACTTTTGATGCTAATTTGGGACATTTATACAGCAATCAGTGCTATAAAATTGCAACGATTACTGTGTAAATGACACTGGCAGGGAAGGGGTTAACCACTAGGGGGAGAGGAAGGGGTGAAGTGTGTTCTAGGGAGTGATTCTAACTCAGTGGGGGCTGGGCTACGAGTGACACGACAGTGATCTCTGCTCCCAATGACAGGGAGCAGTAGATTAGTGTCCTGTCACAAGGCAGAACAGGGAAATGTCTTGTTTACAAAGGCATCTCCCCCTTCTGTTGCTCCGCGTGCACGGTCATGGAGCTCACGACAGGGGAACGCGCCCGCACGGCGTCAAATTACTTATACTTGTACGTTGCTTTGCGCAGCTGTGCCATTCTGCCAACGTATATGTGCAGGAGGTGGTCGGCAAGCAGTTAAGGAGCAATGGGCTACCTTCAGGCATAACTACCCTCAATGTATCCATTACTATATATGCTCCAACAGAGATTGCTAGGGGTCCCTTCAACTGTGGCTGATTGACCTCTCATTTGATACTGTAATTCCAGAGCCACCACCACCATTTGCATTACTGGATGCATGACATTAATGATCTTTTTAGTTGTCTGTAAGGTTGGTATGCTGATAACCATTGTAAGAGGACAATCTTCTCACTGATCACCAATGTTAGGAGCATTCTTCCCACTGATCACCAATGTAAGGGGCATTCTTCTCACTGATCACCAATGTAAGGAGCATTCTTCCCACTGATCACCAATGTAAGGGGCATTCTTCCCACTGATCACCAATGTAAGGCGCATTCTTCTCACTGACCACCAATGTAAGGAGCATTCTTCCCACTGATCACCAATGTAAGGAGCATTCTTCCCACTGATCACCAATGTAAGGGACATTCTTCCCACTGATCACCAATTTAAGGAGCATTCTTCTCACTGATCACCAATGTAAGGCGCATTCTTCTCACTGATCACCAATGTAAGGAGCATTCTTCCCACTGACCACCAATGTAAGGAACATTCTTCTCACTGATCACCAATGTAAGGAACATTCTTCCCACTGATCACCAATGTAAGGAGCATTCTTCCCACTGACCACCAATGTAAGGAGCATTCTTCCCACTGATCACCAATGTAAGGGGCATTCTTCTCACTGATCACCAATATAAGGAACATTCTTCTCACTGATCACCAATGTAAGGAGCATTCTTCTCACTGATCACCAATATAAGGAGCATTCTTCCCACTGATCACCAATGTAAGGAGCATTATTCTCACTAATCCAATGTAAGGAACATTCTTCCCACTGATCACCAATGTAAGGAGCATTCTTCCCACTGATCACCAGTGTAAGGGGCATTCTTCCCACTGATCGCCAATGTAAGGGACATTCTTCCCACTGATCACCAATGTAAGGAGCATTCTTCCCACTGATCACCAATGTAAGGAGCATTCTTCCCACTGATCACCAATGTAAGGAACATTCTTCACACTGATCACCAATGTAAGAAGCATTCTTCCCATTGATCACCAATGTAAGGAGCATTCTTCCCACTGATCACCAATGTAAGGAGCATTCTTCACACTGATCACCAATGTAAGAAGCATTCTTCCCATTGATCACCAATGTAAGGAGCATGCTTCCCATTGATCACCAATGTAAGGAGCATTCTTCCCACTGATCACCAATGTAAGGAGCATTCTTCCCACTGATCACCAATGTAAGGAACATTCTTCTCACTGATCACCAATGTAAGGAGCATTCTTCCCATTGATCACCAATGTAAGGAGCATGCTTCCCATTGATCACCAATGTAAGGAGCATGCTTCCCATTGATCACCAATGTAAGGAGCATTCTTCCCACTGATCACCAATGTAAGAAGCATTCTTCCCATTGATCACCAATGTAAGGAGCATGCTTCCCATTGATCACCAATGTAAGGGACATTCTTCCCACTGATCACCAATGTAAGGAGCATTCTTCCCACTGATCACCAATGTAAGGAGCATTCTTCCCACTGATCACCAATGTAAGGGACATTCTTCCCACTGATCACCAATGTAAGGAGCATTCTTCCCACTGATCACCAATGTAAGGAGCATTCTTCCCACTGATCACCAATGTAAGGAACATTCTTCACACTGATCACCAATGTAAGGGGCATTCTTCCCACTGATCACCAATGTAAGGAGCATTCTTCCCACAGATCACCAATGTAAGGAGCATTCTTCCCACTGATCACCAATGTAAGGGACATTCTTCCCACTGATCACCAATGTAAGGGACATTCTTCCCACTGATCACCAATGTAAGGAGCATTCTTCCCACTGATCACCAATGTAAGGAGCATTCTTCCCACTGATCACCAATGTAAGGAACATTCTTCACACTGATCACCAATGTAAGAAGCATTCTTCCCATTGATCATCAATGTAAGGAACATTCTTCCCACTGACCACCAATGTAAGGAACATTCTTCTCACTGATCACCAATGTAAGGAGCATTCTTCCCACTAATCACCAATGTAAGGAACATTCTTCTCACTGATCACCAATGTAAGGAGCATTCTTCCCTCTGATCACCAATGTAAGGAGCATTCTTCCCACTGATCACCAATGTAAGGAGCATTCTTCCCACTGATCACCAATGTAAGGAGCATTCTTCCCATTGGTCACCAATGTAAGGGACATTCTTCTCACTGATCACCAATGTAAGGCGCATTCTTCTCACTGATCACCAATGTAAGGAGTATTCTTCCCACTGACCAGTGACCACCAATGTAAGCAGCATTCTTCCCACTGACATCAATGTAAGGATCATTCTTCCCAATTTTGTTTATTGAAAGTCTTGCAATCATTAAGCATAAAATCTCTATATATACAAAATACATAAATATATACATATTTACATAAATGAAAATAAATATAGCAAATCCGCTCTCAAACAAAAAGACTTTACAGAAAAAGCAAAAATCATGTAATCACCGGGGAAAATAAATCTTAATACAACACCACTACACCAGACAAACCTGCAAGGTCAAGAAACAAACCCGCACCCATTATGCATGCAGCCCTTCTTCAAAAGGACACTAACCAACAAAAGCTAAGGGAGTGAAAGAGACAGAAAAGGAAAAGAAACCCTCACCCAGAGATAGGCAGGAAACATCCAACACCATGCGTCTACCCATTACTACCTCAATTACCCGCCGGCACGTTACCATATCGGTTTTAAAAAGAACCGCAACTCCGCTGCAGGGCTCAGCCGCAAGAGACCAAAAAGAGGGACCGCATCTCCACTCCCTTTTTGCCAGATGGACATCGGCCAAAGTATGGAGCCAGGTCTCTTGCAAAAATAAAATCTCGGCATCAAACTCGCTGAGCAAAAATAAGGCCATATCACGAGCTCTTGCAGATTTAGTGCTGGCGACATTAATGGTCGCCACCTTTATCAGAGTGGGAACTGCCATCAGGATGATTGGGGTAGTCGTTTCTTGACCTTCACCACCCTCTCATCACCAGAAACAGCTCTCTTCAAACTACGCGACTCCCCCTCATCCATAGATGATAAGGGAGAAGACAAAGACATCTCATCGCCTGACAACACATTAAAGGTGTTACCAAGGGGAACCTCTCTTGGATCCGACTCTGAGGAAGAGACGACCGTTTTTTTAGTCTTTCTCTTCTTTTTTTTTCCCCTTCCTGACTTTCTCCCACCCCTCCTCATCCGAATCCCCATCAACCGAATGTGAGACATGGGGTACGGACACCCCTCCATCAGCCCCACCCCCATCCAGCACCCCCACATTCCCCTGACCACGCTTGCGCTGCCGAGGGGCAGGGACTGGAGGCTGAGTGGGAAGGTCCGTTAAACCTGCCCCCCCAGCAGCCTCTGCCAGTCTGGAGGATCTACGAATTGATGGATTAGGGATAGGAGGGACAGATTTAGGGACCACATCTGTAGGGGGAACAGAAACAGATGTCACAGACACAGAAGGGACAGACTCAGGGACCACACCACTGGGGGGAATAGAAACAGATGTCACAGACACAGAAGGGACAGACTCAGGGACCACATCACTAGAGGAAACAGAAACGGGTGCCACAGACACAGGAGGGACAACAACAGTTTTGGTGGCCTCATCCTCCTTATCCAGCCTCTGCAGCTCAGCCTCCAACCCTGGCAGGTTATGTAATGCCTCTGGGCAAAGACTGTAGGGGTGACCAAGTTTTTGGCACAAGTTGCACCGAATATCTGTACAGTCTTTAGCCAAATGGTCCAGCGCCTGGCACAAAGAACATTTCTTTCGGGTGCAGGTGGAGGCAAAGTGGCCCTTGTCCCCACATTTATTGCACACTTTAGGCTGACCCTGGTAAAAAATGGTCAGCCTGTCCCTCCCCAGAAAGGCTGAACAGGGCAGATGTTGAACAACATTTCCCTGCACCCCCAATTTTAACGACACTGTCCAGGCCCCTGTCCATATCCCATGCTGATCAAGGACCTTCCGCAGTGGAGCGAGGACCTCACCATATCGGCGTAACCACACTACCAAATCAGCCTCTGGGATGGATTCATTACGCACGAGGATCGTCACCGATTTTATTAGAGGCTGCCTGGAAACCACCTTTGGCATCCAACCATTCCACTGCGGAAGGTCCCTGCGCCCCCTAAAACGTTCCCAAAACAAATCCAAACCCTCAGGTTTTACAAAGGACAAATCAAATTCCGAACTTCCAACAGGACAAATCAAAGCAAAAATGTCTGCGACTTTAAATCCCATTTCCAGGATCAACTCTGCCACCCTCCCCCTTACTGGTGGGGTCCCCTCCCCCTCCCACTTCAACTGGACCACGTTTCTTCTTTTGTACCCACCAACCATCCCCCCACTAAACCCCCCCAAATTGTGACCACCAACATTTGCCCCATTCCCCCCACCCTCCTTGGTGCGACTCCCCAAAACTGCTGCATAGCTGCCGGTGTTCACAGACCTCCCCGCAGAGGGTCCAGTTGTGCGTTTTGCAGATGAGTCTTTCCTCTGCTGAGCAGGAGGAGAAATGTCATTGTTAACCCCTTCACCACCACCCACCACATCCATTGCTTCATCAATACTATTACTGTTATTATTTCCTGGCACATTCATAGTTCCTGCCGTGTCCACGCTCACAGCGGCGCCCTCACATACTTCACCTCCAGGCAGACTCTTCTCCATCGGGACAGGGTTGTCAGATAAGCAAGATTGCTGTGATACAGCAACAGGTAGATCAGTGCAGGAAACTTCCATTGCTGCTTCCACTCCACATGCTGCACTGTGCTGCTCCCCTCCCCCACCTGCATCAATCAGCCCAGGTGAGGCTGAAACAGGCTCTTTGGAGCTGGCAGCCATCTTGGTTGTAGAACCACAGGTCCCAGCAGTCATAGCAGAATCCATTTGCGGGAGGCATGATGTAGATCCATCCATACTGCTCTGGTGGGCTGGTGACACCTCTGCTAGGGGATTTCTCTTCATATCTGCAGAGGATTTCTCCACAGCAGAAACACCACTTACTACAGCCGGGACACCGTCCACTTTAGCCGGGACACCACTCACTGCAGCCGGGACACTCATGTTGGAAGGCGGCTGCACCGTACAGTGGGCTTTCTCCATTAGTGCCGTTCTGCGACCCTTCTGCGACTCCACAGCGACTTCTGACGCTTCACCAGCAGACCTGTCTGCCCTTAGGGGTGACTCCATCTGTTGGATAAACTGTAAGGTGCCATGTTCACCCTCAACCCCCTGGCTGGTTGCCGCTGGCGATTCCCCAGCCTGACATAGGGGGAGAGGTGCAGAGGCAGATGGACCCGGGTTTTCTGTAACCTGCGACTGCTGCTGATCCACAGAGGTCTGGCTGGCAAATCTCCTCTCAAATGATCGACAACCTTTTGTCTGTATATATCAACATTCTCACCAGGGCCTGAACCCACAGTCAGATCCTGCACGACCTCCTCCTCCTCACTAGGCCCCGTATCATCAGGGGGATCCGTCCCAGGGCCTCCCCCAGGATCAGGCATTGTTCCTGGGCCAAGCTAGCAGGCAAGGCCCAGGCTTGAAAAAAGGCTGGTTCTCTCAGAGAGCTCCTTGGGTGTGTCCTCCTCCTTCTTCCCACTGATCACCAATGTAAGGAGTATTCTTCCCACTGACCAGTGACCACCAATGTAAGCAGCATTCTTCCCACTGACATCAATGTAAGGATCATTCTTCCCACTGATCACCAATGTAAGGAGCATTCTTCCCACTGATCACCAATGTAAGGAGCATTCTTCCCACTGATCACCAATGTAAGAAGCATTCTTCCCACTGACCACCAATGTAAGGAACATTCTTCCCACTGATCACCAATGTAAGGAGCATTCTTCCCACTGACCGCGCAATTGTCAGTTAAAGCCACGCAGTGCCGGAAGCTGAGATTTCGCCTGGGAAGGAAGGGGGTATATGTGCCCATTAAGCAAGTGGTTAAAGATTCGTTTTCACCACTACTATACCTTTATATTGTCTGTTGAAATGTATTCCGTGGCTGATCTACATGATACCCAAGGTTGTGGACACAGGCCTTTACATGCACATGAACTTACTTATCCATGTCTTTATGCACTGGTCCAAATCATTTGGTGGGGGGAGGGGGGGGGGGTGGTTTTGGAGAGAATATAGTGTGGGGTTGTTTTTCAGGGGTTGAGCTTGGCCTCTTAGTTCCAGTGAAGGGAACACTTAAGGCATCAGCATACCAAGACATTTTGGACAATTTCATGCAGCCAACTTTGTGGGAACAGTTTGGGGATGACCTCTTCCTTTTCCAACATGACTGCATACCAGTGCACAAAGCAAGGTCCATAAAGACATGGATGAGCGAGTTCGGAGTGGAGTAACTTGACTGGTCTGCACAGAGTCCTGACCTCAACCCAATAGACCATCTTTGGGATAAATTAGAGCGGAAACTGTGAGCCAGGCCTTCTCATCCACATCAGTTTCTGAACTCACAAATGCGCTTCTGGAAGAATGGTCAAACATTCCCATAGACACTCCTAAACCTTGTAGACAGCCTTCCCAAAAGAGTTGAAACAGGTATAGCTGCAATTCAAAGCAATGCAATTTTAAGTTTATTGTGCATGTAAAGGCAGGTGTCCCAATACTTTTGGTATTATAGTGTAAGTCTTACATCTGCCATGATTTTTCTTCTTGATGACAGACAGGCTCCTATAACAAATGTCTCCCAGAAGCCTAACAAATGGATCCATTCCCCACGTGGGATGAAAATATCAGTGAAAGTAGCTGAAATCCAACTATCCTCCAGGCTCTTATGTAATTAATTATCCCAATTACAACATTCTAATATCAAACCCCAGAGTAGATAGTATTAGGCCTCTAGTGCTAATGCACCGTGGTTTCTAGCGCTAATGACAGAACCCAGATGTTGTGTGAAACCGAACATTACGTATTAGCCCCCAAGCGCTGGGTGGTCATCATGGCTTACCATAAGAGGTGCCACGTGGTACAATCTATAGTCAACTGTGGTCAGATAACCCCCCCAGTGAGATCTCTGCAAAGAGATTACAGGATTAATAATGCATAAACTGTTCACACAGACCAAAGTACTAATTAGATTGGGTTGTTCTAATGTATTTATGTTTCCTGTTCTGGCACTAATCTGCAAATGTGGACCTGTTCTCACATACATAGGTGGCAGCCATCTTTGTTCAGTTATCTGCTCTAAAAAAAACTATTTGATGTGGTATCAGGGGCGGACTGACCATTCGGGCCCTCGGGCACTGCCCGAGGGCCCCAAACCACTAGGGGGCCCCATCAGGGTTGCCAGCCTCAGTAAAACCAGGTACAGAATGTGAAAATAAAAAAAAATAAAAAATACAAGATTATTATAGCTGCCCCGAGTCTCCAGTACCTTTTTAGTGTGTGTATGTGTATTCTGTGTGTGTGTGTGTATATTGTGTGTCTGTGTATGTATACTGTATGTGTGTGTATACTGTGTGGCCCCATAATCTCCTATTGCCCGGGGGCCCCCATAATCTCCTATTGCCCGGGGGCCCCCATAATCTCCTATTGCCCGGGGGCCCCCATAATCTCCTATAGCCCAGGGGCCCCATAATCTTCTATTGCCCGGGGCCCCATAAGTTGTCAGTCCGCCCCTGGGTGGTATGATAACCTTTGTTAGTAGTTGTCTATCCAGGGCTTTTTTTCTGCGAGAACGTGGAGGGACCTCCAGCACTGAATGTATGTAAAAGCAAGGGGTGTGGGGTGTGCTGGAGGGTCGATTGATGCTGGCTTATGAGGGATCTATTATCACTGGGGGAGATCTGTTTTTGTGTGAGGCTCTAACGTTGCTGGTGGGGAATGTATTGTTGCTGGGGGGGGGGGGGGGGTCTTATGTTGCTGGTAGGGATCTACTGTTGAGGGAGAGGTCTATTGTTGCTGGCTGGTCTATTGATGTATTGATGCCGACTGGTGGAATCTGTCACTGCTGGGGGGGGGGGCGTCTAATGTTGCTGGGGTGGATTTTTTGTTGCTGGGTGTGGTATTTTGTTGTGGGAGGTCAACTTTTGCTGTGGGGGAAGTCTATTGTTGCTGGGGTGGGGTCTATTGTCGTGAGGGGATGTATTGTTGCTGCAGGGGATCTACTGTTGCTGGGATGGAGTCCATTGTTGCTGGCGTAGTCTATTGTTGTGTGAAGAATCTATTGTTGCTGGGGATCTATTGTTGTGTGGAGGATCTATTATTGCTGGATAAAGGAGATCTATTTTTTTCTACTGCTTTTTTTGTTATCATTAACAAATTCCATGCAAATTATTTATCACCACAAAATTATACTTGATTCTGTATTCTCTAAAAGGGACGTTACTGGAAGATGGGTAGGGGCTGGAACCAGCTCAGAGGTTGGTAGGGGGAGGAGACAATAGGGTGTCTCAGAAGAGGGCAGTTCCTGCACCTAGTCTATGAGAAAAAAAAGCCCTGTGTCTATTCATGTGCACCTAACCTGTACACGTGGCTGACTTAAAATGTTTGTACACCTAAAAAAAAGGAAAGAGCTCCTGTTCCCTTATAGTGGGTTAAACAGCACAGTGCTGGTCAGTTTACATGCCTCCGTCATCCGCAGCTCTGCCCTCCCCTCCCCTCCCTGCCTGTCAGCTCCTGTGTGTGTGTCTCTGTCTCCGCCCCCCTCCTGCCGCTATTAGTAGAAAAGAAAAGTTTTCGAATGGTCACTCCCTGCCCCTTTGTTTTATCAAGGCATAACACACAGTGTAAGTGTTTTTTTAAAAGAAGCCTGTAAATACCTTTTTTTTTTAAATATTCAGGCTGATTGTGTGACTCCTGGCATGGCAGTCAAATGATTTCAAGCTGATGTCAGAAGGAGATATTGGCCCCTCCCACTGTAGCCCTGGATCAGAGTAGGAGAGTGCCCAGGAGTTGCATGGTAAGCATGCTGGGAAATCTTTTGTTTGTAATGTGCATTATCGTTCCATGTGCACCTTGCTGCAAAGGCCAATTATAGGTTGGAGTGGTGGTTGTCAGAGGTGGCTCTAGGCTTTGTGAGGCCTTAGGCACAATTTAGACATGAGGCCCCACTAACGCCCATAATGGGAAAAATAATTCAAGCAAGAACAATGGCTGTAGAAAATGCACGGATCTAGCATACAGGTGATCAGCACCACTTCCAGGGCACCCTCCTCACCTATCCGACATATTCAGCCAATGCAAGAGGGGGGAGAGAAGGGAAGGTGAGAAAAAGAGAGGGGTAATAGAGAGATCCGATGACGCCAACATTAGTATTGATCACAGTCAAATTAGGCGGCCACGAGGCCCCTGTGAATGCGAGGCCTTAGGCGGCCGCCTAACTTGCCTAATTACAGAGCAGCCTCTGGTGGTTGCCATTTGTTTGTATAGTCTACCGAACTGGGTGCAGGGAAGCACTGGATGCCGTCGCTGCCATTGTGCTATTGCTGGGCAACACGTGTGTCCCTGTGCCTTTAACCACTTGCTTACTGGGCACATAAACCCCCTTCGTGCCCAGGCGAAATTTCAGCTTCCGGCACTGCGTTGCTTTAACTGACAATTGCGCGGTCGTGCGACGTGGCACCCAAACAAAATTGGCGTCCTTTTTTCCCCCACAAATAGAGCTTTCTTTTGGTGGTATTTGATCGCCCGTGCGTTTTTTATTTTTTGCGTTATAAACAAAAAAAGAGCGACAATTTAAAAATATATATATATTTTTTACTTGTTGCTATAATAAATATCCCAATTTTTTATTTTTTTTTTTATATTTTTTTTTCTCAGTTAAGGCCGATACGTATTCTTCTACGTATTTTTGTAAAAAACAAAACAAAAAAAATCACAATAAGTGACTGCTTTGCGCAAAAGTTATAGCACCTACAAAATAGGCGTCAGAATTATGATTTTTTTTTAATATTTTTTTTTTACTAGTAATGGCGGCGATCTGCGATTTTTATTTTGACTGCGATATTGCGGCGGACACATCGGACACTTTTGACACATTTTTGGCGCCATTCACATTTATACAGCGTGCAGTGCTATAAATATGCACTAATTACTGTATAAATGTGACTGGCATTGAAGGGGTTAACACTAGGGGGTGAGGAAGGGGTTAAATGTATTGCCTGGGTGTGTTCTAACTGTGTGGGGGGAGGGGGGTGACTGGGGGAGGTGATTGATGCTGTCTCCCTATGTACAAGGGAAACAGCATCAGTCGCCTCTCACTGACAGGACGTGGAGCTCTGTGTTTACACACAGAGCTCCATGTCCCTGCTCTCTCACTGACGATCGCGTGTACCATCGCGGCCGCCGGGTACACGCATCGAATCCTCGGTGATGCGTCGGGACTGTTTTTCCCCGCCGGCGCCTCAGGTCCGCGCTGTTAACGTATTCTGTCAATGGCGTGGACCCGAAGTGGTTAAGGAGGGGTGGGCTCCATCAGGGCACACCTGCCCTTAATCTTTCCATTGATATATATTTTCTCCTACTGTGAAGGCTCTGGAAATTTTAGAGTTAGGATGGCAGTATATACAGAGGTCCATGGATGTGAGCACTGAGGCTTAGTCATATTTGCAAATGTGTGTAAACAAAGCCCTCTGTTTTTATCTGTTTTTAATGCAAACTGTCAGACAGGGCCAATTTGGTTTTGCAGGCTGGCTGGTAAGTGTGCTGGGAAATCTTTTGTTTGTTTGAGAAGAAGAATTGGAGACGTGGAAAGACACACACAGATGTTACATATTATCTCCGATGTTGTGGCATGCTGCTGCCATATCCCCTGCTGCGTCCTCCGTGGTGCATAATAATGCCGACCGTGATTATTTCCTGACCTCATGCCGAAACCCTCCAGGAACTGTCAGTCTGGTTTCCTCATCTCTGGCTGTATTCGTTTATAACATGATGTTTGAAACAATGCAGAAAAAGTGCTGGAAGGACCAAACTGCAAGCTATTTATTGTTAGACTAGGTTTACATAACAGGAAATGTTACAAATGTGTCTTCCTGTACCTTTATTGTCTTCTTCATCCCTTCGGTTGAATGACCTTAATTCTAACCCAAAGTTTACCCTAAATACAACCGCTTTTACACCTCTCCTGCGCCTATCCTATAAATTAGGGGTGTCAAGCTCAATTTAATCTCTGGCCGCATCGGCAGTATGGTTGCCCTTAAAGGGCCAGTTGTATCTAGGATAAGCTACATACAGAGTGCAGGATTATGCTACGTACAGAGCGCAGGGCTCAGGATTATGCTACGTACAGAGCGCAGGGCTCAGGATTATGCTACGTACAGAGCGCAGGGCTCAGGATTATGCTACGTACAGAGCGCAGGGCTCAGGATTATGCTACGTACAGAGAGCAGGGTTCAGGATTATGCTACGTACAGAGAGCAGGGTTCAGGATTATGCTATGTACAAAGTGCAGGGTTCAGGATTATGCTACGTACAAAGTGCAGGGTTCAGGATTATGCTAGGTACATACAGAGTTCAGTATTATGCTACACACACACAGTTCAGGATTATGCTACATAGAGGGTTCAGGATTATGCTACAGAGTACAGGGTTCAGGATTATGCTACATACAGAGTACAGGGTTCAGGATTATGCTACGTACAGAGTGCAGGGTTTAGAATTATGCTATGTACAAAGTTCAGGGTTTAAAATGCTACGAACAGAGTGCAGGGTTCAGGATTATGCTGTGTACATGAGGTGCAGAGTTTAAAAATTCATTACATACAGAGTGCAGAGTTCAGGAATGTGTTATCTACAAAGTGCAGTTCCAGTGGTGCCCTATGCAAACGTATTCTGTGTACAGAGTGGAGGGTTTAGGGGTGCACTATGTACAGAGTGCATAGTTCAGGATTACACTATGTACACAGTGCAGAGGTCAGAAGTTCATTACGTACAGAGTTCAGGGGTGCCCCATGCACAGAGTGTAGGATTCAGGAGTATGCTACATACATGGTGGAGGGGTTAGGGATGCACTATGTACAGAGTGGAGAGTTCAGGGGTGCACTATGCACAGTGTGCAACACCCCCCTCACCTGACGCAGCTCTAGTAACTCCCTATGTAGGCAGCTCTAATGCCACCTTGTGTAGGTGGCCATTCCATCTCTAGAGCTTTATAGGCCCCCGGGCAATACAGTACACCGGGGCCCTGTCTACACAATCACGCACAATGACTGCGTTTGAATGGCACAGTGGTTGTGTTTGAATGGAAAAGCAAATTACTTACAGGGTGAGGCCGAGAGTTAGGTCAGGTGCAGTGCAGTCACTCACACTCACAGCAAGGCAGGCTCAGGACAGGCTCAGCTCAGTCAGGCAGCTCTTATCACAAGTGCTCCGCTGTCCGCTCGCTCCCCTCCCTCTGAGCCACGCTGAGTCTGGAGATGGCAGAGGTGGGTGGAGCTAGTTTTCCAGCCGCGGAAGCGGCGCGCTCTGAATGCTGGGGCGGCTGTGGTGTGCTCTGAATGCTGGGGCGGCTGCAGACTCTGACGTCACTGGTTGCTAGGTGCCGGCCGCCCGATTCTGATAACCAGTCCAGTCGAGTGAGCGGCGTGCCACAGCTTCGGCACCCCTTCTCTTAGCCCCCCAAGCAAGTGGGGCCCCCAGGCAACTTCCCAGCATGCCCAATGCAAAAAGAGAGCCCTGGTAGGCAGCTCTCTCTATTACCCATGTAGTTGGTTTGTTATACCTCCCTGTGTAGGTGGCTCTGCCTCTCCTGCAGGGAGATACTTTTGCCTCTCACATTCCCCGGTGTGCCTCACCGCGAGGAATCGGTTACACCGGTGTCCAATGAACACTGTCTCGATACAGTGAAGAGGAACCCCCTTTTTTGTGTCTCCCCTGTACAATGGCACATTAAATGCAAGTTCTAAAGTTGGGAGGCAAGGGGGGTGTCTGGAAGGTGGTGGGAGATGAGGGGGCACGAGTTCTAATGGCAGAGGTTCTAACTCTTTTCTACTCAGTCAAAAACTCAAAATAAAATAAAAAGCTTTGTATACTCTACATTGACTAGTAGCCAATTCTTGACTTCAAACTAAATAAAAGATCTGTTGTGTAATCAATGACACAGCAGGAAATACAATAGCCAAGTAAAATGTGTCTTGTGGTCAGTCTGCGGTATTCCGCGTGAGGTTTTTCACTTTACCATCATTGTGAAACCTTAAAAATCTTATTGCCTTATTAAAATGAGCTTCAGAAAAGTATGATATGCAAAGTGCTGTATACCACAACCACAGAGTTCAGTCTAAAGCTGTCAGATCAGAAAAGCCTGAATTCTGGTTGATTTGTAGGTGGGTACACCGTGGTGTGGCGGCAGTAACACACACTCAGTCCAGATGCAGTTGAAAAACTTGAAGTTAAAGCAGAAGAGTTTACCACCCTGTAGTGTAGAGTGCTAGGTAATGTCGTTTTTTTTTGGCAGTGTAGGTTAATTTTGGCTTGGCTGACACTCAAGCCTGGGTTTTAAATTTGGGTCAGGGTGAGAAACCCAGGGAGGCTGAATGACTCATCGGGCAGAACCTCTATTACCCCCCCCCCCACTTGCTGGAACTTTGGAGAAACTTCCAGAAGAATAGGAGGGAGGTTAGGAGGAGCTGCCTGGAGTATTGATGAGGACCCCAGCCGATTCCCGGCCAAATGTGCTGGCAGGGTGGAGGGGCGACTCTTAAATACTCTGGGTCAGCCCGGCAGGAGCAGAGAGAGTTCGACTGGAAGATGGAGTGTTGAGGAAGCTTTACTGAGGCCCTACTCTGGGGGTGACCTCAGGTCTGGTGCTCAGGTGCTGGAGAGATCCCCTTCAAACACACGGAGGAGTCCTCTTCAGAGACACAAAAGCAGGTGTGAGGACAGCAGGAGCCAGTGAGCACATCCAGGAGATCTCCAGGGAGAAGACAGCCGGTTAGCTGGATAGTGAGACACAGTCTGGGAGGACTAAAAAAACCTGAGAGCACTGGTGAGTGGAAGTCTCTGATGGCTGTAGAGTCAGTCAGGGAGGACTGTGGGAAGATTAGCCAGTGAAAGGGGCAGCTGCAGCCAGGTGGGCTTGCAGTGTCTGAAGAGGTGGTGCTGGGATCAGTAGCCACAGAGATGTATATGGACACTGGGACTTTTCTACACCCCAAAGGGGCCTGGGGTCCCTGCTTGTAAAGGGCTTTTGCTGGATCTGACAGAGTACCCTGTCAGATCCCACCTAAACAGTGTTCCAGCTGGGCCTGAGTGTTTTTGCAAGCAAATGATGTGCTGGAGGAAGAGGAGTGTATATAGAGACTGTATATAGTTAAAGTGTTCCTGAAGAAACTTTCTTCCAGTCAAGTGGGTATCCCATAGTACACAGATTCCCATTCAAGTTATTAACCCCTAAATAAAAAACGAAAACAAAGCTGCATGGACGTTTTCCTGTCTCAGTGAGCCTATGTAAAATTTGGGGTGCCTGGTTGTGCAGAGTGTGTAGCGCATCTCTATTCACCAGGGGCTCCTAAGGGGGGATGCGCTACATGAGTCCACAACAAGTCCGGAGGAAGGGAGGCCCAACCAGGAAACACTCATGGATGGCGGTCATCTGGAGGGGTGGAATGCGGCCTGGCTGGTTTGAGCCCAAGGGGGGGAGGTTTCCAGGACAATCTCTACATTTTCCCTCCTTGTCTGGAACCTTTCCTCTCTGCTAATACTGTCCCTGACAGATTGGTGACCTGTCCCTACACTTCCCACACGCTAGAAGGCTTGCCTAACCAAAGAGCCAGGGTCTTAAATAGACTCTGCAGCACCTAAGGTGGCTGCCAGAGTCACATGGGCGGCTGGCATTCAACATGATCGCTGCCCCAATGACCCAAGAAATCATAGAGGAACCATGTACCTCTTGACTTCCTCTCCCTCTGCAATGCTGCTGTGGTTGAGTACCACCTGCAGAGGAGAAAACAGACTGCACCTGGATACAGATTGGTATCAGAAGCATACCCACATACAGGGCCATTTGAAGGAATTTGTGGTCCCCGCGCACGCATAGCCTACATTAGAGCTTAACTAATTTTTTTACACCCATGTTCTTACTCCTCCCCCCTCCATAGTCCCTATGTTTTTCTATTCTCACCTCCCCTTCTTCCCTGTAGGCAGCCACTGTAGTGTGGCCGAGCTTCTCTTCCTCCTGTCAGTCCGGTGTTCTATCATTATGGGTCCCCTATCAGATAGTGCCCAGGCCGGGCCAGGTACAGCGGGGTACAGAAGATTCAGTTTCCTGTGTTCCCGGCCGGAATGAAAGGAAGTGAGCTCTCAGTGTGCACTTCCTGTCAGACTGAATCTCCTGTACCACGTGCGGTACCTGGCCAGACTGACAGGACTCCAGGAGGAAGGAAGAGGAGCTTGGCCACGTTACAGCCTGGTAAGGGGAAGTTGGGGGCCCCAGGCCAGTTCAGGGGCCCCAAGCAATTGTTTGTGTTGCCTGTTTTGTAGCGACGGGCCTGTCTACATATTTTAGAATCTCATAGCAACATTTTGATGGGTCCCCCTGCCTAATGCTCTGTAGCAACTTGCAGCATCAACTGTGACAATACAGGTCAATGACATTAAGCCTAGGTTCACATTGGAGCGATTTGTCATGCGATTTGAGAGATCAATTTGCATGACAAGTCGCAGTCTATTGGAGGCAAAGGCACTGTTCCAATTGGTGCGACACAGATTTTGTGGTGCCGCACCAATTTGCAAAAGTAGTTCCTGCACTACTTTTGCAGATTTTAGGTGCGATTTCTATAGACATCTGTGTATGAAGCCACACAGATGTCTATTAAGTAGCAGCTGAAATCGCAGCATCAGATAGTGCCCGGATTCACAAAGCACTTACGCCGACGTAAATCACTTCACGCCGACGTAGTGCAAATGTGCGCCCGGCGTATGTGTGCGCCAGAGTCACAAACCAACATACGTCCAAAAACAGGCCATCCTACCCCGACGTATCTTGCTTACGCCGGCGTAGCGTGGGCTCAAATATGGTTTGGACGCATGTTGCTTCTCCCATTGATTAGGCATTCAAATATGCAAATAAGGGAAATACGGCGATTCACAAACGTACGTGCACACGACGCAGGCTACGCGCGGTGCTCGTAAGTGTACGTCCGGCGTAAAGTTATTCCCCATAGATGAGGCTTAACCCAGCAATAGACATGCAAAGGTCTGCACCAGAGAACACAGGCCGGCGTATTGGGCATACGTTACGTTCACGGCCTACGTAGTGATCCGGCGTAGCTTAGGCAGTTGTGCCGGCATAGTTGTGAGCATGCGCATAAGGGTGCAGTTTCATGCGTCCACGTCACGACTATGTCACGGCGCATGCGCGTTCGTGATATGCTGGGCGTAAAACACTGCCCCATGCTCAGACCATCATTTGCATGGGGTCACTCCCACTTCCACTTATGCTGGCCTGCACCTTCGAAAATACGCTACACTGGCGTATCTTGGTGAGCAATAGCTTGCTAAATACAGTGCATGCCTCTTCGTGCTGCGCCGGCGTAGCGTATGTGTGCGCGCTACACCGGCGTAAATGTGCGCCCACTCTCTGTGAATCCGGGCCCAAGTCTTTTGTTTTTCAACAGAACAAGAAGTCCTGCAGTTGTAGCAGTTAGAGGATTGAGACAAACCATTTACTACTGACGGGTACTTACATTGATCAGCTTTTATTTAGCTGTATAAAACATTTATCACAAAAGAAAAAAACTGTTGCTGTGATTGCTTATGAACTGTTAGCTGAAGTTTGGCTTAGTATCTATCTGCTACTCCATCCAACACTTCCCTCCCTCACACTGACATTGCTGAATAGAGGATAACTAATGCAGCCACCACATTTAATGATTGATAAGCTGTAATATATTACATATTTTTATTTTGGGTTTAATAGCGATTTTAACCCCTTGAGCCCCCCCACCAGCGTGGTGCAACCATGTGCATCACACGTGGTGGCAGGGCCCTTGCACTTGCAGTGCAGCCCCTTTCAAATGATACTAGACACAAGGGGCCAGATTCTCTAAGAAAATCGCCGGCGTAGCGTAAGCCATTTACACTATGCCGCCGCATCGTACTAGAGCAAGTGCCATATTCTCTAACCATTTGCTCCGTAGTTTGCGTTGGCATGGTGAAAATGGCCCAGCGTAAGCCCGCGTAATTCAAATGGGGAGGTTTGTATTTAAATTAAGCGCGCCCCCGCGTCGAACGAACTGCGCATGCGCCGGCCGGGGAAAAAGCCCAGTGCGCATGCTCCAGCTCACGTCGGAAAGCGTTGTTGAAACTGACGTCAAAACGACGTGATCGTTACTACGCAATGCCCCTATTCGCGAACGAGTTAGTAAAACGACGTAAGCAACGGAAAAAGCCGACGCTGACCCGACGCCATACTTAACATGGCATCCGACGGCACCCGACGGAACTTCGTAAGGTTACTCCTCATAGAAGCAGGGGTAACCTTACGAGTTCGTAAACGACGTACGCGACGACGGGGCGGCGTAAAAGCGATCGGGAATTGGCATACTAGCCTCATTTGCATATGCAAATGAGAAAACAACGTAAAGGCCACCTAGTGGCCGGAGTTGTCATTACAACTACGATCTGCAAGTGTAATGGTATTACACTTGTCGGATGTTCAAGCGTATCTATGCCAAAGTGATGCTAAGCATCACTCGCATAGATACCCGGCAAAAAAAACGGCGATACGACGGGGTATCTAAGATACTTCGTCGTATCGCCGCTGAGAATCTGGCCCAAGCTGTTTCATTTACATATTCCCTTAGTTTCTATATTGATGATGGAACTGTAATTAATTACAAAAAAATAAAAAATATCAAATTACCTTTTTCTTATACGGCTGTTACATGTCCCAGATTTTTCCCAGCATGTATGCAGAGAAACATAAGCTTCTAGTCCTAACATGGTGTGGGCTGATTTAGACCAATCACTGGCTATGTCACGCCCCTCCAGCTTGTGTCTTAGAATAGGAGGGAGGTGAAGCCTCCATTAATCTACATGTATTATCCTGCCTCCATTGTGTTAAGCTGTTAAGTGGGCATGGAAGTAGAGGAAGAGAGTGGGCTGTCATTTACCATCCTGTATACACCCACATGTGTGACTCTATTTTATGTTTAAAAAGAAGTGAACGTAAAGGAGCTCCCGGTATCCAGTAACGGTAGGTATAAAAAAGGTATTTTATTGAGTCTATAGTCACATGGGCTGCTCAGATGTGATAGGGAGGAAATGCTCAGCTTAGAAACTCACTGAAAACTGAGCATGTGCAGAGCTGCCAACACTGCTCTGCAAAATCCCTAGCTGAATTGGGGACATGAACAAAAGGGGGAGACAGAGAACAGCAGGATCAACAAGTTTTTTTTTTCAGATTACAAAAAACAAATCTCATAGTGACTGGATGACTAAACAGCATATAATATACCATTCAATTATGTTTTTTATGATGTGGGTTTAGTGACACTATAAAACAAGGGGGGTATAATTCCTGCCGTGGCTGTGATGTTTTGCTTTGCATGTGTACACCCTCTCTACAACTAAAGGTGGTAGCAATGGGGGTAAATGCGCAGCTCAATTGCTTGGTTTTACCTACCCGCCTTTACCTACCCGCCTCCCCCAACCAATAGGTGAACAAGCCCTTAAATGTTTTTTTAGAATTACAAATCTCATCTGTCCTATCAGAGGAGAAACTCTGGGATTTTTGTCTGCATTAGGCACACAGGGTTCACTTCCATCTATAGTAGAAATTAGGAGGGCTAACAATAATGAATGACTTTGTACTGCACACACGGATTGGGGGTCTTTTTATCCTGAGGTCCAACCTCAGCCCTTCTATACTGAAAAGCTTTACAGTTTAAAAGCCTCCCTATTGGGTTCCTCTTTATCCAGACCCCATAGGAGCCACAAGGACTGTTACTATTAATTGTTAACCACTCATTGCTATGTGCTTTATGGAGTTTGGATGTTCTCTCAGAACTGATGTCATCAGGACCAGTGCAAGGATTTTTGACACCCTAGGCAAATCCTAATTTTGGCGCCACCTTGGCTCCACCCCTGACTCCACCCCCTTTCCCCTTCCCATGTAAACCACACCTTTTTAACAAATCATCCATCAAATGCAGCCCACCAGTGGCTATCAAATGCAGTCTCACCAGTGCCAATCATTGCAGCCTCACCAGCGCCCATCAAATACAGCCGACCAGCACCCATCAAATGCAGCCTCACCAGCGCCCATCAAATGCAGCCTCACCAGCACCCATCACATATAGCCTCACCAGCACCCATCACATATAGCCTCACCAGGACCCATCACATGTAGCCTCACCAGGACCCATCACATGTAGCCTCACCAGGACCCATCACATGTAGCCTCACCAGGACCCATCAAATGCAGCCGACCAGCACCCATCAATGAATGTTTGCCAGCTTCCATTCATTCAGTAGTCAGGACACAGACACAGTCCTCCACCACCGCTGTGCCTCTGACAATATGTGTGAACGGAGCAGTGGCACGCTGCTGATCCCGAGACTTAGTTGCTTGCTTCAGAGAAAAGAGAGTAGGAACACCAGTGGCCGGGCGCCCTAGGCAGCAGGGCGCTCTAGACGGCTGCTTAGTTTTCCTAGCGTAGCACCGGCCCGAGATGTCATCTATGGAAGTCTTGCTGTTCACTCTCACTCCTGTTTTCTCCTGTTTATTTGGTTTCCAAAAACAGGCAGAGAAGAGATGATGGAGAAGGCAGCTGTGCCGACTTAAAGGGAATGGACAGGAAAATGACTTCTACCCAGAGAGGGGATTCATATAATTTCCGAGACAGACCTGCTCTGTTTTTCTGCTGGTATGAAACGCTGAGAAGCACATCCAAATCCTTCTATACATTTTAGGCTGTGTTGACCTAGCTGGAAAGAATTTTCATTTTACAAGAATTCCTTTTTTTTGGTTCAGCACAGAATATAATAGCTTCATAGAGCTAAATAGACTCCTGAAGTCTCGCTTTGAGACAGAGAAAGGGACTAAGGACAAAGATTCCTCAGTTCCTTTCTCTGCAGCCAAGAAGCAGGGGAAATCTGCTCAGCACAAGGTTATTAGGGTGTGCCCAGGCACACCTGGCACACCCTGTGCGCACGCCTATGGGTGGTCTTTTATAAAATAATCAGCATGTACAAAAATGGGTCACAGCAGTGGAAAACAAGCAGCAGCCGACGCGCTTCGCACTGAATCAGTGCTTATTCATGGCCATGAATAGGCACTGATTCAGTGCGAAACGCGTCAGATGCTCCTTGTTTTCCACTGCTGTGACCCATTTTTGTACATGCTGATTATTTAATAAAAGAACACCTCATCAGGTTTTGGAGTGCGGCTATCCATTCATCTTTTTCCTCATCATTTTCTGCTTGTGCGATTGGCTCACTGATTTTGCCTGAAGTCTGCACTAAGATACGACTTGTCATGCGACTTGACAGTTCCAAATGTGCATGATAAGTTGCATGGCTGGCAATGTAAGCATCTATATTGCTGCAACTCATGTCGCAATGATTATGAAAAGGGTTCCTGCACTACTTTTTACCCATTTCTTGCAACTTGCATAGACTTCTATTACCCACTTAAGGACCGGCCTCAGCAGTCGTACTACGAAAATGTGGCTGGTTCCCGCTTATCACCGTCACTGAACATCATTTTTTTGGGTGGGTGTGCACCCACTGGCCAGCGGGGGAGCCAATTAGCGGGTGGGCTCCATGTCCATCACAGTGACAGAATGGGGATTTGCCTGTGTAAACAAGGCAGATCTCTGTTCTGGTAGGGGAGATCACACAGATCCTGTCTTTCTGTGTATTTCCCCAGTCACACAGTCCCCCCATACAGTTAGTAAACACACTTAAACCCCTTCATCGCCCTTGATGCTAATCCCTTCCCTGCCAGGTTGATTAGTACAATAACAGTGCATATTTTTAGCACCGATTACTGTAATAATGTCACTGGTTCACCAAAATTGTAAAAAATGTCAGTTAGGTGTCCGATCTGTCTGCTGCAATGTTGTAGTCCCGTTAGAAATCACTGATCGCCAACATTACTAGAAAAAAAAAACCACACACAACATAAATAAATCTTTCCCCTATTTTGTAGAGGCTAGGGGCCAGATTCAGCAAAGAATTACGCCGGTGTATCTCCAGATACGCTGCCGTAATTTCAAATGTGCGCCGTCGCATCTTTGCGCCGATTCACAAAGCGAGATACGCCGAAAAACATGGCTTCAGCCGTCCAACGTAACTTACCTACGCCGGCGTATTATGGGCACATAGTTACGCTGGACGCATTCGCGTTCCCATTAGAAATATGCAAATGAGTAAGATACGCCGATTCACGAACGTAGATGCGCCCGGCCGCTTCATATACGCGATTTGCGTAAGGCTTACGTCCGGCGTAAAGTTACCCCTGCTATAGCAGGCGCAGCTAATGCAAAGGTATGGGCCAGGGAACGACGCCGTTGAATTTTACGTTGCGTACGCCGTTTACGTAGTACTACGTGAATAGGGCTGTGCGTAAGTTACGTTCACGTCATAGGCATTTACGCCGACGTATCTTAGGGAGTTTATGCAACGTGATTCTGAGCATGCGCGCGCATGCCCAGTTCGACCGGCCATTCATTAGCATGGGGTCATGCCTAATTTACCGCCCACCTCCTTCCTACTTTGAATTAGGCGGTCTTATGCCGGCCGATTTACGATACGCCGCCGCAACTTACCGAGCAAGTGCTTTGTGAATACAGCACTTGCCTCTCTAAGTTGCGGCGGCGTAGCGTATATTCGATACGCTACGCCCGCACAAAGATACGATACGCTACCTGAATCTGGCCCTATAACTTTTGTGCAAACCAATCAATATACGCTTATTGCGATTTTTACCAAAATCATGTAGAAGAATACATATTGGCCTAAACTGATGAACAAATTTGTTGTTTTTACATTTTTTGGGGGATATTTATTATATCAAAAGGTAAAAAAAAATATTTTTTTTTTGCAAAATTGTCGCTCTTTTTTTGTTTATAGCACAAAATATTAAAACCGCAGGGGTGATCAAATACCACCAAAAGAAAGCTCTATTTGTAGGGAATAGAGTGGTTAGAGTTGAGGGAAAGATGGATGGTGCTAAATGCAGGGATACTCTCTGTGTGATTTGAGGCTAGGATGGTGGTTCACCTTCCAGCATGACAATGACCCCAAACACACTGCTAAAGGAACACTTGAGTGGTTTAAGGGGAAACATGTAAATGTGTTGAAATGGCCTAGTCAAAGCCCAGACCTCAATCCAATAGAAAATCTGTGGTCAGACTTAAATATTGCTGTTCACAAGCACAAATCATCCAACTTGAAGGAGCTGGAGCAGTTTTGCAAGGAGGAATGGGCAAATAACCCAGTGGTAAGATGTGGCAAGCTCATAGAGACTTATCCAAAGAGACTTGGAGCTGTGATAGCCGCACAAAGTGGCTCTACAAAGTATTGACTTTAGGGGGGTGAATAGTTATGCAGATTGACTTTTTCTCTTATTTTGTCCAATTTGTTGTTCGCTTCACAATAAAAAAAAAAAACATCTTCAAAGTTGTGGGCATGTTCTGTAAATTAAATGATGCAAATCATCAAACAATCCATGTTATTTCCAGGTTGTGAGGCAACAAAACCAAGGTGAATACTTTTGCAAGGCACTGTACAGCTGCACCAGATTTTTTATGGTCCAGTTGTACTAAACCTCCGCCAGGGTGACATTTCGTAGGGCTGTATCAGGCAGTGATCTGCATCGCGCTGGAAAAAAGTACTGGACACACCACTTTTTTTTCCATCACATGCAGTTGTGTGGACTGGCCTCACCAGAGACAAGGCATTGTGCCTTGTCTTGCAGTGAAGGTGCGGTGGGAATGCGCTGGGATAGCCATCCAATACAGTCCCACCGCACCTGGTGTCATGGGACTCTAATATTAGACCTTTTAACTGCGCCTGGACAACGTGACCTATCACAAAACGCATAGGGCGGAACAAGTGGCGTGCTGGCGTCACCACCTACCACTGCTCGAACTCCAGACAGACGGGTCTGCCTGCTTGCGTCCGGCCGGCGCAGCAGGCTTAAGGCTGTTTTTGTCGATTACATTGTGAGTGCAATAGTTTGTTCATACTTTTTAACAATAAATACTAGGGTTTTCCACTCTTGAAGCGTCTGTTAAAATAACGTTATAAACGCTAGTAACTTTGCAGTGAGTTTTTCAACTTTTTTCAATGTTTTTGCAATAGCGTTTTTTCCACGTTTGCTTTTTTTTTTTCCTTTTTAAGAAATTGTTATTTATTTATTTTTTATCAATGGATCAAAATGTTAAACGACGTTTTTCAGCGTTTATCAACGTTTATCAGCGTTGGAGCGTTTTTGTTTTTATATTGTGACACAAACAAACAACAAATAGGACAAAATAAGAGAAAAAGTCAATGTGCATAACTATTCACCCCCCTAAAGTCAATACTTTGTAGAGCCACCTCTTTGGGGCTATCGCAGCTCCAGTAAAAAAAAAAAAAACGGCACTGCTTAAAACTGCTGATAACAGCCTATGTGTGCATGGACACATAAGATAACATGATGGAGAGTTTAATGACTGTAGAAAAAAACGTCTACAGCCAAAAACAGCTAAAAGTTGTATAATGCTTTCCTTCTCTGTGCCCACCAAACCCCTCACCTCCTACTCAATGCTCATTCGCTGACAGATTTACAAGATCAAGCAAAATGAATTCCTCCTCTTTTGCGCTGGCACAGGAGTTTTAAAACCCTGCATGGTCATTTTGTAATTAATAATATGCAAAGTTATAACTTCGAAAGGCTCACATAGGAATACAGTAATGGATTTTGATCCAGGAGATGATGTAATTACCCTTGGGGGCTCAGGAAAAAAAAAAAAAATCCTTCTGTAGTGCAAAATTGGCAGCAGTTGCCCAGGCAGCCAGGAAACTTGCATTTTCAAGTTGCACGATGGCAGGCTCCATTGTCAGTACGGGTTTAGTGGTGTAGCTACACAGGAGATAAATCCTGTAACTAAGAAGTTTGTTTTAAATAAAATCTGCAATCCATTTTAAGAAAGTAAGTTAAAGAGGAATTATAATTCCTCGAATTTGTTTACGATACCTTGACGGTGGTGAGATTCCGGAGCGTGTTCCTGGAGGGAAATGCCTAGGCGTCCTGTATATATGTTGGCAGCTTTGCTCCTGGAGATGTATGTGAGATCCTGTAGTGAGCTGTTATTATGATCAGTCTCCTGGCTGCTGTGTAGAGGAGGGATCACACAGCTGAGCTGAACAAGACACCACAATCCCCTCTCCAAAGGATCATAACACGTCATCCCTTCCGGTTAACAGGTCCTAAGCGTAACCAGCACCACCTTTTTCTCATTAACGAGAATTGCTGGATTTACCCAAATGTTTTTCTTTGTTTAACATCCTTCAATAAATTCCTTTAAGAGCAGTAACATTTTGTAAATAAATGTTCAGTTATTTAAAGGGAAATAATTTTGGCGAGTTTCGAGTTTTTATTGCCGTTAGTTAAAATATTATTTTTGAAAAAACGTTCATAATTGATGCACTTTTTCTTCCATGCTTTTTATATTGTATAAACTTGTTGCCAATCAAGAATGCGTACCATATGTCATGGCAGGGTTTGACAAATGTGCTTGGAATCTAGGAGCCAGCTAAAAAAGTTAGGAGCCAGAAAACGCACCCCGTCCCGCCAAGCTTGTGTGCAGAAGCGAGCGCATACGGTAGTGCCTGTATATGTGAACGGGGTTCAAACCACACATGTTTGGTATCACCGCGATTGGTAGAGCGAGAGCAATAATTCTAACCCTAGACCTCCTTTGTAACTCAAAACATGCAACCTGTAGAATTTTTTAAACGTCGCCTATGGAGATTTTAAAGGGTAAAAGTTTGTCGCCATTCCACGAGCGGACGCAATTTTGAAGCGTGACATGTTGGGTATCAATTTACTCGACATAACATTATCTTTTACAATATAACAAAAATTGGGCTAACTTTGTTGTTGTCTGTTTGAAACAAGCAGGTTAGGGTGCCCACATGTCCCGCAATCGACATGTCTGTCCCGGGTCCCGGGCACCTTAATTCTGGGACAATACAATGTCCCGGAATGAAATAGAGAACACAGCCACCCCCTACTAACTAATAATTACATTTCCGGAAATGGTTGCTAGGGCCGGCGCTGCCTGGCGTCTTGCAACCAGTGACAATTTACTCTCAGACAGTGAGGCCGGGAGTGAGGCCTGCACCTAGTGCAGCACTGCTGTCCCCACCCACCTCGGCACCTCCTCCTTCTCCAGCACCCAGCGGCAAAATCAGCAGGATCTGGTGTAATCTTCACTCTCCAGATAGTGACGCCACTCCTTTCCTTCTACGCACGTGGCTCATGCAGAGGGAGTGAGAGCCGCACTGCATCTGGTGGCAGGCTATGGGTGGCAAGCGGCACTGCATCTGGTGGCAGGATACGGGTGGCAAGCGGCACTGCAACTGGTGACAAGTGCCAAATTCACCTGACAAATAACCCGCCGCCAAATTCCCCATCAACCCTGAGACTACATTTCCCCCCACCCCCTCATCTTTTTGGGGGGAAAGTGAGAGAGGGGGTGTGTCCCTGAATGACAGTTTGGAAATGTGGTCACCCTAGTGGTAATGTGTACACTATAAATTGCATAGTCCATAATCTATCTAAGCAATACACATAGAATTAAGTTAGCGCTTGCGCCAGGCTTAGTTCTAGCCCAACAGCCCAATTAGCTTATTAGGGAAGGGAATACATGGGGGGGGGGGGATTTAAAAAAATTACTCATAAAAAGTGCATAAAGTCCATGTTATAGCAACTAGAAGGCAGCCCAGTTGAAGATAACACAGGCGCCACGCTAAGTGCAGTAAAACAGTAGGTTTAAAGGGTCACTAAAGGATTTTTTTTTAGCTAAATATCTTGCTTTACCTTTCTGCAGTGCTGTTTTCATGTCCTCATTGTTCGTTTGTTTTGATGTTGCTTTGATGTTGCTGTAATTCTGCTCTGATCCCCACAATTCCTGGTTGTCTGTTTCCTTGTAACCACAGTGCTGGGAGCTTTCTCACTGTGGTCGCTAATCAAGGAGGTGTGATTACTGTGTGTAAACTGAAACTGGGTTGGTGCTGAGGGGTTTTAGACAAACCATCACTGCCCTCTATTGGCTCTCTGGCTCTGTACATCAGAGAGACGGGAAATGACAGCAAAAACGAAACTAGAACTGTAGGTTGATTATATGATTGATTTTTATCTATTTTTAATCATTTTTAAAAGGAATCAGTTAACTTTTTATGTCTCTATACCCTTTAAACAGTCATTTCAGTCATTTTTTTCTTTTAGTGATCCTTTAATTCTTTAATTCACAGCACTGATGATCTGGGATGGTGGTTTTCTGACCCACTATTATAGAGAAGGAGGCTCCGAGCCTCTAGTTGGGCACCCCTGGCCTAAACATTCAAGGCTTAAAGCGGAGTTCCACCCAGGAAAACTACATTTGGCCATATATCCTAATTTATTTATTTTTAAAACGTGAAAAATAATAATAATTAATACTCACCCGAAATACCTGTTGCTATGCGGAAGTCCGTAATCTGCCTCTTCCCCACCACGGTGTGTTTTCTTCTGCTTCTTCTGCTTGTGAATGGGGCGCGCTGCTTTCTGGGAACTGTGTGTGTTCTCAGAGCAGCCGCCCATTCACAAGCCGGAGTGAGACTCACGCAGGCGCAGTAGGAATTGGGCAGTGAAGCCGTAAGGCTTCACTGCTTGTTTCCCCTAGTGTGAATGGCGGCGCGGGACCTGGATCGATCATGGGACCGGCATCGGGGGGGCCATCAGCGCGGGCAAGTAGGACAAGGTAAGTGTCCTTATTAAAAGTCAGCAGCTACACTGTTAGTAGCTGCTGACTTTAAAAGAATAAATAAATAAATTGCGGGTGGAATCCCTCTTTAATTTATTTAAATTGCTGCAGAACAACTGTTCTGTTTGTCAACCCATTTCTACTTCCCCGAAAATGCCTTTTTGTATAACTCTGATATGTACATTATTTTTTGTTTTTGTTAAACTAAAAACTTTTTTTTTTACAGCTGGCAGTTTACTGCTTACCTTTGTACCATTTTGGGTTAGTCCCTGGACTTGAGCTGTTTAAATTTCAATGAAAATTGGAGAAATTGGGGTGTTTTAAAATGTTTGACTTTTAAATCCCTGGAGGGGCTGCTGGAAATATATTGGGTCCCACTTATCTGTTCAGAGGCTTGCCCACCCAGCATTTAGTCCCCAGAAGCACAACATCAAGCTCAGTCTTTTACCTTTTATTGCAGATCTTTAGACAATTGTAGGGAGGAGGTTTGAGGGTGCAAGAAATAATGCTGAAAAAAAGATGACAGCCAGTAAATCTGAGACGCTATAAGAGCAGTCACAGTCCTTGCAGCAACTTCTAGCATATTGTCCTCAAGAAGTACTTCCACACCTTGAGATTTAGGCAAAAGACACCAACTTCTACAGACAAGCTTCCACAGGCAAGGCTCCTTCAAGCAAAACTTTTTTCAGGCCCTCTTCTTCAATTTTTTTAAAATGTAGCTGTATATTTCTTGTTACTACCATAACCTACCATCAAAGAACAACCCAAGATAAATTCTCCTGCTCTGGGTGATCACAGCGATACCTCATATGTGTATGTTGTGCTTTGGATAAAATAGGTATTAAAGGGTCACTAAAGGAAAAAAAAATTTGGGCTGAAATGACGGTTAACAGGGTATAGACATAAAAGTTAACTGATTCCTTTTAAAAATTATTAAAAATCAATCATATAATCAACCTACAGTTCTAGTTTAATTGTTGCTGTTATTTCCTGTCTCTCTGATGTACAGAGCCAGAGAGCCAATAGAGGGCAGTGATGGTTTGTCTAAAACCCCTCAGCACCAACCCAGTTTCAGTTTACACACAGTAATCACACCTCCTTGTCTAGTGACCACAGAGAGAAAGCTCCCAGTACTGTGGTTATAAGGAAATAGACAACCAGGAAGTGTGGAGATCAGAGCAGAGGTAGTAACAGTCATTTAGGCACAATTTGCCGAACGTCCAAGAAGGAAATGCATCCGTGGGGTTGCTGGCTGGTGACTCAAAGTGGGCTACGCCGTTGGTCGCCAACGCTTCCTGGATCTGGAACACACACAGGGAGCCGAGGGATGACGTCACTTCCAGTTGGAGAAGAACCAATAGACAAGGGCCCAGATTCAGGAAGCATTTACGCCGGCGTATCTCTAGATATGCCGCCGTAATTTCAAATGTGTGCCGTCGCATCTTTGCTCCGATTCACAAAGCGAGATACGCCGAAAAACATGGCTTCAGCCGTCCAACGTAAAGTGCCATTATAAATATGCAAATGAGCAAGATACGCCGATTCACGAACGTAGATGCGCCCGGCCGCTTCATATACGCGCTTTGTCTAAGGCTTACGTCCGGCTTAAAGTTACCCCTGCTATATGAGGCGCAGCTAATGCATAGGTATGGGCCAGGGAACAACGGCGTAAAATGTTACGCTGTTTGCGTAGTACGTGAAAAGGGCTGGGCGTAGGTTACGTCCACACGTCGTAGGCATTGCGCGCCAACGTCACTTAGGGAGTATATGCGACGTGATTCTGAGCATGCGCGCGCATGCCCAGTTCGGCCAACCATTCATTAGCATGGGGTCACAATTAATTTAAATAGATGCCGCCCACCTCCTTCCTACTTTGAATTAGGCGGGCTTACGTAGGCCAATTTATACTTCGCCGCCGAAACTTACGGAGCAAGTGCTTTGTGAATACAGCACTTGCCTCTCTAAGTTGCGGCGGGGTAGCGTAAAGAAGATACGCTACGCCCGCACAAATATGCGCCCGGGTACGTAAATCTGGCCCAATGTGTTTACAGAGCATGCGTTCCTTCTTCAGGCCTGAAGACTCTTGTGAGTACCTATATCCGTTTGTGAAATTAAACCTACTGTTTTACTGCACTTAGAGTGGCGCCTGTGTTTTATCCTCATAATCTAAGGAGTGAGCAAGAGAGGGTGGCTACATTCCTATATACAGTGGGACCACGGAGAATGAACATAGCCACCTTCGCTTCTAACAGGAAATCTAAAAAAAGGGAATTTGGAGGAGGCTGGGAGCAATAGAAGGGACTTTTCTCAGCGTTAAGAACACATACATTAATAGATTTTAGAGTTTAGCGTCACTGTAGAGATTATATCTGCTGTTTAGCGTATATAGATATACTGTACCGTGGTGATTTATCAGAGAGAATGTTAATTGATAAGATTGATAGTAGCTCTGAAATTAATGAGCCCGCTGGTGTCATGACTCCCACACTGTAACTCCTGATATTGCACATTTTCTGAATGTTTGGTATGTGAACCGTTTAAACCCTGGCCTCGGCTTCACTTACTTCCTCCCCAGGTCATAAACATAGCTCAGTACTACCTTGCACAACTATAGTTTATGAAACTCCAGTGCAGAGATGAGATTTAGAAGTCAGTCTTGCATACAAGACATTCCATCCAACATTCATACATATCTGAGGATAATTGATCCTAATGGATCCATTACCCCCATGCAGTGATCCCTAACTAGCGGCAATGGAGGCCACTCCAGTTTCTCTGACGCTGCTTTGTCTTTTCTATCAGCCTGCATATTGGCCTCTTGTGCCCTTTACTGCAGCATTAGGATTTTAGCACAGAGAACATATGTGAATATGAAAACTACCCCTGTCCCTTCACATTTTTTGCACTCATTAATTTAGGACAGCTCAATCATCATGAATGGGCTTCCAACACACAGCAGCAGCTCAAAAAACTGGATGACTTTTTATTTTTTTACATAGCACACTTTAACCACTTAAGACCCGGACCAATACGCTGGTAAATGACCCAAGGTGTTTTTGCGATTCGGCACTGCGTTGCTTTAACAGACAATTGCGCGGTCGTGCGACGTGGCTCCCAAACAAAATTTGCGTCCTTTTCTTCCCACAAATAGAGCTTTCTTTCGGTGGTATTTGATCGCCTCTGCGATTTTTATTTTTTGCGCTATAAACTAAAATAGAGCCACAATTTTGAAAAAAAACACAATTTTTTTACTTTTTGTTATAAAAAAAATCAAATAAACTAAATTTTAGTAAAACATTTAGGCCAAAATTAATTCAGCCACATGTCTTTAGTAAAAAAAAAAATCGCAATAAAAAAAAATAGCTACCTAGCGGGAACAGCGACACTAATACAGCGATCAGAAAAATGATCGCTTAGTGATGCTGGCAATAAGGAGTGAAAGGGTTAACTAGGGCGGTGATCAGGGGGTTAAAACTTTATTAGGGGGGTGGGGGGGCTATCCTGAACCTAACACTAACTGTTTTTTACACTGCCTGTCACACTGACACTAAATGCAGTGATTAGATCACTGCATTCAGTGACACTGTGACAGGGGGGTGGGGGGGGGGCGATCACAAGGGGTTAATATGCCTATGTGAGTGTGTGTCAGTGTTGTGTTGGTGCACACTTACTTGTGATGTCTTCTCTCATCAGCAGCGCTGGGAAACAGCGCTGCGATGAGAGATTACATCATTTCCTCCTTCCTGTGTAAACACAGGAGGAGGAACTGACACGATGGGAGCGCGCTCCCATTGGCTGGGAGCGATCGCGGGGGGGGCGGAAATCACGGACATCCGCCCGCTCGTCGGCGATCTCTCCCAGAGGCAGGGGGACCCCCGCACGCTGCGGAGGGGGTCCCGATGGGACCCCCGAACCGCACGAAGGCGGGGACGTAAATTTACGCCCTTGTGCCTGTACGAGCCATTCTGTGGCCGTATATGTGCGTGCGGGGGTCCTTAAGTGGTTAATGCACAACATATACATTGGGGTGCACATTCTAAGGCTCGATTCACATCTATGCATGTTGCTTTTGAGCATTTCTGCAGTGCTTTTTGCGCTGCTTGCCGCGTTTTTGGACACTCGATTTTTGCCGCGATTTGAGTCTTGCATTTTTTTTTATACTGTATAAAGCTGGTTGTTAAGGAGGGGGCTGGGAAACTGCCCGGTGCATCCTTAACAACTGATGAGTCATCAGCTGTCGGCTAAAAAAAAAAACATCATGGGGTCTCCCCAGGTCCATACCAGGCCCTTGGGTCTAGTATGGATTCGGAGGACCCCCCCCACACCAAAATGTTAAAAAAATCCATACCAGACCAGTGTAAAAAAAAAAGCAAATCCTGGCAAAATCGTGGTAAAAAATGCGGTACTTGAAGTCCATTACATGCAAAACACTGCATTTTGTGGGAAAAAAGTCCCTGACCCTTTCCAAAACGCAGAGGCACAAAATTTCTCTGCATTCCTGCAAAATGCATAAAAAAAAACGCATTAGTGTGAATAGAGCCTTAGTGAATGACACTACAACACATCAAATATCCTGTGTTAGTGCGTGTTGTGGTAACATATGGTAAAACATGCACTTTAAAGCAATGTTAAACCCATCTTCTAAACTTTGCCCTTTATTTAGAAGAGAAGTTTGACCAAATATTTTTTGGCTATACTATTCAGAATTCTCAAGCAGCTCCAGTCTCTGGTAGTATCCTGACCATAATATCGGATTTGTTTTTTGTTTCTCTGCACTTCTCCTTTAGGTTTGTAAAATGTAAACCTAGTAAGTATGTGAAAATGAAACACCACTGAGGAAGTCACGTGACCGTTAAGAAACATGTTCGGCAGAGCCAGGTGACAAAGCCGAAACCGTAAGTGCCGCAAGCCCCGCTGTGACATATACTAAGCTAATTTTCCTTTATCCTTATGTAAGTGCAAAAGTTTTAATACATTTTTTATTTTTATTTACTACACCATGAGGTTCAGGGGTCAAGTCCTGAGGAAAAAAGTGTGGGAACTCCCACCCAAGATCAACTCCCCTACCAAAAAAATGATACACTCATATGCATAATTTTTTTCGATCCACTGTACCTTAGTAATCCTTTATGTTACTAGCCGCTTCCTGTATATGGATTCATCAGGTAGTGTGCGGGTATTCCGTCACTTCCTCGATGCCGCAATGTCTCCTTGGAGCTTTTGTCATTGTTCCCAGGAGACATTGCGGAGGTCTGCCGCGAGTTATCGCGGGATTTAGAAAGAACTTTCTTTCTAAATCTCCCTGAAAGTGACTCGAGCTGGGCATCGCCGCTTAGTGAAGGATTGGCTCGGGCGGCTTGGCTGCTCTCGTCCTGCAAAGGGAACTGCGTTCCTGTTGTGAAAAAAGTGCAGGGACTCCGTTCCCACACGACTTGAGCCCTGATGAGGTTCCTTTGTCTTGTATGAGTTTACCCGCAGTGGCGGTACCATGTTTTTTTTCTAGGGCCAGGCATTTCAAGGAGTGAACAGTGACCCCTAGAACTTGAACAAAGGTCCAGAGAGAGTGGAGCCTGTTTTTGTGTGCCCTAGGGTGCAAAATAGTGTAGTTTGACCTGGGAGAAACAGGTCTAACCTGGAGGTGAGCGTAACCTTGACTGGTGGCGGTAGATACCGAGCACCATTATCTGAATTGGCATTCATCGATATATGAATTGTATCACTGAGTATGTGACAAAAGAACACTAAGAAAAGTTTGCTATGGGTTTTTACACTAAAGGTCTATGATTGTATATGTTATATGTGTGCCTGATAGTGGGGGATTGCGGGTTACTGGTACAGCGGGACAACCGGGGGGGGGGGGGGCGCTAGTCCAGTCAGTGTAAGGTCATCTTAAAGATTTTCTGTCAAGGTGAATTTACACTTTAATGACATTCGCAGTATGTTTGGAGCCAATCACACGCCTCCCTGATGGTATGGCATGATGGATAAGTATCTGCCTGTATTTCTCAGTATTGAGGACACCATTGATCCTGACCAAATCTCCAACTCAATTTGCAGAAATGCAGCTCCAGACTTGGAACCTCCACCATGCTTCACAGTTACCTGCAGACACTTATTATTGTACTGCTCTCTAGCCCTTCAGCAAACAATCAGCCTCCCGCTACAGCTAAATATATCAAATTTTAACTCCTCTGTCCAGAGCACCTGCTGACATTTTTATGCACCCAAAGTCCTATGTTTTCATGCATAGTTGAGTCAATTAGCCCTGTTTTCAGGTTGGAGGTATGGCTTTTTGGCCACAACTATACATAGGTGGATGCAGCATCAGTCCAATTCATCTGTCAGCAGATTGTTGAGAGCCTGAGTCAGCTGCCAATACAAGCATCTGGGTGGATCCCAACTGTATAGTCAGGATTTTTCCAGAGCCTGGACGGGCTGAGTGACGTCAGCCGAGAGCAGGCTTCAGCCCGCTATTGGCTGAAAGCGGGTCAGAGGAGTGCAGAACAAACTGCACTCTGGTGATCGATAGAAGTACTGTCATGGTCTTACCTCTTTGCAGGCTTCTCATCACTGACATGTGCTAGCAGCCATCTTGCTTCATGGGGTTCTTGTAACCTGCCACACCCTGCGGCTCCTTTTTCCCACTGGGAGAAGCTGGCTGCTCAGCATATATATAGACGGCAGCTGCAGCATTTCCTCGCTTGGGCCTTTCGTCTGACACCTCTTCTGTGATTGTGCTGCTTGCTCTTGGTCACCGACCCGGCTCCACGGACGTTCCTTCTGGTTCCTGATTCCCGGCTTCGTTTCACGACTTCTCTGGCTACGGGCTCTGGCTTGGCTGACTCTCATCCCTGGCTACCGACCCTGGCACTGGTGGACGACTCTTCTGGCTGTTTGATCGTCAGTTTGGACTTTGACCTTGCGGTTTGGTATTCAATAAAATCTTCATATTCATTTATCTGTTTATGTACGTCTGATTCATGCTCCCATGACCATTACAGCTAAAAAAGCTTTGGTTATAGTTCTCCTTTAAGTTTCCTTGGCCAACCTCCTATGGTCCTCAGTGATGTCCATTTATTTTTGCTTCTTTAAAAGAGCTTGAACTGCACATCTTGAAACCCCAGTGTGTTTTGAAATCTTTGTCTGGGAGAGACCTTGCTGATACAGTATAACTACCTTGTGTCTTGTTTCTGGGCTCTGTCTTGCCATGGTGTATGACTTGTGAGATGCTGCTGTCTTCCACAACTTCACCTCAGTAGCAGAGTTTGGCTGTTCCTCGCCCAGTTTTAAGCCTCCTTCACACCTCTGTCTGTTAATGACTGTTTCAACCTACATATGAAATTGATGGTCATCCGCACTTGCTAGGTATAATTGGTTAATCATACACCTGACTATTATCTTACACAATCCCTGACTTTGTGCAAGTGTACATAGTGTGCAAGTGTAAGAACTAATGCTGGTTTGAAGCCAAAGGGTAGTCACACCATATATTGAATTTATAAATTTTTTGCACACTTTGCATTTTGTAAATTGAAAATATAAACATTTAAGTAAGTTGTAGGGTGGTCGTCACGTCCTTCCTGTTTCCCTCTTCGTTGGGCACCAAGCAAGGGTCACATGAGAGATCTACCCTGGGTTAGGTTCCTTTGGGCTATGGCACTTTGTACTGGGCCAATGCTCTATACACATGGGGTACCTTTACTTGAGCCACGTTCATGACCCGGTAGATGACTAAGCATGAACAAACTCTAGTTAACTCTCTTGATGTCAGATACACCAACATGATCACTGTGCATTTAGGAGGGACACTCAGAGCCAATGCCTTCTGTACCTTGCAGCGTTTGACCAATACCTCACTCCCAGTAATGTAGTAGGGTCCCACCGTATACCTAGCATGGACCCCATGCACTTCACTTAACTCTTTGTTTTTCATACCCGTGTACAGGATGAGGGCCTGAATCCACACAGCAGTGTATGCAAGGATTACCATTGGACCTGTCCTATGAGGTGCCGGGATGTAATCCCAATAAAACGGACACTGAGAGAGCCCTCGCATGCACTGTTGTGTAGATTCATCTCTCCAGAGATCTTCTCCCCTTGCCGTTCATGGTTTCTGTCTGTCCTTTGGATTTGGCACATGTACTTCATTGGGGAATCTTCTTACAGCCAAACAGCAGCACATTGTAAAAGGAGGAAAATACCGGAGGAGCTTTAAAGCTAGCACCTGGATCTTCTAATTGGCATGTTCGCAAGCTTTGCAGAATGGCCGCATGAATAATTAAGGGAACTTTAAGGCCCCTTTCACACTGGGGCAGGAGGTGAGTTGGCGGTAAAGTGCCGCTATTTTTAGCAGCGCTTTACCGGCAATTTTGCGGCGCTATTCGGCCACTAGCGGGCGGTTTTACCCACGCTAGCAGGCGAGAAAGAGATAAAACCATCGCAAAGTGTCTCGGCAGAGGCGCATTGCCGGTGGTATAGCCGCGGTGTCCCATTGATTTCAATGGGCAGGAGTGGTGGAGGAGCAGTATACACACCACTCCTTCACCACTCTAAAGATGCAGCTAGCAGGACTTTTTTTACTGTCCTGCTAGCGCATTGCTCCAGTGTGAAAGCCATCGGGGCTTTCACACTGGAGACACAGCAGCCGCACTTTCAGTTCGGTTTGCAGGCGCTATTTTTAGCGCAATAGTACCTGCAAAATGACCCAGTGTGAAAGGGGTCTAAGGAGCCTCTTTAATTCCAAGGGGCACTGTGGAGTGTATGAAGTGAGGCCTCTGTGGAAGGGAGGTTTAAGTAGTCCTGGCCAGAGGAATGGGGAGACTACAGTGTCTGAGGTGAGAGTTCTGGGAGCTTGAAGGGAGTGTGTGGTGTTATTCAATACGTGTATTAATAGCCATTATACTATTGGTGAAGTTTTCACTTTTAGGTACTTTTTGAACCAATTTTGAAGAATTGTACACTGGATTTATGGAGAAATTTAGAGGACCGAATCACTATATGTATTTAAGCAGTGGGTTTGACATAAGAGTTTATTCAAGATATTTCATATTTATGGTTGTAGTTTACAGTATAAATACTATTCATGTATATAATGTCCAAGGCAGTATTTAAATGTGCAGTCGTTCACTAATTAAATGCAGTATGTTCCAGCGTCCAATCACATGCCAGGGTTGGCAGCTCAGACTTTCTGCAGGATTCAGCTATAACAATGGATGATTACCAGAACTGTAGACTTGAACCGCTTGTCCTGGAAGTTTCAAGCTTTGCTGTGTTCCACATCAGGTTGTGTTTAGTAATGCTGTCAGCATTTCTCATCCCAGTATTATAGCTGGATACAGGATTGTGAGCTGGACTTTGGAACAGATTATAATATTTTGTCATCTGTTATTAATTGCACCCCCCCCCCCCCCGAGTGGAATGCAGAGAGGCGGAATGGTTGTAACTAGGGTTGTCCCGATACCGATACTAAGGGCAAATGCTCCCGATGCTTCACCTGATACTTGTACTGTCGGCGGTGATCAGTGCATGGGGAAGTTCCAAGCACCGATCACCGCTGATTTTAAAGCAGCTGAAAGCCGCCGTGTATCCCGTGCATCCCGCCGTGTATCCCGTGCATGCCGCCGTGTATCCCGTGCATGCCGCCGTGTATCCCGTGCATGCCGCCGTGTATCCCGTGCATGCCGCTGTGTATCCCGTGCATGCCGCCGTGTATCCCGTGTATGCCGCCGTGTATCCCGTGCATCCCGCCGTGTATCCCGCCGTGTATTCCGTGCATCCCGCCGTGTATCCAACTCCTCCACCCCCTGGAATTGTCCAGGATGGAGAGCGGGGTAGGAGCCGGTAAATCTGGCTCTTTACTGCTCCGAATGGACAGAGTCAGTGATCACTGACTGTCCATTCACATAACTGAAACATTGTAATCTGTGATTACAAATGTTTCAGTTTATGAATGAAGAGGAGATGCTGTCTTCACTTCATTCATTTTCAGCGCAGCTGATGCTGCTGAGAAAGGGACTGGGGAACATGTGTCCCTAGTCCCTTTCTCTGTCTCAAAGGGAAGATGTCAGAGGTCTGTTAAGACCCCTGATATCTCACCAAAGCCCCCCCAACAGGGCAAAAAATAAAAAATAAAGAATAATAAAAAAAAAAGAATAAAAAAAATTATTGTAGAAATAAAAAAATAAAATAAAAAAACACACTGACACTGACACGGTGCACCCCCCCCCCCCCTTAAAAAAGAAAGCATTATAAATAAAAACATTGTAAAAAAAAAAAATCATAAAAAATGAAAAAAAAATTGTTAAAGATAAAAAAAAAAAAAAAAAACACATACTGACACATGTGCCGCTGTCACATGAGATTAAAAAAAAAAAAGTATCGGTATTTGGTATCGGCGAGTACTTGAAAAAAAGTATCGGTACTTATACTCGGTCTTAAAAAAGTGGTATCGGGAGTTGTAACTTCTGACTGTTTGACTTTCCTGTATGCATATATCTTTGAAATGGTTTACAAATTTTTTAATGTTTTATTTCATTGATTCACATAATTGCACTAATACCCCTTTTATCTTTTTTTTTTATATTCTGAAGAGAGAATAAACTTTTATAGAGTTAATGAGCTACATAAGCTCATAGACTGCTCATGAATTGCTACACTGTTGGCCCTGGTTCACACTGGTATGATTTAGTCCTTTAAATTGCATGACAAGTCGCACCCCATTGCTGGCAATTGAACTGTTCAAATCATTGCGACTCAAGTCACAGCGACTTTGAAAAAGGTTCCTGCACTACTTTTTGGGGATTTCATTACAACTTGCATAGACTTCAGTTAAATGAAGTTGCAAGCTGCAGTTAACTCAGGGGTGCAAATCACACTGTGATTTCACAGCCACTCTGATGTGAACCAGGCAATTGAGCTATTTCCTCTCATACAGAAGAGAGAAATTATATAAAGAATTGCAGCACAGCTTTTACAGTGATGAGGTAGAGAGCATACAATTCACCGCTGGGGAAAAAAGCCTTTTTAGATAGACCACTATTTCCGAGGGAGAGAGCAGGCAGATTTCAGCAAAAAAATATGAAATTAGATGAAATCTTTACTTAGACATTATATAAATATTGTACAGATTTGCTGCAGAGCATCTTATCCTTATTAACGGGTGAATCAGTTTGACGCAGAGATTAGGTCTATTTCAGGCATAAATATTACCTGCACATATTCACAGAACCGAATCTCACTGGTTTTCATAGGAGGCACATTTGGAGGCAGAGAGTCAGCTTCTTTCAGTCAGAAATATGAGTGTAGTAGCACCCTGGTCCTAAACTGGGGCTACTATTCTAATTTCATTTTTGGCTGGGCTGTAGGCAGCTCAGACTTATTGTACAGTTTATCTAGCCTTTCCCTAATGTCAATTAGGTTGTACATTTCTCACTGTCTCTAGTAGGTGTCACTGGTACAACTAGGTTGAGTTATGAATATTTATTCTTCTTCCAGCCAGTCCAGTAGGAGGTTCATGGCCACTGGAGAGAAGATATATATTTGGGCAGGCCATGTGTTCACTCTCATGCCTCAGGCCCTTCTGGCCTGGGGAAGCGCTGCTGAAGTGAGCTCTTTAATTTGGCCCAAAAGCCTGTCTGGGCCCTACTAATCCTGCAGTGGTCCTTAGGCTGTCTTGCCCAGCGTGGAAGAAGCCAAGCCAAATACAGAATATCCAGGGGAGGACCCTTGCTGGAGAGAGCCAGGATTGAGGCTGGTCTCTCAGAAGTGACTGGTGACTAATTTGAAGGACACACCTACATCTAAAACGTGCTTACAGTGTTGGTCGACTTAAAGGATCTTGTTTTAAATTTGAAACTGTGCTTGTAGTATCGCTGGGTCAGGCCAGCTTAAAGGTTCTGGTACTGTGAAGCTGTACTTTTTTTTACCAGATCCAAGGAGTCCGTAAGTGATCTGCTACTGGTATCTGAGGCCCCTAACCCTTCTTCCAACTACCTTCTTTCCAGTTCCACATTAAAGCTTTAAAAAGATCAAAAGGACTGGCGTCTAATTTCTGTTCGAAACTCCCCATTATAGCCATGAACTCAGCCCTGGGGTAAATGTTAGCTTGCTCTCTGCCTCTGAAGATTACACTCTGCTACATGAATAACAAGTATATTTTCTACAAAGACATTACATATTGCAAGACGGGGAAAGGTAGCAGGTACAAAGCACCCTTGGGTAGGGGCTGGGGGCTGTTCTGTTGTGTCATCCAAATGTTTATTTATTATGAGACCACCCAAGGAAGTTTAGCACTTCCTAAATATTCTCTATAAAGAAAACTACAAATGGAGTTTGTACTTCCACTGTGCAAGTCGTTTTGCACAGAGTGACACATAGGATGCATTAAGGTAAAAAAATCACGAAGGTTTACGACTTTAAGTTCTTTCTGCTTTCTAGTATTTTTAAGAAAAAAACTCTTATAAAGGCAACTTCCAACCCTCACACTGGTAGGATCCAATGAATGCAAGCGATATTTCTCGTTCCAGTACATTATGCATTTAATGATTACTATGAATAATTCAATAGTCTTCTTATCATCCATTTAAATTGTTCTGTACCGAATGAAATGAGTTGTTTACTATACCCTGTTCTCATTATTCCATTAGAAGTCGGCCTTTGGGGATAAAACAGCTTTGGGAGCAAACCAAAAGATAAATGATGAATAACACCAACTCAGATAGCAAGTAATTGTGTTGCAAGTTTGAAAACGACTTGCTAAGCTATTGCTAGACTTGCCAGTGAATTCTTCATAGAAACACCACCGAAAGATGTGCACCTCCACCACATGAATTGCGCGCTTACCAAAAGGCAAGCTTGACATTCCTGTGACGTTGATCAGTATGGGGACCTATATCCAACAGCAGCTCACAGAAATTGTTCAAGTCATCGTACATTCAGGATTGACATCGGTCATGTACCCCAAAAAATTAAGAAGAACTCGCCATAGTGTAATACGAACTACTTATGGTTTAATAGGAATAAAAGGTCTACACTTACAAAAAGCGAAGATAAAAACATCCATGAAAGATTTGTCGGCCGGCTTGCAGACACCCGTCCACACACAAGATACACCGCAATAATGTCAGCACGTCAACCTCCCGATGTCCGTTTTGTCATAGAATGACATCGTCTTGGGGAATGGGCGATGCACTGACTCATCACACTATATAGTATACACAGAGAACCACGCCTCAATTTGAATCCTCCTGAGTAGCAGAACCTGATCCCCTCTAACCGGGGCTAAAAAACGATCTATAATAATTACTAAGATCTAAAAATATAGGTTAAGGGGTGAATAAACCTAAAGAGGAACAGGAACATTATAAAAATTTTGTATGTGCGACTAATCACCATACATAAAAAAAACGGCACATAAAACATAAAACAATCGGCACAAAGGGGACACAAAAATGTATAATTGACTATGCCTCCAGTGGTAAAAAATGGATACAGCATTCCGAAGAGACACACTAATGCATATTTTACCTAGGTCTCTACTGGTGAAAAGTGGGTAAGACCTCCATAGAGGACACAGGGAGAACTACTCAAATGTGCTGCTAATGGTAGGGAATGGGTAAACGATCCAAATTTCCTTACACAAACTAAAAATAATTTTTGTGATATATCCCTATTAGTATGACAAAGACATAGAAAAACAATTAATTAAAGAAAAGACATTACACATAATAATTCATAATTAATAATAAAAGAGGATAATATTTTAGAGAAGATTGTCAGTACTAGGATCCCTTTAGGACCCAGCACAACTCACCTGACACAGCCTTTGCCTGGGAAACAACAGTGATTGGCCAGCTCACCATGAAATCACCTGTATCATCATCCAATCTGTGCTCCTGATAAAGTTACCTTTGTTTGCCACTGTTTGAATCAGCCTGACATTCTGCTCTGTGTATTTGGTGTATGACCCTGCTCGTTTGACCCTGTTTGTTCTCTTTTGATTTGGTACCGTTTGAACTCTGATCTACCTGTGTATGACCCAGCTTGCCTAAACTACGCTTTGCCTGATTCTACTGTAGTAGATCCATCTGCAGCAGTGAACTACAAGCACCAGCGAACATCCATCTGCAGCGGTGAACTACAAGCACCAGCGAACATCCATCTACAGCTGTGAACTAAAAGCACCAGCTAAATGTCCACCTTCATCTGCAGCGGTGAACTACAAGTCCCACCCGACCTGCTCATCTCAGCTCATGGTATGTGCTCTTGTTCTTGAACTATTTACATAGTTAGCACACCTGAACTGTTATCTGCTCCTAGCCTGACAAAGATATTATTTTAAAGAAGGGGGGGGGAACCACCGAAGTCATCCTCCCAAAAAAAACAATGCATGATCTCAGAAATCACTTAGGTCGCGTACACACGATCAGACATGTCCGATGAAACAGGTCCGATGGACCGCTTTCATCGGACATGTCTGAAGTGGTCTTTCGGTTGATGTGTGTACACACCATTGGACCAAAATCCCCTCGGACCAGAACGCGGTGACGTAGAACACACCGACATGCTGAAAAAAGGAAGTTCAATGCTTCCAAGCATGCGTCGAATCAATTCGAAGCATGCGCGGGATTTTGGTCTGATGGTTGGGCGTACTAACCATCGAACATGTCCGATGGACAGGTTTCCAGCGGACAAGTTTCTAAGCATGTTTAGAAACTTTTGTCCGCTGGAAAACTGTTCGATAGGCCGTACACACGATCGAACATGTCCGCAGAAACTGGTCTGCGGACCAGTTTCAGCGGACATGTTCGATCGTGTGTACGCGGCCTTAGAATCAGTTTAAAACTTTCACTGATGGATACATATACAGAAGGTATTGCTACTAAGGGTTCACATTGAGTTCACATTACAAAGTTGAAAAATAACTTAGATTGTACTAAGAACAGGGCTGCCATCAGGGGGGTAGAGTACATCTGTAAGGGGCCCGGTCGCCCCCCCGTTTTTTTTTTGTTTGACCCCCCCACCTTTAGAAACTTGTGGCAGGGGTCCGCCCCTGTTTTTTTTTTCCTTAATTTTTTTTCCTCGTCGGACCCCCCCACCTTTAGCAACCCGCCACCCCCGTTTTTTTTCGTCTGACTTTAGCAACTCACAGAAGGAGAGAGAAGAGAAGACTTGACTTTGTTTTGTTTGTCAACACCAACCCCCCTGCCGCTTATCATCTCCCGACAGGAGAGATAAGAGAAGAGATGACACTTTCGTTATCACAACTCCAACGCTTATCATCTCGCAGCAGGACAGAGGAGGGCCCCCCCGTTTTTTTTTCTCCAGGGGGCCCTGACTAAAGCTGGCTGCCCTGACTAAGAATTATCAATGAATGCATTTAAGTCTACATCAATGTTCAACCCAAAGGGGGTATAGCTCTTGATCTTATATATCCAAGTCATCTTGAGTCTGGATATACTACGTACCAACGAGCCACCAACGAGCCACCTCTCTTTTATGCCTGTTTCACCTTTCTTTTTTTTTTTTTCGTGATAATTATTATGAAGATTGCAGCCACCAGAGGGCAGCTGTCTAATTACAGGAGCAGTACAGCAGTAGATATTTGCACTTTAGTATAGAGTAAAACTCTGAGAATTTCCACCTAAAGGTCATCCAAAGCAACAAGTGTTTCCTGACAGTTTGTGAAAAGAGTCCTGTGTTAACAAGATAAATTTATTATGTGATCATAAATTAGGACAAATATATGAAAATGCATAACTTTTCAACAACCTCTCTTGTCTAATGTGTACCTGTAGTAAATGTAAGGTGGAGCTTTCAGCAACTTCACAAGTCTAACTCTGCATGGCTAAATTACTGACATGGCATTTTTCTTTTATGCCTGTTTCCCATTTTTTTCATGATAATTATTATTAGAATTGTGCGAAAATGGTAGGCATTAAACGAAAATCGCTCGTTCTGTTCCGTGCGGGAATTTTTTTGGAGTTTGTCCAAATAGGCTGTCGAAAGTTGTGTACACGCCATAGGAAAATGGTACGGAAATTCTTTGGACGCAAATGTTCGCCTGATTTTCTTATTGGGCCAGATCCACAAAGGAATTACGCCGGCGTATCTACAGATACACCGGCGTAATTAAAATTTCCTGCCGGCGTGTCATTGTTTTCTATCCAGAAAACATGATACGCCAGACTTACGCTAAGATACGACTGGCGTAAGTTTCTTACACCATCGTATCTTAGAAGCATATTTACACTGGACGCTAGGGGCGCTTCCGTCTATTTTCAGCGTAAAATATGCAAATGAGCGAGTTACACTAATTCCCGAACGTACGAGCGGCCGACGCATTCCCTTTACGTCGTTTGCGTAAGCGTATCTCCGGCGTAAAGATAAAGCTGCTATAGTGAGGCGCAGCCAATGTTAAGTATGGACGTCGGGACAGCGTCGTATTGGACGTCGTTTACGTCGTTTGCGTATGCCGATCCAGAATGGGCCTGGGCGTAACTTACGTTCACGTCTATTTGCGACGTGATTTCACGCATGCGCACTAGGATACGTCCACGCCCGGCGCATGCGCAGTTAAAAAAAAGCAGCGTTCACGTCGGGTCATTCATAATTATAATAAAACACGCCCTCCCTAGTAAATTTGAATTACACCCGCGTACGCCGGCCAATTTACGCTACGCCGCCGTAAGTTACAGCGGCATTTCTTTGAGGATAAGGATACACTGCTGTGACTTACAGCGGTGTAGTGTAAATAGGTCACGCCGTGCCGGCGGCAAAGGTATGTGGATCTGGCCCATAGTGTGTGTGTGTGTGTGTGAGCCTTTACACGCACATGAACTTTAACCACTTGCCTACTGTGCACCTACACCCCCCTCCTGCCCAGACAAAATTTAAGCTTGCGGCACTGCGTCGCTTTAACTGACAATTGCACGGTTGTGCGACGTGGCTCCCAAACAAAATTGGCGTCCTTTTTTCCCCACAAATAGAGCTTTCTTTTGGTGGTATTTGATTACCTCTGCGGTTTTAATTTTTTGCTCTATAAACAAAAATAGAGCGTCAATTTTGAAAAAAATTCAATATTTTTTACTTTTTGCTATAATAAATAACCCAAAAAAATATATAAAAAATTATTTTTTTCCTCAGTTTAGGCCGATACGTATTCTTCTACATATTTTTGGTAAAAAAAAATGCAATAAGCGTTTATCGATTGGTTTGCGCAAAATTTATAAGCCCAGATTCACAGAGCAATTACGCCTGTCTAACTGGTGTTAGACAGGAGTAATTTCAAATTTTGCGCGCCGTATCACTAGTTTGAATCCTCAAACCATGATACGGCGGCTTCGGGCTTTGATCCGAGAGGCTTACGTCCTCGTAAGCCTTCGGATCTACACTGCGATATTTTTGAGGCCGCTGGGAGGAGTTTGCGTCGTTTTCATGCGTCGGGATATGCAAATGAGTTTTTACGGCGATCCACGAAGGTACGAGTGTCCCTCGCAATCGCCTACGTCATTTTTTGGCTACGTAATGTTAGAGGAGCTTTTTGCTGGTCTAACAGTGCGTAACCCATGTAAAGTATGGCCGTCGTTCCCGCGTCGATTTGAAAAAATATATATTTTTTTAACGTAACTCGTTCGGGAATAGGAATGTACGTAAACGACACTACTACGACGTGACGACGTGTTTTCGCGCAATGCACGGCGGGAAGTTTGCGAACGGAGGATGCGCAGTTCGATCGCCGCGGGAACGCGCCCCTTTTTTAAATGCTTCACGCCCCCTACTCGCGCAGATGGATTGCGACGGGAGAAATACACTACGCCCCCGTCGTTTACTGGACAAAATCTACCTGGATTCCACGTAGAGCCAGGTAAAAAACGGCGGCGTAGTGTATTTCTGATACTCTACGAGAATCGAATTCTCTGTGAATCTGCCCCATAGTGTTTACAAAATAGGGGATAGTTTATGGCATTTTTTTTTTTTTACTATTAATGGCGGCGATCTGCGATTTTTTTTTTATTGGGACTGCGACGTTATGGCGGACACTTCGGACACTTTTCTGACATTTTTGGGACCATTTACATTTATACAGTGAACAATACTATAAACATGCATTGATTACTGTATAAATGTGACTGGCAGTGAAGTGGTTAACCACTAGGGGGCGGGGAAGGGGTTAAATGTGTGTCCTATGAGTGTTCTAACTGTAGGGGGAGGGGGGGTGACTGGGGGAGGTGACCGATTGTGTCCCTATGTACAAGGGACACAGCAACGGTCTCCTCTCTCCCTGACAGGACGTGGAGCTCTGTGTTTACATACAGAGCTCCACGTCCCCGCTCAGTTACTGGGCAATCGCGTGTGCCCGGCGGCGATCGTTGCCGCCGGGCACTCGCACCGGGATCCCAGCAGAGCGGCGGGTGCGCGCACACGCCGCCGGCGGCGCGTGCGCGCCCCCGCCTGCGGCTTTAAAAGGACATCACGTCATATGACGTGATGTCAGGACAATGGAGTCCTCCGCCCGCCGTCATTTGACGGTGGACAGAGGACAAGTGGTTAATGGAATCCTAGTCTTAAGTGGGGTAAACACTATCAGAAAATCCGGGGCAAACTTTTGTCCGATTTCCCTTGTTGTTTTACAGCAAATCAGAACCAGTAAACTAAAATTCATACGATAGTATGGGTCAGTACTCAGTACACTTTCTTTTATTGTATGTTGGACCTATATTTGTCCAATAACTTACTTTTTGATGACATTTATGCTTACTCTTTTTATTAGCTAAGTATATATTTTTTTAAAGGGGTTGTAAAGGATTTTTTTCCCCTAACCGGCCTCCTTCACTTATCTCCATCCTTCGATTTTGCTTTTAAATGTCCTTATTTCTTCTGAGAAATCCTCACTTCCTGTTTTTCTGTCTGTAACTAAACACCGTAAGGCGAGGCTTTCTTCCTGGTGTGGAGAAAGCCTCTTGAGTGGGGAGGGGGCAAGCAGGAGTGTCAGGATGCCCACTAATACACAGCTCCTTTATCTATCTGCAAAGTAGAGAGCATCCTGACTTGCCTGCTCGCCCTCTCCCCCCTCAGGAGGCTTTCTCCACACCAGGGAGAAAGCCTTGCATTACTGTGTGTAGTTACAGACAGAAGAACAGGAAGTGAGGATTTCTCAGAAGAAATAAGGACATTTAAAAGAAAAATCAAAGGATGAGGTAAGTGAAGGAGGACTGCACGAAGGTAAAGGAAGATATTTAGGCGAAAAAAATCCTTTACAACCCCTTTAAGTACTACCTAATTTCATAATTGTATCTACAGTATGTACTGTTTGCAAGTTTGATGTATTGCTGTATCTTTTTCTACCAACATGATGTTTCATAAAAATATGTTTTTACCATACATATTGGTCTGTGTACCAAGTCCATGAGCGGTACATTGTGCATTTTTGCATTATAGTTTTATTTTTTCTCTAATATATTTTGGACAAGACGGACCATTTTTCCAACACACGCCACCTTCCTCTAACAATTTAGAGCTCTGTATTGTTTACAATTACAGAGCTCTGTTAAGTGAAACACTGAGCCGATCAGTGGGTCCCGGAAGTCAATCATTAAACGGGGTCTGCTGATCGGCTTGTAATGTAATGAATCACAGCAGAGCTGGACCTGTGCATTAATTATGTACTAGGTACTTGATCAAGTGCAGAACAGCCACACTGCTGGCGTAAATTAAAGTTAGACAGTCGGCAAGTGGAATAAATCCATAAATGGTTCATAGATATTGAATTTGGTAAAGGGATGTTCACTAAAAAGTCAAGGGGCACTCTATGTGTGTGGGGGGAAAAATAAAAAAGGTTTACAGTGGTTAGTACTTCTACCTTGCAGCAAAAAAAGTTCTAAGTGTAGCCAGGAGCCAGCTATGGTTGCCTACAATTCAGAGGACGCTGTCAGTGCTGTTTTTGTGGGGTTGTTTCCCCCTAGGTAGATCATTGAGTAGAGAAAAGCATTGTGGGATGTGTAGTCCAGTAAGCTGGGGTTTTACTTCTAGTAGGACTAGTTTGAACTACATTTACCAACTGGCTAGGAGAGAACAGACTGTTGGGAGAGCTTATAAAAAGGTTGGTCTTGACCTAGTTCGCTCTCTTGGGACCCCAGCCTGGATCTGCAAGTAGGGACTCTGTGTCTGGGTGTGCTGTGGCCGAGTGACGGCCTGTGCATGAAAGAGTCACCACACGTGTATCCTCTGTGCATCTGCGAACAGTATCGCTTCACTGTCCATCGGAAGACTGGAGGCCATTCTGCTCCATCTACACCACATTTACAGCTGACCCGGGTGAGCTGCAGTGCAGTGCGACGGAGGTCAGATGCCATCCCCTGAGCCAAGACCCTGAAAGAGATCCTGATCTCCTGATCGCGGCCGTCACAAGGGTAGCACTACATAAGAATGCAACTTTTTTATCACATTTTTGTATTTTTCTTATACCAATGTAAGAAAGTGTCCACGAAATTTACCAAAACCAAGAAGGAGCTCAGTAAGTATCGGTGGGGGTACTTGGCAGTGGTAAGAAATCAGGTGGTCCTACAACAGGACCTTTTCCACCTCTGGGTCTGACCCCTATTTCAAGCTAATGCCTTGTTTTCACTGAACAGAACGGTTCGGGTTAGTAAATTTGGAACGGTTAGAATGGGACCGGACTATTCTTGTGAGCGTTTCCACTGCAAATCGGACCATCAGGGACCATTAAGGGTTTAGAAAAAATTCCTAGCGCGTCCACCAATCAGTGAGATGTATTTGTAGGTCCATCCTAATGGAACCGTTCCATTTTCTCTGGCCCCACATCTGAAGCAGGACCCAGAATGGTCCGGTACGGTTCGCTTTTATGGCACGCTTTCATAATGGAAACACCCAAAATAGCGTACCGTACCGAACCGATCCGCTCAGTGGAAACGAGGCATTAGAAACCCCACATCCTATGCCAATGTCTCTATTGAAAGCTGAACCCCAGGCAGATATAAAAGACACACATGCAGCCAAGTCCCGGGCCTCTCCAGGCCTAATGTTGACCTCCAGATTTAGGAACAGCTCACATCCTTCTGTGTAGAGTGGGTTACGAGGCATGGTGGGTGCAATGCAAAGTAGATTAATAGGCGCCAGAACCTTTATTGTCTCTTAAACATAATTGTGGAAGAGAGGTTTAGGGCCAGGACACCTTTTAGTAGTTGCAATGTTAATTTAGCAGACTCCAAGACTTCTATAGGCAGACAGCCATGCATGGAAAGGCATCCAGCAAGATGCCACATATGCATGAGTAGGAACCGCTGTCTCCTATGGCGACAATCTTGAAACAGTTTCTAACAAAGGATGTAAAGAACTTATTCACTTCTTTTACATTCTCCTATTGTAGATCTTCGGTCAAATGAGCTCCCAGCCTCTTTCACTAGACTTGCTGATCCACTGCCACTGGATCCCCCGAGCTCTTCCAATCTGCAAGCGTCACTTCCACTGGCTGGGTCCCTGGCTTGGGAGTTTTCCAATTCTTCACAGTCCCCGGTTGGTGAGAATTCTGCTCTGGTACTGGCTTCAGCTACTCACAGTGGTCCCTGGTAACAAGGTGGATGGTCCCTTAGTGGCAACAGCTTCCCCTCTACCTCTGACCATGACAGGTTCTCCGGCCTGCAGAACCGTCACTTCTGGTTGGCCTGCAAGCCGAATTCCCAACCCTGCACTGCTCTTTTGCTTCTGGATAGGCCCTCAGACAGCCTAGCAGCCAGATGTCCCCCAGGATAGGCCTCAGGCTCTGGACTGGCAGCCTGGGGCAATACAACACACGTCCACCCAGACAGCCGTCCAGGTGGCACAGAACCTCGATCACCTGACCTCACCCAAATAAATAGGTTCTCCTAGCAGGCCATGGCACCCAAGAAACTCCCTGCCCATTTGCTGAGACACCCCATTCATTCCTAATCTGTCCTTGCAATGCCCTTGTCTTATCCAATGCCACCAGATACCTGGCCCTCTCATGACAGAAGAGAAAACTGCAGCAATTCCAGAATAAGGGAAAAATCATTTGACCTCCTATCAATTGGCCAAGGCAACTATCACTTGGCAAATACATTTACTAGCAACCCTGCCTAACCATCAGGGTGCTACACACATTATTGTAGCTCTGTAATCATTAACCCCTTCAGTGGACAACCACCGCCATTCATTCACAGCATAACCTGAGTTTAGGTGAAGGGGCCAACACAGCTCCTCTGCAAATACATAATCAAAAGAAATAAGGTTACAGGTAAGCGCTAGCCACAGCACAAAACGTGTAATTTCTTTCTGTACCCCACACTGTGTGATGTCTTTTTCATGAAGAATCAATAAAGTTGAAGTTGCAGTCAATTTCTTTTGATTATGTGTTGATAAGGTGGTTGTAAACCTCACATATGAAATATGAACAAAGCATGTCCCTCTATAGTGTGTACTTGTCTCTAATAAAAGCACTAAATGTAATTTCTGTCTGCTGCTTCATTCCTCTGCTATCAGTAGGAACCAAGTCTGGCAAGTTTTTCTGACACCAAGAATGGTGACAGGGGAGGGAGCTCCAGCTGATTGACAGACTCAGCTCTGCTCCTCTGTGGTGTGTGTGTGTGTGTGTGTGGGGGGGGGAGGGGGTGTCTCTTCCCTCTAATCAGCTCTCGGAGATCTCCCCACTGAGCTCTGCAGAGTGTAACTTCAGCTCTCCGCCCTTTTTTTTCCTGCCAGTTTAGACAAATTGTATACATTCTGGACTTTGAACGGATGTAGAAAAGACTGCAGATAAAGAGTTACAACTTATGTAGGAGGATTTGTTTTATCTCTGTGTATCACCTGAGGCCAGTCACTATATTTTTTAGGGTTTATATCTACTTTAACGTGGAGCTCTAGCCCCCCCACCAGAAATTAAAAGTCAGCAGCTGCAAATACTGTAGCTGCTGACACTTAATATTAGGACACTTAACTGTCCAGGGATCCCACGATGTTGGCAACCCACACGATTTTTCAAACGGCTCTTGGCATGCGCAAACCGTGCAGCACTTTCTAAATGGCCCGGGGGCTGTTGAAGGAGGAGGTGGGGGGGGGGCAAACTTCTGGACCTGAAAGGTGCCAAATATGGCGGGGGGGGGGGGGGGGAGTAAACAAGCGGAGCTTTCCCTATTGGATGGAGCTCCTCTTTATGTAAGTAAAGCAAAATGCGTACCATTGTTTATGGGTCCTACTCTGGGTACAAACAACAACTCACATACACATATCAATGCAATCATAAAAGAGCAGAAGAATTCATTGTGGGTTGTTCTTTGGTGAGGGTACTAGCAAGAGATATACAGCTACATTTTTTTTTTTTTTATATTATTTTGTGCCAGTTTTCCTTTGATAATAAAATATTTATAAAATACATTATTATTTACCACCAAATGAAAGCCCAACTTGTCCTGAAAAAAACACTTAAATAGGTACGATATTTACACTTTTACTAATACATGTCAAAGTTGCAAAACTGTGTTCAGACATAATGAATTTTTTTACTCTTGTCGTGGAGGGGTTAATACATCAAAATGTGTGGTATTTTTTTTTTTTAAACGTAAGTACAGTGGAACCTATAGTTTACGAGTAACGCAGTTAACGAGCATTTTGAATAACGAGCAACTATAAAAAGACAAATCTGACTCGGTTTGCAAATGTTGTCTCGCAAAACAAGCAAAATTCAAGCTAATGGGGCATGCAGTACTGCTTTGGTCAGAGGTAAGGGGGCACCGGAGCCATTCTAAAATATTCGAAACAACTCAGAAATACTCAGTTCCCGCGCCTTACCAAGTTCAGCCGAGCTGTCCCCAAACCTTTCCGAGGCTCTCCGGTGTACCCCCACCTCTGGCCACATGCCGTATTGCATGCCATAGAAGTCAGGTCTCTGACCCTGCCAGACAGGGCCATGCTGTGATCCAGAGCTGTGTAAATGTATGTAACGAATGGACAGAAATGCAAATCATTTAGCAAGTAAAACAACTCACATGAGTTATGGGGTGTATTTACCATCGATAACTAATTTGGCATTTTGTACATAAAAATTCCCATGTAATTCTGGATTTCACATTTTTGAATACTTGCTTGCCGTGTAAATTGTCTGCCACCTCTGGTTTCCACCCTGTCTGTCGGCCCGTGCTGTTGTTTCCTGACTTGCTGGAAAGTGTGCTATTAACGCAATCAAACTATTTTAACTCTCGGAAATTCTCGGATGTGAAAATCACTGCACTTTATTTTTTCCTTATTCACTCTGTCACTAATGACATTGAAAAATACAGATTTCTTAGCTTTGAAACAAAGTTAAGGGACTCAAGCGCCATATCTTTTCAGTCAAATGTCTGCTTTCTACTGGAAGTGATTCGGAATCGGGGGCTTTAACGCTGCCCCAACATTTATTTTTTTATTTTTTTTTATTTTCAATTTAAGATTTTTATTTAAATAAATATCAAAGGAATACAATCAATGCTCCCAGAACAATTTCAGAGCGAATAAACAAGTGAGAGGACAAATACTGACAGAGTACAAATAGTACAATTCATCCAGAAAAATAAAATAGAATACTCCTCCTTAATCTAATATAAACAGGTGGATAGTGATAAATAACAAATAGTTAAATCATAAGAATATAATTATAATTAAATATTGCAGAAGAGAAGAAGTAGGCGGCAAAGCCTCCAACTATCAGTCAGTATAAAACAGTTCAATCTGCCCTACCAGGTAAATAGAGTTCCATAGGAGAGAGGAAGCCTGAAACAGGTGATAGACCTAAAGTACTGTTTCGACGCCCCTATTGGGAACAAACTGCGCCGAAAGAGAACTTACCTCCTGGTCTCATACCACAGTCTTAAAACTCCCGGAATATCCATACAGATGTCCTGAAGGATCAAAGATCCGTGAGCCGCATGGGTAACCAAAATCAAAAAAAGAAAAAACCAGGGCAAAGAAGAGCATCAGGATGGTAATGGAGACTGGGTAGAGTCCAGGATCTTCTTACTAATAATAAATCAGCTAACAGGAAATCCCCTTCATTCCCATGAATTGATTGCGAAAGGATTACTTTCTTCCTCCAGAGAAGTTCCATTAACAATGACATACCAATCAAAAAACAAACAGGAGGGAAAAAGGTTAATTAGTGAACTGGTAAGGTGCACATGAACATCGAGCACCTAGAGAAATAAAAGGTGGGAAAGGAAATGGAGAAAGAGAGGAGAGGGGACAGAGAAAGGAAAGAAGGAAACGGAATTGAGTTGATTGTCAGCCTATCTAACCAGTGCCCATGGATGGCGCCACATTTCCAGTTGATGGGGAGATTCCCACATATCTGGCCCAGGGTTCCCACACAGCCTCAAAAAGGTCAGAATTGTTTGAAATGGAGCTAATCATTTTTTCCTGGGTCATAACCCACGAAATCTTCCTTTTGGCTGCCAGATAGGAGACTCTTGGTTGTTTCCACGCCCCTGCTAGAGTAGTTTTTGCTCCCAGAAGCATAAAGTCTATCAATCTTTGTCTGTGTTTAGAAGCCTGGGATATAGTAGTCCCTAACAGTGCAACATGTGGGGATTTCTCCACTGTCACCCCCGTGACCTTTCTGATGAGACTAAAAATCCTATTCCAGAATCCTCTAATTCTTGGACACTCCCACCAAATATGAAGCATAGTGCCCTGAGCTTGACATTCTCTAAAACACAATGGGGAGGCAGTTGGGAACATTGACGCAAGCCTACTGGGAACCAGGTACCATCTCATCAGCACCTTGAGATTGGCTTCTATCAAGGATATATTGTTTAAACCTTTAAAGGTTCTCGTACCTATCCTATGCCACTCCTCCAGGTCCCAAGTCATTCGCAGATCCCTCTCCCATGCCTCCATGTAAGCGAACTTAGAGAATACTTCGGATAAGGCAGCATATATTATGGAGATTCCTCCTCTGTGTTCTTCCATCCGGTAACACCAGCGCTCGTACTTAGTGAAAGCCAGCGGACCCATATTGTTATCCCAAAACGAAGAAACAAATTTGAAAATCAGAGAGTATCTGGACTTCTCTTGGTCAGGCATACCCAATTTCTTCACACAATGCGTCAGAGAGAGGGGTCCCGTGGTTAGAAGGAAATCTCCTATTCTATAAATCCCCTTGTCCGTCCACCATTGGAATGCTTTAATGTCCATTCCTGCTGCAAATTGAGGGTTGTGGAAAATACTGGTTAGGGGCTTAGTTTCCGAGATCAAAGAAGGAAGATGTCTCGTATCATCCCAGATTTTCAGTGATTGGGACAGTGTTGGGGACATTATTGCTGGCCTAGATTTTTGGGGCATCCAAAGCAGGTTTTCCAGTTTTAGACCGGGGACTGCCAACCCCTCTATGTCTAGCCACTCAGGTTTCTCACACTTAGAGTAGATGGAGGACAGTTGGGCTAATCTGGCTGCTTGATGGTATTTAAACAGGTTAGGCAGACCAAGACCCCCCCGTGTCTTGAGTCCAAATAAAACATTTTGGGCCAATCTATAGCCTTTACCTTCCCAGATGAATTTGACAATTTTACTCTGGAATGATTTCAGTTGATCCTTTTTGATGGGAATGGGGAGGGATCTAAATAAGTAGAGCAATCTAGGTAAAAGGGTCATTTTAATCGAATTGATCCTACCCACCCAGGAGATTTTATGTCGAGCCCACAACTGAAGGTCACTTTCCAATTTACGGTACATGGGGGGGAAGTTGGTCTGATAAAGCTGTTTGATCCTGGAGGTCAGGTTAATACCTAAGTAGCGAATAGACGTCTCCGCCCATTTAAAGTCAAAATGAGGTTTCAGGGCCTCGATTATTGAGGGGCGTGTGGAAATATTTAGTGCCTGGGATTTATTAAAGTTGACCCTGAGTCCCGATATCTTTCCAAACGACCCGAGTAAGTTACAAATAATGGGGAGGGAGGTAACAGGAGAGGTGACAAAAAGGAGGAGATCATCTGCGAAAAGTGCACATTTGTGGATTTGAGGTCCACAGGTCACCCCCTTTATGTCAGGCTCAGATCGAATGGCTATAGCCAAAGTTTCGATCGCTATGGCAAAAATTAAAGGGGAGAGGGGACATCCCTGCCTCATACCCCTTGAGATGCTAATGAAATCTGAGAAACAACCCTGCAACTTAACCCTCGCCCTGGGGGTTGAATAAAGGGATTTTAGAAGACCCCGGAAGCTTTCACCGAAGCCCTACCGCTGCAGGACCTCAAAAAGGTACTCCCAAGACAGGGAGTCGAATGCCTTCTGGAGATCTAACGACAGGAAGATTCCCTCCTGAGGGGGGTCCCCGGACCAGCCTGACTGGAGTAACGAGAGAATGTCCACCGCTCTCCTTACCTGGTCTGGACCCTGCCTCCCTGGGATGAAACCAACCTGGTCCTTATGAATGTAAAGGCGTAAAAAAAAGAGTTCATTCTGTTGGCCAGGATTTTGGTTAGTATCTTTAAGTCATTATTAATTAAAGAGATGGGCCTATAGTTCTCCACTAGTTCTGGATCCTTATCTGGTTTGGGTATGACCGTAATGTATGCCTCATTCAAATGTGGATGCAGGCCTTCTCCCCCTCGCTTTGAATTATAAAAGTTTGTGAGATGAGGACCCAATGTTTCCGCAAAAATGTTATAATAAGGAGAAGAGAAGCCGTCAGGTCCTGGTGCTGAACCCCCTTTAAGTTTTTTGATAACCTCTAGTGTTTCGTCCACTGAGATTGGGGCATCCATTAGGCCAATATGGCCCTTTTGTAAAGACGGGATCTCTAGTTGATCTAAAAAAGATTTGATGTTAGAGTGTCCGGTCGTTCCCGACTTTTGATAAAGGGACGAGTAAAAAGTTTCAAATTCGTGCAAAATGCGCATAGGATTAAGGGTGGTGGTCCCATCTCGTGACCTAATTTTTGGGAGTGAAAACGCGCGGAACCTCGGGGAGAGCTTAGTTGCCAACATCGTATTCATTTTGTCTTTCTGCAAATAAAATCTTGCGTTACTCCAATTTAGAGATTTTTCAGCCCTAACTGTGAGTGATAAGTTTAATGCTAGCCTAGCAGAGTCTAGCTGTGAGGTAAGTACCTTCTTCTGGTCCTTCTTATGGTCCTTGCGTAATAGCTCAAATTCTCTTTCGAGTTTAGCTATCTTCGCATTTTTCTCCCTTTTTCGTTTAGATGCTAATTGAATTAGTTTCCCGCGGACAACAGTTTTGTGAGCGGCCCATAAAGTCTCAGCCGAGGTTCCATCAGCATTATTTAGCGTGAAATATTCTTCTATTGTTTTGTTAATTTCCGCGACTACACTAGGGTCATCAAGAAGGGTCTCATTCAATCTCCAATGCGATTTGAGGGGGCCTAAATTTTGCGTTTGTATCGAGCATATCACCATTGAATGATCTGAGAGTGATGTGTCTTTTATGATGGCTTTATTCACCAATGGGACATGTCTAGTAGAAATGAGAATATGATCAATCCTAGAATAGGAAAGATGTGGGTTTGAATAATGGGTATAATCCCTTTTTGTCGGATTAAGTTCCCGCCATATATCCACTAGATTTTGTTGGAAAATTAATTTCGCTATGTGCGAGCTGGCTTTGGTTGGGTGGGTAAGTCTGCTACCCATAGGCTTGGATTTGTCCAGGCTCTGATCAAAAGCTATATTTGAGTCACCGGCGCAGACAATCGCTCCCTCAAGAAGGGGTTCCAAAGCAGTGAACATAGATTGAAAAAAGGTTTTCTGGCCTCTATTGGGGGCATAGTATGATACAAATGACATTAATTGTTCATTCATCATTCCTTTAACCAGCAGAAACCTGCCTTCTGGGTCCCTGTGTATTAAAATAGGGCTAAACTTGCAAGATTTTGCAAAAAGAATCGCTACCCCTCTAGTCTTGTCCTCCGCATTTGCCAAGAAAAATTGAGGATATTGAGCGTGCAGAAAAGTGGGGGTGAAACTAGTAGGAAAATGAGTTTCCTGTAGAAGAATCACTGAAATCTTCTGGGAATGATAAGATTGAAAGATCTTCCTCCTCTTAATAGGCGAGTTCAAGCCCTGAACATTATGTGAGGCTATTTTCATGATACTAGGAAGAAGTGAGATTCAGAATGCAGCTATAATGGTGGAGTAACGAGGCGATCAACATTCCACTTACCCTGATCCACACGAGGCATGAGAGAGGGAGGTACAGACTGCAGACCCTGGGTAAGTCCGGAGGGTGACAAGTAAGGTATTGCTGGAGCTGGCTGACAATCGAAGAAAAGAGGTTAAGTATAAGAAGAACTGAAGGGTAAGACACACAAAAACGAAAACATCTTAAGAAACATCTTAAGAGATGAGACAGTATGAACCAACAAGGGTAGGAGAAAAAAAGAATTCCCCTATTCTTGTCATTCAGACCACTAACGTAGCCCTTAAAATGGGCTACAGGGCCACCTCCAAACAGTGAATAATCCACCGTCCAGAGGCGGTCAGAGGCACAGGGCAACCACCCCAGCCCCCATCAGCCTTCAGATTAAGCAAATGAATGTTAAAAGTCATTTTAGAAAAAAAAACACGAACATACTCAATCTAAAACTATAACAGTACATACAAAGGAATAATACGGATCACGGTCGGTGCAAACTCATTAGCACTTGAAGGAAAGAGAAAATTTTACACACCCAAAGATCTGTGAGCTCTATCCAGCTCTAGCTTATGTGGAGCAATAGATGGGAGTAAGCTCTTGATGAGGTCCTGAATGGCTTTTGGGACATCTGATATAGACTCAGAAAGGCCCCTAACCCTAAAATTGTCCCTTCTGGAACGATTCTCAAGGTCATCTATTCTGCTAAGGGCCACATCCAATTGCTCTTAAAGAGATTGTATTTGGTCCGTGTTTTGGTTGGCTCTAGATACAGTGATGTCAAGTTTATTTTCTATTATTTCCATCCTGGAGCCTAAATTCTGAAAATTCAAACGTATGTCATTAGTAATTTTCAATGCTGTTTGTGCAAGACCCCTTTCAAGCAATTCAGAAAACTTCTGAAAAAGCTCCCCTGCGTTCTGAGGGACCATAAGATCAGTGTTTCCTGAGGGGAAAATGGCTGTATGGTAAGCAGGTGAGGAGGTCTGAGGTGAAACAGCATATTGGGGCAATGTAGCAACAAGTTGGGTTTCTGAAGCAAATACTGTTCCTGACACAGAGCCTGAGGTATCCTGGGCGAGGTGTTGTGAGGGAGAGTGCAGTGTGGTGGTAGATAGAACTTGCCTCACCATAATGTCTCCTTCATTATAAGACGCCAGCGGCTGAGGCGCGGCCGCCATCTTGGATTCGGCCTGGGCTTCCATCGCTGTGAATGTCGGTTCCAGGCCCCTTCTAACCACACTGCTGTACATCAGGGTGATCACCGGGTCTTCCCCTGTCGAATTCTCCCAAAACGGGATACTGCACCGCCGTGAATCCGGTGCTATGGCCGATGGATGGCTGTGGTGGAGCGGAGCTCCCGGCTTAAGCGGCCATCTTGGACGCCTCTGCGCATGCGCCCCCACTGCCCCAACATTTCAACCATAACATGCTGACCATCTCGATGCTTGAGTGCCCCCTCCATGTATCCTGCTATTTCCTTCCCCTCCTGTGGGTCAGGGAGGGCCAAAGCGGGTGTCAGCAGGTAGACCAGGGGAAGATCAGCAAAGATCAGCCTTGAAAAAGTAGTCATATCCCTTGAAATTTTCCACATTTTGTGTTTCAACCAAAAACCTTAAATATAATTTATTGGGATTTTATGTGATAGACCAACACTAAGTGGCTCATAATTGTGGAAGGAAAATGATAAATGGTTTTCAAAATGTTTTACAAATAAATATGTGAAATTTGTGTATTTGTATTCAGCACCTTTCTCTGCAATTACAGCTGCAAGTCTTTTTGGTGATGTCTCTACCAGCTTTGCACATCCTAGAGAGGGAAAATTTTGCCCATTCTTCTTTGCAAAATAGCTCAAGCTCTGTCAGATTGGATGGAGAGCGTCTGTGTACAGCAATTTTCAAAGCTTGCCACAGATTCTTAATTGGATTTAGGTCTGGACTTTCTCTGGGCCATTCTAACACATGAATATGCTTTGATCTAAACCATTTCATTGCAGCTCTCGTTGTATGTTTATTGTTGTCCTGCTGGAAGATGAACCTCCACCCCAGTCTCAAGTCTTTTGTAGACTCTTAAGCCGCGTACACATGATCAGTCCATCCGATGAGAACGGTCTGAAGGACCGTTGTCATCGGTTAACCGATGAAGCTGACTGATGGTCTGTCACGCCCACACACCATCGGTTAAATAACCAATCGTGTCAGAACGTGGTGACGTAAAACACAACGATGTGCTGAAAAAAATGAAGTTCAATGCTTCCAAGCATGCGTCGACTTGATTCTGAGCACGCGTGGATTTTTAACCGATGGTCGTGCCTACTAACGATCGGTTTTGACCTATCGGTTAGGAATCCATTGGTTAAATTGAAAGCAAGTTGGCTTTTTTTTAACCGATGGTTAAATAACCTATGGGGCCCACACACGATCGGTTTTGATCAGACTTTTTATCAGACTATTGTCCTCTGTTTAACCTATCGTGTGTACGAGGCCTAACAGGTTTTCTTCTAAGACTGTCCTTTATTTGGTTCCATCCATCTTCCCATTAACTCTGACCAGCTTCTCTGTCCCTGCTGAAGAAAAGCATCCCCATAACATGATGCTGCCACCACCAGGTTTCACGGTGGGGATGGTGCGTTTAGGGTGATGTGCAGTGTTAGTTTTTCACCACACATAGCGTTTTGCTTTTTGGCCAAAAAGTTACATTTTCTTATCTGACCAGAGCACCTTCTGTCACATGTTTTCTGTGTCCTCCACATAGCTTCTCGCAAACTGAAAATGGAACTCCTTTTGGCTTTCTTTCAACAATGTCTCTTCTTGGCACTCTTCCATAAAGGGCAGATTTGTGGAGTGCACGACTAATAGTATTCCTGTGGACAGATTCTCCCACCTGATCTCAGCAGCTTCTCCAGAGTTACCATGGGCCTCTTGGTTGCTTCTCCTTGCCCGGCTTGTCAGTTTAGGTGGACGGCCATGTCTTGGTAGGTTTGCAGTTGTGCCATACTCTTTCCATTTTCTGATAATGGATTATACAGTGCTCCATGAGATGTTCAAAGCTTGGGATATTATTTTCTAACCTAACCCTGCTTCAAACTTCTCTGCAACTTTATTCCTGACCTGTCTGTTTCTTGGCCTTCATCACTTTGAGCACCGTCATTGCCCGGCCATTGTGGCTGGAGAAGAAGCCAATCACTCACAATCTAATGCCTAGTACACACGGAGGGGAAAACTGAAAACATACTCTCTACTTTTCCCCCATACAGACGATCGGTTTTCCCATCAGGAAAACTCAGATGAGAGCTTTTCCTTGGGAATCCCGACCGTATTTAGGTACCATCTGAGTTTTCCCACGCGAAAAATGCCAAAAATGTCCGGTTTCTGCTACACACAGTGTTTTTTCTTGCGGGTAAAAGTAAAAAAAAAAAGAGAGCTGTTTTTTTTTTTTGTCCGGCGGGTTTGGCAGTTTTCCCGTCGGAAAAACTGCGAGGGAGCATACACATGGCCGGGATCTCCTCGCAGTTTTCCCATCGGAAAACCCGGTCTTCAGCGGTACATCGTCTACCCAACTCAATAACATCACTTTTTGGTTTAACTGACCTTTTAACCATTGTTCTATATATAACTAAAAATTTCCCATCTACAAACACCCCCTCCGTTGTTTAGTGCTTCTGCCAGGTGGTCTGTAGACAGAGAGCATTCATAAGCTGGCAGGGGCTCTAGACATTATATATTGTCTTCACCACCCACAATCACGCTGGCTCCTTGGTTGACAGGTACACACATTTCCAACAATCACTTTGTAGAGAAATTAATGCCTAATTAGCCAGAAACAGGATGTGTTAATGTCCTATATTAGAAAATATTTATCTAAGGATCACAGGAGCTTACACATACCAGAGAACAATGTAGGGAGGAAATTCTGTCATGCTTTCAGCCACAATGCATTGTATTTACCGTAATTCCTTGAAGGCATATTGCTCTGTTTAACCTATAGCTCAACCTGATGTTAACCACTTGGCGCCCAGAGGCCATCATATGACATCCTGGGCTTTGTGGTAGTATCTATCTGAATGATGAGTACAGCTACAGGCATCATTCAGATATTGCCAGTGGGTGACTAAGCCCAGCAGACTCCACTTTTAACTGAAATATCGCTTTTGGTTGGACTGGCCCTTTAATTGTACAGGTAATACAGCTGCCCTCCCAGTGCTGCCAACTTTTTGGAATACATTAGTCAGTTAAACTAAGGACCATTGACATCTATACAGCTAAAAATAGCCACTGATTACTGTATAAATGTCATTGGCCGGGAAGGAGACACTAGGGGGCGATCAAGGGGTTTAATGTGTTACTTAGAGAGTGTTTCTAACTGTGGGGGATGTGACTGCCTGTGGGAGGAGAACAATCTGGAGCGATCGCGGGTGCCCGGCGGACATTGCGACCGCCGGGCACGCGCATCGGCCCAGTCGTTGCGCCATGGGCGTGCACATGCGCCCCCCTAGTGCTGTTAAAGCAGCCGACATACAGCTACGATGGCTCGCCCAGGGGAGCCAACCTGCCATAGTATAACTGGTGGCTGGTCCTCAAGCAGTTAAAGATACCAACCTGTCTGGCTTTGCACACTTTTTGTTTTTATGCCTCTGGTTTGTACTGACCTGATTGAAAATTGTTTGGTTTGGATTTAAAGTCAGGGGTTAAAGTGAGCCTGTGGTGTGCCTATAGAGGTTAACTTTGTCAGCGGCTAAAGGGTTTAGACACGTTGTAGACATTGATCACTAAACAGAAACACACAAGAATAGTGCGTAATGCTATAGCTGTTCATGTTTTTGTGTTCAGAACAGGCAAAAAAAAATCTGACCAGCACTGTCGCTGTGTGTTGATGTGCACTGCAATGCATACAGTATGTGTTGGAAGTGCACTGGGTCAATGAAGGTACCATTGACCCAATGAATGGCACTGCAACACAGCAAAAATATGAATGCAATCTATACACTGGGGGGAGAACCTCTGGGGGAATCTAGGATGGATAAGGACCTGGGGGTCCTAGTATGACAGGCTCAGCAATGGCATGCAATACCAAGCTGCTGCTAACAAAGCAAACAGAATATTGGCATGCAATAAAAATGGGATCAACTCCAGAGATAAAACGATAATTCTCCCACTCTACAAGACTCTGGTCCGGCTGCACCTGGAGTATGCCGTCTAGTTCTGGGCACCAGTCCTAAGGAAGGATGTACTGGAAATGGAGTGAGTACAAAGAAGGACAACAAAGCTAATAAAGGGTCTGGAGGATATTAGTTATGAGGAAAGGTTGCGAGCACTGAACTTATTCTCTCGGGAGAAGAGATGCTTGAGAGGGGATATGATTTCAATTTACAAATACCGTACTGGTGACCCCACAATAGGGATAAAAAAAAAATTGTGGAAGGGAGTTTAACAAAACACGTAGCCAGAAGAAAAGAGGTTTAACCTTAAACTATTTAGAGGATTCTTTACTGTAAGAGCGGCAAGGATGTGGAATTCCTTTTTACAGGCGGTGGTCTCAGTGGTGAGCATCAATAGTTTAACAAAAAACTATTAGATAAGCACCTGAACGACCACAACATACAGGGGTATACAATGTAATACTGTCATATAATCACACACATAGGTTGGACTTGTGTCATTTTTCAACCTCACCTACTATGTAACTATGTAACACACTGAGGCCCCGTACACACGGCAGAGAACCTCGACGGGCGGAACACATCGTTCCGCCCGTCGAGGTTCTCTGCCGGCCGTCAGAATCGGCGACCCGCCCGTCGGGAAAGGCAACCAGCCATTCATCCCGACGGGCCGTCGAGCAAATAGAGAACCTGTTCTCTATTTGCTCGACGGATTTCCCGACGGGCGGGGCTCGCCGAGAGCATACACACGGCCGAGGTTCTCGGCAGAATGCGGCTCCCAGCGAGGTTCTCGCTGGTTTCTGCCGAGAACCTCGGCCGTTTGTACGGGGCTTAAGCATGAAACATGTGATAACGTGTATTGCAATAACACACAAAACTGTGATTCAGTGCTTAAAGTGGTTGTATACCCACTGACACCCCCCCTCCCTACACCTATAAGGCAAAAGGCATAATGAGCACAGCATACTAGCTCATTATGGAATACCTACCTTAGAATGAGGTGTCGTTCTACCTTAGAACGAGGTGTCGGTATCTGAGCCGGTCCACGCAGAGGGAGATGACATTTTGCCTCGGCATGTCTTCCGTGTATCACGGCTCCAGCGCTGTGAGTGGCTGAAGCCGCGATGTTGTCACTTACGCGCATGCGCGCAGGAGACTTCTTTCTGGCAAGGTCCAGCATCTGCCGGGCTTTCAGCCGAGAATCCGATGCGAATTCGCCGCTGAAGTCAGCGGCTCATTGCAAGAGGAATATCTCCTAAACCATACAGGTTTAGGAGATATTCTTTTTACCTACAGGTAAGCCTTATTAAAAGTTATAAAAATTACTATACAACCACTTTAAGCATGGCAGTTCACAGAACAATACAATCCACAGAATCCACCGGCCAGCCAGTTAGCAAAATAAAAAAAAAATTGAAATGGTTTGAACAGTTTGTGTTTGTTTTACGTTGGATACATTTGCAAATATGTGAAGCCGCACTGCCACGTCAAGGCTTCTCTGCAAAGTGCGGTCCCTGACTCTACTCTAGTGTTGCTCACGAATATTCGCATTGCGAATATTCGCTACGAATATTGCATATTCGAGTATTTGCGAATAACTCGAATAGCGCGGCGAATATTCGCTATTTCGAATATTCGTATTTTTTCAAATTTAGCAATCAATTTCGCAATCAATTTTGCATTCGCACTAGCGAAATTTCGCAATTTTTTTTTTATATATATAAAAAATATATATATAAAAAAAAATATATATATAAAAAAAAAATAGCGAAATTTCGCATTGACGAAATTTCGCAAATTTTTTTTTTTTATATATATAAAAAACATATATATATAAAAAAAATATATATATAAAAAAAAAAAAATTGCGAAATTTCGCAATTTTTTTTTTTTTTATAAAATATCACGAATATTCGATATTAACGAATATTTGCAAATATTCTTCAAAATATTCGCGAAATATTGCGAAATCGAATATGGCGTATTCCGCTCATCACTACTCTACTCTAACATTGTTTCCAAATGGAGACATACATAGCAAGAACTACATTGAGTGTCTAAACTAGTTTAACAAATTCATAAAAAACTGAGGTATTGGTTGCATATATTTGCAATCATATATGAAATCTCCTTCAATTACAGCAAAAAAAAATGCCTGAAACACCAATGGCCTCCTCTTAAATCTGGACCTGAAGATTGTCACCAAAATCCTTAATAACCGTCTTTTACCACACATCACAAATATCATACACCTGGACCAGGTAGGATTTCTCCCCACTAGGAAGGCCAGGGACAACGTCGTCAAGCTCCTCAACACCATCCTCGTTGCCTTCTCTACCAAGAACCCAGGCCTCTTGCTATCAACCAATGGCAAAAAGGCTTTTGATTGGGTAAATTGGAAAGAGACATATAGGCATAGGCTCCTCCAATGGACCTAGAGCTGCACAATTTTGGCTAAAATGAGAATCACAATTTTTTTGCTTAGAATAAAGATTTTCTTACGATTGTCATGGCGTAACATCATCTTTCATACTATACAAAAAATTGGGCTAACTTTACTGCTTAGTTTTTTTTAAATCATTAAAATGTAATTTTTCCAAACGTGTGACATAAAATATTGCAACAACCACCATTTTAGTCTCTATTGTCTCTGCTAAAAACATATATACAGTATAATGTTTGGGGGTTTAGAGTAATTTTCTAGTAATAATTATTGATTTTAAAGCGGATCTCCCACGCCAAATCAAATTTTTGTTTAAGGGCTATTAACATTGTTAGTAGCGCTGCTTTTAAAAACTCACTGTTTTTGTTTCCCACGGTCGCTCTGCTGTGATTTTGTCTGCAATCATAACTTATATTCACCTTGTCTTCCCATTACCATTTTAGGTACGGGCAGTCGAAACCCACATGCAGGAACTTCCTATTTGCGGTGGATGCTGTCCCAGCATCAACCGCTCGATCTCGCGCATGCGTACTGTCAATGGTGAGCCGCGCCGTGAGCGTCTGCGTTGCCATCATATAGCCCGCCCGCCCTCCTTGCTTTGTTGATGTCACGCGTCACTTCCTGCTCAGGAAATAGCGCGAGATTTGATTACACGGCTGCGCAGTGAACCCAGGGAGCTATAGAGAGAAGCTCCCAGAGCGCACTGCATCTAGCAGGAAATGATGCAATGCCCGGATAATTCCCGCAGTGTTAGAAACCGGAAGCAACATTACTGTAAAGGTACTGTACCGAATATGATTAAAAAAATATCAGTTTTTACTGTATTGGATAGCGGCAAGGTTATTAAGCTAATGTTGCAAATAGGGTGGAGATCCGCTTTAACTTGTAAGCAGCAAGTCTTTAAAGGGGTGTTCCACCCAAATGTAATGTTTATTAAAAGTCAGCAGCTACAAAAAGTGTAGCTGCTGGCTTTTAATAAACAGACACTTAACTTCTCCACGTTCCAGCGACGCGCCGACCGGGGCTTCACGGCCGGGCACCCACTGCGCATGCGCGAGCCGCACTGCGCATGCACGCGCGGCGCGGCCCACCGCTGATTGGACAGGCGATCGTCTAGGACCTGTCAGTGTCCTAGACGATCGACAAAGGGAAGGGCTGCAGTAAGGCGATTAGGCCTAATCGCCTTACCAGCCCCTCGGCGGAAGCAGGAAGTGGGACAGGAAGTCCCACTCCTACTGAAGCCCCCACTCCCCCCCCCAAAAAAAAAATTGCATGCCAAATGTGGCATGTAAGGGGGAGGGGATTAAGCGGAAGTTCCATTTTTGGGTGGAACTCCGCTTTAAGTGGTTAAACTTCCCTCACAGACAGACTACAGACAGAAGTTCATTCCTTTGATCGAAGAACAAAATGTTACTTTGTTTATAGTTATCCACCATGTTGTGATAAAACTTAGCAGCCTTCCTGGAGTTTTTTTTCAGCTGTCAAAAAAAAACATTTTTGATTTTAGTGTTCCTAAGAGCTTTAGTTGCTCAGTGGAACTTGAAGCTTGTTTGGAAGGCCCGCAATTGAGTAAGGGGCATGGCTATAGTCATGCCTCGGATTTTTGTGCATTTATTTTAAAGGATGTGAGGTTTTTAAAGAGATCCACATCCTTTTGAAGGTTAGGAAAGTGGAGACAAAGAGAAATCCTGTCTGGTCCCCTTTGTGATAGGGAATGGGTAAGAAAGAATAGCATTCGCTTTGACCCCCACAGAGGGGGTAGAATAAATTGTGCGGTTCCATTAGAGCTGCACGATTAATCAATAAGAATCAAAATCGCAATCATTTTCCCTTCCCGATCTTAAAACAATTCCCTATTTTTTTTTTAAATAACAAACATGTTATACTTACCTCCACTGTGCAGCTCGTTTTGCACAGAGTGTCCTCTAACCCTGTCTTCTGGGGTCCCTTGGCGGCTGTCTCAGGTCCTGCCCTGCAAAAGCATTCCACCCTAATGCGAGCAAGCTTGCACGGTGGAAAGCTTTTGCGAGTGCGCTCCCGTGATACAGCGGCGGCCATAGCCGCCGACTGTATTACTCGGCCCCGCCCCCCGGTGCGCCGCGTCATCCGCTGTGGTTGACAGCAGCGCCACACAATGGCTGCGTTGCTATCAATCCGCCCAGCCTAGCCAATCAATGGCCAGGCTGGGAACCGAAGAGGATGATGTGGACACGCCCGGGAATTTAGACCGGTCTGGTAAGTAAAACGGGGGCTCGGGGGGGGGGGGGGGGGGGGCAGTACCATCGGATGTTTTTTCACCTTAATGCTTAGGATGCATTAAGGTGAAAAAACATTTACCTTTACAACCCCTTTAAATACCTTGGTACACATTCCAGTGAATCTAAAACACACTTTTGAGATCAAATTTCCTCCTCCCCTTTACAGGACCCATCAACTTCTAAGAAAATGAAACACTGGCCCCTTTTCCTGGTTCGGCCCATGCAATATCCTTAAAATGACAATCCTCCGAAAATTCCTCTACTTACTGATGACCCTCCCAATCTACATCCCTCCCTCCTTCCTTAAATCAGTGAACTCTTTTAAAAAAAAAATTATGTGGGCCCAGAAATTACCCAGACCTAAATCAAGCACCCTGGCCTTCTTCCCTCACATCCTTGAAAGCCCATCCTCTGTTCAGCCCCACAATCTCTTGTTCTGCCAGGACACTCTAGAAATTCAAACTCTCCCTGGCTTCATCCCCTCTGTACCCAACTTTAGGTAACAGATTATTTTCCCCAGGTACAAACCAGACCTCTTCAGGCCCGGATTTTTTTCAGACCTCCCACTTTCGGAAATCGCTCTCCGACAGACTCGGCCCTTTCTAATTGGACTTTAGTAGCGCCTCACAGCTCCACCATTTTCTCCTTATGCTCCCTGCCTCATCTGTCTTTCAAGGGTTCCTCACCAAGTTCAAACAATCCTTGGCTTTCTACTGGCCAACCTCCCCTCATAATCGGTCCAACACACGCCTGCACAAAAGGGCTACTAGTCTACCAGCCTCCATCTTCCCCTCACAGCCAGTTAAACACACACCTGCACTAAAAAAAGTCTACCAGCCTTCAACCACCCCTCACAGCCGGTTCAACACATGCCTGCAGAATAAAGAAAGGTTTACTGGCTTCCAACCTCCCCTCACAGCCCTTCCAACACCTGCCCACAAAAATGACTATGGCCTCCAACCTCCCTCACAGCCAATCCAACACACGCCTGCAGAAAAGAGAAAATTCTACTGGCCTCCAACCTCGCCTCACAGCCAGTCCATCGCACATCTGCAGAAAAAAAGTCTGCCAACCTCCCCTCACAGCCGGTCCAACACACACTTGCAGAAAAAGTCTACTGGCCTCCAATCTCCCCTCACAGCCAGTCCATCGCACACCTGCAGAAAAAAAAGTCTTCCGACCTTCAACCTCCCCTCACAGCCGGTTCAACACACGCCTGCAGGAAAAGAAAAGTCTGCCAGCCTCCAACCTCCCCTTAGTGCTGGTCCAACACACGCCTGCAGTTAAAGACAGGTTTACTGGTTTCTAACCTCCCCTCACTGCCGGTCCAACACATGCCTGCAGAAAAGAGAAAAGTCTACTGGCCTCCAACCTCCTCTCACAGCCAGTCCATCGCACACCTGCAGAAAAAAAGTCTGCCGGCCTCCAACCTCCCCTCACAGCTGGGCCAACACACATCTGCAGAAAAGAGAAAGCTCAACTTATAAGCTGATTGGCTATCATGCACAGCTGCACCCGATTTTGCAATCTCTAGTTTTAGTAAATCAACCCCATACTGTCTTTTATTTTTTTCTATCTTTGTTTATTTTTCTGGTTCTTTTTCTTCTGTCCATGTTTGAGGGTTCTTCTGGGGGGGCAACTTTTTAATGGAGTCTGTGTCATTGTCGCTTTCTAGAGCTCCATGCTTCATAGAGCGCTTAAAATGTTTTGATGGAGTCCTCTGCTGACAGAATTTCTTTAATGCTTTCTGAAAAAGGATGCCATGTTTTTGTTGAGTATCAGTGAGACTCAGTGGAGTCTGTGGCATCATCACTTTCTGAAGGAAGCACAAAAGCGAACACAATGTTTTTTAGTAGAACTTAACCACTTAAGGAAAGCCTCCTGCACATATACATCGGCAGAATGGCACGGCTGGGCAGATCCACGTACAGGTACGTCCTGTACTACTTCCCAGCCGTGGGTTGTGACCCGGTCCGAAGCTCCGGGACCGTGGGACTCGCGGACCCGATTGCCGCTGAAGTGTGGCGAACGGTCCCGGAGCAGAAGAACGGGGAGAGCCGTGTGTAAACACGGCTTCCCCGTGCTTCACTGTGGCAGCAGCATCGATCGCATCATCCCTTTTATAGGGGGGACACGTTTGATGATGTCACACCTACAGCCACACCCCCCTACAGTTGTAAACACACACAGGGAACACATAACCCCTACAGTGCCCCTTGTGGTTAACTCCCAAACTGCAACTGTCATTTCCACAGTAAACAATGCAATTTAAATGCATTTTTTGCTGTGAAAATGACAATTGTCCCAAAAATGTGTCAAAATTGTCCGAAATGTGTCCGCCATAATGTCGCAGTCACGAACAAAAAATCGCTGATCGCCGCCATTAGTAGTAAAAAAAATTAAAAAATAATAAAAATGCAATAAAACTATCCCCTATTTTGTAAACGCTATAAATTTAGCACAAACCAACCGATAAACGCTTATTGCGATTTTTTTTCTTCTACCAAAAAATAGGTAGAAGAATACTTATCGGCCTAAAAAAAAAATAGGTAGAAGAATACGTATCGGCCTTAAAAAAAAATTAAATTGAAAAGGTGTACAGGAAAAAGTAGCCGGTGAGTGTGTTTGATAATTTATTTATATATATATATATATATATATATATATATATATATATATATATATATATATATATATATATATATATAAATAAATTATTTGTGACAGTAGGCAGGTTAAATCCCCTGGTTGCATCCAAGATGATATATACATTTCTCCTAGGTTCAGGCTTTATGCCACTTTGTACCTCTAGGGGGAGTGCTGGGGGTCCTGCTGGGAGGACTTGATGACCACAGCTGTATCAGATGGGCTCGTTAGGTCCTCTACAAAAGCTCCCAGCATGATAAGGGCCCTTTCACATGAAGCGGATCCGTAATGATCCGCCCCGTATGTGTCCGTCTGCTCAGCGGGGATCATCCGTAAATCCCCACTGAGCTGTTGGCGGACAGGGCGGTCCCCGCACACTGTGCAGGGACCGCCCTGTCTTTCCTCCACTTCCGTCTGAAAAACGGATCTTGACGGAGGCGGATGTTTGCGGATGCTCAATCCACTAACGCACGCGATCTCATAGGGATGCATTGTGAGTCCATAAACGGACATTTGAAAAACGGACCTTTCGTCCGTCAGTGTGAAAGGGCCCTAAGAGAGAGGCTCCAACCTGGAACCAGACCTGCGTGGATTGTCAGGGGAGTGTGTGCTCTGTGCGGTGAGCTAAAGCCTGTGTGGCTGTTTGTATGGGGTTGAAACTGCAGGGAGTCAGGGACTGGGGTAGCACAACTGTACCCAGTTGGTAGCTAGGGACACCAGCGTGTGTAGTGAGCAGGTCAAGTTGACCAGGATTTATTTTTGTATTTCATTTGTTTTCTGTCATAATTTTTATTTGTGTATTTAAAATAAAACCACACCTTTTTGTTTCTCCTACCACTGTCTGCTGTGCCGAACGTTTTTTTGTGTGCTGAACCCTTCCAGGGGGTCACACACACCCGCTGCCGGGCTAACCCCTCACAAATACTGTATATATATATATATATATATATATATATATATATATATATATATATATATATATATGTGTGTGTGTGTGAACACAGGACAAAAACAGGAAGTTTGTCAGCATTACAAGGATTATAAAATCGAGAAATACAAAAAGTTCCTGCAAAGGGTAATACTGTCATGTACCTGGGTGTGTTTGAACCGGGATTTTCCCGATCCCACAGCTGCAGCCATACCTGTTGTGCTACAGGGGAGATCTGGACTTTTGGAAATGTCCTTGCAGTATTAAGCCTTACCTTGGACTCACTAGTCCCACCTGCTGCCAGCTGTGGACAATGTTCAATTAATGCAGCACATAAATAGGAAGTGATGCTATCTCTCAGCGCCCATTTGTGTGGATTAGTTCCCTGGGTGTTCTGGCTGCTTGTGATCGGGATTATCGTGTTGAACTTCTGCCCGAATTCCTGACTACTCTCTAGCCTGCTAATTTTGTACTTCACCGCCAGCTTGTGTATGACCGTTGCCTGCCTGACCACTCTCTTGATTTCAATCGTGTGCCATTTTGCCTGACCTGTTGCCAACCTAATCTGTAATGTAAAGGGGTCCAGAGGTGCTGTGTAATGTAAAGGGGTCCAGAGGTGCAGTTGTGGAGAGGGGTACATAGTAGTAACAGAGATATATTGAAGGATGCAGAGTCATGCAAGGGGGCACAGTGGGGTATTTTAACGTGGGGGGGGGGGGTGCCAGGTATAGGATCCGCCCTGGGTGCCAAATGCTTTAGGTGCGCCCTTGGTCCTATGACAGAATTAAGAGAAAAATTGTGGGGAACCCCAAGCCATTTAAAAAATAAATTGCTGTGTAGTTCCCATTAATATCGATACCAGACCCGAAGGGCATGGTATTGACTTAAGGGGGGGGGGGGGTGGACCCACAATGTTTTTATTTATGTATATTGCTGGGATCTGGCAATACATTACAGATGTGAGTAGTTTTATATGAATTTTTTTTCCCTATAGAAATGTCATTTTGCTGTGGTACTGTTCTAAACATGGGGAAAATGCGCTACTTTACAGGCAGACTAAGGAGACCCCCCAGGCACAATATTTAAAGGAAAATTTCATTTTTATTAAACTTTTTTTTGTTTTGCATTGGTATATGTCCCCTGGGGCAGGACCCGGGTCCCCAAACACTTTTTATGGCAATAACTTACATATAAACATTTAAAATTAACACTTTTGATTGTTCATGCTCGTGTCCCATAGACTTTAACCATGTTCACACAGATTTTTTGTCTGTTTGCAAGTTCTGGTGTGAACCGAACCGGGGGGGGGGGGGGGGGGGGGGTTTGGTGTTCGGTGTTCGGCTCATCCTTAGTTGTCATCTACCAGCTGCAATGTTGGGTTTATTTACACTATCACTATCGGAGTCTCACACAGGTTGACTTCGAGGAGGTACTTAGCCCGACTTCCAGCCACTTGAATCAACTTCCTAGCTGAATCATCAGTACCTGACCTTTGAATTATTTTTATCTGCATGGATTTCCTTCCTTTACATTTCCTTACATGGCTTATTTTGTACATCTTTTTCCTTTATAAGAATGTCCAGTTTCTATTTTTGCCCTGCAAGTCCCATAGAGAGTGACGGAGTCCCTCAGTGGAAGGGGCCAAAAGTTAGATTCATAGGATTTAGAGCATAACCTCGGAATCTGTAAATGTGTTAGTGAAATTAGGTCAGCAAAATAGCTTTGTAAATAAATTCTTTAACCACTTCAATACAGGGCATTTTCACCCCCTTCCCGCCCAGACCAATTTTCAGCTTTCAGCGCTGTTACACGTGTGTGTAAAGGCAGGCATCCCAATACTTTTGGTAATATAGTGTACATGACTAAATTTTGGGAACGCTATTGGTGAGATCTCTGCACTGAGCTCCTTGGTCTGCATGTCTTCTGTATCCATTATAAAGGCCTCCAATGCTTCCTGCTAGATTTGATCTATTTTCCGATATGGAGAATGTAACAGGAGGAGGAACAAAGGTGAGCAGGAACAACCAAAACTTGAAGGTGGACAGGAATGGAGTTTAGAATTAAGGCATGGAGATCTCACTGTTGGCGTATCCAAGATGACACATAAGAACCCAGGAGTGACTCAACCCACCGGGTCCCACTTATAATTAAATATTACTTTTGGGTAAATAATCCAATAAATAGATCAAACGTTGTACTTTGGGTTAACATAAAATACAAGTAAATGAGAGATAAGAAATGAAGCAAAGAGACAAGAGACAATAATATGTTTTAAATAACTACATTTATTTTTAAAAGTATGAAATAAATTCACGTTTCCTAAAATAATGCCAAGGACCATGTACGGTATATACAGTAGGGTACGTTTATTAAAAAGAGGTCGAGTTCAGGAACATTTGGGAGCTCAAGTCAAGTCTCCATAGGAATCAATGGCGAACCATAAAGGATGCTTAAAAGAGATCAGGGGCAGCAAATATAATGCTTACCATATTATAAATACTGTGACTGCTCAACTATACATTATCTATACAACATTAATCTATAGAGCTATCAATAACACCACTGCCACCTGCAGGATAGAAGGAAGCATTACACTAATTACAACACAGTATAGCATTCCACACCAACAGCAAATTATATAAACTTGTTGATATAATTTTTCTTTAAACACACAGGAGAACTTATGTATGTCCAGCCAAACCTTTTTTTAAATGGGTAGACTGGCAAAGGTTAGAAGCCATGACTATTTTTTATTGTTGTTCTGGGTTCTGATAACCACTTAAAGTAGAGTTTCACCCAAAACGGGCAACTTGCGTCTATTCGTCTCCTCCCACCCTCCGGTGCCACATTTAGAACCTTTCAGGGGGAGGGTGGGGGGGACAGGTCCCCTTCCCCACTTCCAGAGACTGTGCTTACCCCCTCCTCCTGCGGTATTTGCAGCTGCTGACTTTTTAAATTGTGCGATGGGCGGACCTCAACTTTAAAGATCAGGGGCCAGATTCAGATACACTTAATATTGCGCTGCGTAATCGAAATACTCTACACTGCCGTATTTTACCAGGCTCTACACCGAATTCTGGTAGATTTCTGCCCGTACGCTACGGCGGCGTAGTCTATTTCTCGCCGCGTAATCGAAATACGCGATTATGGGGCGTGAAGCATTTAAATTAAGCGCGTCCCCGCGGCGATCGAACTGCGCATGCTCCGTTCAGAAATTTCCCGGCGTGCATTGCGCGAAATCACGTCGTTATGTCATTTGTTGTTTGAGTAGCGTCGTTTACGAACATTCCTATTCCCGGACGACTTATGTAAAAAATAATAAAAGACGTCGGAAAACGTAGAAATTCAACGCGGGAACGACGGCCATACTTAACATGGGCTGTCTAATATTAGAGCAGCAAAAAGCTGGTATAGTGTTACGCAAAAAAAAGATGACTAAAGGTGCCGTAAGAGATTGCGAATGAAGATCGTAATTTCGGGGATCGCCGGCAAAAGCTCATTAGCATACCCCGACACGGAAAACGACAGGAAGTCCACCCAGTGGCCGCAATTTTATTGCAGCGTAGATCCGAAGGCGTACAAACACGTAATCCAGTCAAATTGAAGCCCGCAGCCGTCTATTCATGGTTTGAGGTTTCCGACTAGCTAAAAAACGCGCGTAATTTGAAATTACTCCAGTCTAACACCAGTTAGGCCGCGTACACACGATCAAATCTGTCTGCTGGAAACGGTCTGCTAGAACGTCCCAGCAGACAGATTCGATTGTGTGTACGGGCGAGCCGACGGATTTGGCCACCCGACAGATTTCAAAGCATGCTTTGAAATCTATCGGGTGGGAACCCGTCCGCCCGACATGTCTGCTGGTTAGTACACTTACCAGCAGACGTGTCGTCTCGCACCGGCGCCGAATGGATTCGGCGCATGCGCGGAAGTGTTTTACTTCCTGGTGCGGTGACGTGGCGGCGTCAACGTCACCGCCACGTCACCGACACGTCTTCCCGCCGTCTGCTGGCGGGAACTTTGGTTTGCTCGTGTGTACACGCGAGCAAACCAAAATCCAAAGAGACAGATTTGTTCAAATCGGTCGGACAGACAGTTTTGAACAAATCTATTGCCTCGTGTGTACGAGGCCTTAGACAGGAGTTAGGGCTCTCTGAATCTGGCCCATGGTCTTTTTCTGAGATTTCTTTTGTACAAGTAAAAATCTGTATGTTTTTGCTAGAAAATTACTTGGAACTCCCAAACATTATATATTTGTTTTAGCAGAGACCCTAGAGAATAAAATGGCAGTCGTTGCAAAATTTTATGTCACACTGTATTTGCGCAGTGATCTTTTAAACACGATTTTGGGGGGGAGGGGGGGAATGCACTTTAATGAATTTAAAAAAAACAGGAAAGTTAGCCCAATTTTTTTGTATAATGTGAAATATGTTATGTCAAGTTAATAGATATCTAACATGAAATGCTTTAAAATTGCAAGGGAGAAGGAAAGCCTTTCTTCATTAAACCAACTACACTTATGTTGTTCTCTGTGCCCTTATTTTCCCTGTGGATTTGGGAGTCTTTGTACCCCCTCCCCCCTTCCATAAGGGGACAGACTCCACAGGGAGGACACAGATAAAAATAAACATTTTTTGTATACACCTATTTATACAATCAAATCTCTTTCAGCCACAACCCTCTGAAGAAGACCGAATGGTCGAAACGCGTTAGATTATACACCTGCCTGCCACTATTCAGGCTATGTATTTTAAGGATTATACACCTGCCTGCCACTATTCAGGCTATGTATTTTAAGGATTATACACCTGCCTGCCACTATTCAGGCTATGTATTTTATTGTTTACCTGGAAATGTTATGGTTATTTTAATTTTTGTTACTCTGCCGCAACTCATTCCTTGTATACCCCAAATTTTATGTCATTCAATTACTTTTGTAATAAAACGTTTTTACCATAGACGTTGCATTGCTACTTTACTTCACACCAGCTGTTTCAAAGCCCCATTGGGACCATTTTTCTATTTATCATATCGGGGTGTGCAGCTAACTCTCTCCACATATTAGGTTTGTCCCTTCTTTCATATCCGACGGACATGTCTCCGGTGGACAAATTTTAAAGCATGCTTTAAAATTTGTCAGATATGTCCGCTATCCCATACACACGATCGGATTTGTCTGCTGAAACGGTCCGTCTGACCAGTTTCAGCGGACAAATTTGATCGTGTGTACGCGGCCTTAGCGTTAGTCATAAGTTATGGCCTTAGAATTATTGCTCTCACTCCGATGTTTGCAGCAATATCTCACATGTGTGGTACAATCACTGTTTACAAGTTCATGCATTTGTTTGCATTTGCGTGTATAAGTGGGGGAATGGAGGTGTTCTGAATTTTTTTTTTTTTATATATTTTTTTTTATTTTATTGTCTTTTTTTTTTTTACTTTTTACATTTTTTTTATTTTTTTTTGCATTTATTTCAAGGGGCCTAACAATTCCCCTTGCAATAGCTTTGGGTAGTAAAAGGTCCTCTTTATGGAGACATGAGGCAGTCTATTGGATCCCTGGTGTCTCCCCTGCGTTCCAAAGCAACTAAAAAAGTAAAGATCATGCTTGGTTAGCTGCTTCCCTGGCTGTATGTAACTGGGAATCATTGTCGATTCCAGGTTCATTCACAGAGGAGATGGGGAAACAGATGTTCCTCCATCTCCTTTGTGGAAATTGGCCCTGACACTTACTGTGGCCCTAGGCTCCCTGGAGGAACAGGAGAAGTTGAAAAATAATGCAGTTGCCAGATCACTTTTACAAAATAGCTGGTCCCTGGCAGTCTGTTTATATATGTTGTCGGTCAGCAAGTGGTTAAAATGGACCTTGTATGAATACAGGCTTACCCTAACAGAGGTTTGACGGCTTCAGGGCAAGATGTGTGATGAAGTCCTTTGGCATCCAAGGATAAAAGACTAAAGTGCATTCCCATCAATGAGCTGTGAGCTACTTTAGCAACATAGGTTACTCGGAGCCTGAGCTGGATGGAGGGCAGTAGAGACCATGCTGCCTCAACTTTTCCTGTTACTCACAGAACCCAGATTCCACTGCACTGCCGCCGGGTCCCCGGTCCTGTGCACCATCAGTTTAAAAGGGGGAACAAGGCACCTGCTGAGCAGAACTACCGGCTGTACTGTCTTATTGCAGCCCCCATTCTTCTTCTGCCACCCCCTGCAGCACTGCCAGCTTCTCTTCCTCTTTCTCCCTCTGGCTGCACTGCAGGGAGATTGGTCCTAACCCCTTCCATCTGCTGTCCGGGCCCCCCTATTTACCCCTTTTCCCCACAGCACTCCCGGCTTCCCCCCTCTCCTCTGCAGCTGGCAATTCCGATAGTGTGTACGCGGCATTTAAGTATAGTTTGTTTTTGACTGAACTTCCACTTTAATGTAGTGGATTTATGTAATATCCCCATACACACAGATTTCCTAAGTTTAAATTGCCTCAAGAACCCACCTAATGGGGCCCCCTTCCACCCTTTGGCTCCATAGGAGCTGTGCTTGCTGCTTTGGCTATTGTTACTCCACCAACCAAACATATTTTCATAGTACTGGCCCAGGGGGGGAAATCTCCTCCTACATCTCCGTCCTGTCTCCCCCTTATAAAAGCAGAAAACATATTTAAAATAAACACTTAAAATATAAATATAAAAGCATTTTACACACAAGACAAAAAAAAACACGCGACTTTACAGTCAGAATAATAATGCCAGCAATGAAGAGGTGTGGTTGACAGGGCCGATCCTAGGCAGGGTGCACGGGGTGCATTGCACCCAGGCGCCTGCAGAGGTGGGGGCGCCAAACATCTGACAGACTCTCTAAGAGAAGCCCTCTCTGTGTCCATCAGAGAGGCCCGTCTCCAGGTCCCAATAAAGTACTCTGCTCCCCTTCCTGTATTTTGTTTAGAGATCATGTAAGGATCCCGGGTAATGAAGACTTTGTAGGGGAGCATTTCGTTGCCATAGAAACATTTGTAAAGGGGAGGAGTTAGTAACATGATGACGCCCATGTGGGGGCGCCAGAAATATTTATGCACCCAGGCGCCTGTGACCCCAGGATCGGCCCTGGTGGTTGACATTGCTCAGAGTTCATTGTTATGTACAAGACGGGAAGTGCTGCAGTCCATCCTATTTCACTTATGAAAATAGCCATTCTGTGTAGGACTGTAAATCGGAGAATGGCCCAGGCAGGTCACTTCTGATTAGGTTTGTGGACCTTGGCTTTTAGAAAATGCAATTCCAGATGTCCGAAATCAAGGGGGCTTGAGACAAATCCATTAAGCTGGACCATACATGAGAAGAAAGGCAGGATTCATTTTTGTGTGTCCAACTTTATGCAGCAAAGGCAGGGATCTTCAAGGACTGGTTCCACCAAATGTCCAGATGACCGCCACCCTCCAGGGGTCTTTTCTAACATGATAAAGAAGTACACTGTATCCTTTCAGTCTCATCCAATCAATGCATAGACTTTGACTTTGCTTCTGTAGACTTCCCTTTCCTCAAGGCCGTTCAACTGGCCATAAATGTTACAATCTTACTGTACAATGTTCTTTCTACCTGTCTAAAAGCCTACCTGAATGATCTATTCGAATTGTCTTTAAAACCCAACTGAACTTTCAGTTTTAATAAGCTAAATGCTCTAGGTCAGGGTCTCCAAACTTTCTAAACAAAGGGCCAGTTTGCTGTCCCTTGGGCTTTAAGGGTAGAAAATGCCCCAGCATCAGTGCCCCATCATTGATATCAGTGGGAGGAATAGTGCCCCTTTATTGGTTTTAATGTGAGGAATAGTGCCCCATTGATGGTATCAGTAGATAGAATGATGCTCCATCATTAATGTCATTTGGTGGAATAGTGCCTCAAGGGCCAGATAAAGGCAAGCAAAGGGCCACATCCAGCCCCTGGGCCGCAGTTTGAAGACCACTGCTCTAGCTGTATACAAAAGGTGGGAAAAGTACTACAATTACAAGTCTGTCCCTTGCCAGCATGTTTTAGGGCTCATTCACATTAGCGATTGGGAGGTGGTAGAATCCCATGGTTGAGCTGTGCTTTTTACCCTCCCCCAACCGCTATCCCTTTTAGCAGAGATTTGGGGTGTACACATGCTGCAGCAGAAATGATACCTCTAATGCCTGTACACACGATTGGAAATTCCGATAGCAAAAGTCTGATGTGAGCTTTAAAACGGAAATTCCGATCGTATGTAAGCTCCATCGGACTTTTGCTGTCGGTATTTCCGCCAACAAAAGATTGAGAGCTGGTTCTCAAATTTTCAGACGGAAAAATTCCTATCTTCTGTAGCAATTCCGACGTGCAAAATTCCGATGCATGCTCAGAAACGATCATAAAAACCCACAGAGGCTTCAACACTGTATACAAAATGTGTTTTTGCTGGAGTTCAGCTTTAAAGTTTATGTAAACCCTAAATCAATTTTTCAATTTGTTTGGCATCATACCTCACTGTATACAATTTTTTATACCTGGAGATCCTGCCAGTAACAACACTTTCTGTTGCAGGCAGACAACGCTAAGCCACTGCCTTGAAATCTGTAGGTAAAGAAAATATCCCTAGCGCCGCACACTGTGCAAACCCGTTCGTCACACAAGTGATAGTAGCCTCGGCCATGTACCCCAATGCAGTTTGCTGGGCGAAACACGTCAGGAAGGGCTTAGATGGAGCAGGGCTGAGGCTGTTATCACTTGTGTGATGGACAGGTTTGCACCATATATGGAGTTTGGGATATTTTCTTAGCCTCCAGAGTGCATAGAGTCAGGACTGACTCCTCACTCAGCCTTCACCCATCGGACATGGCTATAAAAGCCTGAGCGAAGACCCAAATCTTTACACAGGTTCCCACTGCCTTAAAAGGTAGCATTCATATTGCTATTCAGACTCCTTCAGTTGGCTGATGGGCTGCCTCTTTGGTAGACCTAATAGGCAACCCAATGGCCAACTATAGGAGTGAACAACATGGCAAGCTGACAATGCTGCAGCCAAGCAAGGCAGTGGCTAAGGGTTCTCAGTCTGCAACAAGAAGTACCATCACTGTCAAAGTTTCCAAGTGAGAAATTGTGCAACAAATAATAAAAAAAAAAAAATGATTTGCCTAAAAGGCAGTAAGGCATGATGACAAGTAAACTAAAAAATAAATTTAGGACTATACTTTAAAGAGCAGAAAAAAGTTGCAGTACCGACTTGTCACTGCAAGTATGTAGATAACTGATACATTTTTACTCTTTTGCATTAAGCCTTTCTTTTGTAATGTTAGAAGTCCAAAGGGATTGACCTTCCAATGTACACAGCTTACTGGATCACTGAGAAAATCCCTTTAAAGCAAAACTCCAGATTTGTGCACTCAAGAGATGGACTTCTTTTTCTGATGTTCCAGATAAAAAGATTGCATTGTGTCCATGGAATAATTTGTTTCAACGGAAGAGCTCCTTGTCCTGAGCCTTGCCGGCACCAGTGGCCGGTAGACCTCTAATGCTTTCTTTCTAAAATTGTTTCCGACAATTACATACAGGAGTGGATTGATGCAGCTGTTACTGAAGCCAATGTAGGTCGAAATTTGGTTAAAGATTTCATTGGGCTGTTTTACAGAACACTCATCAAAGACTTTCAACTGCAGCAATGTGTCTATAAAAGTGGATATTTGGAATGGAAGCCAACAGGCTATAAAGACCAGCAACACGGATAAAACCAACAACGTGGCTCTTTTTTCATTGTTAATTTCCTTAAATTTCTGCATGGTGTTATTTCTCAGGACATTTACAATCTGGGAGGAGCAAAATCCAATGACTATTACAGGTATCAAGAAACCAATAACGTTTAAGATGATATTGTTTACAAGAATCCACTCGTTCGATGGATGTTTTATGATGCATGCAGTGATGTTTAATTCATGGACATAGTCAACTTTTCGGAAAAAAATTTTTGGTAAGCTCACAACTACCGCAAAGGTCCAAATCATGGCGCAGATCACTTTGGCCCACCAAGGTCTTCTCATCCGACCGACAGACATGGTCTTCACTAAAGCCAAGTATCGATCAATGCTGACCATCAACAAGAAGTAGATGCTGGCAAAGAGGTTTAACATGATCACGGTGTTCACAGCAACACATAAGAAATCACCAAACGGCCAGGAGAAGCCTCTAGAAATAGAAATAGCCCAGAAGGGTAGGCCACTTACAAAAACCAAGTCCGCAGCTGCCATATTCCCCAGATAGATCTCAGCTACAGTGCAGCGACTTTTATGAAGCAAAAAGACTGAAATGACAAATGCATTTTCTATGAATCCCAAGATGAAGATGAGCCACATGTAGACTGGTTGGTATTCGAACAGCCATAGAAAGCCTTCAATGGCAAAACAGGACTTATGTGATGATGTGGAATTTTCAGACATTGTGAGAGGGGTGACTGGCTCCTGTAAGAGAAACAAAAGTAGAGTTACTGGATATCAAGTAAGCTTTTAGCTGGCCATATCAATCTTTTCTCTAAAGTATTTGTTGCCCTACAGCCAATCAGATCCAACATAACGGCATCATGGGCCCCTGTGCAAATAATTGTATTGGGGCCCCTACCAGCCTGGACCCAATTTACGCACCTACTCCCAAGAATTAAAGTATAAATAGTTGATATAAATAAACATATATTCATCTACTACTTTAAATAAAATAGATTTAAAAAAACAATGTGCACAGTACGGGGGGTGTGTCAGGAGGGCACAATACTGGGATCAGGAGGGAACAGTACACAAAAAGGCTTATTTAAATATAGGCTGCCACCAAATATTCTATGGAAATGCAGTCATTAACCTGTTCCTGCAAGCATAACCCATACAGTGCCTTGCAAAAGTATTCGCCCCCCCCCCCCCCCCCCCGGCATTTCTCGTGTTTTGTTGCCTCAAAACCTGGAAATAACATGGATTGTTTGAGGATTTGCATCATTTAGTTTACAGAACATGCCCAAACAACTTTAAAGATTTTTTTTATTATTATTGTGAAGCAAACAAATAGGACAAAATAAGAGAAAAAAGTCAATGTGCATAACTATTCACCCACCTAAAGTCAATACTTTGTAGAGCCACCTTTTGCGGCTATCACAGCTTCAAGTCTCTTTGGATAAGTCTCTATGAGCTTGCCACATCTTACCACTGGGATTTTTGCCCATTCCTCCTTGCAAAACTGCTCCAGCTCCTTTAAGTTGGATGGTTTGCGCATGTGAACAGCAATCTTTAAGTCTGACCACAGATTTTCTATTGGATCGAGGTCTGGGGTTTGACTAGGCCATTCTAAAAAAATGAACATGTTTCCCCTTAAACCACTCAAGTGTTGCCTTAGCAGTGTGTTTGGGGTCATTGTCCTGCTGGAAGGTGAACCTCGTCCTAGCCTCAAATCACACACAGAGTGCTACAGATTTTGCTCTAAAATATCCCTGTATTTAGCGCCATGCATCTTTCCCTCAACTCTGACCAGTTTCCCAGTCCTGACTGCTGAATAACATCTCCACAGCATGATGCTGCCACCACCATGTTTCACAGTGGTGTTCTTTGGGTGATGTCATGTGATGTGTTGGGTTTGCGCCAGACATAGCGTTTTCTTTGATGGCCAAAAAGTTCAATTTTAGTCTCATCAGACCAGAGCACCTTCCTCCATACATTTTGAGAGCAACAAAAGAGGTTGTGTTTTGTAGTCCAGCAGAAAAATTATACAACAGTTTATAAGCTTGTAAGCCTGTCAGACAATGTGAATCCTGGTACCTGTTCAGTTCTTAGTGATGTTCACAAATGACACATAGGTCAGCCCTGCTGCAGCCTCACGCCTTAAAGTGGTTGTAAAGCTTTGATTTTTAAACAACAAAACATGTCATACTTACCTCCACTGTGCAGTTTGTTTTGCACAGAGTGGCCCTGAACACCGACTTCTAGGGTCCCTCGGCGGCTCTCGCGGCTCCTTCCCGCATCGTATAATACCCCTAGGAGAAGCGCTCTCCCGGGGGGTTACCTTGCGGGCGCGCTCCCGAGTCCATCATTCGTGGTCCATAGACGCTGAATGTAGGAGTCGGCCCTGCCCCCGGCGCCCACGTCATTGGATTTCATTGACAGCAGTGGGAGCCAATGGCTGCACTGCTATCAATCTATCCAATTAAGAGCCGAGAACCCTGGGCAGAGGGACAACGCGTCCCCACCGTGGGAAATTCCAGGGCTCAGGTAGGTATTTTTTCACCTTAATGCAAACACAAGGGTTTACAACCTTTAATTCCAAGTTACATTGTTCCAGTCTGATCACTGGTGGAGAGGAGAATGAGGAAAGCCTACCTTTTGCTTGCAGACACCCATAATGTCAATCCAACATGAAGGCAGTATTAGCTTCGTAGAAGAAGACTTTACAAGACAGGACAAGACTCATTAAGTGCAATTTCTACATCTCCCATCACAGTTAAGCTACTTAATGAAGCGCTCAGTCTCCTAGTTAAAGTTGGATCACTTCCCAGCATACATAAGCTTATCGCTGTCAAAGAATACACGTCACTCTCATTGGTTGCAAGAATGCTGGCTCTGCTACTGCTCCCCGACTGACTCAGCTGGACTGAATGCTGAAATTGGCTTCTTTCTGAGCTCCCTCTAAGATGGGGGTTCTTAACTTAAGGAGCAAAATATGTCTGATAGGGATGTAGTGATGTACAACTATGAACAGAATATGTAGACATGGACTTGGTGTGGAGATATAGAAGAGAAATTGAGCACCATAAAAACAACTTTATTATGTACTATTAAAAATCTATTACATGACATAAAAAATTACTCTCCACATAGAGGTTCACAACATGTATAAATTCCAATTTACAGTTCACATGTGGACTCAATGCGTTTCAGGAATCCTTTTTCAGGAACACATGTGACAGAATCAGTATATGGAACCCACTCCTAATCTTTAATAGAGTAATATCAGCCAGTAGGTTAGACAGGAATTCATAGCATGTAGATGTTGACCATAGAGGTGCAAATGAGTATGTCCCTATGTATTTATGGACCCTGCTTTGTGCACTAGTTCAAATCATTTGGTGGAGGGGGGATTATGGTGTGGGGTTGTTTTTCCAGCGAAGGGAACTCCTAAGCATTGTCAGCCCGTCCATTAGGGGATCCCGGGCACCACCCTCTCTCTCCAGCCACCCCCTACATGCAGTGGATAGATTCATGCATAGCAAGAATCTATCCGCGGCTGCCCCCTATTCATGTGTCGGGCCTGTAACGGTCACCACCATTTACGATCTTCCATCAACCCAAGACAGATTATCCGACACACCGACAAACCAGCAGACATGATCCATATAAATTCCCCAGAAAATTAGACTGACAGCTCTATCCTCTGGTTTCAAAATGAATGCACAAACTCTTTTAATGGTTAGCTCTCTTATATACAGTACAAGGCATGTTTCAGTAATCAGGAACATTCAAACTCTCCACCCCCAACTTCACACCATGGGGGGGGGGGGCTTCAATCACATTCTTTTAGATAATGACATCCAGTTGAGCTAATCATTAGTCCCCCCAGACGTCCTGTCTCTGCAATTAGAGGAGGTAATTGCTACAGCTTGACAAGTCAGATTCCTTTACTAAACATAATTGACATGCTAATTCCCTAACCCTGAAAAGAGACATCTGACCTACAGCCCAGGTTCACACTGGGTAAGATTTAGATCGATTTAAGATGCGATTTCACATGTGACATTGCATCTTAAATCGGCGGCATTTGCCGGCAATGACACCGTCCTAATTGGTGCGACGCCGCATCTGCGGCGCTGCACCGATTTCAAAAAGTAGTTCCTGTACTACTTTTTGCGATTTCAGGACGCGATTTACATTGACATCTGTGCAGAAACCTGCACAGATGTCTCTTAAATTGCAGCCGAAATCGGGACTGCCAGCGGGAGTGAAATCGTGCGAGTTCAGCTGAACTCGCACGCTTTAACTCCCGCAGCCCAGTGTGAACCAGGGCATAGACTGCTAACTCACAACACATATCTATCATCAATGGCATCTTCACACAATGACAGGTCTTAGGAGCAGACGTGCTTAGTTAGCATCTCAACAGCCTTACACAATGGACAATGGAATATCTTAGAAGTCTATTGACCTGGTTTGGGTCAACATGAACCAACACCTGTAATATCTCAAGACATCCTGCAATATGAACTATCAGTAATGTCTCATCTCATGTAATTTATAGTTAATATTTTCCAGTCACCCTATGGCCCTATTAGACATAAGGTGACCCTAGACATAAGAGTCATTGATGACGCCGGCACAGGAGCACCCCCCATCCCTCAAACGTCTCTGGGTGTCACGGGCCATTCTGTTACAAGGCCCCTTTCGGGTCACCGGGCATTTGAATTACAGTGGCCAGTTTTTGTTTTTCAAGAACCTGATTAGAGCCAAAGGCTCTAATAGGCTTCAAAATATAGTGGACTCAGGATGTAGAGAATTAAGTCCACCTCGGTGTGTTGCAACAGCGAATTAAAATTCACTGTTGCAACACTGATCCCCCTCCTGGCCAATCGGGAAGCAGGTATGAAACAGAGGAGACACCGCGGAAGCTGCTCCAGGAGAGGACACTGGAGCAGCTTTCCCTGAGCCCACCACACTGGAATAAGGCCACATCTGACCGCTGCTCTCACATCCAGGGCAAAGGACAGTGGGTGGCAGTGGGGGGGGGGGGGGTGGGTGGTAGTTGTGCTAGTGCCGCTCCATTGGCAGCCCGAGGGAGGAGGGTTGTTTGCCTTCTCCCAAAAAAACCTAAGGCATCAGCATACCAAGACATTTTGGACAATTTGATGCTCCCAAAATTGTGGGAACAGTTTGGAGATGGCCCTTTCCTGTTCCAACATGATTGCCCACCAGTGCATAAATTAAGGCCCGTAAAAACGTGGATGACAAGTTTGGGGTAGAGGAACTTGACTGGCCTGCACAGAGTCCTGGTCTCATGCTGCTAAAACACCTTTGGGATGAATTTGAGAGGAGACTGTGAGCCAGGCATTCTCATCCACATCAGTGACGGACCTCACAAATGCACTTCTGGAAGAATGGTCAAATGTTCCCATAGACACACTCCTAAACCTTGTGGACAACCTGCCCAGAAGAGCTTATGCTGTTATTGCTGCAAAGGGTCAGCCAACTCAATATTGAACCCTACAGACTAAGACTGGGATGCCATTAAAGTTCATGTGCGTGTAAAGGCATGTGTCCCAATACTTTTGGTAATATACTGTACAAGAAGTGGGCTTTAGATACACTTTAAAGGTGCAAAAATAATTGCCATGTGAACATCCAGAGGCGACGTGTACCAATACCAAAAAAGAGAAGACAATTATAACAAACCAGTTCATATTTCATGATTTCCTGCATCGCTCCCTTTCTAGTTATTTGTTTTTTTGTTCAATGCCAAGACATGCCACGTTTTTGTTATGTAGTGCATGCTAAATGCTTCTTTACACATCATTTGCTATCATTGCTCTCATAAATCTTTTTTGTTGGAATGGCAAACGTTGAACAGAGTAGCAGCTGGGAGGACTTTAAACCTTGTGGCGTTACGCTCTTTCCACAAATTTCCAAGATCCTGCACACACTGGTACCTGTGCACTCATTAGAGATGAGGGATGGTAGTTCTTTGTATTGTATAGAATTCTGATTGTCATGCTTGGAAAGCAAGCCCATTGTGAACCATATCGCAAACTGCAGATCAAGTACAACATGTCCTCACTTAGAACACATCTCCTTTCCATTCCCACAGCCATTCATCTTCTGCTAAAAAGGACACTATTCATTTTCTTAACATCTAGTGAAAATATAGTTAAAGGAAAACCACATGCAAGACGTAAAATAGCCACCAATGCTATCCCTGTCTGTATATTGGTTTTGGAAGCAGCACTAGGGAGAAAACTTAAAGCGGTGTTCCAGCCACAATTTTTTATTTTAAAACACTGTAGTTGCTGACTTTTAATAAGGACACTTATTTGTCCAGGGAGCCTGCCATATCGGCTCCCCGAGGCTGATCCGTCCATTGGATCGGCTGCCGGTGCCGCCATCCTAACTAAGGGAAACAGGCAGTGGAGCCTTGCGGCTTCACTGTCCGTTTCCTACTGCACAGCGCTTTGTGAATGGGAGACTGTCTTCTGGGACACACACAGGTACCAGAAGACAGCGGCCCAATTTCCCAGGAGACAACGCAAGGGAGGAAGAAAACTAGGAGCTCCCCGGAGAAGGAAGTGGCAGATTAGACCATGTGGACGATGGTGAAGCTTTTAAGGAAGGTGGGGGAGTTGGACATGCCAGAGCTAAAGATGGATGAAAGTGAGATGTGGACGGGGGATGCAGAGGTAAGCATCTGTGGAAGAAGCCTGAACTCGGCACTCTCTTTGTATTGCAACCCAAACTCTGCACTCCTTGTGTTTAATGCCCCTTAAGACCCTCCCACTGTGAGTGAAATTTAACCACACTATTAACCCACTATCGTGATTGAGTTCCTGCACCTATTTTCTGAGAAAAAAAGCCCTGCTTATGCCTCTCTTGTACTCAATAATATATTTTGTATAAATTATTTTATATACATCTGTTACTTCTTTATCTGGTTTTCATCCTCTGCCCATAAAATCCCAGGGGCAACCCTTCTGCTTTTTCTTTGTAGCTCACACATCCACGAAACATTAGGGATCCACCTCCGTGTTTCACAGTAGGAATGGTGTACCTTTCATCATAGGCCTTGTTGACTCCTCTCCAAATGCGTTTATAGAAAAATCTTTGGTCTCATCACTCCAAATGACTTTGTGCCAGAAGGTTTGCGGCCTGTCTCTGTGCTGTTTGGCATATTGTAAGCGGGATACTTTGTGGCATTTGCGTAGTAAGGGCTTTCTTCTGGCGACTCGACAATGCAGCCCAACGTTCTTCAAGTGGCTTCTTATTGTGCATCTTGAATCGGCCACACCACATGTTTTCAGAGCGTCCTGTATTTCACCTGAAGTTATTTGTGGGTTTTTCTTTGCATCCCAAACTATTTTCCTGGCAGTTGTGGCTGATATTTTAGTTGTTCTACCTGACCGTGGTTTGATTTCAACAGAACCCCTCATTTTCCACTTCTTGATTAGAGTTTGAATACTGGTGCTTGATCAGGGTCATTTGGGTAGTTTATGTTGCCATTGTGATTTAAAAAGAGTAAAACACAGTTGATAATAAATGGCTTCAGATAAACACTAAGAGCCGGTTCACGACTTCGGGGGCGACTCTGTAAGTTGTCCTGAGGACGACTTCCGAGGCGACCAGCAAAACGACTTCTGTAAAGAAGTCAATGCAGGTCGCCCCAAGCCGCCCCTGAAGTCGTGCAGGAACCTTTTTTTAAGTTGGAGCGACTTGCGTCTCTCCTATTAGAATGGTTCCTTCGCTGAGCCGCCTGACGAGTCGCCCCAGTGTGAACCGGCTCTAACCGTGAGTGAAAAAAGTTTTTGTGTTATCATTCATAGTCTCTGAAAAAAGGCCAAGAAATCATAAATTCTGCCAGGGTATGTAAACTTATGAGCACAACTGTTTATACAGTGTTTAAAGGGAAAAATAGAAACCAGAAAACACATCGGAAATAGTTTTTGTGCGATTCCATGTATTTTACATGCGCACCAGCTGGTTAATAAAACAAACTCCAGTACAGTACTTAACATGGGGGGCACACCTTAACATTTGGGGGGACGTGGCCCCCTCAGGCCCCACCCTGGTTACGCCCATGAATTTGACCAGAACGAACGCTCCCATCTCATACCTGATTCTGAGCTTGTCCTCTCGGGAAAGCATACATACAACCGGTTTTCCAGACGGGGAAAAATTCTGGCGGGAAAAAATAAAAACATGTTCTCTTTTTTTTCTTTTTTCTTTTTTGCAGTTTTACTGTCGGGAAAACTGCGATGGAGCATACACACCGCCGGGATTCCCGGCCAAAAGCTCTCATGGCAGTTTTCCTGCCGGGAAAACCGGTCGTGTGTATGAGACATCAGAGTGCCTGAAGTGAATGCAGTCCTGGCAGGGTGACAGACAATCCAACATTTCAGTAGTCCCTACGGGGGTACCGCTACGGAGGATTAAATAAAAGAAAGGTTGGTTAAACCCACAAGTGCTTTTTTTTTATTACCACTATTACTTCCTTTTATATTTGATGAAAGGTTTAGCACTGGGAAACACTTTTTTAAAGATAAAAAGTTCATTTTATATATAACTATATAGATCAGACCAACCTGAGGGACAAATGAGGACAGAAAGACAGAGGGACTTTGTTCCAAATCAGGGACCGTCCCTTGAAATCAAGGAGTGGTAACTATGGGCGCAGTGATTCCAGAACTTATTCTCTGAATAGGCCTAGCTGCTTTGCAAACAGTTATCAAAGAAAGCCACTCATATTATAGACAGTACGTCCAATCAGGAATACAGGAATGCTACGAAATAGCTGCTAAATTACAGACAGGAACTGAGCATGATGGTGGTCACTGGCGGAAAAATTTGGGATCTACATCCTGAAAAAACATGGGAATCTCTCATAATGAAAAAGGCATTATCGGGTGAGCATGCACTGTACAAAGAGAACACACAACCAACAGATGGCCTTTAACTGGAAGGCGGCGTTGGCACATAAGTAAGGTGATTGCAGGGAAAACCTTTCCATGGTGCAATTTCCATTTTCCAGTCTGCGTCATATTAGTCTGTTGATAATAACAGTCTGAAAAGACTCTAAAATAGGAGCTTTGTGCTGCTAAGCATAAGCAAAGGTGTTGCACCCATACAAAAATAATTCTAAACCAGGATGGGGCATGCCACTAAGTTGTGCCTGTGCCACTGGAAACTAAACTTTGTGGGCCGCAACGGGTGTCTGATCAGGGTCAATGTTGACTTTTAGTGCCCCTTGAATCGCGGTAGCAGTTAATTCCGAAAACACATTGATTTACCAAAATTTGAGCGTGTAAAAGTTGATTTTTCTGAAGGGAGGGTGTCCCTGAATGATAGTTTGGAAATGTGGTCAACCTACACCCGAGTGACGCGACAGGCACACGTACGCGCCCCCTAGCGTCTGGGAGGCCCGAGGACGTCACATTACGGCCGTCCAGGATGGCAGAGCCCTTGCGGCCGTCATTTTACTATACGCCGTATTGAAGTGGTTAAATAGCAATTAGCTGTTAATAATGGGGTTGATTTACTAAAACTTTCAACTCCAAATCTGGTGCAGCTGTGTATGGTAGCCAATTAGCTTCTAACTTCAGTTGTTCAATTAATCGTTGACAAAAAAAACTGGAAGCTGATTGGTTTCTTTGCAGAGCTGCACCAGATTTTTGCTTTAACGAATCACAGCCCAGTGATTGGACACAAGAGGCGGGATTTATGATTTCTCCGATCACAAGCAGGGGGCAGGGATTGTGCTCTTCCAGGCATTCCCGGCCAGGACAAGTACTGTCAGTGAGTAAAGCGGTGATGTGGTGACCTTTTTTGGGGGCATCAGATTGCCCCGGGGGGGGGGGGGTGGCTGTATTGTCCTGTATTGTCCTGGAATGAAGGTGCCCGGGACAAATATGTAAAATGCAGGACTGTCCCGGGCAATACGGGACACGTGGTCACCCTACTCGGGTGCCAATGCACGTCCCTGGCGGCCGCGATGTCCACCAGGCACCCACAATCGCCAGTTACAGAGCCAAGGACGTGGATCTGGATGTAAACACACAGATCCACGTTCGGTCAGGGAGAGGAGACCGATGGTGTGCCCCTTGTACATAGGGACACCAATCGGTCACCTCCCCCCACAGTTAGAACCACTCCCTTGAGCGGCCCCTAGTGTTAACCCCTTCCCTGCCGGTTACATTTACACAGTAATCAATGCATTTTTATAGCACAGATCGCTGTATAAATGTGAATGGTCCCAAAAATGTGTCAAGTGTCCAATATGTCCATCGTAATGTCGCAGTCACAATAAAAAAAAATGCTATAACTTTTACACAAACCAATCAATATACGCTTATTGTGATTTTTTTTTTTTCCAAAAACTGAGGACAAAAATTGTTTAAAAAATATATTTTTTTAATATTTATTATAACAAAAAGAAAAAAATTGTGTTTTTTTTTTCAAAATTGTCGCGCTTTTGTTTATAGCGCAAAAAAAAAAAAAAAAACGCAGAGGTGATCAAATACCACCAAAAGAAAGCTCTATTTGTGGGGGGGTGAAACATAAAAATAAATTTGGGTACAGTTTTGCATGACCCCGCAATTGTCATTCAAAATGCGACAGCGCTGAAAACGAAAAATTGGTCTGGGCAGGAAGGGGGTGAAAATGCTCGATATTGAAGTGGTTAATGCTGATTATTGCTAATTGATAGTCTGGATCTTGCAGGGAAAGCAGCTCATATTGCTCATTTTGTATTATTTCTGGTTCATATGTACTCATTATCCCATATAAAAGTAAAAATGTTCACATGTATCTATTTAGAGACAGGGAGATGATGTAAATGTAGCGCTGCCCTTGCAAGGGCCACTGAATTTAATTGTTTTTTTCCCCCAAACATTACAGAGGTCACCAGCCACCCAAGCAGCAGGCCATTCCCTCCGGCTCCAATAAACAGTCTAGGAGTTGTGTTTTTGTGCTTTATTGCTGATAAAATTTGTAACAGGAGAAGGATTGAGGCATGGGATATTACAAAACAATTAATACTGAGCATTTAGAGGAATATTTTTCTCCTTAACCACCAGAGCAATGGTCTCCAAACTGTGGCCCCGGGGCCAGATGTGGCCCTTTGCTTGCTTTTATCTGGCCCTTGGGGCACTATCTCATCCACTGATACCAACAATGGGACACTATTCTTCCCAATGAGACCATTAATGGGGCACAATTCCTCCCAATAACACTGACAGGAATCACTTTGGATGGGGGCTTTGTGTAACCCAGCTCAACAATGGGGCACAAATTAGGCCAATGATGCTGAAGATGGGCACACTTATGCCCACTAAAACAAATTATGAGGCGTTATTTTTCCCACCAACATCAGGACCTTATCTATACCCAATAGACACAGTCCGGCCCCCCTAAAATCTAAAGGACAATAAACTGGCCCTTTGTTTAAAAGGTTTGGAGACCCCTGCACTATAGGTCCACGCTATAGTCAAATGACGGCTACAGCACAGGCCTGAAAATCCAGAAGCCCGTCATTAGACGTCCTCCCCTTTGCGCACGCTGTGATGACTGTGTCACTGAGACTTGGTGGATCACAGATCCGTGTGATCACTTGATGTAAACAAAGGATTGGTAATCGTTTTTTTTTTTTTTCTCACGCTGATAGCGTGAGGAGAAAATAAAAACGATCCCCGGCTTGTTTATAAGGGACATTGGTCCCAAAGAGGAAGGAGGCACATCTGCCTAATCAGTGTGCTCAAATACCGCCTGTTAGTGCCACCTGCCAGTGCCCACAGTGCCACCTATCAATGCCCACCTGTAATGCCAATCAGTGCCACCTAGTTATGCTGCCTATCAGTGTAACCGATCAGTGCCCATTATTGCCACTCATCAGTGCCCATTATTGCCACTCATCAGTGCCCATTGCCACTCATCAGTGCCCATCACTGCCACTCATCAGTGCCGCCCATCAGTGCCGCCCATCAGTACAGCATCATCAGCATACATCAATGAAGAAGAAAAATTACCCGTTTGCAAAATTTTATAACAAAATATAAAAAAATATATATCTTTTTTTTTTAAATCTGTCTTTTTATTTATTTTTTAACAGAAAAACCGCAGAAGTAATTAAATACCACCAAAAGAAAGTGCTATTTGTGGGGAAAAATTTGGGTCCAGTGTTGCATGACCGCGCAATTGTCAAATGGGACAGCGCTGAAAGATGAAAATTGGTCTGGGCAGGAAGGGGGTATAAGTGCCCAGTAGGCAAGTGGTTAAACAACTGTAAATACTGGACAGCCTAAGGCCTCATAGCTGGGGACCATGCAGCAAGTCTCTGGCATCTGATTACCCTGCACAACTACACAGCTGTTGGTATCCAGTAGGTGTGCACAGCCTATTGCATTAGGGTGTGCACTCCAAAGCTCAAACACACAATACTGATCACCCACTGTGTCTATTCATAAAGGGAAGAACCATTAAATTACATATTTTCAGGCCCCTTGCCCACTTATTCTAAAACATCCCCCTGTGTGTTCCCACAGCAGCAGCTGTTGGGAGAGAAGAGGAGGGAAGCCGGAATCACTGCCGGGGGAGAGTCAGGGCAGTAAGGGGAATCAGCACTGCATGGGATGATTAGAGTGTGCCCAGGCACATCTGGCACACCCTGTGGGCACACCTATGTGTTGGGTGGCCGGGTAGTGGTTAAAGGAAACCATTGCAGTGACAGGTGCATGGTCTTAAAGGAAGCCCCCACTCAGCATTAGCTCACAATGAACTTTATTGTTAAGCCAGTGGCAACCACTTGAAGGAGAACCTCTTCTGACATAGCACTCCAAGTTTTATAAACACTCTGTTGCTGGTTACATTCATTGATGTATTTTCCATTTTAGTGAGCTGGGAAGCTGACCGGTTCTAGAAGTCTCTGGCAACTGTACAAAAGGAAAAAAAATCAGGAGAGGCAAACATTCCAAAATTAACGTCTCCACCACTCCCTGTTCCACTCATCAATGTCTCCGGTGACAGAGTGACCACGTACTACAGCAATCCTCCCTGATAGTTTATGGTTATTATTAGATGGTCACAACAGGGGAGACTTATAGGCATTAATTGCTTCATTTGCACCTGTTGGATATCTGTGAGTCTATTTTTGCTCCTGTTGTGAACCATTTTAAAGGAAAATCCCCTAGACTGCAAACCACAACGTAGAACTAACTTTGCTAATAAACATAGTTTTTTTGCATTCCCTGTTTTACTAGTACATTTTATTTTCCCTAGAAGCTTGTACACACGATTAGAGTTGAGCGGACACCTGGATGTTCGGGTTCGGAACTTTGAAAAAAAAGTTTGGGTTCGGGACCCGAACTTTGACCCGAACCCGAACCCTATTGAAGTCTATGGGGACCCGGACTTTTGACTACTAAAATGTCTCTAAAAAACTAAGGGAAAGGGCTGGAGGGCTGCAAATGACAGCAAAATGTCGGGAAGAGCATGGCAAGTACTCTGAAAATAAATGTGGATAGGTAAATAACTTAAAATAACATAAAAAATAAAAATAAAACAATTTTGACCTAGGAGGACGAGGTCCATATGTAGTAGGAGGTTGAGGTAGATGTGGCGGTGTAGGTGGAAGCGGCGGTGGAGGTAGCCAACACAGCAGGTTTTGGTTTTTAATTGATTTATTTTTTAAATTGGGGTAAACCCCAAAAGAGTGAGAAAGATCTAGGGTTGCTACCTCATCCCTTTAAACCTGAACACCGAGTAATTACACAGGTTCTGGGGCTAATTTAATGTCGAAAAGGCACCAAGTAAGTTTAATTAGCAGCACCTTAATCAGCCAGAGAACCTGTGTAATATGTTTTTGCTTTTAAAGGGATGAGATAGCAACCCTAGAAAGATCAGAAAGAAAACAATGACTGGGTAAGGCCGGCCCGGTGTCTATTCTGCACAAGGTACAGACAAGTCCTCTGGGATCCATGCCTGGTTCATTTTAATGAACGTGAGCTTGTCCACATTGGCTCTGGACAGGTGGCTGCGCTTGTCTGTGATAACACCCCCTGCCTTGCTAAATACACGTTCAGACCATACACTGGCCGCAGGGCAGGCCAGCACCTCCAAGGCGTAAAGGGCAAGCTCAGGCCATGTGTCCAATTTGGAGACCCAGAAGTTTAAGGGGGCATAGCCATCATTCAGTACGTGTAGGCGTGTGCACACATACTGCTCCACCATGTTGCTGAAATGCTGCCTCCCGCTAAAACGTTCCATATCAGCTGGTTGTGCTGTTTGTTGTGGCGTGCTGACAAAGCTTTTCCACATTTTGGCCATGCTAACCCTGCTTTCTGAGGTGCTGGCGGTGCCCCTGCTGCGTTGGCGACCTCTTCCTCCAGTGCTGGTGTAGATTTCTCAAGCAGGATAATCTTATCCAACACTCTCCCTCAATCAGCAGCAAACCTGTCCCTACCCTAGCTAAAGCAGACTGACGAGCCCGAAACGATGTAATGCACAGTCCCTAAACGATAAGATGCAGATCTCACAGAAAGAAACAGTGCTGATGAAGATTTCTCAAGCAGGATAATCCTATCTAACTCTGTCCCTCAATCAGCAGCAGCCTGTCCCTACCCCTAGCTAAAGCAGAGTGACGAGCTGTGCTGTGTGCCTCTATCTGATATAGAGGCTGGTCACATGCTGGGTCACATGCTGTACTGGCCAATCACAGCCATGCCATTAGTAGGCATGGCTGTGATGGCTTCCTAGTCACAGTAGTAAAACAAATGGTGATTGGCTGCTGTGACACGCGCCGTAACATACCCGAACTCCGAACCCGAACCCAAACTTTTTCCAATTATTCGGGTTCGGGTACAAAAAAAAAACAAAGTCCGTACCGAACCCGAACTTTACAGTTCGGGTTCGCTCAACCCTACACACGATTGGAAAATCCGACAGGCTGTTGTCGGGTAATCCGACCGTTTATATGCTCCATTGGACGATTGTGGTTGGATTTTCCGCCAAAACAAATGTGGGATAGCATGCTTTAAAATTGTCCGCCAACAAATGTGTGTTGGACTATCCGCACAAAACTCCAAATAACAAACAACAAACACGCATGCTCGGAAGCAATGCTCACCATAACACCACATTAGCAGAAGTTGCCCAAAGGGTGGCGCTAAATAGCTGAAAATACACTTTTTGTTTTTAACGTTTAGTGGCCAACAATTATTTGCCGTTTGTATGCAAGACAACTTTACAGCCAACGCCCTTCGGACAAAAGTCTGAGGCTTTGTCCGCAGAAAGTCTGACCGTGTGTATGAGGCTTAACTCTGCATTAAGAGCAGTATACACACCCAGCATCTGTCAAATAGAAGAGAGTGGAGCCTATTGTCTTGAAGGTGCAACTCCATGTCCGGTAGATGCATGATTACTGGCTGTCCATTGACAAACAAGGAAAGCATTCGCAGCAGATAATAAATCCTATGAAGTTGGTATAAAAAGCTTTGGATTGGCAAAAGGGAATGCAGGGCTGTCATGGCTGAAACAGGACAAACCCAGAGCTAATGTACACTTATACACAACACATTATGCAACTGCAATATTGTAGGTTTGGATACATTTTTAAGCCCAGGTTCACACTGGGTATGATTTAGTTCGATTTGAGATGCGATTTCACATGTGAAATCGCATCTCAAATTGGCGGCAATGACACCATCCTAATCGGTGCGACGCCGCATCTGCGGCGCTGCACCGATTTCAAAAAGTAGTTCCTGTACTACTTTTTGCGATTTCAGGACGCGATTTACATTGACATCTGTGCAGAAACCTGCACAGATATCTCCTAAATCGCGCCAAAATCAGGACTGCCAGAGGGAGTGAACTCGCGCGATTTCACTCCCGCAGCCCAGTGTGAACCAAGGCTTAAGAAAAGTTCCACCCAAAAATTGAACTTCCGCTTATCCGGTCCCCCCCCCGTGTCACATTTGGCACCTTTCAGGGGGAGGGGGGAGCAGATACTTTTCTATTACAGGTATTTGCTCCCACTTCCAACAATAGTGCATGCTTGGCCAATCATTAGCCAGCAATGCACTGCGATGCCACTCGAATTTGGCGCGAACGGCCCATAACGTTCGCAATTCCACGAATGAGCAAATATACGATGTTCGACTTGAACACGAAGCTCATCCCTACTGTGGTGTATGTACCTACCCTTCACTACCTCCATTAGTCTGACTAAGCACAACAATAGGGTGTAGTCCTTCATGAGAGAAGCCAGTTGGAAGTTGTTGCTCTGAAGCAAATTAAAGGGTCACTAAAGGAAAACATTTTTTTTGCTGAAATGACTGTTTACAGGATATAGAGACATAAAAGTTAACTGATTCCTTTTCAAAATGATTAAAAATAGATAAAAATCAATCATATAATGTGCCTGCAGGTTAGTTTCACTTTTAAACTGGCTTCATGTTTCTGTGAAGTAGAAAGAGACACACAGAACAAAAACAAACAAATCCAGGGCAGTGTTTTGTTTTTAAAATGAATCTAATTGGTTCTGGGAAGTTTTAGACACATAGTAATGACAGCTTAGACCACAGTGAGAAAGCTCCCAGCACTGTGGTTATAAGGAAACAGACAAGCAGGAAGTGTGGAGAACAGAGCAGGATTACAGCAACTTCAAAGCACAAAAAAAAAAACTAACAATGAGGATATGAAACCAGTACTGCAGTAAGGTAAAGGAAGCTATTTAGCTAAAAAAAATTCCTTTAGTGATCCTTTAAGTTTGTCTTTGAGGTTCAAGACGGATCCTATTGTGCCCTTTAGCTTTAATTGCTGTTTTTTTTTCAAACTCTGTTGGCCTGGAGCGGAGCAGCGAATATCAACAATTTTCTCTTTACTTTTCTTTTTCCTCTTTTGTGGTTTAACTGCCCACAGGAATAATTCCATACTTATTTGACACTGTTGTTTTACATGTAATACTTTATAAATGGCATTACAACTGTTGTAAATTAGTAGGTTGGCATCATGCAGTAGAGGATTAATAAGTCCATACATGCATAATTTTAATTTTTTTTCGTCCAAACAGCGGGTTAATAAAAAGACTCAATTCCCCCATCCACACACAAAAATGTTGATGAGGGAATCCTCCCTATTGAGCTATTGTATTCTGAAAGTGAAAAGACTTCCCTAACATCAGAATACATTAATCAGCGCTGCTGGATATGGCCTGCGGTACTGATTGAGAGACCAAAAAATCATCTCCATACATGGATGTTAAAAAAAAAAAAAAAAAACTTTCAGGTCGTGTCCCTCCCCCAGCCTGTGATTGGACTGTAAAATGAGAAGCAGCAGACTGATGAGCTCATTGTTCTGCTCTCATCTCCTATGAGCTTGTTTATTGCACTGCAACACAACTGATTGGCTCCCTGTCAGGGCCGCCATCAGGAATTATGGGGCCCCTTACACAGCTTCAGGCATGGGCCCCCTGGAGAACCGGGAGGGGGGGGGGGGGGGGGGGTGCTGCCGCCTGAAATTGAGAAGCGCAGGGAGGGGGGGGGGGTCTGCTATATATATATATATATATATATATATATATATTTTAAAGGGTGGTTAATATCTGGGGCCCTGGGGACCTCTGGCCCTTTAATAAACAAATAAACAAAAAATATATTAAAAATATTTTTTTATCAAAAATAAATTTAAAAAAGAGGGGGTTGTTACCTGGGGCCCTGGGGACATCGGGGCCCTTGGTGACCTCCAGACCTCTAAAAAATATTAAAAGAAAAAAAATTGTCACTTTAATAAAAAATGTTATAAAAATATATTAAAAAAAAATATATTTTTATAAAAAAAAAAGGAGGGGGTTGCCATCTGGGGCCCTATATATATATATATATATATATATATATTTTTTTTTTTTTTTATAAAAAATCTGGGGCCCTGGGGGCCTCCGGCCCTTGGGGACCTCCGGACCTCTAAAAAAAAGAAAAGAAAAATAATTGGCCCTTTAATAAAAAATAAAATAAAAATATATTAAAAATATATATTTTTATAAAAAATAAATAAAAAAAGAGGGGGTTGCCACCTGGGGCCCTGGGGGCCTCCGGGCCCCTGGGGACCTCCGGGCCCCTTACAGGTGTAATGCCTGTACCCCCCTGATGGCGGCCCTGCTCCCTGTATAGCTTCTTCCTCCCCCTATGAAAACTCTGCTGTACAGGGACAGCAAGAGACTGATACCATGTCAGTGCTTGCAATTACAAAATACATTTAATGACATATTAATGAGTATAAAGTTTGTTTCATTTGCCTGTATTTTACTTTTTTTAGCATATTTTCTGTTTTGCATCAAGTTCTGATGTGATGTTAAAAAATACACGTGAATAATAACTGAAATTCAAGTGTAGAAAAAAAAGTTTTCTTTTTCTTTTTTTTACAAACATTTTATTCTCCATGAACAATACAAAAAATAATTTAAATATATTTTTTCTTGAAATGTTTAGACTATCTGTTATTGCCACTGCAATACTTTTTCTGGTAGCTTAGTGTTTTGGAACTCTTCCAGTAGGGTGTTACAGCTACAAGTTTTGCCAGTCATGCATTTATGATACTGACAGATCCTAATGTCACTTGCGATAAACAGGGCATAGTACAAGTAAAAAAGCAAGATAAAACTCCAGAAAAGTATTCAAATAAATGGTGGCTGGGGTAATGTTTCAGCTTGCCTAAAATTTCCTGGAAACACAATAACACAAGAAATGGGTTTCTTCTTGGTGGGCATGGTGAGAAGGCAAAGAATCTGGTGTTTCATCGCCCCTTTTATTTCGACTGATATATAGAACTTTACAAAAAAATAAAAAACTATAACTATTGCTTTACAAAATTATGTAGCGCCCCCTTGCCTTTAGCACGAGTATTGCGCTTGAGAAAAAAGAAGTTTGTTGGATTGGGAGAGTTACTTTTCTCCCGGTCACGATTTGTTAGGTTCGTGACCTGTATCGTTCCGGAAAGATCCAATGGCTCGGACTGCATTCTGGGGATGTGAATCCGTCCCTGACTGACAGTGGGAGCCAGAGGGATTTCTGGCGGATGGATTCTTCCTCAGCAGCCAATTGGAGAGGGTTTTCTCTCGCTGGGCATGCTGGGAGGGGATATGTCCGAGAGTCAAGGCATGTGTCGGGGTTCTTTTTGTGTCTCCTGCGGGGGGTCCCGGAGTTGGGGTGCGGCATCCACCTTTAGGGTGTGCGCGCCCATGGGCCTCGTCGGCGTGGTCCGCCTGGCCAAGTGTCCGGGACCTACAGAGTCTCAGTCGGAGACAAGTCTGGAGGGACCCCAGTGAGTGGCTGGGCTTCCGATGCCGTCGAGAGAATCGGGCACCTGGGCCATACACAGGTGCGTGCCGATGTCGCTCGGTATGGGACACTGAGAAAACATGATGGGGAGGTTTTGCTCTATTCAGACAACCGCAAATTATCCAAGTTACACCGGCCTGTGGCAGAGGCCTAAAGCCAGATCAACGAGGGAGACCTGTTTTCCTCCCTGTCTGTCCGAATGGCGAAGCAAGCAAATCTGTACACTAAGCAGCTGAGTTATGCTGTGCTCTAATCCAGGCCTGACATTGAGAGTTTCTTTCTTCATCAACCTGTCTCACTTTTATTGAGTTGATGTTTGGCTATGTTAGCCTGGAAATAAAAATACAGAAAAAAATCTTTATTGCCTGTCTGGACATTCCATTTGTTACTGAATACTTCTGGTGCACCCCTAGAGAGAAGAAGTGCAACTTAATCTGCCGATCTCATCATCAAACCAGCGGCTCCTTCGGCGGTGAGCATTACACTTATATTAGATTACATTTCTCAACCAACCTCCAAATAACTACATTTTTTTTTTCAAAGTAAATAATAAAAAGTTGTGATTAAAAAAAAAAAAAAAGACCAATGGGTTTAAAATCTTTGTCTCCCAGACTTGTATACGACTTATGGACCAGAGCAATGTGTACATTTCCCCTTTTTGAACTTATTGACTTATTAGACTTATGGGCTGATTAATTCAGGAGACACCTTGCAATTATTTGTGGTACTGAATTAATACATGTCGCATACCATTTGTGGGAAACAATGCTTTTTGTCTTCCAAAAAAAGTAAAAAAAATAGTGCTTCTGTCCTTAACCACTTAAGCCCCAAACCATTTTGCTGGCCAAAGACCAGGCCACTTTTTGAGATTTGGCACTGCGTCGCTTTAACTGACAATTGCGCGGTCGTGCGATGTGTCTCCCAAACAAAATTGACGTCCTCCCCCCCCCCCCCCACAAATACAGCTTTCTTTTGGTGGTATTTGGTCAGTTCAAGGGCTTTTATGACCAACTATATAATCTTCCATCTGGGAACTCAAACCCCATCTTGCCTTCCACACGAGCCTCACTGATACGAGAATTCCTGAGTGCATCTAGCCCCTCAGCACTGTGGGGTTTGTCCCTGGCAGAGAGGCCAGGGACAATACTATTAAATCACTGAACCTACACCACCGGCAGGAGGGCTTCTTTCTGGCGATGGACACAGAGAAGGCGTTTGACAGGGTGACATGGGACTATATGGATGCGGTCCTGGGCTCCCTAGGGCTCAGGCCTCGCACGCGAACCTTCATTATGTCCCTTTTATGCTAACCCTAATGCGAAAGTCAATGGTTGCCTGTCGGACGCCTTCTCCATCCACAAGGGGACCAGACAAGGCTGTCCCCTTTCCCCGCTGCTGTATATCCTCACACTTGAACCTCTCCTCCGATATATACGAGCAAATACGGATATAAGAGGCATTCAGGTGCGAGGTCAGGGATACAAGATCGTGGCATTTTCGGATGTTCTTTTTCTCTCCTCACCGCTGACGACCTTACCCAATCTCTTGCAAGTTCTAGAACGTTTAAAAATGTTGTCCAATCTGAAAATTAATTACTCTAAATCTTTTGCTATAAATATCTCTTTACCCGTGGACCTGGTACGACAATGCCAACAACATCTTCCCTTCCAGTGGAAAGCTGATGCAATTACGTATCTAGGTATCCAACTCTCTGCCAAACGGAGCTATATAGTAGACATTTTTTTGCTGAATTGCAAATTATATGTTACGATCTCCAGAGATGGGACAGGTCCACTATCTCCTGGTTTGGTAGTGCAGCTATCATTAAGATTGCACACTTGTTGTATAAAATCCAAACATTACCGATCTGCCTTCCACCTGTATTTTGTACACTTTAAAAGGTCCATCGTTGCACATTTCTTTAGTAAAACAAACCTGCTCGTATACGCTGGGCAAAGTTGGTCTTGTCGAAATTCAGCTGTGCTATTGGTCTCCCTGATATCCAGTGCTTCTATTGGGCAGTTCATCTTGCTCGGATCTTGGCTGGAACGTCCATGTCCGATGCAAAGGGTGGGTGACCCTTAAACTTAATCTCAAACTCTAACTTACATCATGCCCCGTGGATGGTAAAAGACCACGTGTCTCCACACACTTTGACCCATCCCCTCGTTAGTGCCACTGTCCACACATTTGATAGAGCTTGTTCTATCCACTCGGTCTCTGACAAACTATGCTCAATCACCCAGTTAGAGGCAACCTGGATTTCCCACCAGGCTTATCTGGAACCTTTGTGCCGTATGAGGAGATGTTGGCCAAACACTTTTTCCACTTTTTCCGCAGTGGTCGCTTTTTGCGGCAAACTAAACTTGCATAAATTTCAAAAACGGGTGCATTCCCATTTTGGTCCTATATGCAACTTAAACATTTTCTTGATGCCTTGTCTCATAGAGAGAAGTTTACCAAACCTGCTACGACATTGGAGTCACTCTGCTCCTGCATGACTCCTCAGTGCCATGTCATCTCGTACATCTATGCTTATTTGTTCAAGAATCCCTCTGCACTTTTATACACTGACACTTACTGGGATTCTACTCTGGGAGCAGAGATAAACAAGGATGACTGGGATAGTATAAATCTCTATATTCATAAGGGATCTCTGAATGTAGAGAATAGCTATAAACTTGCTGGTATAGAACCCCAGATCTGAAACACACATACTCCCCCTCCGTCTCTCATCAGTGCTGGCGTTGTGGAAAGGAAAAGGGCACGTTCCTCCATATTTGGTGGAACTGCTCTGTACTACAGCTTGTACTTCAACCTGTCTAAAGTACCTAAAACACATTATTTCAAATTGATTGCAATGCATGTGGTCAACCCTGCAAGGATGTGCATGCCAGTGCACTGGAGGTCGACATCCCCACCATCTGTAACAGAATGGATTCAGCGAATCAACCATGTAGCAGAGATGAAGGTGCTGATCTACATTACCTTAGATGAGATTTCGAACTTCACTGCCACCTGGGAACCTTGGATGTCCTTTAAAAGTTCTCAGGTATTCAAGGAGCTCATACCTGACGCAACATGACTTACCCAATAATGATTTAACTTCGGTCTCACAAGACCACCCCCGTGTTTCATTGTTGGTGATACACTTTTTGTTTGACTTCCAGTCAAAGGAGAGGGCAGTTGGTGATGTTCTCACACCATTTCTAGCTTTAGTTCACCCCATTTACCCAATCTGCCTCTCCTCCCCACCCCCCTTTTTTTCTCTTTTCCTCTTCTCCCCGTTCTCTGCTGCCCCTCTTCCTTTTTGCCCGCTCTGATTGAATGACTAGGGCCCATGAGACTTGTACATGATCTGCCACATCTTATAGAGGGGCACGTTGTTATTTTTTGGAAATGGGTTCACCTAAGTTTACAAAACTTATGTTATTCTCCCTTACTATTTTTATGCCTTTCAGTTCTTGTTTTTTGTTTGTTTCTTTTCCGTTCACGGGCTATGCTCGCTTCCCAGTTGGAGCTCTATTGTTATTACATCTGATTGTAACTTTGTAAACCATGTATTATCCATACGCCCCATCTTTTTTTCTTCTGTATCTCCGTGAAATTTCAATAAAAAGTTTAAGAAAAAAAAGAAAGAAAACATATATAATCAGCACTCAAAAGGTAAAGGGAATTGTGCAAAAAAAAACACATAAGGTGCAAGAAATGCCTCCTAAAAGAATGTCATGTAGTGCATTGGAAAACGAATGACAACAAAGTATATAATATAGTGCAAACATGTCCATGTGCATAGAACTTGTATGCAGCATAATAATTACCAGGAATCATCAGCAAAACAGCAATAAACAGTCAATAATTGGTAAATAATCCATGAGTGAAATAAATAAATCCATCCAGAAAGTGCACTGTGCAATGTAAACAGGTAAAGAGATCTGTCACCGGCAGCACCCTCCTAAGCACGCCTCTTATCAGATTTGCAGGACCATAAGACCCCTTTCACACTGAGGCACTTTTCAAAAAAATTTGCGCTAAAAATATTGCTACTGAAAAGCGCCTCTTAAGCCACCCCAGTGTGAAAGCCTGAGTGCTTTCACACTGGGGCTGTGCACTTGCAGAACAGGAAAACAAAAGTACTGCAAGCAGCATCTTTGGGACAGTGGGGGAGCTCCTCCACTGCCCCTGCTCATTGAAATGAATGGGCAGCGCTGTCGAAGCACCTGCAAAGTGCGAATAGTGCCACTTTAACAGCGATAAATCTAGCAGCGCTTTACCGCTAATGACTGCACCGCCCCAGTGTGAAAGGGGTCTTAGTAATAATGGTCAAACAGGCAAGAACAGCTTATCATCCAGGAAACAGATCACAGATCCCATAAACTGACTTGAAGATATTAAAGAAAAAATACTGACATAGTGAAGCCCATCAAATGATCAAAATTCTTTAATATAAAATAGTGGCAACAATTACCTCAATACAGGTGATCTACAGCTTATAAAGTACTAATTTGAGATTCAGCAGGCTGTTGGCACGTGCGATACCGCTGAGTAGCAGCTAGGCTCGCGTGATGTCGTCACCTCCAGTCCAATCCTGACACGTTTCATCACCAATGACTTCTTTGACGATGGGCCAAGTAACGGACATCACACACCAGGGAATTTCCACTGTTCTTGCCCGTTTGACCATTATAACTTATGGTCCTGCAAATCTGGTAAGAGGTGTGCTTAGGAGGGTGACACATACTAGGGCCAATTTAGACAGGAGACAATTAACCTACCAGCATGTCTTTGGAGTATGGTTGGAAACCAGAGAACCCAGAGGAAACCCACATTGATATAGGGAGACTCCAGGCAGGCAGTGCTGCTAAGTTAGGGTGACCAGACATCCCCAGTTTCTGGGAACAGTCCCCGGATTGAGGACACTGTCCCCGGACCAGGTCTGTCCCCGGTTTTGATTTGAAGAGGGGCTGTGGCAATTTGAAAGATAGTGCAGAATAAAAAAAAAAATCTGAATTAAACACACCCCTGCTCTGCCGCTCCTACTAGCTTATTGGGTGGGGGGACTATTTCTTTCCATTATCTGTGCCCCTTTATGATGATCATGTGCTGGTCGGAGTGGAGGGAATATTTATTCAGTTTCTGGTGCATGGCCATTCAGCTCCACTTGCATGTTCTTCTGCATTGGCTCAAGTCCTGACCAGCCGCCTGCCTGCTTATCTCCTTCCCTTCCTGGCAGAGTGATCCTCCTCCTCTCCCCACCCAGTAGTAGCCGGCGCTCGAAGAGCAAGACTTGACAGGCTGTGAGGCGGGCGGCAGCGGCGATGGGCAGAGAGTGGCTGATTGCCGCTATTACTAGTGAAAAAAAAAGGGCCCCGGATTTCATTTAAAAAATCTGGTCACCTTATCCTAAGTGGAAGTGCTAAGTGATGCCCACCATCACAGCATGCATTCAAAGAAAACAATGACTACATGTTCTTTATTCAATAGGAGTCATATTAAAAAAAAAAATATTATTTATATAAAAAAAAAAATGCATAGCTATTTGTCCAGTAAAACTGCTTGTACATTTGTTTAGTGCGAATGGGACAAAGTTGAATGTTCTCTACAGGTTGAATGATACTAATTCATAAAAGATAAAAAAATACTGCATTATGATCACTAGAAGGAACTGAGGATCAGAATGTATTTCCTATGGTCCTCAGCTCCATCTAGTGGTGGTATTTCCCCAAATCATTCTATTTTTTTTATTTTTTATAAATGAATCAAATTTGAACTGTAATGGAAATACTGTAGAAGGAGATATTTGTTTTTACCCAAGATAAATGTAACAGCAGTTTCTATGGATAAACAGCTATGCAAACATTTTTTTTTTTTTTTACAAATACTCATAATAAATAAATAAAACACATAATAAAAAATAAAAACATACCCAGCTTTTCCCAAAACCAAACCATTAATTCCCCATTCCTTCATTCAACTATTCCATTATATTGGACCCTTCATATAGGATAAACAGGTTTGTGCTGCAGGCATGAGTCCGTTCATTAAAACCAAGCATACTGAGCATTAGTGGAAGGAGGATGAGCGCGCTCTGCGTGTAGTACAAATGGTCCCCCAACAAGGAATTGTGGTGAAGCTCTGACAACGCTCCATCCCCTCAAGGGAACGGGATGCTTCAAGATAGAGCTGTAAGTGTATAAATTAAACTTTACAATGGAATAATAAAACTGACCCAGACTTTTAAGAAATATTGGCAAGGCTGCTGCCTGGTTTTAATAATAAAAAAAAAAAATATATATATATATATATATATATATATATATATATATATATATCTATCTCACACCACACACACACACACTAGTAAATAAATACCAGTTTTGTTTAAATGCATGCAGTGATGTAGTACTAAATGTGAAAGAGAATATATTCTATGGTAAGGAATAACAATTAGTGATGAGCGGAATACGCCATATTCGATTTCGCGATATTTCGCGAATATGTCAAATAATATTTGCGAATATTCGTTAATATCGTATATTCGTGATATTTTATTAAAAAAAAAAATTGCGAAATTTCGCCAATGCGAAATTTCGTCAATGCGAAATTTCGCTATTTTTTTTGTGTGACTTTTAATATCGAATATTCGTGATATTTTATATAAAAATGCCAATGCGAAGTTTCGCTATTTTTTTTTTGGGATAAAATATCACGAATATTCGATATTTACGAATATTCGCTATATTTCATAAAATATCACGAATATTCGAATAATTGATTGCGAATTTGATTGCGAAATTAAAAAAAATACGAATATTCGAAATAGCGAATATTCGCCGCGATATTCGAGTTTTTCGCGAATACTCGAATAAGCAATACGAAATTGATTGCGAATTTGATTGCGAAATTTGAAAAAATATGAATATTCGAAATAGCGAATATTCGCCGCGATATTCGAGTTATTCACGAATACTCGAATATGCAATATTCGTAGCGAATATTCGCAATGCGAATATTCGTGAGCAACACTAATAACAATGAGCTTGGGTTCGTCTGAACCTGGAAGTTGGCTGTCACTGCTGGACCAATGAGTCTCAGGTAGGAGATTCCCCGTCCCACAGCCAACTTACACAAAGGGACGGGGATGCTGGTGACATCATGACCTAATATGACCATGTGTCCACCCACAACTCATTGGCTCAGCAATGACAGCCAACTTTTAGGTTGAAACCGAACCCAAGCTGCATCCAGGTGGGAACGGTATATGCAAAGGTAAAGGTGATAGGCCAACGGGTGATAGGACATAGGGATTGCCCTTGAGTCTGCAGGAATGCATTGTTACTTGGGGGAGACAGTATGCACATGTTCTGGATTGGGCATTAAAAGGACTGTAGTGGTCCCCTGGAGAGGCACTGTAGTACATTAGGTGTCTTCAATATAGATGCAATAATATTGCAAAGAGAAACAACTCTTAACATTAGATCCAAAGTCCCTCCCTGTTCACTGTACTGACTTCAGAAAAATAAAACTTGTTTGGTTACTTTACGTTTTTACAGTGAACGTGTTTTAATTAGTTGGATTTATTACCAGCTGCAAAAATTGCCTGCTGGTAATATATCCAGCTAATTACGGTAAAATACAGAAAACAATAACACTTAAACCACAATGTGTAAGAGTAATTAAAAAAACAATTTTATTGTCTTAAAAACTTTTCCTGACATCACAACAAAGAATACTCATTAACATTAAAAGGGAATCTGAACTCTCCCACTTTACTTTTATTCTAAACATAATTAAACACATCTGTTATCCAGCTGCTGTGATGTTGCCTTTTAGTTATTTTATTTTAATTTTTTTTTTTTTTACCTATCACATTTTTCCCCCTCATTACAGAAACATGATTATTGCTATTATTAGAAGAAAATGTGTATACAGTACCTTATAAACATGGAAATCTCCAGTGGTTATTCCAGACATAATGCAGCTTAATTCCTGTGTGGTATAAATGTGGAGCGGAGGAAACCTCAAAGAAGATTGTGCATGTGTGTGTGCGTCTGGAATCACACGCTGGCTGAACTGAAGAGGGCGGCTCTTTCAACGCTGAACTTTCAATTGAACATTGACTGGCTCTGTGCAAGTTAAAATTACATCAGCTGGGCAGGCACTGACTGATCATCTTTTTTTTCTTTAGAATATATTATAAATAAAAATATATAAGCATTTAAAGAGAAAGGATAACGCCTTTTCATAATTTATTTTTAAAGTTTTCAAGCTGATGTTATTTATATTTTTTTATTTGAAATAAAATATTTTTGTAAAAAAATAAAAAATAAATAAATTAAAATGTAATAAAAAAAAACAGGTGTATCTAAAAACCAAAACTTAGAGATCTTCGTAGAGTAGGGAGTTGTTAGAATAGGGGTTTTTAATCTTATTTTTTTATTACATCCCCAATAGATTTGACGAATATGTCCTAATACCCCCTCATGTTGAAATCATCATCTCTACCAGTCCTAAAAGGTATCAATAGCTTGTTACTTGACACATGGATAGCCAAGAAAAAAAAATAAAAAAATTATAAGGATTTTATTGTTTATTACAAAAGTTAGCTATGACTAGCTGTCAAAACATGGATTTGAGATACAATTACAGACTATTTTACTTCCATTGCTGTTCTGGAACTGATGTTAAAGCGTTTGTTCCCCCAGCATTTCATTTTCTTGATATGCACCTGCTGTACCATGTACAGGGTGGGCCATGTATATGGATACACCTTAATAACATGGGAATGGTTGGTGATATTGACTTCCCGTTTGTGGCACATTAGTATATGTGAGGGGGGAAACTTTTCAAGATGGGTGGTGACCATGGCGGCCATTTTGAAGTTGGACATTTTGAATCCAACTTTTTCAATAGGAAGAGGGTCATGTGACACATCAAACTTATTGGGAATTTCACAAGAAAAACAATGGTGTGCTTGGTTTTAACGTAACTTTATTCTTTCATGAGTTATTTACACGTTTTTGACCACTTATAAAATGTGTTCAATGTGCTCTCCAGTGACATGCGGCGAGTGCTACGCTGTGCGCTCTTGCTGAATAAAGCTAGGACAGCCACTGATGTTTCTTCATTAGTGACAGATTTCATGCGTCCACATTTTGGCAAATCCAACACTGAACCAGTTTCACGAAACTTAGCAAGCAGTTTGCTAACTGTAGCATGGGAGATGGGTGGTCTCGTAGGCTGTCTTGCATTGAAATCTCCTGCAATGACCCGGTTACTACGTTCACCAGACATCAACACAATTTCTATCCACTCCGCACGTGTTAACCTCTGCGTCATGTCAAAGGCTGTAAACAAAGAGGAACTTGTAAATAACTCATGAAAGAATAACGTTACGTTAAAACCAAGCACACCATTGTTTTTCTTATGAAATTCCCAATAAGTTTGATGTGTCACATAACCCTCTTCCTATTGAAAAACAAAAGTTGGATTCAAAATGGCCGCCTTCAAAATGGTTGCCATGGTCACCACCCATCTTGAAAAGTTTCCTCCCTCACATATACTAATGTGCCACAAACAGGAAGTTAATATCACTAACCATTCCCATTTTATTAAGGTGTATCCATATAAATGGCCCACCCTGTACTTGTTTGAGAAAGTATCCAATTCTCTTTGTATTTTTTCCTTTGTGTGAAATCCCTGGTGTTCCTGCTAGCCTCCTTGCTTTCCTATTAAAAACGACCACAATGTGCTCTCCTGCTTAATGTGGTCAGTTCTCTAGCAATACAGGGAACTCAACCTGCTCTCCTCCAATTATTACACTTGTCCTGCACAGCCATTCACTGGGAAGCTCAGTGTGCTGCTTCCCCCCAGCTCTTATGCAGCTAAGAACAGAGGGAATGTGATCACTTATAAAAAAGGGGACAAGGGGTATTTATATATATTTTTTTATATCTATACACACATGTTTTGCCTTTCTTTTTTATTTTAAACGGAATGGATTGTATTACAATGTTATTGTTTACCATCACTTTAAGTGGTTCCTTCATATGGAGAGTACAATACTGGTTTGAATATAGATCTGTGAAGTCACTGTCCATCTAGTGTTGAGCCCTGATGGAGGGAGTGATGTTGCCCTCAAAACACGTTGGTAGTTTTTATATGATTTTTTTTTTTTTACCAACAATTACATTTATCTTGGACTCTTTCTTCCGGGTTTTGGTCTGGTGCTCCTTTCTGTATTTCTATACACATCATCTACAACATCAAGCTGATGATTTCAGACTATATAATGCAGAGAATCCTGTTTCAATTGTTTTAAAATGATTCAGAAATTCATTTCCATACCAGCAAGGGACTTTAAATACGTTGAGAACCTCTGGGTTAGAACTTCTAACAATTTTCCATTGTGTCCTATTATGCTTTACTTCCTGATATGTAACCTCCTGGTTTAACAAAGAAAAAAACAAGGAGGTCCACACACAGATTAAAATGTAGCCAGTTCCTGCTGAACCAGCTGAATTTTGTCCCTTGTGCACGCGGCTTTAGACAATTGTCACCAGAACAGGTGTCTCCACTGGTACATTGGACATTCTGCACTCTGTTGCTATTCCAATACCAATAGTAAAACACCCCTGCCTATTGGAATGCGCATGGGCAGCACTTCGGAAGCACCACACTACAGGCATTTTTAACCGCTTCTTCAGCCGCTAGCGGGAGTTAAAAAGCACCCTGCTAGCGGACGAAAATCGCAGTTTAAACAGTGGTAAATCTCCGCTAAAACAAGTGGCGCTTTACCATTGACGCAAAGGTTTAACCTTCTATGGTAAAAACCATGTAAAAACCATGTATAAACAATTAGCGTCTTGTGTGTATAGCCGGCCGGCTCCAACATTCGCTCGTCCTTCCGGATAGTCGTTAGGTGCCCCTGGAAGACGTCATCTGTGACGAAACGGCGTAGGGAGGAGCGGCGTGCTAACGTCACCGCTAACGACTATCCGGTAGGACGAGCGAATGTTGGAGCCGGCCAGCTATACACACAAGACGCTAATTGTTTATACATACCATGTGAGTGAATTCTTTTTTTTAATAAACTTGATTTTATCTACGGTACTACTCTATTTTGGCTTTTCTATTTCCTCCTAACTCCGGGATCTGGCATTTATCGATGTATGGTTTACTACATGTGGAGTTGAACACCAGAGGACTAGTAGAAGCAAGCCTGCCATAGAGACACAGAGTTACATGCGATTTTGATCTTTTTATTAAGATCATTGGGAGTCAGTAAGCAGGCATTTTTATTAGAGGTGGAGGTGCTCTTTGTCTGATCTTACTCTATGGACTTTTTTCAAACACACTTCGGGTGCAAGTTTGATACACAGGGACTCTAATAATATTATATTTGATTGTGATTGTTTTTTTTCATTTGTCACTTCACCAGTGTTCCACCTATGAATATATTGAGTGGAATGGTCACATTTGCAAAGGTTTAACCGCCTGCCGTACATATACTGCGGTAAGGTGGCTCCAAGCCACAGGGGGCATGGAGGAGACATGATTGTGCGCTGACTGGCCACAGGGGGAGCCAATCAGTGGGCCTGCTGGATGCAATGTCTGCCAGCCACCCGCGATCGCTCCCCACAGAGATAGAACAGCAATTTGATGATGTAAACAAGCAGACATTAAAACCTTCTGGGGGTTGAAGTGGTTAATTAGAACCTCCCACTTTATAAGCTATTTTATGAGACAAGAGGGTGTGCAGGGAAGTTTATTGGAATCTGGGGACCTTGATAGGCTGCCCCCCCCATTTGTTCTAGCTACTACCCCTTTTTGGGTTGGAGTGCTATTATGACTTTTGGGACAAGGACTTAGGCTGGCCATGGGTCAAATTCCGAAAGAATTTGCTTTGAAAAAACGTATCTAAGATTTTTCTTTCGAATTTCGCACCATTAGTGGGCACAGCAACGGACAGTTTTCTTGCGACCATTGAATTTGAGTGATCGTGCTAGGTGAAGCAATTGATACCAGTGTACTAAGAAAAAAAGTGTGTACCTAATTGTGTATTTCTTATTTATCTATATATTTTATTATTATAATTATTATTATTATTATTATTATTATTATTATTATTATTATTATTATTATTAATAATATATATAGATATATACAGTATATATATTTTTATTTTATTTATTTTTACCTATGCACCCCAAAATAATATCCACTGTATGTATGTACATTTTTTACAACCTCCTCTTTACCTTTAAAGAGAAGGAAAAATTCCAGGGTGGCAGCAGGTGTTTAGAGAAAAAAAAAAAAGAAAGGTACCTTTAAGAATAGTGCAGCGCTGACACAATCTTTCACACACTCCTCCTCAGCTGGAGGCTTACCTAGAGCTTCCTCTCCCAGACAGTGGCAGACCACACTGAGCCTCCTGCCCTGGACGAGTCTTTATAGCCGATTTGGACCCGCCCATGGCGCGCCCCTGGCCCCACCCCCCCTGTGACATCACCACCGACTAACAGAAAGTGGAGGAAGGAGGGGCGGCGCGCTCCTATGGAGCTCAGCGTAGTTTGTTTGTCTGGAAGAGTCTTAGGTGGTCTGATCGTCCGACCAAAAAAAAGGAACAAGGACTGGGAGGAGGGGCCCCCTACTTATTAGCTAGAAGAAGGTGGTACTGGTGGACCGGAGGAGGGGATTAACCCATGATGTGCTGACGGGAGGACTGGCCAGGAAAGAAGATTCCCGGCCAACGAAAATTATTTTCTGTAGCAGCATGAGTTGAAATTGAAGGCTTGGTCGGTCAAAGCTCAAAATCAATGGTGGTGTAATCGAATCACAAAACTCACAACATTTCGGATTTTTGGAAGAAAATTCGTTCAGAATTTGACCCATGTATGGTCTGCATAACCTTGTGCCATTCTCTTTCTTTTTCCCTTAGTAACTCAGTCTAATAACATACAGTACATGAGTGCAATATTATTATGTCAGATTGCTTAATCTTTTGTTGTTTAATTGTATTTATTATTTTGACTTTTTCTGATTGTACATATACATAGATGTACCTATTTGTTGCTTCGGTTTGTATGGAGTTTACAGGCTTTGATATTCCAATGCTATAATAATTCCCTTTGTAATGTATACACTGTTTGTTGGTTAGTACTTTGCCACTGTATTGACCTCACAAGTATAATTTGTATGTGCATTTTTTCTTAATAAACTAAGTAAAAGAAAGAAAAATTTTTTTTTATACACACATATATATATATATATATATATATATATATATATATATATATATATATATATATAGCTGCTGATGAAAAATACATAATTATTGCAGTCTGAAGCATAACAATATTTTTAAATAAACAAAACAATATTCAAATTTTGCAAACGTTTTGAAAAATTCAAAACTACACTTTATACATTTGCCAATTTACTGACGATGAAAATTAAAAACACTACAAATATTAAACCCTAGGAGAAAAAAAAATACTTAACCTTACACCCTGAGTTCCAGTGTGCACAAAGTGGTGGTGATGTAACTCTGCCTTCTCACCTGGAAAAGCTGAGGATCACAAATCTTCACAGTTTAGGAATGCATTGTTGCGAAATTTAGGATTCTTAGCTTTTCCAGGTTTCCGGGAGAATGCCTCCAAAAAATAAAGGTATTTTTTATTTTTTCCCCTAATGTTGTTTAATTTTTTTTATTATTATTATTTATTTTATTTTTATTTTTTCATTTTTTTAATTGGTTGGGGAGAGTCCTAGGCAATAAGCAAACCTTGCATTTTTTTTTTTAGCAAGGTCCACTTTAAGCTGGATAAGCAATCCTTCTGCTAGGAACATATTTGTCAGTACAGGAAATACTCAGAGCCAGGAGGCTGCAAACATTGTTAAAACAGGAATTATCCTCGGTAGCGGTAAAGGTAATCCATCCTGCTGGCACCCTTTCAGATAACGTTGGGACAAATACATTTTTTTTTTTTTTTTTGTGAAAGCACATTTGTACTTAAAAGCATTGGCTATTTATAAATTATCAATTAAAAAAAAAAATCATAATGTACTGGTGACAATATAACTTATTTAAATCATGATTTTTTTTAAATGATGTATATATGAAATATTTCAAACTGATATTTATTATCTACCACCTGCTGCCACAAAGTGGTGAGTACAAAGAAAATGAGACCCCTAAGCACTTTTTTTTTCTAACTGCTCTGTTGTAAATCACAAATAGATCTGCACATTACACAGCTGAATTACTTAGAGAAGAGACTCGCCTCATTCCTCTCAGACCCATTTGAATCTTCAATCTGCAGAAGCAATCAGACAGTAATAAACTAATGCTGTGCTTTCTTAGAAAGTTCAGCATGCCCTCTAAATCAGTAGTGTATTTAGGTTTTGTGCTGCCCTAGGCCTGACTAAACTTGTGCACCCCCTAATTTAAATATGACTCGCCCCTTCCTGCCAAGGCCACTCCCATTTCTGTTTAAGACACGCCCTGAAAGAGAAGGGAAGAGAAGGGAAATCTCTGCAATGGGACAGGGATGGTAAAAAATAAACTGGCAGGGGCTATAACCCTCCTTTAATCTAAAATGTAAAAAAAAAAAGTGTTGTCTATAGTTCTACTTTAAGCACAAATTTCTGATAATTTTATGGAGAGCATTAAAGCCCTGGTGGGTTTGTCTGATGAAAGCGGACCGATGGACTGTTTTCATCGAACAAACCGATCATCTGTGGGCCTCATCAGTTTGTTTTCCATCGGTGAAAAAAAAATAGAACATGTTTTAAAATTTTCCTATGGATAAAAAAAACGATAGAAAAAAACAATCGTCTGTGTGGAAGTCCATCGGTCAAAAATCCACGCATTCTCAGAATCAAGTCGACGCATGCTCGGAAGCACTGAACTTCATTTTTCTCAGCACGTCGTAGTGTTTTACATCATCGCGTTGGACACGATCGGATTTTTGACTGATGGTGTGTAGGCAAGACTGATGAAAGTCAGATTCATTGGATATCCAACGAAAAAATCAATCGGATTAGATTCCATCAGATATCCGATCGTGTGTACAGGGCTTTAGAAGATATAACCATGCCAATGGTGCAGCAGAAAACACATAGCACAGTGAGGAAGGTTTGTGGTCAAGGATGATAGGACAGTCAAAAATTAGAAGCAGCTTGCGTTACATTAACAGTGTAGCGCAAGCCGGCGGGGACTCTTTCCGTGCTGCCACCCTGCAAATCCTAGGCCTAGACCAGGATACAGCGTTGCTCTAAATACTTTATTATGGACATACCCTGTATGGCATGTTCATTTGTGAATACGGATGTAATAAAGACAACAATTATATAAAACATAAGTTTAAAAATGGATCAACTAGCAATAAAAAAAATATAATCCAAAAAAAAACTGACTTGTAGTTGAGTGGATTTTAAACTTATCTGATAATTTGAAATAGGAATTGCAGATACTTTTGATTTTCATGCTAGAATGGAGTTTGAAGCATTGACTGTATCCAACTATGCACCAGACTTGAAGCTGCTGGAATGAATCAGAAGAATTTTAATAAGCTACAGTCAATGTAATATTGAAGTATATACCTTTTCTCTGTTAAAAAAAAAATATTGAAGTATATCATTCATACAGGGAAAGAAGGTTCAGCCTTTGCCCTGAAGGTAGCTTAATGGGACTTGTTACAGTACTCGCAGGATCCCTGCTGGGTCTTCAAGCATTCCTCGCAGGACTCCTCACAGAATCACGAATATCTAGGTGTTTCCAGGACCTCCGCATCTTCTAAATTTCCCAGTATTGATGCTGGGTATGTCCTCTGACCACAAGGGTATTTAGGCGCAAGCTTTTGAAGTGACTACAGCTGCCGTATCACCAGACACCAGCTACAGGAGAGCTAAAAGTGCTCTACCTGAATACTCTGTTCCCTTCCCACTGCCTCAACCTGAATATTCTCTCCCCTAGCTGCCACTTGACAAGACCCCTGCCTGGACTAACTACTCTCTCCCCTGCCACCTGCGAACACCCTTGCCTTGACCTGACTCAGTGGCATCAAAACATGGTGTCACCCCCCGGACTAAGCAGGCTAGTGCATCAGTGTGGCTCCCCTCAACCTTCCATAATGGATTGAGCAAGGATGTGATTGGGGGGATGGATGGAGCCAGGATGGGATGAGGGTAGTGGATAGAGCCAGAATGGTATGGCAGGAATGGATGGCTCCAGAATGGGATTGGGGAGTATAGATGAAGCCAGGATGGAAAAGGGGAATGGATGGAGCTGGGATGGTATAGGGGAATGGATGGAGCTGGGATGGGTTTGGGGTGGTGGATGGAGTCCGAATGGGATTGGGGTGGTGGATGGAGCCCGGATGGGATCGGGGTGGTGGATGGAGCCCGGAAGGGATCGGGGTGGTGGATGGAGCCCCGATCGAATGGGGGGGTGGATGAAGCCTGGATCGAATGGGGTGGTGGATGGAGCTGTGATGGGATCAGGTGGGGGGTGGATGGACCCAGAATGGGATCTTTGATTTGCGGGGTGGGGGGAAATGGTTAGAGGATATGTGTTGGGGGTGCTTTGGGAGAGGAGAGGAATTATGCAGGGGGGTTAAACTTTAAATCTGTCCCCCTCTTTCTACTTCTACTTCATTTCTAACCACCCCCCTAGTGCATATCCTCATCCCCTCCTGCCTAAAATTACTGCTGGTAGCATAGGTGTTACCTGCCATATGCGCTGAATATGAATATGAATGCAGAATGTGGGACGGTCAGACCCCAGACCTCAATCTCCCTGCACATCGCATGCAGCTGAGGAGAACCCCGAAGGGAAGGAGGGAACCGCAGCGACTGTGCCAGTCAGACCAGTCTGAGCCAGGTGTAACCCTCTGGCCAGTGTCACTTGGGTGCGGGCCACGCCCCCCTAGCAATGGCAGTGACCTGACTACACTCTCCCCTGCCACTTGCCAAGACCCCCTGCCTGGAATTATCTACTCTGTCCCCTACAAACATGTCAAGACCTTTGCCCTGAACCGACTACTCTCTCCCCTGCCACGACTAATGCCTCCACCTGACTACTCTCCCCCCTGCCACCTGCTAAGGTTCCTACATTGGCTTGCCTAATTACCCCCCTGCCAATTGCCAATACCCCTGCCTTGACCTAACTACTCTTTCCCCTGCCAAGACCCCTTCTTCGACATGACTTTTCTCTCTCCTGCCACTTGCCAAGACCCCTGCCTGGAACTAACTACTCTCTTCCCTGTCACCTGCCAAGACTTGTGCCTTGACCTGACTACTCTCTCCTGTACCAATTGCCAAGACCCCTGCCTTGGCCTAACTACTCTTTCCCCTGCCAAGACCCCTGCCTTAACCAGTCTACTCTCTCCCCTGCCACCTGCCGATACCCCTGCCTGGGCCTGACTACTCTCTCCCCTGCCAGCTGCCAAGACCCCTGCCTCAACCTGACTACTATTTACCCTGCCACCTGCCAAAACCTCTACCTGGAAATAACTGCCATCTACCAAGACCCCTGCCTCGACCTGACTACCCTCTCCCCTGCCACCTGCCAATACCCCTGCTTGGACCTGACTACTCTCTCCCCTGCCACCTGCCAAAACCCCTGCCTGGACATGACTACTCTCTCCCCTGCCACATGTTAAGACCCCTGCCTGGACCTGACTACTCTTTCAACCGCTGCTTTCCTCAACCTCTGCCTGGACCTGAGTACCCTCCTGCCGGTTGAATGCCAATACATCTACCTGACTTGACCACTCTCTTGTCGACAGCCCTCTAACCAGTCTCAGCATCTTAGTCCTTCTGTTCTTGCCACTCCTCTGGTGGGGCTATCCTGAAGGCCACAACTAGGTGCTAATTGCATAGAAAAGCATGACCAAAATGGTTCCCAGCCATCTCCACCATCATGAGCTCTGGTGAAGACCAACTGTCACCTGGAATTCACACCTCATAAGAGCCAGCGGAATCTGCCAAGATGCACCATATCAGGACCTCAGGATTGCCTAGCTGGTAACCACAAACAGATGAAAGGCAAGTATATACTAATGAGCAACAGAGAACAGAGCCAAAACATGATAATAATCAAGAGTGTCCAGGCTGAGTGCACTAGGCGGCAAAGAAGTGAATCTGGAAAGGAGAGATAACCAAGGTTAACAACACAAAACACACAAGGCAGCTGAGACAGTAAAGGGGACACAGATAGCAAGTAAGGATATTTCTATGTGCTAAACAGGAAGCACACCAGTAGTCATGGTGTGAGACAATAAACAGCACTGACTAAACAATACATGCAGCTGTAGAAAAGGCCAATACAAGCTGGAGATCAGAAACTAAATTCACTGGGACTAATTTAGACCAAGGCAGAGGAAATGCATACCAATGAGGCTACTGGGAGATCAAAAACAGTTTTGCAAAGGTGGAGAGAACATAGTGTAGGGTTGTGCTGCAGAGTAAGTACAGCAACAGACTTAAAGGAAACCAAAAAAAAGCTGCCATTTATACTGTATTTGTAAGGGGTTAGCGCGGTAGCGGGGGGGGTGTGACCCCCGGAATGGGTTCACTACACACTGAACTATACAGAGAGGCAGCCAAAGAGTTTGGTTTATTCTTCCATATTGCTGGAAACAAGTGCAAGCATCCAAACAGCATAAACAAAACAAAACATAAAATAAACCCTGGCCACTTGGGGCGTCTACCTTCACCACACAGGAACCTATCTATAGAGTCTGGCACAGCCTACTGCTGGGCAGACACTGCTGGTCATACAGCAGAAAAACAATAGTCTTTGATTTTTTATCACACAGAAAAATCAACAACCACCTCACCTCTTCAGAAGTCTTTCTCAGGTCAGTGCTCTCCTTAACTCAAAAAGCCTCAGGATGCAGCAATCAGTAGTCATCCTCTGAGTAACTTATATAGGCCTTAATTGCCTCATACTGAACAGCTGAAGTTTTCCAACGCCCTAAACCTTTCTGGCTATTTCTGCAGCCGACACCTAATAGTAATTGGTGAATTGTCTCAACAAGGCAGAAATGTATCTCCCGTCTGTGACAACACCCACAGATTTACCTGACTTCCTGTCACATACCCCCCCCCTCTTATTTCAACCCTAGGGTTGGGACACAGGTTGCCAGGCACGAATGCACTCGGGACGACCCATCTGCATTCCCCATTTTAACACCGGGTCAATGCGTTACCACAAATCTAAATTCCTGAAGGGCCAGGAACCCCCTATTTATTCTCCTATTGGTCTCTTTGTTCTGTGCCATCCAATTCAATGGGGCATGATCCATCACAGTTCAAACTGTCTACCCACGAGGTAGTACCTGAGAGAATCCAAAGCCCATTTCACCGCCAAACACTCTTTCTCAATGGTGGCATAATTCTCCTCATGGGCCTTCAACTTTCGGCTGAGGTACATAACAGGGTGCTCCTCCCCCTTGATAATCTGGGACAGTACAGCTCCTAACCCCACATTTGACGCATCTGTCTGAACCATAAAGTCCTGTGAAAAATCAGGCGAATTTAAAACTGGCTGACTACATAAGGCCTGTTTTAAAGCCTGAAAAGCTGTTTCTGCTTCGGAAGTTCATTTGGTCATGACAGACTCTTTCCCTTTGGTCAAATTGGTCAGGGGAGCAGCCTGTGAGGCAAAATGGGGGCTAAAGCGGCGATAATACCCTGTGATCCCCAAAAAAGCACAAACTTCTTGTTGGTGGGACATGCCCAATCCTGAATAGCCTCAACTTTGTTTATTTGGGGCTTGATTAGACCTCTTCCAATGGTATACCCCAGATACTTCGCCTCTTCTAGCCCAAGGGTACATTTTTTTGGATTGGCTGTAAACCCGGCTTTCCAGATGGAATCCAACACAGCCTGAAATTTTGGTAAGTGTGAGTCCCAATCCTCACTGTGGATGACAACATTATCAAGGGATGCAGCAGCATAGGCTCGTTGAGGCCGAAGGGTCTCATCCATGGTGCGCTGAAATGTGGCGGGAGCATTCTGTAACCCAAAAGGCATCCTCCGATATTGGAAAGATCCGTCTGGAGTTACAAATGCTGTTTTTTCCCTGGCCGACTCCTAGAGAGGAATTTGCCAATAACCCTTGGTCAGGTCTAACGTCATCACGTACCGGGCAGTGCCTCAGTTCATCTATGCGGGGCATAGGATAGGTGTCAAACGTAGTGATTTTATTTAGGCGGCGAAAGTCATTACAAAACCGACAACTTCCATCTGGTTTGGGCACTAAGACAATGGGACTGGACCAATTACCACTCACCACCCCCATTTTCTGCAACACTTCATAGGGACCCTGCCATTTTGCTAAGAATTTACTTTCGACCGTGGGGACCAGCACCAACACCCTATCACCAGGTGCAAAGGAACGGACCTGGCCCCCATGATTGTAAATCCTTTGTTGAGCCAATTGGGCTTGGGCTAAATGTTCCTTCACAATCGGCATCACTTGGGCAATTATATCTTGCATTTGGCATAAAACCTCTGGGTGATGCTCTCCCGGGTTTTTTCTTCTCCCAAATGTCCCCCAAGAATGTGCCCATGGGCCAGTTCCAAAACCATCTTGCGGTATGGTTAAGGCACTACCAGTTGCTAAATGGTGTCCTCTATCCTCTGTGACACTCGATATAACAGGTCCCTTTTAATAATGAAGTAAGGGAGGGCAACCCTCTCATCAGGGTTAACTAACTCCCCATCTATCTTTACTACATTCTCCCGGGCTCTTAGCAATGTGGGGTCCCTCAATTGCTCAGTGATAACATTTTCTCTGTGCACCTCGAGTTTATCAAACCCTATCGGCCGCTGTTCCTCTTCTGAGGTAGCAGGCTCCTCCCTAGGGACTGGTGTTTGCCCTGCTAAGACTGAGAATGGAAACTCAGGAGAATCCTCACAGTTAGAGGTTTCTGGAGTAGATGTTTCAGGCTCAGAAGAACCACCTACTGGGGAATTTGCGCAGTCCCAGAGTTCCCAGAACTTTGGGAAATCCCTTCCCGTCATGTGGCAGTTTGGGAACTAAACCCACCTGGTGACACAAGTTACCGAGGGAGGTTTCAAAGGAAACCGTAGTCACCGAATATTCTTGAGTGTCCCCATGTACACTACAGCCATTTTCCTAGGAAGTAAGGTTTTTCCCACCACTAGATCACTTTTCACTAAGGTGACCAGGCTACCTGAATCCAACAATACCACAACATCTTTACCATCTAAGCACATTCTACTTAAAGGTTTCTCGTTTCCCTTTACTGCAGTGCATGTGGTTGCAAAAAGGGACTGTCGTGTCTCTGTCAGAAAGTCACACTGCATGGGTTCATCACCCGCTGGGCAAACCCTCAACGGTAACAAATCAATCTTCTGGTCCCCTCCTGTCACGTACCTTACCAGAGGCCGAAGTGCTGAGAGGGCTTCCCATATGACCAAGTGCAGAGCGCCCCCTGGAGGTGACACAGGGGGTGCTCGGCCCAAAGATGCAAGGGTTGCCAGCTGCGACTTGCTGAGTGATGTTGGAGATCAGCTGTACGCCAGGATACGTAGTCAGGCAGGGGGTATCACGGAAGTACCAGATGAAGTAGACTGGCAGGAAAACCCAGGGGCGGAGTCAGGAGCCAAGCTGGTAGTCATGCACAGGAAGCAGGAAGTGACTGGAACAGGTCAGAAGGCAAGCCAAGGTCATCTACTGGAACAAGCAGACCGGGACAGGACAAAAGGATAAGCCGAGAGACAAGCCAGGGTTCATGCACAGAGAAGTCTGGTCAGGCAACAGGAACACCGGGAAACAGGAACAAGGAACTTAGGATCACATCAAGGACTGAAGATCATGCAGCAGTTGGTCACTGCTGCAGCAAGCCTTAAATAGGGCACTGACGCGAGGAGTCCCGCCCGCATTGCGTGCGTACTGGCGCGCGTGCATGCGTAGTGAAGAATACTGAATTCACAAAGTTGTTGCTCGTGTGCGCGCTAATGCGCGTACTTGCGTGCGTGTGCGCGTCTGCGCGCGCATGCGCATTGTGCTTGTTGGCCCGTGCAGGACAGGTCTGCTAGTTCTTCCACGTTTGGTTCTCTGACACCTCCTGTGGGATGGGTCTTCCAGGCCGCTCTCGTCAAACATTAGCAGTAGTCCCGATAATACCTCTAGTTGCTCTTTGGTCCCTCTCTCCACCCCCATCCCTTGATGCAGTCTTACCTATAGGTGGGGAGGGTCTGGTCTTGGGGTGGAAAGTCTGTGCGTCTCTGGTGGAAGAGGACAAATTCTCTGTTGTTAGGTACCTTTCGGCCAGGTCTACAAGTTTGTCTGTGGTTTCCGAACCACCATGGTTCACCCATTTCTGCAGTGTGTTAGGAAGAGACCTAAGAAATTTGTCCATGACTACTCGCTCCAAAATTTTTGGTCCGGACAGAGTTTCTGGCTGCAGCCATTTCTTAGCCAAATAGATGAGGTCATACATCTGCGACCGAGGTGGCTTCCTCAGCTGATAACTCCAATTGTGGACCCGCTGAGCACGGACATCCAGGGTTACACCAAAACGTGCCAATATTTCCTCCTTTAACCACTTGCCGACCAGCCGCCGTCATTCTACGGCGGCAGGTCGGCTCTCCTGGGCGAGAGCACGTAGCTCTACGTCATCTACATTTCGGCCACTAGGGGGCGGCGTCCCTGCTTGCCCCCGATTCCCGGGCGAGTGCCCGGCGGGTACGATCGCCGCCGGGCACACGCGATCGCTCGTTACAGAGCAAGGAACGGGAGCTATGTGTGTAAACACACAGCTCTCGTTCCTGTCAGCGGGGGAAACGCTGATTTTCTGTTCATACAATGTATGAACAGAAGATCAGTGATTTCCCTCAGTCAGTCCACCCCCCCCCCCATACAGTTAGAACACACCCAGGAACACACTTAACCCCTTTCCCGCCCCCTAGTGTTAACCCCTTCACTGCCAATGGCATTTTTATAGTAATCCAATGCATTTTTATAGCATTGATCGCTAAAAAAATGCCAATGGTCCCAAAAATGTGTCAAAAGTGTCCGAAGTGTCCGCCATAAGGTCGCAGTACTGAAAAAAAAAACGCTGATCACCGCCATTACTAGTAAAAAAATAATAATAATAAAAATGCCATAAAACTACCCCCTATTTTGTAAACGCTGTAACTTTTGCGCAAACCAATCAATAAACGCTAATTGTAGAAGAATACGTATCGGCCTAAAATGAGGGAAAAAAAGTTTTTTTATATATTTTTGGGGGATATTTATTACAGAAAAAAGTAAAAAATATTGAATTTTTTTCAAAATAGTCGCTCTATTTTTGTTTATAGAGCAAAAAATAAAAACTGCAGAGGTGATCAAATACCACCAAAAGAAAGCTCTATTTGTGGGAAAAAAAGGACGCCAATTTTGTTTGGGAGCCACGTCGCACGACCGCGCAATTGTCAGTTAAAGTGACGCACTGCTGAATCACAAAAAGTGCTCTGGTCATTGGGCAGCAATATGGTCCGGGGCTAAAGTGGTTAACCGATCATAGTTTTTTGCATCTGCAAACTCCAAATCAAAATATGCCTTTTGGGCTTCTCCAGATAATAGGGGGGCCACTAGTCCAGCCCACTGTTCTTTAGGCCAACTCTCTTTTTCCGCTGTTCTCTCAAATGTGGTCAGAAACATCTCAGGGTCATCATCTGCAGTCATCTTTGGCAATAAGTGTCTTACCCGAAAAGTCGGTATGTTACTGGCCTGACTCCCAGCCTCGGTCTGCTGTCTCTGAAGCTGTTTCACGATGGCCTCCATTTGCTGCTGGTGTCTCTGTTCCAAGCCTGCAATGCTCTCTCGGTGAGCTGCAAGGCTCTCTTGGTGAGCCTGTTGTTGAGCTGCGTGAGCCTGTTGTTGAGCTGCAAGGCTCCGCTGCAAACCTGCATTTGTCTGCTGTTGATTTGCATTTGCTATAGCCAGCTATTTCAGTATCTCCTCAGTATCTCCTCCATTTTGGGTTCACTTTAACTGCCCACGACACTCCACCATGTGTAAGGGGTTAGCTTGGTTTATTGGTTTATTCTTCAATATTGCTGGAAACAAGTGCAAGCATCCAAACAGCATAAACAAAACAAAACATAAAATAAACCCTGGCCACATTGGTGAATTGTCTAAACAAGGCAGAAATGTATCTCCAGTCTGTGACAACACCCACAGATTTACCTGACTTCCTGTCACATTTTCCAAAAACTCTCTAATTGCCTGTTTGTCTGATGGAATTTAATCCGATGGATTTTTTCGTCGGATATCCGATGAAGCTGACTTTCATCAGTCTTGCCTACACACCATCAGTCAAAAATCTGACCGTGCCAAAACGCGGTGACATAAAACACTATGAAGTGCTGAGAAAAATTCAATTCAATGTTTCCGAGCATGTGTCTACTTGATTCTGAGCCTGCGATGATTTTTGACCGATGGAGTTCCATACAGACGATCGTTTTTTTCTATCGTTTTTTTATCCATAGGAAAAATGTAAAACATGTTCTATATTTTTTCAAAGAAGAAATACAAACCGATGGGGCTCACACACAATTGGTTTGTCCGATAAAAACAGTCCATCGGTCTGTTATCATCGGACAAACCGATTATGTGTACAGGGCTTAAGATGCTGACCTGCAAGAAATGCTGTATGCAAAGCAGGACTTCTGACTTTCTTGATTTCTAGGAAGTAACAAAAAAAGCCTCAGGTGCAGGATAACAGCCAGTAAAATAGTATTTTTAGAAGATGGTCAGCAAAAACAAAGCCCCCTACTTTTCTAATATGACAGGTTTACTGTAACGAAGATGATGCAGCTATTGAAACAGTAGAAAAAAAAATGGAAGTAGAAACAACCGATACTGGATTCCAGCCCCTGCTGAATAAATTGAAATGTGTAAGGCCGCGTACACACAATCAAATTTATCTGCTGAAACCGGTCCGACGGAGTGTTTCAGCAGACAAATCCGATCGTGTGTACGGGGGAGCAGACAGGTTTGTCCATCGGACAAATTTCAAAGCATGCTTTGAAATTTGTCCACTACAAACCTGTCCGTCGGATATGTCCGCTGGTTAGTACACTAACCAGCGGACAGACATGTCCGCGCATGCGTCGAATGGATTCGACGCATGCTCAGAAGTATTTTACTTCCTGGAGTGGTGACGTGGCGGCGTCAACGTCACCGCCACGTCACCGCGCTGTCTGTCAGCGGGGATTTTGGTTTGATGGTGTGTACAGCCATCAGACCAAAGCAGCCCTGCAGACATATCCGACGAAAACGGTCCGTCGGACCGTTTTCATCGGATAAGTTTGAGCGTCTGTACGTGGCCTAAGAAGTTCAGTAGGTGGTCTGAATAGAAGAAAAAAAAATATTAAAGTTATTAAAATTAATTATGCCTGCAGATACAATTAAAAAAAAAAAGGGAATCAATAAAAGAAAAAAAAAATACTTTTTATACCAACATATTAGATTAGATTAAAACAAAAACCTAAAAAGCATATGATAAGTGGACCCTTTTACACTACAAATCAATATAGTAATAGGACTGTATACTATGAGGTGTATTTATAAAAAAACTAAAATGTTAACACTATCCGTCCTTCGAAATTGCATAAACATTCCTTCTATGCTTCTAAGCTCTTTTCTCACCCGGTCAAATGGTATTCATTCAGAAAAAAAGTGAATCAGGAAAATACTGCATTATGGTCACTAGATGGAGCTTAAAACCTTGTACACACAATCTGATTTTGCAACGGCAATTGTGTGTTGACAGACTGTTGGTCTAAAATCCGACCGTCTGTACGCTCCATCGGACAATTGTTGTCGGATTTTCCGCGGACAAATGCTGGATGGCAGGCTTTAAAATTTTCCACGGACAACAGTCTGTTGTCAGATTTTCCAATCGTGTGTGTGCACAAGTCTGTCAGACAAAAGTCCTAAGTACAAACACGCATGCTCGGAAGCTATGCTCACCAAACACAATATTAGCAGAAGGTGCCCAAAGGGTGGCACAAAAGATCTGAAAAACCACATAGAATGTCACTACGTTCGTTGTTATTTGGCTGGCAATTGTGTGCCGTTTGTATGCAAGACAAGTTCCTGGCCAACACCCGGCCTTGTACACACGATAGGATTTATCCAAAGGAAACGGTCCGACGGACCGTTTCTATCAGATATGTCCGCCGGGCTGTTTTGATCCGATGGCAGTACACACCATCGGATCAAATTCCCCGCCGGCGGACAGCGTGGTGACGCGGTGGTGACGTTGACGCCGCCACGTCACCGCACCAGGAAGTGAAACACTTCCGCGCGCATGCGTCGAATCCATTCACAAGATCTGACGCATGTGCGGACAGATATGTCCGCTGGTTAGGCGTACTAACCAGCGGACATATCCGACGGGCAGCTCTCCGGCGGAAAAGTTTTTAAAGCATGCTTTGAAACTTTTCCGCCGGAGAAATCCATCCAAATCTGTCCGCCGGACCCTACAGATGAGCGGATTTTTAGGCTGAAATGGTCCGTCGGACCATTTTCAGCGGATAAATTCCCTCGTGTGTACGAGGCCTCATAGGACAAAAGTCAGATTCAGTAAGAAGTTACGTGGCTTATCTCTAGATAAGCCGCGTAACTTCTAACCTACGCCGGCGTATCTGTTTTCTGTATTCAGAAAACAAGATACGCCGGGATTGAGTTAAGATACGAGCGGCGTAATTGTATTACGCCGTCGTATCTCAACTGCAATTTTAAAATGGCCCCTAGGGGCGTTCCCGCTGATTTACGCCGAGAATATGTAAATCAGCGAGATACGCCAATTCAGGAACGTACGCCTGCCCGACGCAGTGACTTTACGCCGTTTCCGTAAGGGGTTTCCCGGCGTAAAGATAAAGCACCAAAAAGATGGCCGATCCTATGTTAAGTATGGACGTCGTGACCGTGTCGAATTTGAAAATGTTTTTTTTCGTTTGCGTAACTCGTCCGTGAATGGGGATTTACGTCAATTACGTTCACGTCCAAAACACCGTTATAATTTGGAGCATGCGCACTGGGATACCTCAAAGAACGACGCATGCGCAGTACGTTCGGCGCGGGATCGCGCTTAATTTAAATAGCAGACGCCCCCTACCCGCCGAATTTGAATTACGACGGCCCATTTACGCTATGCCGCCGCAACTTTACAGGCAAGTGCTTTGTGAATAAATCACTCGAGTGTAAAGTTGCGGCGGCGAAACGTAAATCACATACGTTACGCCGCCACAAAGATCCGCTCTCCATCCTGAATCTGGCCCTTTGTCTGCGGAAAATCCGGTCGCGTGTACAAGGCTTAAGGATCATACTTAACTCCTGTGACCCTTAGCTCCATCTAGTGGCCATAATGCAGTATTTTCGTGATTCATGAAGATTATCATAAATGAATAGCATTTATCTGGAGAAAAAATAGCCTAGTAACATTAGATTTTCCTCCAGTTGCACGGAACTAATATACATGCAGTTTCACAGGAGGAATAGCTCTACTAATTTATATATATTGTTACAACTGAACTCCAGGCAATTTACAAAGATTTACATGGCTGTGCAGGGCCAGGGGAGTGGTGGTGGAGGGGGGGGGGGCATGATCATTTTCTGCTGCAATTAACACTTACAAGTCTCCACCCCAAACCCCATGACTTGATGGAAAAGCAGTAGACAGATGAACTCATCTCTCTGTCACTCTGCTGTCTCCTCCTATCAGCATGCTCCTTGCACCTGATTAGCTTCATCTGTTGCTTCTCCCTTTCTCTCTCTGAGCTCTTCTGTACAGTAGACTGCAAGAAGCTGATACAATTTCATATTCAGGTATTTATGTGACTTGAATTTATTAAATACATTTATTTATGTATTAACAATTACAGGGATGGGTTGATTTGTGTCTTTTTTTATTGCTTCTGACTTTAAAGTAAGGCTGTGATGTAATGCTCGATCTGTATAGAAAATGCACCACAATAATCATCATACAAAGAATGACAAGCACAAAAAAAAAGTAACAAAATGCACTTTTCCTTTTTTTGACTTGTGCTAGTTTAAAATTAAATAGTTTTACTGCAGATAAAAAGTGTGCATTTTATTCTGCAATATGTCCTGTTTAAAATGACACTAAAATTATGATTCCAGTGCAAAGCATTGCAAAGTTTTTTGTTTTTCACAAACTAAATAAAAAGTGTTTGTTTTTTCCAATTTTGCACTTTAAAAAAAAATTGAAAAAATATTAATGAGCAAACAACAATTTTTAATATTATTGGTAATAAAATATAAATAAATAAATAAAAAAATTAAAATAATAATTGAATAGGTAAGAAGAATAAAAAGTTTTTTTTAGGGCTGATTAGAATAAACTAAGGGTTAATAAGGGGTTACAGTAAATAAATTATTCAGCGCTAGAAGATAACAAAACAAAAATAAAAATAATAATAAAGTACTAATGCAAGCCAGCACTGAAGGTTAATTCAAATAAAACACCCCAATAGTCATATAAACAGAGAAAGTGCAGCGCAAACAATTAATAATTACATAAATAACATAAGTGACACCACAAAGATCAACAGTGTAAAATGTCCATAAGTGCTTAATAATCCAATATAAATGTGCAGAACCGAATCCAGAATGTGTTTGAAGCAAGCAGAAGAAAACCTCCACCAAAAAAGGTTAGGATGGCCTCTCACCTTAATAAAAAGGTTAAACAGCATGTATAAACAGGAATCTCCTCAATCATCCAGTTAATCCAACAGTGGTAGAACAGCATATAGAGACAAGGATCTCCTCAGTCATCCAGTATTCCAGCAGCAGATCACTTAATTAAGGCATCAATGGACTCAGCGCCAAACAATTATGCAAAAAAAATAATAAAGAAAGAATCTAGTGCTCTCTGAAGCATAACTGAATTTAATGCATAAAAAGGTAAAAAACTCACATAAAAAGCACTCGTGACTGAGTGCTAGGTATACAGGCAGGCAGACAGGGATCAACCAACAGGTATCCAGAAACACAATGTGCAGTGTGCAGTCGCGGGTGACGTCACGCCAATCACTCCCCCCTCATACGTCGTTACGTCCCCTGGGCGGGACTTCTTCAGCGTGGGGTAGGAAGGAACCTTCCTAACCTTTTTTGGTGGAGGTTTTCTTCTGCTTGCTTCAAACACATTCTGGATTCGGTTCTGCACATTTATATTGGATTATTAAGCACTTATGGACATTTTACACTGTTGATCTTTGTGGTGTCACTTATGTTATTTATGTAATTATTAATTGTTTGCGCTGCACTTTCTCTGTTAATATTAATAAGGGGTTAAACAGAGAAACGTTGTACAAGTATTAAAAAAATGTTTTTACTTGTCAGATTGCTGGGGTTGTAAAGACAAAAATATTTTCCTCTTAAATTAAAGTCTGACAGTAGCTGATAAAGTAAAAAGTAATGTTTTGCATTATAACTAGTTTGATACCTGTTGAAATTGAGCTGTTTTATTCACCTCCGTCACTCCTGAATCGTTATTTTTACTGACTTCCTGGTTTGCGGTGCGCATTCATTCTTGCTACATCACGGCCTAATGGGAACTACAGTTCCCATTAGGCTTAGTCTCCATGCCTGTGAGGGAGAAGAGAGCATCTTCACACAGGGCTGTAGTCATAGGGAGGGGATTAGCACATTCTGCTTTCCACCATGCAAAACAGCTCAGGTCCTGGTGGAAAGCAAGAAGAGGAGAGACAGGAAATGGCATTTTAAAACCTGGATTTTGGAGGTCAAAAGGAAAAATGAGGTAAGTGATATTTAAATGCTCTAGTTTACAGCAATCAATTGATCTAATAAAAAACAAACCTTTAGTGTTCCTTTAACTGACTCATCTACAGACTGAAGTTCATCTCTTTGATTTGTAGATGAATGAACAGAATGATACAAAAGTAACAATATGTAACTGTAACGAGACCCTTGCTCGCTCGATTCCACTCTCCTGACACTCCTCTGCTACTATTGGAACAGATTGCAGATCGCAACGTCTGATGGTTTGGCCATTCCAGTTGTGTTAGCTCAGAACAAACACCAGGCAGGCTGTATGTAAGTTCAAACAGGAGCCCTTTTATTGAATCCACACACACTTTTATACAGCAGTTTGAACACCCTGCCCCCCAACAACCACGTTCCTATTGGTCAATTGTAAAGTACATTATAGTTCTCAATTAGGTCCTCATGGCCATGCAAATGAGGACTTGAAACAGGGTCAGCAGGGATTGGCCTGATAGCTTGAATAGGAGGACTGATATGTGTAATGAGACAGTGGCCCCAGGGGGCAATCAAAGTACACAAACAGCCAGACACAGAACAATGCTTTTCCTCCAGACCATGGAGCCGTCTGGTGGGGGGGTTAGCCTTAAGACAGGGCAGAAGACCCCCCACTGTGTAACAGATTTCAAGAAGAAACACTTCAGCATTCCAAGGTCCATGACAGTAACATTGTATCTTTCTGTAGAGTCTGAAAAGTCAGAGACAATTTTCTTTGTTCTAGGAGGGGGAGTAGGGCAGGAGTGAACATACTACACATGCACTGTGTACAGTGATGACCTTGTTTTGGGCGTGTGTAGCACACCCAAAGTCTGCAACTACTTAATTTGTAGCAGCCTGCCATATTAGAAAAGGGGGCGAATGGGGGCGAAGGACTAGTGGCTGAGGTTAGACCTAGGGCTGCCCATTCAATGGTTTGGGAGGGACTATCTCGTCATCAGTACCGAGATAGTCCCTCCCAAACCATTGAATGGGCAGCCCTAGGTCTAACCTTAGCCACTAGTCCTTCGCCCCCATTCGCCCCCTTTTCTACTACACCTGGGATGAAAAGGTACTATTTTTATTTATTTTACTCAATATACTTGAGGCAATACTCCCCACTTTGTCCAGCCTGCCATATTGTCATAATTTGGAACTGTTTGCATCATATTTTGGAAGTCAAGTAAAGACACCTCTTGCATTATACCACCTTTTTTCTGTGTTGCATAGAGCTATAGAAGTGGGCTTCGTTAGGCCAAAGAACAGCCCATAGAACTTAAAGGTGTTGTAAAGGTTCGTGTTTTTAAACCTTAGTGCATCCTATGCATCTAAAACCTAATCTAAAACCGCAAGCACTATTGTAAAGCTACGATGTACTATGACATAATCCATTCCAGGAGAATGCTCGTAATTCAAAGTACTCGCAGATCAAAGCAAGTTTTTCCATATTGATGGCATGCAATACCGCATGCGACCAGAGGTGGGGGGCGCCGGAGAGCCTCTAAAACGGCCGGAAAGGCACAAGGACACCTTGGCCAACATCGGAATGACGTTTGCTGAGGTTAGCCGAGCTGTCCTCGGCCTTTCCATGCATTTCTGAAACACCCCTGATCGGCTGTAATCGGCGCCGCTCTGCTCCAGCGCCCCCCCACCTCAGGCCAAACACGATACTGCACACCGATTTGGCCTGAATCCTGCTCATTTTGCGAGACAACACTCGCAAATCGAGTTAGGACTTTTTTAAATACAGTGCTCGTATTGCGAAACGCTCTTTAAAGAGGAAGTAAACCCTTGTTCTTTTTTTTTTTAAATACCCTGCAAGATAATGTCATAATGAGCTAGTATGCATAGCATACTAGCTCATTATGATCGACTTACCTGAAGCCCCCCAAAGTAAGGGACAGTCAAACAAGCGGAGCTGCGGCTGAGCATAATGAGCAGACCTAACCAATAGATTCTGCTCCCTGGTAGGCAGAGATGACTCTAAGGCCTCGTACACACGATGAGATATGTCCGCTCAAACTTGTCCGACGGACAGTTTAGAGCGGACATGTCTCATCGGATTTCGGTCCGATGGCGTGTACACACCATCGGATCAAAATCCCCGCCGGCAGACAGCGTGGTGACGCGGCGGTGACGTTGACGCCGCCACGTCACCGCTACGTCACCGCACCAGGAAGTAAACACTTCCGCGCGCATGCGTCGGATCCATTCACAGGATACGACGGATGTGCGGGAAGATATGTCCGCTGGTTTGCCGTACTAACCAGCGGACATATCCGACGGACAGGTTTGTAGCGGACAAATTTCAAAGCATGCTTTGAAATTTGTCCGATGGACAAACCTGTCCGCTAGCCCGTACACACGATCGGATTTGTCGTGTGTACGCGGCCTAAGTTTTACTTGACCATCTTCCTGGTAAGCAGAAAGACCAAAAACTATTCTCTTTTCTAGCACCTACCTTGGAGGGTGCTACATGTTAATGGGAAAAACAGAGCCATTTTCTTTCCTTCAACTGGTGGTTGAAGGAAAGAACATTGTTTAATGTTTGGCCAGCTTACCCCTAACAGTAGCCAAGAAAACAAGTGCACAGAAATTAATAAATAAAGGAGTAAATGAAATCAAACCTTCATGCCTGATATCAGAGCTTTCACTGCACAAAGCTTTATTTACTGCCTGGCTTACTATGTATCTCCAGTCTCTGCAGACAGGTCTGGCAAGCAGAGATGAACAATCACTACATACTCCAGCTCAGCTTAATTTACTGGCAGTCAGTTACTTTAATTGAAGACTTTATTCTGTGCATTTGTCTTCTTTTAGAAGAAGAGGAAGAAGGTAGCTGCTGGAGCTCCAAGTGCACCCCTGCCTAGATCCACTGCATGCTCCGTGTCCTTGCCCTGGGAGGAGTTTAGTGGCCCTGCACAGTGTCCGGGGGTGGAGGCAGGAGGGGGCTTTTGGCTTTGGGGGGGTGCAACTGAAATCTGGACAGGGGGAGGCTTAGCACCCCCCAATATCCAGATATGTCCCGCCTGGTTAGAAAAGAAAATGGAGGGCTAATTGGGGGGGATTCAGAACTGATTTCACGAATCTATCTCCAAGTGAGGGGGCCATCTTATAAACAAACTTTGGAAGTTCGGGGAGAATGGTCTTTTAAACATTATCTTTGGTTAGTGCTTCCCTGTGCTTTGTAATCATTTTTTACATTTTTTTATGTTGGGCATTATAATCAATCACTATCACTGTCCCAAAACTGGGATCCACAATCCTCTCCTTTGCTTTATCCCCGATGAGGTTTTCTCGCTCCTTATTTTTCATTTTTACAATTTCCTGATAAATCAATTCTTCTCCATATCCTTTTAGGGTAAACCTACAGCTCAATGGTTCCAGATAAACATCCTCTCTTGTACAATTTATCCTCAGCCTTTTAAACTGTCCTCTTGGAATGTTTAACAGCCAGAAAATTGCGCCGACAACTATACTGAGCGATTTCTATTGGAAGGCTTGAAATAACTTCTAGTATCTAAAGAACTTTCCTGACATTCAATCAACCAAATCCAAAAAGTTGATGGTGTTATGTTGTTTCCAGCATATTTTTATATTGTTGTTTATTTTACATTTTTTAGGATTCCAAAGACTATTCATCTCCTCCCACACAATCAGGATGTCGTCAATGAATCTACAATAATATTTAAGCTGAGGTAGATGATCTTTATAAACATACTCTGCCTCCCATTGCCCTAAGACTAGGCATGCTCAGAAATGAAAGAACACGTACAAAAGAATTTAACACATTACGTCACTTCTGAAGTTGAATTCTGTCGTCAGAGAATTTTCTGATGGTGAGTACCCCCTCCATTTACGATTTGAGGCTAGATCCAAAATTGCTATATAAGAGCGGGCAGAGAGCGGGTGACAACAAAATGATGAAGACATCAAAAGAACAAAAGCGGCTTTTTTTTTGCGGGTAATCTGGCAGCAAGGAAGAAGATAAGCAGCGAGAAGAGACAGCGGCATTGGGAAGAGACAGCTCGAGGAGAAGACAGCGGGAAGGAGAAGACAGCAGGAAGAGACAGCTCGAGGAGGAGACGACGGGAAGGAGAAGATGATGGGAAGGAGAAAACTACAAGCTATTAATAAAGGAATTGTCAAAAACTGGCTCTTGTGTTTTTGTTAAATTTCACAGCTTTTTTGATGAATGGGTAAGGGTACGATAAGCCCCCATCCGGCAGACCCCAAAAACCACCTGCTAGGGTTGTCGGCAGGGGCGACCTGTCCATTAAGGGCGCATGGGCGCCGCCCGCTCTCTCCAGTCACCCCCTCTATGACTAATAGATAGATTTCTTCTCCACTTATACCCTCAACAGCAAACACCTGTTGCTGTTAGGGGATTTCAATCTCTGGGCCAACTCCTCACAAGACATCGTTGCGGATGCCTGTATTGACCATCTGGAAGATTTAGGGTTACAGCAACTAGTATGTGGGCCCACACATGCTTCAGGCCACACACTTGATCTTATTTTCAGACAAGATCTGGAAATAAAAATTTTGGAAAATGAAAAGTTGCCATGGACAGACCACCATGCAATTAAATTCATTTCCACAATCCCCCCCACAACAAAAACATCAAATCCAGTGACAACACACTGGACTAGATGTCAGAAGAAGCTCCACTCGGAACTCTTCAGAACGACTTTAAGGAAAAAAATAGAAACAACTCAGCCGCATCAAACGGCCGTTGAAACATTGGAAGCCATCAACTCGGCCATGCTACAGTCAGCCGATTTGGTAGCGCCGAAACGAAGAACCCGCATTCGGAAAAACAACCGCAGCTGGTTTAACAACCAGCTGTCGTTACTGAAGCAAGAACGCAGAAGGGCAGAATCTGCCTGGAAAAGATGTTCTTCAGAGCTAAACCTATCCATCTACAAGGCGACAACAAGAAAATACCACAAAGGAATTTTCCAAGCCAAGAAGAATTATTTCTCGGAGGCTATCAACGGGGCCCTTAACCGCCCCCGCGAACTCTTCAAGATGGTCACCCAGACCATGAAACCAGGATGTATTGAAGCCCCCAGTTCTGACACACAAGAATTTTGCAATGAGCTATCGGATTATTTCGTTGATAAAATCGAGGCAATCCGTGAAAGCATTCAGCAAAACTTTTCTCCCCTCAGCCCCCCCTGTAGCCTCTCACACAGCACCCATAGTAATTCTTCGATATCAGGTAAGTTTACCCTAGAACCCATCTCCGTTGAGTCCACTAAAAATGTCATTTGTACTCTGCGCAATGGCGCAGCGCCAAATGACATTATCCCCACAAAACTGCTGAAGGAATGCGCCGACATCCTGGCTCCTCCCATTACGCAGCTTATCAACCAGTCTTTCTTGGAGGGCATAGTGCCCTCACAGTTGAAAGAGGGTATAATCCAACCCATCCTGAAGAAACCCTCCCTGGACCCCAAGGACCCACTCCACCGCCGTCCCATAACAAGCCTCAACGTATTCTCTAAGATAATGGAAAAAGTAGTGGTACAACAGCTGCAACAGCATCTAGATACCCACAAGCTACTTGATCCATTGCAATCAGGCTTCCGTCCCGGACATGGGACGGAAACAGCATTGCTGAAAGTATGGGACGATGTTCTCAAGGCCGCAGACGAAGGAGAATCTTGTCTCCTGGTTCTGTTGGACCTAAGTGCAGCTTTTGACACTGTAGACCACAATCTGTTACTGACTCGGCTTACTGAAGTAGCCAGGGTCGCAGAAAGCGATTTATCTTGCTTCTCCTCTTTTTTGGAAAACCGATCGCAAACAGTGAAGCTAGGACCGTTTACGTCTGAAAAACGCACAGTAACATGCGGAGTGCCTCAAGGATCGCCTCTGTCACCAGTGCTATTTAACATCTACCTTCGTCCTCTTTTTGAGATTATTAGCAGCCAAAAACTGCTTTATCACTCTTATGCAGATGACACGCAACTGTATTTCCGCATCTGCAACAGACAGGATCACCACCTCAATCTAGAGACATGTCTCTCTTTGATAGAGGATTGGATGACAAAGAGTTATCTTAAACTCAATGGAGCGAAAACAGAACTTCTTCTGTTTCACGCCAAGCGTAGGAATCAACTTTCAACAGCGTGGACCCCCCCGCCTATTTTGGGCAAACTCATCACCCCTAGCGCCAAAGTCAAAAGCCTAGGGGTCATTTTTGACTCCTTTATGACAATGGACGCACAAATAGGGTCAGTGGTCAGCGGATCTCACCATCTACTGCGCCTACTACGCAGACTCACTCCGTTCATCCCTAAAGAAGACCTAGCGGTCGTGGTGGGAGCTATTGTAAACTCCAGGCTGGATTATGCAAATGCCCTTTACCTCGGCCTCCCCAAGTACCAAATCGCTCGTCTGCAAGTCGTTCAGAATACGGCCGTCAGACTTGTGACTGGGAAAAAGCCCTGGAAATCCATCTCACCTTCACTGAGATCCCTTCATTGGCTGCCAGTTAAAGACAGAATTGCTTTTAAAGCTCTCTGTCTTACGCATAGATGTGTCCATGAGAGTGCCCCGCTTTACTTATGCAAATTAATAAAAGCGCATAATCCAAATCGCGTTTTGCGATCCACGAATCAGAACCTGCTCCAGGTTCCGAAAGCCAACTTCAAGTCCAAAGGAGAGAGAAGATTTGCGATCCAGGGTCCCAGACTATGGAACGCTTTACCAACCAGCATTCGGTTGGAGGAGAACCACCTAGCATTTAGGAAAAAGGTCAAGACTTTTCTCTTTTGATATCAAAGGAGACAGGAACAACAAGCGCCCAGAGGCGATTCAGTTCGCAGGTGCCGCGCTATATAAGTTTTCATTCATTCATTCATTCAAGCATAGCATGAATCTATCCATGGCCGCCGCTGCCACCCCCTATTCCGGCGTCCGGCCCCTTTTTGGACACCGAACGCCTGAAATACAGTGGCTTCAAAATAGGTGGACTTGTAGCAAAGAGCATTGCGCTCGCAGTCCACCCAGAAATGTGTTAAAAACCAAATTAATATGTGCTTTTCTAACAGTGAACCGCCTCTCCGCTAATCAGGTAGTGTGGGTTTAATATCCATCACCTGATTGGCTGAAGGCACAGGCGCCCCGATTGGATGCCTAGCAGACCGAAGAAGAGAGGAGGGCAAGCATGGAGAACACAAGAGCCCTCCCACAGCTCACCGCTATCACCCGCTGCCTGACCCACCACTAAGATGGGGTAAGTGCTGGCCAGACAGCAGGCGTCGGGGGTCACAAGTGGCGGCATTTTTTGGGGCACAAGTGGCTGAATATGATGGGCACAAGTGGCTGCATATGATGGGCAAAAGTGGCTGCATATGATGGTCACAAGTGGCTGCATTTGATGGGCACACGTGGATGCATTTGACAGGCACAAGTAGCTGAATATGACGGGCACAAGAGGCTGCATTTGATGGGCACAAGAGGCTGCATATGATCGGCACAAGTGGATGCATATGATGGGCACAGTGGCTGCATTTAATGGGCACAAGTGGCTGCCTATGAAGGGCACAAGTGTCTGCATTTGATGGGCACAAGTGTCTGCATTTGATGGGCACAAGTGGCTGCATTTGACGGGCACAAGTGGCTGCATATGATGGTCACAAGTGGCTGCATATAATGGGCACGAGTGGCTGCATATGATGGGCACAAGTGGCTGCATTTGACAGGCATAAGTGGCTGCATATGATGGGCACAAGTGGCTGCATATGACGGGCACAAGTGGCTGCATATGACGGACACAAGTGGCTGCATTTGATGAGCACAAGAGACTGCATATGATCGACACAAGTGGCTGCACATGATGGGACACAGTGGCTGCATTTGATGGGGCACAAGTTGCTGCCAATAATGGGCACAAGTGGCTGCATTTGATGGGCACAATGACTGCAATTGATGGCACAGTGGCTGTATTTGAAGGGAACAACGGCTGAATTTGATGGGCACAGTGAGGCTGCAATTGATGTTTTTTTTCAGTATTTTTTAGTTTCTTTGCACCCCCACAAAATTTAGAGCACCAGCCGCCACTGGTTGTCGGGAAGAGGCCCTTGTCCTCATCAACAGGGGAGCAAGGTGCTTTGCACCCCCCCATGTTGAGGCCATGCAACCTGGTATGGTTCAGGAGGGAGGGGGGGCGCTCACTCGTCACTTTCCTGACCTGTCAGGCGGCATTCTCGGATAAGGGTCTGGTATGGATTTATTTTTATTTTGGCGTGGAGGTCCCCTCTGAATCCATACTAGACCTGAAGGGCCTGGTATGGTCCTGGGGGGGGGGGAACCCTGCGCAGTTTTTGTGCAAATTTTTTTGATGCCAATTTTTTCTTTTTTACATTCAGCCTCAGCGGGGAATCCCACTGACAGCTGATGACTCATGCTAAGGACGTACTGGCCGGCTTCCCGGCCCCTTGCTTAGCAACCAGCTATATACAGTGATGAATTAAGAACCGCAAAACACATGCATTTCTGGTGCAGCTCCATTGAAGTCTATTAGCTGCAAATCGCAGGAAAAAAAGTCCCTGACCCTTTCCAAAAACGCACTGGCCACAAACACATAGATGAGAACCAGTACCATAGGAAGCCATGTTAAATGGACTGCAAAACGCACTAAAAAACGCATAGGTGTAGGGTAAGGCTCGGTTCACTCATGAGCCGCATCTGTCGCACACCAGGGGTCAGGTGCGTGTTGGTTCACCGTTTCAAGTCTGATTTCAGCCTGAATTTTGGGCTCAATTCGTACCTGAAACGGACCAAAAAAGGCACGCGCTTTTTCTAGCAAAGCGCACACTGGTTTCCTACACCACGTTCCAGTGTGAATAGGTCCTCACTATTGTTCCACAAGTGCCCCCAGCAGGTCCTGTTTTCAGGATTTCCTCCACTTCAAACAGGTGATTTTTTATCAGTATTGCTGAATGGTAATTACCACAGCTGGGGGGATTCTGAAAACATGCTGCAGGCAGCAGAGGTCTGGCATTGAGATCTTCTGTCCTGTGAAGTTTTGGTTGGATTATGTGACACACAGACTGGCTGGAGAATGAAAACCAAGCCTTACTTGTAAGCATGATTCACATCTTTATGTATCTGCTGGTTTACATCATTTCAGATAATTTAGGCAGTAAAAAGCCATAACAGGATGCAAGGATTGCAGTGTGGGTGGTTCATCAGTAGTTCTCCGCATCAGTGAAATCTGATTATTGTGACCAGTATTCCCTCAGGCTTAGGTGTGTGGAGTATTAGTAATGTTCCTCTAAAAGGTACTGCTTCCCCCGTCTCCATCTAACATTCCATCTCTAACACGCGGCTGGTGTTTTCCTTTTCTCAATCTTTGATGACTTTTCCTTACAGCATTTCCTATGTTTTTTGCTTTCTTTTATTGTCTACTATTTTTTTCATGTCAGTAAATGTCATATTTTATAAGACACGATGGACTCCAGACACTTTCACGATCCTGAATATGACCACATTTACCCTCGCTATCTGCTGTTTTTGAAGTGAACCTGTCCTGGCCTATAAAGTATCCGCAGTAAATGTGGTAAAGTGCAGGTAGCAGTACTGGGTTTTTAAGTCAGTGGGCCAGATTCTCAGCGGCGATACGACGGAGTATCTCAGATACCCCGTCGTATCGCCGTTTTTTTTGCCTCGTATCTATGCGCGTGATGCTTAGCATCGCTTTTGCATAGATACGCTTCAACATCCGACAAGTGTAAAACCATTACACTTGCGGAACGTAGTTGTAATGACAACTCCGGCCACTAGGTGGCCTTTACGCTGTTTTCTCATTTGCATATGCAAATGAGGCTAGTACGCCGATTCCCGATCGCTTTTACGTCGCCCCGTCGTCGCGTTTGTCGTTTTCGTCCGCGTAAGGTTACCCCAGCTTCTATGTGGAGTAACCTTACGAAGTACCGTCGGGTGCCGTCGGATGCCATGTTAAGTATGGCGTCGGGTCAGCGTCGGCTTTTCCGTCGCTTACGTCGTTTTACTAACTCGTTCGCGAATAGGGGCATTGCGTAGTGACGATCACGTCGTTTTGACGTCGGTTTCAACTACGCTTTCCGATGTGAGCTGGAGCATGCGCACTGGGCTTTTTCCCCGGCCGGCGCATGCGCAGTTCGTTCGACGCAGGGGCGCGCTTAATTTAAATACGCCTCATTTGAATTACGCGGGCTTACGCTGGGCCATTTTCGCTACGCCTCCGCAAACTACGGAGCAAATGGTTAGAGAATACGGCACTTGCTCTAGTACGATGCGGCGGCGTAGTGTAAATGGCTTACCATACGCAAGCGAAATTCTATGAGAATCTGGCCCTGTGTTTGTTCCTTTTACATCCCAGAACAGATTTTTAGGGACTTGCCTAAACCACTTGACAACCAGGCCAATTCTGACACTTCGCTCCTACGTGTAAAAATCATTTTTTTTTGCTAGAAAATTACATAGAACCCCCCCCCCCCCAAACATTATATATATATATATATATATATATATATATATATATTTTTTTTTAAAGAGACCCTAGAGAATACAATGGCGGTCATTGCAACTTTTTATTTCACATGGTATTTGTGCAGCAATTCAGACGTGTTTTTTTGGAGAAAAAAAAATGTCATGCTTTAAAAAAAAAAAAAAAACAGTAAAGTTTAGCCCATTGTTTTTTTTGCATAATGTAAAAGGTTAAGTTACACCGAGTAAATAGATACCTAACATGTCACGCTTCAAAATTGCACACGCTCGTGGAATGGCGCCAAACATGTTTTGAGTTACAGAGGAGGTCTAGGGCTAGAATTATTGCTCTCGCTCTAACGTTTGCGGCGACACCTCACATGTGTGGTTTGAACACCATTTTCATATGTGGGCGTTCGATTCTGCGTGCAGAAACACGGGGACAGGGGCACTTTAATTTTTACTTGAATTTATTAATTTTGACACTTTAAAAATAAAAATGTGATCAATAAGACCCCACATCTCACCTCTAGGCTGGGAAGCCTAAAATAAATAGTAACAAAAAAAAACACTCCTGCCTTTTCAGCCGAGGCGGCGCCATTTTTTTTTAATGCAGAGGCCGGGCGTGACGTCATAAAATCGCGCCCGGCCTCCGACGATCAGAGACTCCGGCGACCATCTGGTCCACCGTAAATCTCTATGGTCAAGAACCGGGGCTGGCGGATCCTGTCACTGACCCACCGATCGCACAGGTCAGACAGTAGAAGCACCAGAGGGTGGGGACATCCCCTTTCGCCACCCAGAAGAACGATCATGCGGTGGAACAGCCACTATGATCATTCCTATGGTGTGCATGACTGTAGCTGCAGGCATCATTCAGATATCACCACACAAAGCCCAATGCTGTTAATTTACGGCGTGTGGTTGTTAAGTGTTTAAAGTGTTACTAAACCCACAACAGTAAAATCGGTCTGTATATGCATATATGTATATGCTTTTTATAATCACTGTGGAAGGGGTTACTCCTCTGTATAAAAAGGCTGTTTTTTTTTTATTAGGAGAGTGGCCCTGTACTAATCACATGCAATCAGCACTGTCCAGATAGAGGGTCAGGAGTCCTGCATCCTCATTGGACAGTCAGAGGGGAATTAAAACTTCTCCTACAAACTTTAACTAAACACTGATAGAAGTCACAAGACTGCTATATACTGCTGATGAGAAAAGGTATTTAGCAGTTTATATTTACTAAAATAATTGCATTTCCATGTTCTATGTACTGTGGGAGACCAGATATAGTGAATGCAGGGTGGTGGGTTTAGTAACACTTTAAAGCGGAGGTTCACCCTAAAAAAACATCTATCTACCATTACATCCAGCATACTTCCGACATCTACACTATTTTTATTTTTCGCTGTACTATAGTTCTTTTCATCTGGCTTCCGGGTTCTCACTCCCACGGGGAGTAGGTGTTCCTATGAAGAGGCGTAGATGATTGACGTGCGGATAAGGCGCGTCACGCGTTCCGAAAATAGCCGAACTGGGAGTTGGCGCTATATGGCACCTGCGCACAGACAAGGAGCCGTGTAGAGCTGACTGCGCAGGCGCCGTATAGAGCCAAGTCCCAGTTCGGCTATTTTCGGGAACGTGTGACGCGCCATATCCGCACGTCAATCATCTACGCCTCTTCATAGGAACTCCTACTCCCCGCGGGAGTGAGAACCCAGAAGCCGGGTAAAAAAAAACTATAAGGGCCAGATTCAGCAAGACTTGCGCTGGAGTATTTCGATATGCGCCGCGTAACTGTGAAGATGCGCCGTCGTTTCTATGTGGCCGTACCCACCAAACTAGATGCGCCCGAAAACGGGCCATTTCCGATCGGCTTAACTTTCCGGCGCCATAGTCCCGTCAGCGCATAATTTCGTTTGGCGCATCAGTCGCGCCTATTGATTTCCCCTGCAAATATGCAAATGAGGGAGATTTCCCAATTCGCGAACGGATTAGCACCATACGCTGGCTACATGCGCCGCGCGTACCTCGTCCGTCCGGCGCAAAGCTATTTCTACAAAAGGCTGCTTTATCGTTACTCCAGACGGTCACAGGTCAGCAGGAGAGCAGCTACAGCAGCGTTACAGACGATAAGAGCTAGCTGAGCACCCACACTTGCAAGGACAACACCTCTGTGTGCCAACATGCCAGGGGCAATCGTGGTCCTAGAACTACTGATGGGTCCCCCGGAATGTCCCCACCTGCCAGAGGAGACCCAGTCTGCTGATGGAAGAGCAGTCAGGAGGGTCCTCGCCGTAGGCATCTTTGGACACTAAACAAAACATTAATCACACAGACAATGCACGCATGTACACCACTGATGTCCCTAGATCACACACACCACATGCACATCGCATTGGATTAGCCCAAGTCCAGCATGTAGGACTTGGGAGCAGCAACGCCAGCGTCAAGGCCCCAATGATGTCACTGTCCATTCATACACCTTTCACACGTCATTCATACAGCCGTGGGGTTAACTTCACCACCACGGCCGAGGGTGACACCCCTTACTGTCAGGAGTGCCACCCTCTCACATTCACACACCATTCACACTGCAACGTGTGCAGTATCAAAAATAAAAATCTCATAACCTGAGTATAAATCAGAAATCAAAAATAAAAATCTCATAACCTGAGTATAAATCAGAAATCAAAAATGAAAATCTCATAACCTGAGTAAAAATCTCATAACCTGAGTATAAATCAGAAATCAAAATTAAAAAAATCATCGGGGATGCCGGGGGCTCTTTCTTGCCGAACCTCTCTGGCTCCTCAGCTGCCTGGATGGAGTGGGTGGGGGTGGGGGTGGGGGGGCATCTGGAGGTGGCTGATCCCCGGGTGGGCCACTTCTGGCAGGTGTGGCCTGCATGCCCTCCAAGGCCATGGCTATCCGGCCGAGCAAATTGTTTGTCTGGCCCTGCATCCTCAGCTGCTGTGTCTGCATCCTGAGCTGCCGGGTCACTTGGTAGTGCTGGGCCCGCCGACTCAGCCTCCCCTGGTCCCGGATGGCAGCACTGTTGGCCTGGACGGCTGCAGTGAGGTGCCTAATATCCCCCTGCACCTCCCCCAAACTGGTCACCACTGCAGCGCAGTTGCAACTTACATCCTGCACTGCGTTGCTTATCTGGGCAACGGAGCCCAGGCTGTCAGCCACTTTCTCTAAGTGCCCAACTAGTTCCCCCATTTGTTGAGTCTGTCTGGCGTGATCCCTCGCCAACTGGCCCTGGACAACATCCGACACCCCCCTGGTCTTCTGGGTCGCCTTCCTGGGGCCAGAAGATGGTTGTCCCCGGGGGGATGGAGTCGCCCTTGAGGGGCTTCCAAGGATGGGGGAGGGGATGACAGATGGCCCAGGAGAAGGGGAGGAGACCTCCAAAACTAAAGAAAAGTCCTGCTCTGCCACAGCAGGATCCTCCACAACCACCTTGGCAGGTGTGGTGTGGGCACTCTCCTCCTCCACCTCGGTGTCTTCACCACCCAGGGGCTCGGGCACACGATGGCGTTGGGGGGATGGGGTGGAATGGACGCTGACAGATGATGGCCCAGCTCCGTCATCTGTGGATGACACAAAGCAGACACATGTTGGTGGTCCCACACACTTGGCACATGTACCCCCCCCCCCCCCAAATGCAACACATCAAATAGGGGATAAAAAACACTTACCTGTCCTGGAGCCTTCCTCCATGGAGTCATAGCCAGGGACCCCCTCCACCTGCTCCCTCTCCAGGCAGCGAGAGACCACCTCCTCCTCCGCGGTCAGGGTGACTGGACATGGGGGACCACCACCTGTGCCCCTCTCATGCCTCCTGATGGTGGCCACCTTGCCCCTGACCTTGCGCTGCAGATCATTATTTTTTTTTTGAATGTCAGAAGCAGTCCGGGTGGAGTACCCCAAAATATTGACCCGGCCAGCAATGGTGTCCAGGATGCCCTGCTTCCTCTCCCGGCTGGTCTTACGGCTCTTTTTCCCATGGAGAAAATGATTAAAAGTCTCCATCGCGGATATGATCACAGACACCTCCTGTGAATTAAAGTTGAGGTTCCTCCTCTCTCTGGGGGTAGCGGGAGCAGCCATCACAGCACAAAAGTATCTTCCCTGGGGTGGGGGGAAACGGATATACTTTTGCGCCGGAATGGCGTTTCCGCCTGCGCTTTTAAGCGCCCAACGGAAGGCATTGCGCTGACGTTTCCCGGGAAGTGGTGCCGACGGAAGTTGTGAGCATGCGCACAAGGGGGCGAGTGGAGCCGCACTCACTGCGCATGCTCCGTGGATGATGTGCTGAACGTAAGCCTCTCCGCTGGGCTCCGCCCATCATTTACATATGATCACACCCACTTCCACTTGCGTCGGGTTACGCCAGCGCATTATCGTTACTCTGGTGCAAGTTTACGCGCAACTGCTATGTGAATAACAGTACTTGCGCTGAAAGGGTCGTCAGAGTAACGTAAATGAGAAGCGTTACTCCAGAGCAAAGATGCTCCCATCTACCTGAATCTGGCTCTAAGACGGTATGTACAGCGAAAAAAATAAATAAAAATACCAGCACACTGTACATGTCGGAAGTATGCTGGATGTAATGGTATATAATTGTTTTAGGGTGAACCTCCGCTTTAAGGTGATATTTAGCCCTCGTTTACACCCTTGACAGGTCAAATTGCATAACAAGTTGCACCCTATTGCCGGCAATCTGAGTGTTGAGATCAGTGCGACACCAACTTTGCGATGCTGCATCAACTTTGAAAAAGTAGTTCCTGCACTACTTTTGGAAAATTTGGGTGCACGGATGTCTTCCAAGTTGAACTGACATGCTGCTTTGAAATCAATGTGATTTCAGATAAAGTGGTACGATTTCAAAGTTGTAGTCAATGTGAACAAGGGCTAAAGGCCTTTTTTTTTTTTTACAGTATTACATTTTTTTTTAATGCTATAACAAACATGTCATACTTTCCTGCGGTGGATTTGTATAGGGCAGTCCCAACCAACCCTCTTATTCTCAGGTCCCTTGCTTGCCCTTCCCTCCTGCCAAGTGCCCCCAGAGTAAGCGGGATCCCATGTCCATTTACACACACACACAGCCGTGGATCCGCCCCACCCCCCCCCTCTCTCTCTCTTCATTGGCTCACTGGCTGTTATTGTCTCAGCCAGTGAGGAGGGCGAGTCCCTGGAGAGCCCAGGCTCTTGTGCACAGCGCTGGATTGAGATGGGGATCAGGTAAGTATTGGGGGGGGGGGCGGCTGCTGTCGTATGAAGGTTTCCTTCATGCAGGAAGGTAAAAAAAACTTCAACCTTTTAGAACTCCTTTAAGGCAAAGTGAAAATTAGGCTCCTCCCCCTAAAAAATATATGTGGGATGCACCACCCGTCAAGTGCCAGAGATAATATTTCACAGCTGAGTGACAGTAAGGATTGGAAATCAACCCAAAGTCTAATAGATGTCACTAACCAGCTGCAAATGTTAGCTTGTGCACATAGAAAAAAGTAGTAAATTATATGCTGCACTTTGGAATATTACACAATAAATGTGTGCTGAAGATTAAAACAAACACATGTAGTGTTAATGTGACATAGATGTGACATGACCAAAATAAAAATAATAAATTGCTCATGTGCATCCAAGTGCTTTGTTGCACAGATATAAGTGTCCGGTGGTATATAGGGAACAACACTAGTCCCACTTTAAATAGCAAAAATGCTATTGCGCAGCAAGTCTTTTTATAAAACAATGCTGTGACAGTTCTGTTGAAAAAAGTGCATATGCGTGGTATCCAGTAATAGCACTGCTGACATGCTTATAAATCCATGCGTCTGAAAATGATTGACAGGTGTTGCAGATCATGTATTGGTGCTCTCATTCCTGTGTCCCCCTAGGTATTAAATGCTCACCTTGGATCGTGCGACTTAGCGATTATGCTCGGTCAGTACACGCTTGTGAACTACCCCTGGGTTCTATGATGGAACCTGGATCCTGGGCTTCCCACGCAGTATCTCGGGAATAAAAAGCCTTGATAGTGTGATATTGCATTAAACGTTTTATTAAACAATTAAGAACCCCCCCCCCCCCCCCAGTGGGGAACTCGCATGTACCAGGTGCGTTAGTGCACCATTCTGTGTATGGCATGAAATATTACAGTGACTGGTTTTGGAATGGTATGTTTCTTCCTAAGTAGGTAGACTGGCTGTCGTGTCGTCCTGGCCCCTCCCCTACATGTGTCCGATGCAGGGTAATCGTATCTTCATCAGGGGGAAATTCTTCAGAATAGCAAATAAAGAAAAAAATAATATAGCATATATAATTGTGACACAAGTCCTATTGTAATTGAATGTTATTAAAAATTGCCTTTCCTTTTCCACTGTCCCTTTCTGTAAAATACAATTCAATATGGCTACCAGGAGGTGTTCTATACACAGAATGTGTACAGAGCACTTGTGTGATAGGTTCACTGATTTTCCCGGAAGTCTACACTAAGATACAAGTCAGATTTCAGGCATCCCCTGCAACAAAAATGTAATTTTTTGGTGGATACTCCTGTTAGATGAAATTTTCTAAAGGGATGCAGGCCCATCAGGTTTTCTCATTGTCGCCCTGCAGGTGCTGCAGCTGATTGATAATTATGAAATCACGCCCATTAGACTTTCCCACATGGACACAAACGCACACAGGGATTTCTTCAGAATAACAAAAGGTAGGAATCTGCAGCAAAAGTTTATCAAAAATCCATGTCCATAGATCACCCAGAGGGAAATGTTTTTTTTTTTTCTCAACAAAAGTGGAGTTGTTCTTTAAAGCCATGACTAACTATGGATACATGAGCTTACAACAAGATCTTAGTGTGGGGGAAGAAAAAAATGAACTACAGTATGGTAAGACTTACCGGTAATAGTATTTTCCTGAATTGCCAAAAAGATTCAAGTGGAAACCTAAGCCCAAAATTTGGTTATGGACAGTAACTGGTGGATGACCACACACTGATTTATTTCAATAAAATTACGGCTCTGAGCATCAGTCCAAATAGCATAACACAAAGTAAGAGCAAATGACGCGTTTCATGCCAACGGGCATTTAATCATTATTAGGGTTGTTCCAATACAGATACTATTATCGATATCGGGACCGATACCGAGCATTTGTGCGAGTACTTGTACTCGCACAAATGCTCCAGATCCCTGGGATGGGAGAGGCAGCGTTCAATAGGGGCGGAATCAGCGGGCAGAGTGAAGATCGAGTCCTCAAGCTGGTATGCTTGCCTGGCAGTGGTACAGGGTCCATCCTCATGATCAGTGACCGGAGCCATCATGTTTGGTAACTGAAGTGACGCTCCGTGTTGCTGTCAGTGCTTGGACATCCCGACGCCCATCTTGGTACACCCTGCACTTGGCTGCTACTTTTATGCGGCAGAGTGCAGAGAGTGCCAAGATGGGAGTCGCAGGTAGGATAGCATAATACTAGTTTAGTTATTTTCCTCTCATGTCATTTATTTCAGTGCCCATAAGTACCAGCCACCTGTCAGTGCTCAGCTGTCAGTGCCCATCCATCAATTTGTGCCAGCCATCCGTCAGTGCCTATCAGTCAGTGCCCAGCCATCAGTGCCACCTATCACTGTCGGGCATCAGTGCATACCACCTATCAGTGCCACCTATAAGTGCTCATCAATCAGTGCCAGCCATCAGTGTGTGCCACCTATCAGTGCCAATCCATCAATGCCACTGCCGGCCATCATTCCCGACTTCCAACCATCAGTCAGCGCCACCTTTTTAGTACCCATCAGTCAGTGGCATCTATTAGTGCCAGCCAACAGTGCGTCACTGTCACATGACATTAAAAAAAAGTATCGGTAACCGGTATCAGCGAGTACGCGCCAATCGCAGCAAGTCTCTACCATGTGATCAGTTGTGTTAAATCACAGCTGATCACATGAAAACAAACTTGCTTGTTATTGACATTACTTTCTTCACGCTCTGCCACAGTGTGAGGAGAGGAGAGCTGGTAAATGGCAAGTGTAATGGGACATGGGCACTGATCATTAGTGTCCTGATTATCAGTGCAGCCTCAACAGTGCCCATCAGTACTGCCTATTGGTGCCCATCAGTGCCTCCTCCATCAGTGATTTTCATTAGTGATAATTGACCTGGGCAGGAAGGGGGATAAAATGCCCAGTACTGAAATGGTTCATGGTGCCCATTCACATCAATGCCACTTGGAGCACAGAGCAATTTTGGAAAAGGTTACTGTGCTACTTTGGTGAGATTAGAGTGTGATTTGGGCCCCATGGTATATGCAAACCTTACCAAAGTAGCACTACAAAGTCCAATCAAAATCAGATTTCAGCAGTTTGAACCTAGCCTAACCATTTAATATTTTTTGGGCATATTGAGTAATGATATTGCTAAGTACCTGTGGCCTTTTGCATCTGTTCTGTATTAGGACTATACTTTTTCCATGATCAGATTCCTGAAACCTGAGTCCATCCATGCAGACGGCAACACTTTTCAATGCTCCCATACTTTTAAGTTCCAGTCTGGGATAGGCAGACATGATACAATGTTACAGCAAATGTTTCTAATCTTTTTTTGGATCTACTGCCTTGTCTAAAAACACTATTTCCATTTATCTAGTGTTCAGCGAATCCATAAAAGTGCCAACTTGTATTAGATCATCCTTCTAAAGCTGGCAGTAGAAAAGTCTGTGTTTTTTTTTTTATTTTTTATTAAACCTACATACTTTGACCAGAGCAGTGCAGTACCATACCATAGTGACTGACACTGTACTACTATTTTTATGAAAGACATTCATTCATGTGCCATTATATACAATTGTGATATCTGTGATTAGTCACAGCTGTCGCATGGTACAGGTGTGCTGTAATTGGCCCTGTCTGTACAATGTGATCACTGTGGCCAATCACTGAGATCACCATAGTACACAATGAATGGCTATGAATGAAAGCCCTTCATTGTGTACATTTGACATGTGATCGCTGACTGACATTGTAGCGGGGCCAGCCCAGCACAATGATTTGTCATCCGCTGTGTCTGGTGGGTGACAGATCGAGCCACAGCATGGCTACTAGAGTGTGCAGGAGGCGCATGAGTGGGATGAAGTCATATGAGAACTGTTATGCCATTTGTCCGGCATTTCACCATAGGCTGGACAGGAGGTAGTTAAATAGGAACTGCAGTCTGCTCACATAATTTGTAATAAAAACATCTTTGCCATTTTGAAGCTTCCCTCCAACCACTTTGCATATTACTTTATATATACTGTGATTCTGTACTTACCAAATATGCTGCAGAAATCTCCCTCCACTGAGTCTGGCTGCAACCGTTTTAACTGTGGGCAGCTGAAGCTACTGCCTGTTCACTTCCTGGATTTACACAGAGACACACACCTGCAGCTCTCAATTGCCCTCTTATGACTCACCCCCTCCCTTCCTAGTGTAGCAGTACCCCCGTGGGGGCTGCTAATGGACTCTATACCCCACTGGTTACCTTGACTCTGCAAATCCTCTTACCTCTGACACCTTCCATTGTGCAATGTTACGTTAGTATTGAGAAACTTACACAGAATCACTGAACCACTCGGATATGTTTACTGAGATAAAAATGAACACAAAGAATGACATGAGAAAAACATAGCTTAAGTTTGACAGAGAGTATTTCTCTTAACTGATTGATTTAGAAAAATGCTTAGCATATATCCTCTACAAGACCTATGTGAACAGGTATACAGAGAAACAAATATCCAACACCTTAAACGCATGTATTGGATACCTTTCCTGCGAGGCCTCAGCACACAGACCAGCAATCAGTGATAGACATACAGTACAGTACCTGTCACCGAGAATGTGTTTTTAGCACGACAGCATTGCGCTGATTCTCGGTGACAGGGTGCCGACATCTCGCACTCACTGTAGTGGAAAAAGCACATTCCAGCGAGTGCGTCATAGAAGCGACGGGGATCTGATTCCCGCCAAATCTACACGCGGTGTTTGGTATGAATCATGAGGGGGAACTCCACGCCAAATTTTAAATAAAAATCCGGCATGGGTTCCCCCCCCAGGAGGCATACCAGGCCCTTAGGTCTGCTATGGATTGTAAGGAGAACCCCCCCCCCCCCCTACGCCAAAAAAAAACAGCACACTATCTATACCAGACCCGTATTCCGGCCGGTCAGGAAAGGAGTGGGACGAACGAACGAGTAACCTAAAGTTCAGAGTGACACTCTGGCTGCTAGGCTTTTGAGAGAGGCCTAACCAGGTGCACTATACCCACTCTGGCTAGAGTGGTGAAGAAGTTTTCTCATTGGAAGCAGGACTGTTTCCGCGTCAGTTGGCCCTGAATCCGCCATTTCCATTTCTTCTATCCCTTCACCTACTTCTACTTCTATCGTTTTTACCCGGCTGGGTAATAAAAGCACAGAAAATAAATTGACTTTATTACAGCCCTCATCCAGTTCCCCAAACGGCGAGAAGACAGAGGTAACGTGCCATGCAAAACAAACCAGCAGCTCCTTTGGGGGTAGTGCTACATGTATTAAGTAGTTTAGAGTGCAATGGGGAAGAATAGGCCCCAAGCGCATGCTGTGTGAGGTCACATCCGTGGAACTACAAGTCTCACCAGTCAGTCTGTAGAAAATCACTCGGCAATACCGTTATCTCTATCTGGACCACTATGGACCCAGTCAGATGAAGGGCACCAGCTGGATTCCCTCCTGGTGTCTCCGTCCGGTGGAATGGCTCTGCCACGCTGCAACTCCCCGTGGGCTGGAGTGCATGGGTGCTCCAGAAGCTCTGGAGTGCTGCCGATCCGCTTTGCTGGAATGGCAATGCTGTCCTCTGAGGACCCTCTGAGGCTGGCAATCCGGCTCTCCGCTGTGTAATCCGTAGACTCCCTGTTACACAGACCTCCTGCTGGCAGGTTCAGAATGGCGTCCAGAGAGAGCAAATTCAGGCCACACCCGCCTTTTTTATTTTTTATCCCAGCAGGCTGCTTTGTGTGCACAGCATTCTGTGTCCTGTGGTCCAAATTGGCCTGGCCAACAGTGTCACTTCCTTGACCCAGACTACATGTTCCATGATGCATTGCTCTGGTTGTTCTCACAGGAGGAAAAAGAACCAGCATACACTAGAGGGAGCCAAACTCTTACACAAAGAAAAACTGTCTCTTAATGATACCTACAGTAGCAAACCTTGGCTACACTAGCAAACTCTGAGTGAGAGAGAGAGAGCTGTGCATGATGTCATTAGCCTAGGCTTTTCACCAGACAAAAAACAGAAAGTTGGCCGTATAAGGTATTTACTGGCAGAAAAAAAATGTTTTACTATCCAAAGTTAAAACAAGGGCAAACGATTAAATAGATATAAGAAAGTTGAAAAAATTACTGAAGTTCAACCTTAAAGGGTCACTAAAGGATTTTTTTTTTTAGCTAAATAGCTTCCCTTACCTTACTGCAGTACTGGTTTCATGTCCTTAGTGTTTGTTTTTGCTTTGAAGTTGCTGTAATCCTGCTCTGTTCTCCACACTTCCTGCTTGTCTGTTTCCTTATAAGCACCATACTGGGAGCTTTCTCATGATGGTTTAAGCTGTCATTACTGTGTGTCTAAAACTTCCCAGAACCAATCAGATTCATTTTAAAAACAAAACACTGCCCTGGATTTGTTTGTTTTTGTTCTGTGTTTCTATTTCTACTTTGCAGAAACATGAAGCCAGTTCAAAAGTGAATCTAACCTGCATGCACATTATATGATTGATTTTTATCTATTTTTAATCATTTTGAAAAGGAATCGGTTAACTTTTATGTCTCTATACCCTGTAAACAGTCATTTCAGCAAAAAATAATTTTTCCTTTAGTGACCCTTTAAGAAAAAATTCTTCCACCTTTACAATCACTTTACGCTATTTATACTATTTCATCTTTATATTTTTCTGCATTGGCAATTTGGACTGGCTGTGACGACAATTATTGTTGCAGATGCTGATGATCCAAATCTTTGAGAACAACGAAAATGATTATATGAGAGCCAAGTGAATGCTCGAGCGTATTCCCTGAAATCTCATCTGCCGCTCCTCTTCCGTAGCTTCATGGATGTTGTTGGATGTGCTGTAACTTTTCAAGGTATAGGTTTCTTTTATGTCTAAGCAATAATTATATATAAAATGTGAAGCTACTTTAGTAGTAATATTTTAAAGTGACCCTGATGGGGTAAAATTAAACCTGGAAGATTCCACGGCTGACAAATGAAAGCAAAGTGACTATCAGTTGTCAGCCGGGAAATCTCCCAAACAGCAGCTAAATGGGTCTGGTTCTAATGGTCCCCATGCCTTTGACGAACAGAGTGTGTCTCCTGGGATTGGTGGAGGAGGTGGTACTGTCTCGGGCACATAGAACCCTACTTAACATAGTTTTTGTTTTATGGGAGGAAGGCCATTTTGCTACAATGTAAGAAGCCGGAGGCCTGATATACAATTCTGGAAAGGGCTAGTTAACTCAATAATGCCATATTATAAAGGGACATACTTATCTAGAGGCTGCGGGAAGAAATTCGAGAAAGTGTGGCAGGCATGGTACAACTCTGATCTAATAGTGGGTTAGCACCTACGGAGCGACTGCCAGTTACAATGAATGAGATATGGTGTCATCTGGTCGTAGCTGGGATTCTCTTATGATCTTGAGAATACCGGTGTTGAATATAACCTGAGGAGTTTTTTGGTCCTAATTTGAACATGAGCCCTCTACTGGACATAGTGAGGGATACACATACAATCCTTGATGTATTGCACAGTGGGGCAGGAATACCTTCGTACGGCCAACATGTTGGCCATGTTGGCCGTATGAATGACTCAGTGTTGTGCCGAGTCCTGTTGTCAATATATATTCTTATAAAATGGCGGCTATAGCAATACTCTCTGCTATGCCATATATGTGCAGCAGTCTTGGGCCTCATTCACACTTGAGTCCGTTCAGGTCCGTCTGTCAGTTTTTCAGGCGGACCTGAACGGGCGCTCCATGCATCTCTATGGAGCGTCAGATGTCAGCAGAGACATGTCCGCTGACATCCGACCTGATCCGATCCACTAAAAACAAACGTATGGGGGATACGTCCCCATCTGTCCATGCGGATCGGGTAAGATCTGATGAAAACGGACATGCTGTCCGTTTTCATCAGATCGCTCCATAGAGGACAGTGGTGCCGACAAGCTCCTCCCCGCTCAGTGAGCAGAGAGGAGCTTGTCATTCGTCGGCTCAGCTGAGATCTGCGGACTAATCTCCCGCTGAGCTGGCGGACACAGGCGGACTCCGTCGGGACGGACTGCGACGGAGTCCGCCAAGTGTGAATGAGGCCTTACAAGCGCACTTTGTTTTTGAAAAAAAAAACTTTTTTTAAAATTAAATAAGATAACAGTAAAGTTAGCTTAATTTTTTTTTTATATTGTGAAAGATAATGTTATGCCGAGTAAATTGATACCGAAAATGTCACGCTACAAAATTGTGCCCGCTCGTGGATTGACGACACACTGTTACCCTTAAAAATCACCATAGGCGATGTTTAAAAAATTCTACCTATTCACCTGTGCACACGACGCCATACACTTCTGCCATCTGCCCTGTACAGTGAAAACTGGGATTCATCTATGAAGAGAACACCTCTCCAAAGTGCCAGATGCCATTGAATGTGAGCATTTGCGTACTTAAAGAGGTTGTAAAGGTTTGTTTTTTTATTTTCTAAATAGGTTACTTTAAGTTAGTGCATTGTTGGTTCACTTTCCTTTTCCTTCAATTTCTCTTCTAAATGTTTTTTTCTTTGTTTTCTTTGTCTAAATTTCTCACTACCTGTTTCTCCTCAGTAAGGTGTTCAGTAAGCTGTTCTAAATGACTTTCCACCGCTCGGATGATGGTGGAAAGCTTACTGAAGAGAAACAGGAAGTGAGAAATACAAACAAAGAAAAAAAAACATTTAGAAGGGAATTCAAAGGAAAAGGTCAGTGAACCAACAATGCACTAGCTTAAAGGAACCTATTTAGAAAATAAAAGACGGATCTTTACAACTCCTTTTAAAAGCGGTTGTAAAGGGAAAAAAAAAATTCCCTAAATGGTTTCCACTAACACACAGCTCCTTTCTCTATCTGCAAAGTAGAGAGCGCCCTGACACTCCTGCTCGCCCCCTCCCCCCCTCAAGAGGCTTTCTCCACACCCAGGAGAAAGCCTCGCAATACTGTGTGTAGAACAGGAAGTGAGCATTTCTCAAAAGAAATAAGGACATTTAAAAGCAAAATGGAAGGATGAGGTAAGTGAGGAGGACTGCACTAAGGTAAAAGAAGATATTTAGGGAAAAAAATGTTTTTCTTTACAACCCCTTTAAGTTGGTTACGACAATGAATTGCAGTCAGGTCAAGACCCCGGTGAGGACGAAAAGCATGCAGATGAGCTTCGCTGAGATGGTTTCTGACAGTTTGTGCAGACATTCTTTGGTTATGCAAATCGATTGTTGCAGCAGCTGTCCGGGAGGCTGGTCTCAGACGATTTTGGAGGTGAAGATGCTGGATGTGGAGGTCTTTGGGCTGGTATAGTTACACGTGATCTGTGGTTGTGAGTGCAGTTGGATATACTGCCAAATTCTCTGAAACGCCTTTGGAGATGGTTTATGGTTTATGGTCCACTTCAAGGGCTCTGGTGGACATTCATGCAGTCAGCCCTCACAACTTGCGACATCTGTGGCATTGTGCTGTGTGATAAAACTGCACATTTTAGAGTGGCCTTATATTGTGGCCTAAGGCACACCTGTGCAATAATCATGCTGTCTAATCAGCATCTTGATATGCCACACCTGTGAGGTGGATGGATTATCTCGGCAAAGGAGAAGTGCTCACTAACACAGATTTAGATAGACAGACAGATTTGTGTACAATATTTGGGAGAAATAGGCCTTTTGTGTACATAAAAAAAAGTCATAGATCTTTGCGTTAAGCTCATGATAAATAGGGGCAAACACAAAAGTGTTGCATTTTATAATTTTGCTCAGTGTAGATCACATATTTACTGATAACACTGATCTCTGCATTTTAAAGAGAGAAGAAACGGAAGTATGTAAAATTAAAAAGGGAAGGATGGGAATTTTGTATTAGGATAGTGCAGATTTGGTGGGAAACTTGGATGTATTAAGCACTATTTTTACCAGCTGCTGTCTTCATGAAGTAAATGCACATCCTTATTTGGAGAACATATGCTTATCTGAATTTTTCACACGTCGCTGAGCTCACAGCTTTTCAGCATGACTTTACTACCTAAACACAAAGTTATGTAACTGCTGGGCTACAGATCACTTTTAATCCCCCTCAATAATATTACTGTTTTGCCTTAGAAATCACTTTACATTCTAAAATGTTATGATTTTGAGATTTCTATTTTAAAGCCTCAATTATGTAATATTAAAGAACTCGTATAGCACAATTTAAAGGTGTATTCTGAAATTATATAAAATTATTTCTCCCAAGCGTCTTCCAGGACAGCCCATGAGACCTAGGGCTCCTCCTACCAGGACAGGAAACACGTTAACCCCCACCGGATAAAAGGGCGGTCCTCCAGGCCCCATGCCAGTATTAGTGTTTCCTCCGGACGGGGGGGTAACATGTTTCAGGAACCTGGTCCCCTAGGTCTCATGGGCAGGGGCTCTAGCGGCCGTCTGAGGGGTATGTTGTTAATTTTTTTTTACTAACCTCCTTGCCATAGCAATGTTTCCGCTGGGGAGGTTTGAGTATCTGCTGCCCTTCTTCTCTGTACCTGGGGAGAGCCAGGACCAGGTTGGCGTCGGGTCCCTAGCGCTGTTCAGCATGGCTGGACGGCTGTAATTGACACACAGCATGGGCTTCTCCCCGCACTCAGCGTGGCTGATTCGTGCGGGGAAACAAGGAAGTCACTGGTGCTGAAGGGGCGGAGCTTCTGCGCTCCAAGCTGGCCCACAGGAAAATCCGGCGAGGGTCTCTTCCGGGTCGCGTGACGTCATCATCGGGCGCCGGACACGTGGTTCCTGTCTCCATAAACGGCGCGAAAAAGGGTTGAATGGCTTGCTGGTGATCGCTGGTAGAAGAAGCACAGGCTGTAAGACTACCAGAGGGGCGGCATGAATTCTCCTGCAGTACCTTCTCAGGCAGATGCAGTCTCCAACACCAGCACCTCTCAGGTAAGCCTTAAAGTGTTTGGTCACTTTTTTCTGCTACCCTGTTGAGTGTTTTACCCCCCCCCCCCTCCCAATCATAAGATTTGGTGTTAGGGGACACATTTTCCTTTCTCCTGCACGTGGTGATGGAGTATATTTTGTGGCTTGTGGTGCTTATTGGGGCCATTTATTTTTTGTCTTACAGGCCAAGACCCAGGACAAATCCAAGCGCAGCCACATAAAAGGAAATGTGCGGTTTGCGGAAATAAACTGAGCACTACTTGGTGCAAAACAGTTTGCCGTTTAGTGAGGGATGACCCGGTGACCTCTTCTTAGAAAATGCTGACTTTGGTCTCGAGATAAGCTTAAGTCCACTTTTAGCTCTTTTAGGGACCTAATTGACAAAATTCAGGCTCCCCCACAGGGTACATCCTCAAAAAGAAAAGCCACAGTCGTTAGCACTCCGCAGTTGGGTGTAGAGAGTGAAGACTCTGAGGCTGAAGCCATGTCTACCCGTTCTTCTCCAGGAGAATCGGGGTCAGATACAGAACCCAGGGATAGAGATTCCTCTAGGGGCTCAAGATTTAAATTGTCTTTGGAAGACGTGGATAGCTTACTAAAGGCCATCTATACAACTCTTGAAATGGAGGAGGAGGCTTGCACAAAAAGAAATCTAAAGTCTTTCCAGTGCACAGTTCCCTCCTTGACACTATCAAGCTGGAGTGGGAGAATCCAGAGAGAAAACCTTTCTTTTCTGGTAACCTAAAAAGAAGGTTTCCATTTGATGAGGATGCAGCGCTGCCGTGGAACAAAAATCCCAAGTTAGACGCACCTCTTTCAAAGGTTTCAAAAAATTCAGACCTTGCGTTTGATGATATGGGTACACTTAAGGATCCGATGGCTAAGAAAGGAGATGTCCTGCTTCACAGAGCCTGGGATTCAGCTATGTGGAATCTTAAGCCGGCTCTGGCCTCCACTTGTGTAGCCAGAAAATTGGAAGAATGGCTAACGCAAATCCAAACTCATCTTTTAGCAGGTACCTCTAGGGAGGAGATCCTAAAATATTTCCCTCTCCTTTTCAGTGCTGTAGGGTTTTTAGCTGATTCTTCCGCAGAGTCAGTTAGAATGACAGCTAGGACCTCAGCTTTGGTGAACTCAGCTAGAAGAAGCCTCTGGCTTAAGACATGGTTAGGAGATGCAGCCTCTAAATTGCGCCTATGTGGGCTTCCCCTAACAGGGGATCATCTTTTTGGTCCTGGGCTGCAGGAGGCACTGGAACGTACGGCTGATAGAAAAAAGGCCTCTCTAGAAAACAAGAAGAAGCAGACAGGCAGAAATATTTTTCGTGGCCAAAGCAGGCAGGGTTGGGCCCAGCAGGGTCCTAGAGAAAAGGACAATAGGCCCAAGAAGCATTGGACCGGGAAAAAAGGCAGAGGTAGAGGGGGCGTTTTGTTTAACGCACCTCATTAGCCTGCCAAGCCACAATGACCAGCATCTTCCAGTGGGAGGAAGATTGAGGGCCTTTCTCCCACAGTGGACAGCAGTCATCTCAAGTCCTTTCATACTGGATCTAGTGGCAAATGGGTACAGGCTGGGATTCTCCTGCCAACGAACAGAGCAGATATTGATCACCTCTCCTCCCAAACATCGGGAGAAAGTGAGAGCTCTGAGTCTCCAAATAGGAGATCTGTTAGACCAGAAAGTCCTGATTCCTGTTCCCTGTTTAGATCAGAACAAAGGGTTTTATTCCCATATTTTTGTTATCAGAAAGCCGTCAGGAAAGTATCGCGTCATTCTGAATCTTCGGTCTCTAAACCAATCGATCAGGTACAAGCACTTCCGCATGGAGACAGTGTTCTCTATCAAAAACCTGCTTTACCCAAACTGCTTCATGGCCACTTTGGACTTGAGGGATGCTTATCTGCATGTCCCGATCCATCCAGCATTCCAGAGATTTCTGAGAATAGCGGTAAAAATGGGAACAGAAATTCGGCACTTTCAGTTTTAAGCCCTCACCTTCGATCTGTCCTCTGCCCCACGCATTTTCACAAAAGTATTGGGAGAGGCGCTAGCACCGCTAAAGTTAAAGGCAATAACTATCATCCCTTACCTGGACGACCTCCTGATAGTGGCAGAGTCTTACCAAAAATTACTAAAAGATCTCCAGACTGTACAGGACTTCCTTCAATCCCTAGGCTAGTTGATAAACAGAGACAAGTCTTCCCTAGTTCCGGCCCAGAAAGTATCTGGGCTATGACTTTTGCTCAGTAGACCAAAAAGTTTTTCTCCCAGAGGAGAAGGTCTCCAAGATGGTGCAAGCGGTTTTAACCTTACAGACCAATCAGTGGGTCTTGCTGAGGGAAATTTCAAGGACAGTAGGTCTTATGACTTTGTGTTTCCCATCAGTACCATGGGCAAGATTCCATCAAAGGCCATTACAGATGTTTCTTCTGAAAAATTGGGATGGAGACGCAAGGTCCCTGGAGTCAAGGGTTCTGTTACCTACCAAGGTAAAAAGAAGCTTGTGGTGGTAGAGGACGAACCTTCACCTAACAAGAGGCTTGCCATGGTCCATCCCTGTATCCAAGAGGATCACGACGGACGCAAGTTCCTGGGGATGGGGAGCCCATCTCAGAGACCAAGTCACACAGGGAAAATGGTCCTGTAAAGAAGCAACAGCTGCTAGCAGTCCAGAGAGCCCTGCAAGCCTTTCAGTCAGAGATCAAGGGTCACAATCTCCAGATCTTATCAGACAACATTGCGACTGCAGCGTACCTCAACAAGCAGGGAGGCACTAGGAGTCGGATCCTTCAACAGATTGCCCAGGGAATTTTTTCATGGGCAGAAATAAATCTGGTCTCAATTTCAGCAGTACATCTGAAGGGGACGCAAACGGTCTGGCAGACTATCTCAGTTGCCACAAGGTGGAGCGAGACAATTGGTAGCTTCATCCAGAAGATCACCAACAAATGGGGTTGGCCCGAAGTAGATCTATTTGCAAATCAGCACAATTGCAAGACAGAGGAGTTATTTTCTCTAAACCCATGAGATCGATCACTGGGGATAGATGCGCTGGCGAATTCGTGGCCATTCCACCTCTGCTACGCCTTTCCCCCGATCAGGCTTATTCCAGAAGTGCTCCGGAAGTTTCTTTCAGAAGAAACAGACCTTATTCCGATTGCCCTCTTCTGGCCCAGGAGGCCATGGTTTTGTCCTGCTTCAGACTCTGGTCTCGAGGCCTCCACTGAGACTTCAGGAGAGAGAGGACTTATTGTCGCAAGGTCCAGTGTCGCACCCACAGGTGGTTTCCTTAAGCTTGATGGCTTGGTATCTGAAGAAAAGATACTAAAGGCTCAGGGGTTTTCGGACAAAGTGATAAAAAATTTGGTGAAATATAGAAAACCAGTCACTATAGCCATATATTCCAAGGTTTGGAAAAAATTTAATTTATGGTTGTCTGAGAACCACTGATATTCCTTCTATTTTGGATTTTTTTCAAGAGGGTGTCGACAAGGGTCTTTCAGTTAGTACCTTGAAGGTACAGGCGGCAGCTATCAGTGTTTTCCTCCAGGTTTTTCTTTTGGAAAATCCCACGGTAGCAAGATTTTTTAAATCCACTTCTAGGGCCAGGCCAATAGTGGTAAGAAGTTGTCCAGCTTGGGACCTATTCCTGGTGCTTTAAACACTGGTAGAGTCCCCTTTTGAGCCCTTAGAGGATATTTCTGTTAAATTACTTACTTTAAAAACAATTTTTTTAGTAGCAATTACCTCAGCTCGTAGGGTAAGCGAGTTACAGGCTTTATCAGTAAGGGAACCATTTCTCACAATTTTTGAGGATCGTGTTGTGTTAAAAACAGATCCAGGGTTTTTACCTAAAGTGGCCAGTACATTCCACAGATCACAGGAGAAGAAATTTAGTTTTTTAGATGTGAGAAGAACTCTTATCGTCTATTTGGAGGTCACCAAGACCTTCAGGAAGACAGACGCTTTATTTGTCCTTTTTTCAGGCACACACAAGGGTAAAAGTGCATCTAAAGCCACTTTGGCTAGATGGATTAAGCAGGCCATCTCAGAGGCTTATAAAATTAGAGAAGTTCCTACACCTTTTGTTACTGCGCATTCAACGAGAGCTTTGTCTGCGTCTTGGGCTGAGAGGGCTGGTGCTTCACCGGAACAAATCTGCAAGGCTGCCACATGGTCCAGTTCTTCGACCTTCATCAAGCATTACCGCCTGGATCTGCTATCTGCTCAAGAACAGGCGTTTGGTCGAAAGGTCCTTCAGGCAGTTGTCCCACCCTAGACTGGTAAGTTCTGGCTCATCGTCCCATGGGCTGTCCTGGAAGACACTTGGGAGAAAAGATGAGTTAGGCTTACCAGGTAACTCCTTTTCTAAGAGTCTTCCAGGACAGCTGGATTCCCACTCGGTTTTGTATGGAAGTTATGTGTTTTATGCAAATGTTTTTCAGGGAAGTCCTACGGTTCTCGAGAAGACTGGCATTGGGCCTGGAGGACCGCCCTTTTATCCGGTGGGGGTTAACGTGTTTCCTGTCCTGGTAGGAGGAGCCCTATGTCTCATGGGCTGTCCTGGAAGACTCTTAGAAAAGGAGTTACCGATAAGCCTAACTCATCTTTTTTTCAATAGCGGATGAATACAAAATGTAGGTATTAAAAACAGGTTTGTAATAATACCAGGACTTAATGGACAACCTTTACCAAGCATATACAGCATAAACGAGTACATCTCTTTTTGAAAAGTAAGATTTTAATCAATATATCATAATGAACACAAGAACAATTTCCTAAATTTTGAACAAACTAAGTTCTATAGAATTTGATTTGCTCATTACACGAAAGTAAGGTTAACAATTAAACTTGTTTTGCTAATGCTAAAAATAAATACAGCCCACAACAAACTCTACTACATCTAGTATTTATTTTTATGACCTCCATGATTTGTAAAGACAGCACCAAGCCTTCTAGGCATGGAATGAACAAGTTGGTGACATATTGCAACAGCTATCTTTTTCCATTCTTCAAAAATTACCTTTTTTAGAGCCTGATGCTGTCACAATCAGGTGTCTGGCTGACAGACAGATTGCTATAGCAGTTGCAGGACTACCACCGACCAGCAGGATAGGTACACAGGCAGTCACTCTGGCAGATGACACAGGCTCAGAATCTAAGTACTAGCCGGTGTTCACTAGAGCTCCTGATGGTGGAAATTGATTTAGCTGCGTGATAGTACCAAGTTGCGGTCCTCAGGTTTGCCCCACCAGGGTGTGAGCAAGCCGGGGTCCAGTAGCGGATGAGCAGATAAGGATTAAACAGCATGCTCAGTAAATGAGCCAAAAGGTCGGTAATGAGTAGTTGCAGGTTGGGATCAGGCAGTAGAGTAGTCGAGGAATAAGCCAAGGGTCAATCACAAGTGGTAGCAAATACAGATGGCAGCAGGGAAGACTAGAGCAAATCACTGACTGAGAAGGCACAATAACCTGGCAAAGAGGAAGTGCTGAGACAAGGCTTATATAGAAAGTTCATGGGAGGAGCAAGGAGTTCAAGGTTCTACAGAAATCAAGACTAAAGGTAGGATTGTCCAATAGATCAGGCAGGGAGCTGTCCAGTGTAGCGTCCCCTTACTTTCAGGGTGAGAGACTTACTTGCTCTCATCCAGTTTGATTTGTTCAGGTTCGGCGGCTGCCAGCCCTGAATTGTTCTGTGGGTCATCCTGCGCTCCAGAAATGTGGTCCAATCTTTGGGCAGCAGGTGGCGCCGTAGGGGGTCAGGCAGAACCACTTTTCCCCAGCAGCCATTTGGAGGAGCGTTTCCCTCGCGGGGCATGCTGGGGAGAGGTATATCTGTGGCAGAAGCCATTTTTCGGGGTTCTTTGCGGGTTCCTGGTTCGGCACCCACCTTCAGGGTGTGCGCACATCACGAGCCCCACCACTATGGCCTACCTGGCCGGGGCCCATGCCACGCGGAGTTCCCGACTCTGGGCCCTTATGGCTGAGACACTGAAATGGGGGACTTCAGTGATTTACTGGGGTTCCACATCTCAAGAGAACAGGATTGGGAGGATACGCTCTATTGCTCTTAAGTACCGGACCTGTGGCAGAGGCCTCTACTAATCTTCTAGAGCCAAGTCGGTGGCAGCGACTTGTTCCTTCTCAGCATTCTCAGTGACACTCTGGCTGCCAGACCTGTGTTAGAGGCCTGTCCAGGTGCACTGCACCCACTCCCAGTGTTGCTCATCGTCCTTTAAAAAAGTAATTAGTTACAGTTACAAATTACTTGTCCGAAAATATAATTGAGTTAGTGACTCAGTTACTACATTGGCAAAGTAATTAGTTACTCAGCAAAGTAACTTTTTTTTTTTTGCCGGCGTATGACGACCCCCTAATTTTCCAGCTAAAATTTTGGTTTTAGGATATACTCGCTGTATAAGACGACCCCTCACTGTGCCATCTGTAACATGCCTCACTGTGCGATCTGTAACATGCCTCACTGACGGTGAGTGAGGCATATTACAGGCACGGTGAGTGAGGCATGTTACAGCAGCAGGGGCGGACTGGGCCCTGAGGCAGAGATGCATTCTCCCCCTGGGCTGCTCTTATATGCTCTACAAAGGCCGCTGTGTCGCCAGCTCAGAACCGCACATGCGCAGTTTGTGAGCTGGCCGAGTGCGGCATCTCCATCCAGTACTGTGAGCGATGTCTCAGGGCTGGCAGTCTGTGTACAGAGCACAGCACAGCCCCGCCCAGCCCCTCCCTCCTTCACACGAATTGGCTGGCAGAGGCTGGACCTTCTCTCTTTCCCCGCCCACACTCTGATCAGCCCGAGGATGTGTGGGCGGGAAAGTTCAATCTGAGCAGTCGGCTCCAATACAGTGAGTCTCCTGGAGGCTGGCTTGGGACCATACAAGTAAGTGAGCTCCTCCTCCCTCCCCTCTCTGCAGTTAAAGATTTTTTCTTCCCTAGCAGCCTGTGACAGTAGTGTACCTTGCTTGCCCTAGGTGTTATGATGTGGGCTCACACTGGTCTGGCATGCTGTGCTTTGTCTGCAGTGCTGGGGATGTACTGACAGTATTCCTGCATGTTCCCCTATTCCCATAGAGGTTGCACATTTTTACTGCATATTCTGAAAGTGCACAAAACGCCCTGAATGCTGCATCTTTGGTGCAAATCCAGAAAATGCAGCAAAAATGTGCAACCTAAAAGAAATCTGAGGGACTATGATTATGGAAAACTGTCAGTAAACCCTTGTGAGCCCAAAGACACAATTGTATTCACTTGCAGCAGGCACTGCCACTTTACTAAAAAGTTACGGGCAGAGGAGGTGATATCACATTTCATCCCTGTCTGTTTTAACCCCCCTAAATACCAATCCATCCAAATAATGGCACAATTCACTTTCAACTCCACCTTGTTTCCATTACTCTCAGTAGGTATTTTATTTTTTGCACATCTTATACCTAAAGAGTTCTGGAAATAAGGTGGAGTTCAAAGTAAATTTCTACACCTTAGTGGAGCGCTGCAGCAGTGCATTGCCAGCGGTATAGCCATGCTGTCCCATTGGGCCGGGAGGTAGGAGCGGTGGAGGATCGGTAAACACACCGCTCCTTCACCACTCCAAAGATCCGGCTAGTAGGACTTTTTTTTACTGTCCTGCTAGCGCAACACGCCAGTGTGAAAGCCCTCGGGCATTCACATGGAGACAATGGAGCAGCTGTTTGAGAGCAGATTACAGGCGCTATTTTTAACGCTATAGCGCTATAGCGCCTGCAATACATCCCTCAGTGTGAAAGGGGTCTAAGCCACCATAGACGGATAGATTTCATTTTCTGCTGAACCAGCAGAATTTCAATCTATGTGCAGGATGTGGTTGTACAGAATTCAATCTATCAACTGACTTCAGTACAACCAGCGTCTTTCTTTTTTTTTTGCCGATCACTGCTGGCAGCTATAGGCTGGTAAACGTTCACCCCTACAGAGAGTGACCCCTTCGCACTGCCTCCACAGAGAGTAACCCCTTCGCACTGCCTCCACAGAGAGTGACCCCTTCGCACTGCCTCCACAGAGAGTGACCCCTTCGCACTGCCTCCACAGAGAGTGACCCCTTCGCACTGCCTCCACAGAGAGTGACCCCTTCGCACTGCCCCCACAGAGATTGACCGCTTTGCACTGCCCCCACAGAGAGTGACCGCTTTGCACTGCCCCCACAGAGAGTGACCGCTTTGCACTGCCCCCACAGAGAGTGACCGCTTTGCACTGCCCCCACAGAGAGTGACCGCTTTGCACTGCCCCCACAGAGAGTGACCGCTTTGCACTGCCCCCACAGAGAGTGACCGCTTTGCACTGCCCCCACAGAGAGTGACCGCTTTCCACAGAGAGTGACCGCTTTGCACTGCGGGCAATGTGGAGCAGTCTCTCTCTCTGTACAAGCAGTGTCAAGCGGTCTCTCTCTGTGCAGGCAGTGTCAAATGGTCTCTCTCTCTCTCTCTACAGGCAGTGTCAAGCGGTCTCTCTCTCTCTCTGTGCAGGCAGTATCAAGTGACCTCTCTCTCTCTCTGTACAGGCAGTGTCAAGCGGTCTCTCTCTCTCTCTCTCTCTCTCTCTCTCTCTGTGCAGGCAGTGTCAAGTGGTCTCTCTCTGTACAGGCAGTGCCAAGTGACCTCTCTCTCTCTGTGCAGGCAGTGTCAAGCGGTCTCTCTCTCTCTGTACAGGCAGTGCCAAGTGACCTCTCTCTCTGTACAGGCAGTGTCAAGCGGCCTCTCTCTCTCTGTACAGGCAGTGCCAAGTGGCCTCTCTCTCTCTGTGCAGGCAGTGTCAAGTGGGGTCTCTCTCTCTCTGTGCAGACAGTGTCAAATGGTCTCTCTCTCTGGGGCAATATGGAGCAGTCTCCCTCTCTATTTCGCTCTTTGTGTGGTTCAATGGGCCACTTGACTGGACTTGCCCCCCAGGCCTAAGGCTGCCAGTCCTCCCCTGTACAGCAGGCACGGTGGTGAGGCATGTTACAGCAGGCACGGTGGTGAGGCATGCTATCTCCCTACCTTCTCCTTAGGCCATCCTCCATTATTTAAAAGCCTCGCCGTCCCGTCCTGACTGTCCTCTCTGTCACCGTCGGCGGCCATCCTCCATTATTAAAAAAGCGCGCCTCCCCCTCTGACTGTTCCAGACTGTCCGTGATAGGCGGAACACTAATTTTCCCACCAGACCATGTGTTCAGTGTTCAGCCTATCACGGATGCCTTCTCATCGTCCGAGGCCGAGGCTGAGAATGAGAAGGCATCCGTGATAGGCTGAAGACTAAACAGAGGCACTGCTGGGAAAATTAGTGTTCCGCCTATCACGGACGGTCAGGAACAGTCAGAGGGGGAGGCACGCTTTTTTAATAATGGAGGATGGCCGCCGACGGTTACAGGTACATAGATGTAATTGCGGTAACGCCGCCATTGTAATGGAAACAGCGTTTCCGAGAGGGTAATAGTAATCTGGTAGATTACTCGTTACCCTCAACCAGGCTTCCGTTAGGTTAGGTTAGGTTTATTTAAACGCCGTTACTTACAACACTGCCCACTCCGGCTGAAGTGGCGACGTGATTGATTTAACTACAGAAGGCAGGACTGCTTTCTTTATCCAAGCCTGACTCTGCGAAGTTACTCTACTTTCATCAACCTTTTCCTATCTACCTCAAGTTGATGTGTTGGACCAGGAAAATAAAGCATTCAGAAAACTTCAGCTACAGGTTGGACATTCGTTACTGCTTTGCTCACTACATCTACCCCTGGACACCACGCAGAGGTAACTTAATCCGCCGATCCCAATCAAACCAGCGGCTCCTGAATAGGATAGCGCTACACCAGCATTCCAGATAGCTCAGTGGGAAGAATTAGCGCCAGACACAGAAGAGGTCCAGGTTCAAGCCCAGGTCCCGTAAGATGCTGGATGGAGAGAAATTGCCACATACCTTGGAGGTGAGCCTGACGTCCAGAGGGCGACTTCTCGTACAGCCCTGGTTCCAGAGTCACTGGAGTTGGGACAGGGACCGTAAGAGCACAGTGAGGTATGAGTGCCTGCTGGGTTCCCTTAGACTGGAAATGAAGACCACTGGTGGAGACAGGAGCTGGCTTGGATGCAGGTCAGCGGGTGCGAATTAGTGGATGCAGGTCAGCGGATGCAGGTGCGCCAGAGAGCAACAGGTGTGCGCAGAAGCAGGTGCGAAGACAGACACGCAGCTGGCGAAGACAGGAAATGGCTTGGAAGCTGAGGATGCAGGGAAGCGGATGCAGGTGCGAGCAGCAGGCGGGAGCAAGGTCAGACTAGCCAAGTAATACACAGCGGATCAAATACAGGCAGAAGCGGCAGGCAAAGGATGGTCAGTGTTCAGGCTGTATCAACTGAGGATCAGGCAGACAGATGAGCAGAACAAGGTCAAAGAAGCAAAAGGTCAGGACTGGAGATAGTAGCGAAGTCAGAGAGCCAGGTCAGAGTAAGATCAGATGCAGGTTCAGGATCAGGTCACAGGATAAGCTGCAGATCAAACTGTAAGGAACTGTTCCCTGCTGTGAGCCAATGCCAAGGCAGCATCACTGCGCGTGCACGATCTGTGCACGCGCATGTACATTGGCTGTTTACTGCTGGAATCCTGTAGGTGCCAGTTTTCGTACTTTTTACCTTTTGCAGCAACCATCAGTTCCAAAAACATTTATCTTGGTCTCATCACTCCAGAGTACATAGTACCAGTAGTCATCTTCTTTTTCAGCATGGATCCTGGCAACTTAGTCACAGAACCAGAACTAATAAGCAGAATGAAAGAAATCAAAATGACTACTCTGCATATTTTTTCTGGGCCAGTGGCTCAGAAATTATTTCACAGGTTGGATGGGCATGGCACATGGCCAGGAAATGAGCACTTTCAGAAGGAAAGGCCAGCAATGGAGGCCTCCAATATTTCTTGAAGGCAGCCCTACATTGTACACACTTGGGATAGCTTAACTTCTGCCTAGTGCTTCCATACTTTATCATAGCTGACATAATTGGCTGACCAAATTGTGGTCTGTTTTTTATCAAGCTATTAATTGCAGCTCTAAGGCCTCGTACACACGAGGGGATATGTCCGCTGAAAACGGTCCGATGGACCGTTTCAGCAGACATCTCCGCTCGTGTGTATGGGCTAGCGGACAGATTTCTCCACCCGACAGATTTCAAAGCATGCTTTGAAATCTATCCGGTGGGGATCTGTCCGCCCGACATGTCTGCTGGTTAGTACACTTACCAGCAGACATGTTGGCCCCCACCGCCGCCGCGCCGCTGCCGAATGGATTCGGCGCATGCGCGGAAGTGTTTTACTTCCTGGTGCGGTGACGTTGCGGTGACGCGGCGGCGTCAACGTCACCGCCACGTCACCGAGCCTTCCGGCGGCGGGGAATTTGATCCGATGGTGTGTACACGCCATCGGATCAAACTCCCGATCGGACATATCCGATGGAAATGGTCCGCGGACCGTTTTCATCGGATATATCCGATCGTGTGTACGCCGCCTTACTGTAGACCTGGTCACCTGACCATCCCCCTGAGGCTTAGTGATTGGTTTTCTCTGGCACCTGCTGTAATTATGTTAGGTCTTGGACTGTGCATGTGGAGTTTCTTAGCATTTTTTTAAATTTGCAACATAACATTTTACTCCTTAACCACTTCGTGCTGGCGGTACATATATATGTGGCCTTATTGCCAATAGGTCACATATATGTGTACCAGAATATAAAGCTGTGTCAAAAGCAGGGTCCCGGCGGCTAAAAATAACTCCTAATCTCTACTTGTGATCGTAAGCTTTCTGGTCATGTGACAGCCATTCATGGCGGTCACATGATCAGAAACCTCTTAAAGGGCCTAGGAAGTGCTAGTGTTAAGGGGTTAAAAATCTGCCATTCTCAACCAGGGTTTCTGTGAAAAACTAAGGTTCCTCCAGAGGTTGGAATGAGTTCCTTGAGCTGTGGCTGATTGACATACAATAGTACACGACAATTGGTGTTATGCTGCTGGTTTTACAGAATGGCATTGGTCCTGGAACTATGCAGGCACCCACCATCAAATACTATAGTGGGTGCCTGCATAGTTCCAGGACCAATGCCATTTAATAAAACCAGCAACATAACACCAATTGTCATTTTAGCTGTCTGTAAGGGTGTCATTCTGACCCCCACTTGAAAGCCTTGTTCACAGTGGTAAAAGAGGAGTCTTGAGTTTTACCTCCCACCTAAAGGAAAACATGCAACACTGCCGCCAAATGTGACTCAAGTAAATGAGCAGGGCAGTTGCAAGGAGTTTTGTCTACGTGGGCAAATGTGCATTTTGCCCCTGCCACCCCTCTTCTCTCTACACTGGCAGTGTGTAATGAGGACAGAGATTATGCATTCCCTGCTCCCGTTCCTTACTAGCCAGTGAGGGGGAAGACGGGTATTTTAGCAACAGCAATAAAATAAATGATCTGAAGCATACGCCGTGACCCACCTCCATCCCTAAATATACACATGTGAACAAGAAAGTGGCCGTGGGACTTTAAATGAGATGGGTCACAAGGTGAGATAAATGATATATTGAGGTCACCAAGAATGCAAAAATACATTACAAAAAATATATCAATCAATAATATAACCATCTGCAATAAAATAGTCGTAAAAGAGTCCATATATAGTAAAACGTTACACACCTAATTATGAAATGTCATAATAAGGTACATGATCTATAAAGGAACAGATTATGTAGCATCTATGGAACTCAGCGTGTTTTATGGATCGTATTAATGTCCACTCATCAGGAATTTGATGCAGTAAAATATCTGTGCATAAATGGGAATATTAATCTCATGTAGGTCTGTATGAGCACTTTGAGGTGGCATGTGAGTAGCAAAGTTATCCATCATTGATATTCCTCCATCTATTTGTGGATAATCATTCATTAACCACTACTCCACCGCCCCACTGTCATATGACAGGGGGACGATGAGCCTATTGTCCTGGGCGGACGTCATATGACATCTCACCTTCCCAAGCCACTAGGGAGTGCACGTGCCTGCCACATCACTGGCAACCCGATGCGCGTGCCCCAGAGGCGGCAATGTCCCCCGGGCACCAGCGATTGCCCAGAAACTGAGCAGGACCGTGGATATGTGTGTGTAAACACACAGATCCAAGTCCTGTCAGGGAGAGGAGACCGATGGTGTGTCCCTTGTACATAGGGACACCGATCGGTCACCTCCCCCACAGTAAGAATCACTCCCTAGGGAACACATTAACCCCTTGATCTCCCCCTAGCGTTAACCCCTTCCCTGCCAGTCACATTTACACAGTAATCAGTGCATATTTATAGCACTGTTCGCTGTATAAATGTGAATGGTCCCAAAATAGTGTCAAAAGTGTCCGATGTGTCCGCCACAATATTGCAGTCACGATAAAAATCGCAGATCGCCACCATTACTAGTAAAAATAATTCAAAAAAAAAAAAATGCTATAAATCTATTCCCTATTTTGTAGCCGCTATAACTTTTGCGCAAACCAATCAGCATACGCTTATTGCGATTTTTTTTATTTTTTTTTTATTTTTACCAAAAATACATAGAATACACATCGGCCAAAACTAAGGAAAAAAAACATATTTTTTTTATAGATTTTTGGGGAATATTTATTATAGCAAAAAATATATTGTTTTTTTTTTTCAAAATTGTCACTCTTTTGTTTTATAGCACATAAAATAAAAACTGCAGAGGTGATTAAAAACCACCAAAAGAAAGCTCTATTTGTGGGGAAAATTTTTGTTTTCACGAGTGGAGGTGTTGGTGGTAGATTGCCGTGGAGAATGCATTAAATGGGGTCTATAACCAGATGGGACTTTTTTCACTCAATATTGATTGCGGGACTAATCACCTGTTGTGTTTTTTTTTTTTCTCATAACTACTGCTATTTGCACATGTTTTTCTATCTGATAGATTGATGTATATCTATGCTTTATGTAGTGCTGCCTTTTTTTTAATTTATTTTTTATATAGTACTTTATACCTGTTATTTAACCACTTAACGCCCACCGCATGTATATGTACATCCACAGAATGGCACGTACAGGCAGATGGGTGTATATGTACGTCCATGCCTTCTTGCGGGTTGGGGGTCCGATCGGGACCCCCCCGCTACATGCGGCGGGCGTCTTACCTGTGGGAGCGATCCGGGATGAGGGGGCGGCTGTTCGTTTTTGTCCGCCCCCTCGTGATCGCTCCCAGCCAATCCGCTGAGCCTCCGCCTTGCACTTCCTCTGCCTGTGTAATGTAGCCACTGGCAGAGGAAGTGATGTCAGCTCTCCTCTCGGCGGTAGTTTCAATCCGACGAGAGGTGAGAAGACATCACAGTAAGTCGCACCAACACTACACTGACACCACACACATAGGCACACTTAACCCCTTCTGATCTCCCCCCCCCCCCAGCCCCCTGTCACAGTGTCACTGATTGCAGTGATCATATATTTACTGATCACTGCATTTAGTGTCAGTGTGACAGGCAGTTAGTGTTAGGTCCAGGGTTGCCCCCTACCCCCCCTTAATAAAGGTTTAACCCCTTGATCACCACCCTAGTTAACCCTTTCACCCTCTATTGCCAGTGTCACTAAGCGATCGGTTTTCTGATCGCTGTATTAGTGTCACTGTTGCCGCTAGGTAGCTAATTTTATTTATTTTTTTACTTAAGACATGTGGCTTTTTTTTCACAAGAAATTTGGCCTAAATGTTTGACTAAAATTTAGTTTATTCGATTTTTTCTTATAACAAAAAGTAAAAAATACAGTTTTTTTTTTCAAAAATTACGCTCTATTTTTGTTTATAGCGCAAAAAATAAAAATCGCAGAGGCAATCAAATACCATCAAAAGAAAGCTCTATTTGTTGGAAGAAAAGGACGCAAATTTTGTTTGGGAGCCACATCGCACGACCGCGCAATTGTCTGTTAAAGCGATGTAGTGCAGAATTGTAAAAACGCCTTTGGGCATTTAGCAGCATATTGGTCCGGGCTTAAGTGGTTAAAAGCAGCTTCAGCCTTAAACCAGCATTATTTTGACTAACCAGAGGAAGGTGTATAGTAGATCTCCTCCTCTGTGCACCTTTTTTATTTCACTTTTTCCACAAGTGCTTGGTTTTAGGAAGGGCCTGGGGTTGTGAATACTTGGTAACATTGAAAAATATACGTAACCTCGGAAATAGTTTTTTCAGTAGAAAATAAACATGTTTTATACTGTCTATACTGGGTGCTAATAGAAGGAAGCTGGTAAGGATGAGGAAATCTTAGGAATAATTTGTTGACTTTAAGGATTATATTTGGATAAGGAATATTAGAATACAATGGTAGGGTGTAGGAAAAAAGTGGGCTGTGGGAATAGATTAGACTCCTCTCATTAGACAAAAACATTTTTTTTTTAAAGGGGAGGAGAAGAGAAAGGGATTGGGTATGGCTGAGAGACAGACGTATACGCAGTTAACTGATCATGGCTATTTCATATTAGCCTTATATTCATCCTCGGGTTTGTATTTTGACCAAACGAACCATGTGTTACTGAAATTTTCTGGAGGTGTCCTTGAGGGAGCTAGTAAGGTCTTCCATTAACATGTCATTTAGTCTTTTGGGGGGGGGCACAAGTCTATATAGGGTAGGAATACACACTCTTGCCGCAATTGGGCTCTGATCGCAAGCGGAATCGCAGCAATGGAACCTCGGATTGCGAGTAATGCGGTCTACGAGAATTTCGCAATATGAACCATTCTCAAGAAAAAATCCTGACTCTCTTTGCAAGTGTTGTCTCGCAAGACTAACATGATTCAAGCTGCTGGGGTGTGCAGTTTTCATTATTTCCTATGGAGAAACTCGGTTTGATATACAAGTGCTTTGGAGTACAAGCGTGCTTCTGGAACGAATTATGCTGGTAATCCAAAGTATTACTGTACTTCTAATCGAGGCGATTCCACCCACGATCAGGTGTTAATAGAGCCTTATTGTATATTGGATTAGAAGAACATCAAGTTAAACAATGTCCCGATTGCTTTGATGGTGCTAGATTGTTGACTAAGGCTGGGTTCACATTGGTATGATATGACAGTCGTCCTACTTTGGATCCGACTTTGCCCTGAGACCTGAAGTCCGACATGCGTCTGAATTCAATGAACAATGATCCGACTTCAATCCCCAACAATGTGTCTGGTATAAATCTTGAGGGGGAACTCCACTCCAAATTTTAAATAAAAAACCGGCATGGGTTCCCCCTTCAAGAGCATACCAGGCCCTTCGGTCTGGTATGGATTTGAAGGGGAACCCCCTCCGCTGGAAAAAAACGGCGTGGGGGTCCTCCCAAAATCTATACCAGACTCTTATCCGAGCACGCAGCCCTGGCCTGTCAGGAAAGGGGGTAGGGGTGAGCCAGGACCCCCCCCCCCCCCGAACCATACTGGGGCACATGCCCTCAACATGGGGGGTGGTTGCTTTGGGGCAGGGCGGCTCTGCCTCCCCCACCCAATGCACATTGTTCCCATGTTGATGAGGACAAGGGCCTCTTGCCAACAACCCTGGCCGTTGGTTGTCGGGGTCTGCAAGCCTTTTGTAGTGCGTTATTTTTATTGACACTTTTTTACCCCAGGTGAATGGGTAGGGGTACGAGGTACGATTTTATTGAATTAAAGTGAGCCTGTTAAATCTTACTCTCCGAGCCCTGGCTACTACTGGGTGGGGAGCACAAGAAGATCATTCCGCCAGGGAAGGAAAGGAGATAAGCAGGCAGACGGCTGGCCGGGACTTGAGCCAAGGCAGAAGAACGTGCAAGCGGAGCTGAATGGGCATGCACCCGAAACTGAAGAAATATTCACTCCACTCCGACCAGCACATGATCATCAGAAGGGGACACAGATAATGGAAAATGGGGGGGGGGGTGTAATTCAGATTTGTTTTATTAATTCTGCACTGAATGCCTTTGAAATTGCCCCAGCCCCTGTTCAAATCTGATCCGGGGACAAAACCTGGGACAGACTTGGTCCGGGGACAGTGTCCTCAATCCAGGGACTGTCCCCGGAAACAGGGGATGTCTGGTCACCCTAACTTGGGAGCATCTCTAGCATGTAGTTGGCTTATCACAATAGATCCTAGCAAGTTTAACTGCCATAAGATCTATACTCATGGGCATCCGCTCCATAGGGCAAGGGGGGTCATTCCCCCCCCTGGAATCGCCAGGGAGAGCCAGGAGCAGGTGCCGAACTGGCCCTGGGGCCGATTTAAGCAGTGACTGCAGCGCTCCCCTCCCCTCTAGTTGTCCCTTATTTAGAGTGCCTGTCCCTCTTCTGGAATCAAATCCATTTGTCCCTCATTCCAAAAGGTTCCTCTTTTGGACCTGAAATAAATATACTGTGAATGTAGTGTAGTGTTTCAGTCAAGGGAAAAGGGGTGCTGTGTAATGTAAAGGGGTCCAGTGATGCAGGGTGCTGTGTAATGTAAAGGGGTCCAGGGGTGCAGGGTGCTGTGTAATGAAAAGGGGGCCAGTGATGCAGGGTGCTGTGTAATGTAAAGGGGTCCAGAGCTGTGAGGTGCTGTGTAATGTAAAGAGGTCCAGAGCTGTGGGGTACTGTGTAATGTAAAGGGGTCCAGAGCTGTGAGGTGCTGTGTAATGTAAGGGGGTCCAGAGCTGTGAGGTGCTGTGTAATGTAAAGGGGTGCAGTTGTGGAGAGGGGGTATACAGTAGTGACAAAGAGATATTGAAAGATGCAGGGGGCACAGTGGGGTGTTTTTACATTTTAACGTGGGGGGGGGGGGTGCTTTTAACCCCCGCTAGTGGTCGAAGAAAGGGTAAAATGTGAGTTGGAAGCTGGTGAATGCCTTTTCAGATCATAAAATGGCTCAGTTCTCCATAATTTGCTATATATATCCTGTATAGTTTTTAAACTAATTTAGTGGGTGTCTGGGGGAAGGTGAGAGGTGCAGTGACAGATTTTTTTTAGAAAGGGTCTGTGTATGTGCAGATTTCAGGTCTCTAAATATTAGATGGCTCAAGTCCTCATCATAGGACTCCTCTAGTGCCACTTCACTTGTTGGACCATTTATGGGCAAACGCAATTTGTCCAGCTAAGAAGTATTTGTAGAAGATGAATCGCTCAATCCACCCTCCAAGGTTTTGTAAAACAGCCAGACATCTTGTAGGCACACCACCCTTCCTTAGATTAAATATTTTAAGGGTCTTTAAACAAAATGAGATGATCCAGCGATACTTTACCTATCTTCAGTCCGCTCCAGAGCACCAACAATAGCAGGGACATGGAAGTCTATGCGTGACATCACTGCTCCCGGAATACCCAGCCATTGTCAAATGCTCTTTCCTCTCCCATGCAGCTGCCACTGGTTGAGATAGTGGAGCCGGAATAACATGACCAGAGTGGGCTAATACTAGAAAAGCATATACAGTAGATCCTTTTTACACAGGTTAGGCAGCATAAGTGTTAGGAGGAGAAGGGGACATTTTTAAGACTAGTTTAGGCTTCGTCCAGGTGTAGGCTGAAATTCTAGTTTAACCAGTTCTCGCCCAGGACTATAGCAGATTGATGGCTGGGCAGGGGTTTCCCTGTTCTGTGTGGGCATCATATGACATCCTTCAGAGAGGCTGCTCGATCACACCCTTCTGGGTGAGCAGAGAGGCTATCTGTGGTGCTGTGTGTTGCTCAGACACACCGCATCACCGATCACAGTAAAGAGCCTATGACGTATGCACCTTACTATGTGATCAGCTGTGTCAAATCACAGCTGATTACAGTGTAAATAGGATGAGCAATCAGTGATGCCTGTCAGTGCCACTTATTAGTGCTGCATATCAGTGCCGCCTATCATTGCCCATCAGTGCTGCATATTCAAGCTTTATCATCAGTGCCCATCCAGTGTAGCCTCATCAGCGCACATAGTGAAGGAGAAAAATTACTTATTTCCAAAATAATTTTTGGTGTTCCCTTTTTGCTAAAAAAAAAAAAAAAAAATGTAGTTTGGGTACATCATTGCATGAGTGCACAATTGTCCTTAAAAGTGCAACAGCACTGAAAGCTGAAAATTGCCCTGCGCAGAAAAGGGGTATAAAAGTGCCCAGTATTGAAGTGCTTAAAGTGGTTGTAAACCCAACCACACAACTTGCACCTAGAGGTAAGCCTAGATTAAGGCGTACCTGTAGGTGCAAGAAATATCTTCTTAACCTACATAGTTAAGGAGATATTTGCAAGAAACACAGCACCGATGTCTACTGCACAATGCGCAGGTGCACTGAGCGTTCCGGTTTTTTGAATGGGAAAAAGCCGGGACCCGCACGCATGCGTGTGACGTCATCGCCGCTCTGGCCAATCACAGCGCTGGAGCGGCAATACCCGGAAGGCACTCGGAAGAAAGATTGCGGAGGGGAACAAGGAGCGATTCGGGGGCTTCGATCTCAGGTAAGTGCCACATAATGAGCTAGTATGATTTATTTTTCAGAATTTCCATAAGAATGAGCTAAGTGTTGCCAGACATACAGTAAGTGTTGCTTAAGAAAAAATTGTGAACTGGCAATTGGGCAGGATGCCATGAGCAGAGGAAGGTAACTGGTGGTTTTGCAATCTGCTGATTTTTCAAAAACATCTGAAAAATACTGCTTCCTTTTTTCAGCTTTTTCAGCTTTTTTTTTTTTCCCCCTTTCTATAATACTCCTTCCATAAAGCGTTTGTAAACTGCTAGGCTGCTTCCATCTTCTCCGTCTTCCTTTTTGGTTTGTGGATTCTGACGGTGTGACTGGCCAGAGCAGCAATTATGCCATTTCTGCGCATGCGCGGTAGAGCCGCTGTTTACGCCACAGTATGCTGAAGGAACAGCATATCTTGGTGTGAAGTTCTGTTACTAATGCTGCTCAGCTCTTCCCTATCGCCATGTACAGATGACTCGCCTGCAAACCCTGTGTTTAAATAAGTAGCATTGATATGTAAATAGCGGCAGGCCGGCGGTCTTGATATGTAAATAGAGGTGGCATTAATATGTATATCATGTACCCCCGAGGTCATATCCACCATCACCTCTGCTGAATTCTGCCCACTGGGGAGGTAAGGGGGCATGCTTGAAAGTCCTGCCTACAACTCTGGTCATTAAGCCTAACATCAGCTTGTTCTGTAAATTGAAGGTGGCACCCTTTTTCAAAATACCATGGTGCCACAGCACCCTGAAATTTGGTGCATGTGAATACGCACATCTCAGCAGATGCGTGAGGGTGTCATTAAAAATTAATGACACTTCTGTGTATCTGCTTATGGGCAGGACATCTCTGTGGTGTCAGGAAAGCGATTGTGCATTAGTTTCCAGCACAGGCTAAATGTCGGTCACATTGGTGGTCAGTGTAAATCTTCTCTTTACATTGGGGCTTGGTGTGCAATGCTTTCATTAACACTAGTGGCCAGTGTAAATCCCTCCTTACATTGGTGGTAACTGTGAATGCTCCTATTACATTAGTGGTCAGTGTATATCCCCATTAAATTAGTGGTCAGTATAAATCTCCATTACATTGGTGTCCAATGTAGTAACTCCTCTTTATATTGGTAATCGGTAAAAAAAAAAATATCCAAACCTGCATTTGTGGTCAGTTTCTAATCCTCCCTTACATTGGTGGTCCATGTAGAAGTCCCCTTTAAATTGATGAGTGTAAATCCCCCCCCCCCCTTACATTGGTGATCAGAAATCCCCCTTTTTTGGTTGTTGATGTAAAATCCTCCACTACATTGGGGATCAGTGTACATTTCCCTTTACATTGGTTATAAGTGCAGAATTGCCCTTACCTTGGTGGTCAGTGAAAATCCCCCTTTACAGTGGTGGTCAGTGAAAATCCCCCTTTACAGTGGTGGTCAGTGAAAATCCCCCTTTACATTGGTTATAAGTGCAGAATTGCCCTTACCCTGGTGGTCAGTGAAAATCCCCCTTTACAGTGGTGGTCAGTGAAAATCCCCCTTTACACTGGTGATCAGTGTAAATCCCCCTTTACACCTATGGTTAGCACGCCCCCCCCCCCAAATCCATACCACCAGATCCTTATCCAAGCATGCAGCCTGGCAGGCAAAGTGGGGGGAACGAGCAAGCAAGCCACCCTCTCCTGAACCATACCAGGCTACATGTAAGGGTGCTAAGGGGCAGGGGGGACAAGGGTTTCCTCCCCACAACCCTGGGCTGTGGGGGTCTGGGGCGTAGGGCTTGTCAAAATCTGGAAGCCCCTTTTAACAAGGTGGGCCCCCAGATCCCACCTCTCCATGTGAATGAGTATGGGGTACACTGTAACCTCCCCATTCACTAAAAAAGTGTTAAAAAGTAACAAACACAGACAAGTTTTTGACAATTTTTTTTATAAAAATAAAAAAACAGTGTTCTCCAATGTAAATCCATCATCAATCCTGATGCCTGCCACACCACCGACCCAAAAAAAATAATAATAAAAACAAACGTAAAAGCAAACCGCCGAACGACTGGCTTACAGTTTGACAGTTCTTATAAAGGTAAGGACGGGACCACCTGACTATGACATCTGGTGGCACCATCCCCTTGTGACGTCACAAACCACTGCAAGCCAGCCATTGAGTGGTTTACCTTCAGGTCTGAAGGAGCAATTTTCTTTTTTTCGGGTCCGGCAGTGGCATCCACATCGAGCAATTTTTTTTTTTTAATAAAGGAATTGTTAAAAAAACTGTCTGTTTTTATTACTTTTTGGTGTAGGGGTATTATGTACCCCATACTAATTCATATAGGGGGGGGCTTTCAGATTCCAATAAGGTGTGGAGTTCCTCATAAAATCCATATGGACCATATAAAATCCATATCTTTTTAAAATTGCAATTGCAACCGCGAGTCAATTTGTAATTTGGCTCCTTTTTTTTTTTTTCTTTTCTTTAGAAATAGTTTGCTGCAGCATATTCTTTATATATGCAACATACAGTGCGGAAAATAAGTATTTGAACACTCCAGGATAACCAAGGAGTTGCTCTGTAAGAAGCATATCAAGGTTCTGGCGTGGCCTAGCCAGTCTCCAGACCTAAACCCAATAGAGAATCTTTGGATGGAGCTCAAACTCCGTGTTTCTCAGCGACAGCCCAGAAACCTGACTGATCTAGAGAAGATCTGTGTGGAGGAGTGGGCCAAAATCCCTCCTCCAGTGTGTGCAAACCTGGTGAAAAACTACAAGAAACGTTTGACCTCTGTAATTTGCAAACAAAGGCTACTGTACCAAATATTAACATTGATTTTCTCAAGTGTTCAAATACTTATTTGCAGCTGTATCATACATTGTGATTTATGGATTTTTTTTTTTTTGATTATGTCTCTCACAGTGGACATGCACCTACGATGACAATTTCAGACCCCTCCATGATTTCCAAGTGGGAGAACTTGCAAAATAGCAGGGTGTTCAAATACTTATTTTCCGCACTGTATGCTCCACTTTACAAGCAGACCCGCCAGGGACTATATTTAAAGGAATTTTCCATTTTTATTGTTGCACTTTAAGCCTCCTTAAAATTACTGCTCCTGAATAAACGCTTATTTTTTAAATTTTATTTTACATCAATACATGTCCCCCAGGGCAGTACCTGGACCTACCACATTTATGGCCAATTACTTCCTTAAACCATCAAAATAGGCACTTTTGATTTCTCATGTTTGGCTCCCATAGACTGTAATGTAATTCGCTGTTCGGGGCAGAACTTTTCCCCTGTTCGGGAGCTCTACTGTGAACCGAACAGCAGGGTGTTTCGGCCCATCTCTATTAAATACCATAAACAACATATTATTCAATTTTTTTATCCTTGGAGTATATCATGAGTTTAACAATTCTACAGAAATAAAACTAAAATTATTTTAGATGACTAAAATGCACGGATTTTGATTTAGTTTGTCATATTTTAGTCATCTGAATTGTATTGGTCGTATTTTAGGTGACTAAAATAGTGTTCATTTAGTTGATTTATTTTTTTTTGTCAACAAAATAACACTCATTTAGAAAAAAAACATTTTTTTTTTATATAAATGAGAACATTTTGGATTAGCCCTGAAGGGAGAAGGAGCACAGGAAGACTGCTGAATAGAAATCACATACCAGCACACAGCAAGCCATCAGAATATTTGGCATGAAGGAAGAGTGGTTCGTCCAAAGAAAACAGGCTTTACTGGACATTACTAAGCTGCAATAACATTAATACAGCAGCTATCAAAAGCAAGCAAGATAAAGAACAAAGGCAGATCATGTTTACTATGTGTTCAGTTATTATTAGCACCTAGTGAAGTCGATACATTTTTAAAGGAAAGTATTTGCATACATACTGTAAAGCGGTATTAAACCCAAAAGCAAACATTTATTATGTTGCTTATTTCTTGAATGTGATGGCTGTTAGTTTCCTTTTTAGGCTTTCTATTTTCATCTAGTGATCCAGCCAGCAAGTTGTGTTGTTTTTTTGTATCAGTTTACATGGATGAGACAAACCAATTAACAATGCCTGGGGTGATTAACCACTTCAGCCCCGGAACATTTGGCTGCTCAATGACCAGGCCATTTTTTTTGCGATATGGCACTGCGTCGCTTTAGTTGAAGGGGGGTGGTGTCTGCGCTGTGATCGGGTGAAAGTGGGAAGGGGGCAGACACAGTCTAGGGGTACAGGACTGGATCAATGGACGTGGGAAAAAGGTTATATGAACACAAATATTAAGTGCAAAACACGACAATGAAAATAAGTGTACCAGCCTGAAAAATAAAATACAAATGCAAAAACCAACAGCAACGTATATATACCACAAATGATTGGTGAGTGATAAATCCAAGACAAATTGCTAGATAAACATGAAATTATGTGGATACAAACTGAACAGAAAAGTCAATGTAAGGGAAAAAAAGTCTCTGGTGAGTGCTCTTAGGTCGTGTACACACGATCAAATCTATCTGCTGAAAACGTTTTGACAGACAGATTCGATCGTGTGTACGGGCGAGCCGACGGATTTGGCCAGCAGACAGATTTTAAAGCCTGCTTTAAAATCTGTCTGCTGGGAATCCGTCCGACCGATATGTCTGCTGGTTAGTACGCTAACCAGCAGACATATCTGCCCGCACATGCATCGAATGGATTCGACGCATGCGCGGAAGTGTTTTACTTCCTGGTGCGGTGACGTGGCGGCGTCAACGTCACCGCGCTGTCTGCCGGCTGGGATTTTGGTTTGATCGTGTGTACAGCGATCAAACCAAAACAGCCAGCAGACAAATCTGATCAAATCGGTCTGTCTGACCGATTTGAGCACATTCATTTGCTCGTGTGTACAGGGCCTTAGAGGAACCAGAATCCAGGAAGTGTGGTGCCAGGACAAAGCTTCAGTGACAAACACCTCGGGTGCTCTCTAACTGCTCACCTCCCGGCTATAGCACGGATAGCCAAATAAACTCCAAGATGGTGGTTCTCAAATGGCAAGAGTGTGAAAAAGCTCAGCGTCAGGTACACATGGAAGAGACATCAGACAGAGAGGATCATGGCACAGGCTGGTAAGGCACCTACTCCCACACAATGGATCACAAGGACATACACTCACATGGAGGCTATGTAAGGTGGGCCTATCTCCAACGAACAGCGAGTTCGTAAGTGGTCCTGGATGTTTTCTTGGGTGCTCTTCCACTAGCCGATGGACTGGCACTCAGATAAATGGCCCCTCAGGAATGCAGGTATGCAAAAAAGAAAGGCAAGCCATAGCACAGTACCGTAGTGAAAAAAGGGAGGATTTAATAAATATAAAACTCACATGTACAACGACATCACCGGGCACATAAACAAACCAAAAACGAGCAGCACGCTCGTCTCCCTGCGTCTGACGTGTAGGCTCTAGTGCTCCTGGGTTGTACATGTGAGTTTTATATTTATTAAATCCTCCATCGGCTAGTGGAAGAGCACCTAAGAGAACATCCAGGACCACTTACGAACTCACTGTTCGTTGGAGATAGGCCCACCTTACATAGCCTCCATGAGAGTGTATGTCCTTGTGATCCATTGTGTGGGAGTAGGTGCCTTACCAGCCTGTGCCATGATCCTCTCTGTCTGATGTCTCTTCCATGTGTACCTGACGCTGAGCTTTTTCACACTCTTGCCATTTGAGAACCACCATCTTGGAGTTTATTTGGCTATCCGTGCTATAGCCTGGAGGTGAGCAGTTAGAGAGCACCCGAGGTGTTTGTCACTGAAGCTTTGTCCTGGCACCACACTTCCTGGATTCTGGTTCCTCTAAGAGCACTCACCAGAGACTTTTTTTCCCTTGCATTGACTTTTCTGTTCACTTTGTATCCACATAATTGTTTATCTAGCAATTTGTCTTGGATTTATCACTCACCAATCATTTGTGGTATATATACGTTGCTGTTGGTTTTTGCATTTGTATTTTATTTTTCAGGCTGGTACACTTATTTTCATTGTCATGTTTTGCACTTAATATTTGTGTTCATACATCCTTTTTCCCACGTCCATTGATCCACTCGTGTACCTCTAGACTGTGTCTGCCCCCTTCCCACTTTCACTGGATCACAGCGCAGACACCACCCCTCTTCAACTTTTGCTGTATTTTATTCTGTTAAGGACAGATTTTAGGTGTCTGTAGCAGTGTTCCTTCACCCACACCCCACACCCCACACCCCCCCCCCCCCCCCCGGTACGGTAGCGCAGGAGCCCTTCCAGACATACTGCGTTTGCTTTAACTGACAATTGTGCGGTCATGCAAAGTTGTACCCAAACAAAATCCTTTTTCTCCCACAAATGGAGCTTCCTTTTGGTGGTATTTGATCACCTCTACGGTTTTAATTTTTTGTGCTATAAACGAAAGAAGTGCGTCAACTTTGAAAAAAACACTATCTTTTACTTTTTGTTATAATAAATATCCCACATTATTTATTTATTTAAAAAAAAAAAAAAAAATTGTGTCTCAGTTTAGGCCGATATGTATTCTTCTACATATTTTTGGTAAAGAAAATTTGCAATAAGCATATAATGATTGGTTTGTGCCAAGTTATAACGTCTACAAAATAGGGGATAGATTTATGGCATTTTTATCTTTAAGTAATGGGGACTGTAATATTGCGGCAGACACATTAGCGGACACTTTTGACACATTTTTGGGACCATTGACATTTAAAAATGCTATAAAAATGCACTAATTACTGTATAAATGTCACTGGCAGGGAAGGTTAAGGTCAAGGGGTTAATTGCGTTACCTATGTGTGCTCTAACTGTGGGGGGATGGGACTGTCTAGGACAGTGTTTCTCAACCTCTCTAGTGCCGCGACCCCTTCATTAAATTTCCCAAGTTGTGGGGACCCCTAACAGTAAAATTTATTTTCATAGCATGGGTTGTCAGCACCCAAGGCAAGACAAGTAATTTGTGCCCCTAACCCACGGACATTTAGTGCTACCAGAGTCCATACTACTCATACAGTATTAAAACCCCTTATGGAACATTTTAGGGTGTACCACTCTCTCTTTGTTCTTTTTTCTTTCCCTTTGATTGCTCGCTATCCTAATTTATTTTTCTTTTTTCTATCCCTCTCCAGCTGTCTTTCTTGTTCTTTCTCTTATTCTTTCTCTCCCATTTTTCTTTGTTCCTTCCCCACTCTCTCTGCCTTCCATGTATTCTTTATTTGTATTCCTTCTCTTACTCCTTGATGGGGGGGGTATGGTATTGGTGGGGAAAAAAGGACGTCAATTGTGTTTGGGAGCCACGTCGCACTTGTCAGTTAAAGCGATGCAGTACTGAATCGCAAAAAGTGGCCCGGTCATTGACCATCGAAATGGTCCAGGGCTGAAGCGGTTAAAGAGGGGTCGTTTAAAACTGCCTATGGTTTTACATTGGGTTAGTCTATAGCAGTGATGTGTAATTGTACTGTTGTGACAAAGTTTTTTCTTCTCACTCTCTGTGGACCATGACAGTGTATACTGCTCCTCTCCATGGTTACATCGATTTTGCGGGTCTGCTTATGTTTCATATTATGTTTTTTTCTCAATATACTGCAGGAAGTAAAGGAAATTGCTAGGATTTCAGAAACAATCCCATCTTCCTGTCCTTGATTTTGTTTTCCTCTATATAGAGATCTCCGTTTTAATGAGTTCACCATACCTGGCAGCCAGTCCTAAAATCATGGTTGTTGGGGAATCCTTAACTATTAGGTTGCAAATTTTACCCTGGGGTGTCTTAGCTTGACGTCTTGACGCCTATTTATTTAAGCTCCGTCTGTCTGCTTTTTATGTGCAGTTTTAAAAAAATATACCTAAAATGGGCGCAAGAAATCTGATAACACCAGAGCTGCAAATAGAAATGATTGTGTACTTAAAAGAAACTGCGCTAAGACTCCAATATACATAATAAGTAATAGCAACTAGCACAATAATCTAATACATGGTGTACATAAAGCAGCACTATACAGATCACATTAGTGATTCAAATAAAGTGTACATAATGCAAATATTAAAAATTAGAAATTATGTAAAATAAGTGAATGAAAGTGAAAAAAAGTTCCAATGAAGAGCCAGAAAGTAGGTGAAGCAATCTTCTCTGTATGTGACCAGAGGAGAGCAGATATAAATTCCAAGTTTTTAAGAGACACAACAAAAGGGCAGCAAACAACCACATTGTCTGAAAAGGTGAAGGCTTACCGAAAACAGATGACCCCCAGTAAAGCATGGTCAAATGGCGCTTAGTTTGTATTCCTCAGGACCTCCAACTCCTCTCAAGCGCTTTGCCCAATAGTCACACTGGGATATTCCCACCAACCAGTACGCAACCATACTCGGTAAGGAATGATGTAATTTAAAAGGTAAAAAAAAACAACTCTCCATGGTGTAAACAAGTAGAGTCTATGCTATTAAACAAAGAAATTGTGCTTACAATATATGGATGGTATACAAACACTTTGTGTCACATGGATAGTCTGCCAGCAACCAAGATGGCCGTGGTTGGTTTGTCCATATGTAGTGGCATGTGTTTCGTTATACGTGATGTCATCAGGGGCCCCATATGATGAAACTGGTTGGGTGAAGCCAGAACACATGCATTAACCATCCACAGCCGTCTTGGTTTCTGGCAGACTGACTATACATGTGACAAGAAGTGTTTGTATACCATCCATCTATTGCAAGTGTGTTTTCTCCGTTAACTAGCATAGAGAGTGTTTTTATTTTTCCTTTTTATGACATCATTCCTTATTGACTGTGGTTGCATACTGGTTGGTGGGAATATAGCAGTGTGACCGTTTGGCACGGCGCTTAAGAGGAGTTGGAGTTTCCAAAGAATACAAACTAAGCGCCGTTTAACTACTTTTTATAGGGCGTCACCTGTGTTTGGTAAGCCTTCAACTTTTTAGAAACTGTGGTGGTTTTCTGTCTTATTGTTAAGCTTAAAGGCTGTTGGTATTTATTTCTTCTTTCCTCTGGTCACATACAGAGAAGATTGCTTCACCTACCCCTTTTTTTTTTTTTTTCATGCACCTATAGGTTTTACACAATTTCTTATTTTTAATATTTATTTTAGCATTATGTACACTTTTTGTAGGAAGCACTAAATTAGATTTTTATTGCACCACACTGTTTTCCAAATAGACTTGATTTCCAATAGGCTCACTCTCAAGATCACCCTGACCTTTCTAGAAAACCCATGACATCACAATCATAAAGTGGAGCTGTAGCCAGGAAGAGGGAAAAAAATACAGGACAAAAAATATATTTGGGCAACAATTGTCTTGAAAAAGAAGTGCTCAAGGCATAGATGTATAAGGAATTTTTGCCTTTCAGCTTGTTAATCTCCATATCTATAGCTTCCTATCAGGCTGCTGGGCTCCTTTCGGGCCCATACTTCATACTAAGACATATCCCAACAGACTATAGGCTGTAATTAAAGTTGGTTCAACAAAATACTTTCCAACTCCTTAATTATGTTTTTTGAATGGATTTTACTTTTTCCTGACATGTTGGTGCTATATATTTTACTTGGATGTTATAAGTTGCACAGAGAAAATACAGCTGGATAAAACAAAAAACGGTCTGCCTTCATTTAAGGTTGCAAAGCAAAAAAAAAAATAGATTTTAAAGGGGGCGGGGGAGCGATCATTTTCTATACCCACTGTATATAAACCATTTAACTGGGCTTTTTGTGGTGAACAGCTGGATTGTGTACAAATTGCTTTTTTTTAATCATTATTGTGTATTGCTCTGCATGTGATTAAGAATTGTACCAGTCCTTTTAAAAGGCATCTGACCAAACATGCTCTGGAGATGTGCGTCTGTATCATTTGTGGTAGGGATGTTTAAAGTGTAAGCTCCATATGGGACATAGGTGTGCAGCCATAAGCGTCGCAACAATTGCATAAGGGGTTGCATTTGCACCCATTACAGCTCCTTAACTCACAAAAAAGCAGAGCATGTGGGCGGTAAAGGTGTGGATAGGAAAAAAAAAACATAACAGGGCATCATAAGACCACACGCTTTTAGTTGCACTTTGTCAAATGAACTTTATTTTGGAGGCACTCGACCACCCTTTAGGTCATTATTCAAGCTTCTGATGACCTTTTTACATCATCTGTCTTTCCAGCTCTACCCTATTGTTGGTGTCAAAGTAAACCCTAACTCTTGATAGTGCAGTGTGCTTTAACAAAGTGATGGTCGCCTGTTTATTTTTAATAAAATACTTTCCATGATCTTGAGCAGCGTTTTTCCTGTCTACATGCACTACAGTGATCATACAGGTTTTCTGATGACAATAGTAGACAATGGCTGTATAAAGTGTATTGAAATTGATGATTGTAGTCTCCCAACAGGTGCCCTTGTGTCAGATTGACATTGGAGCACTATTGGGAAACAGGGACAGAGAAAGTTCACCCTATAGCAGGAGGTGACTGAACAAGGACTTTCATGGCAGGCTCACCAGACATTATTTTGACTAAAGCTGCAGATATAAAAATATAGAAAATTAATTAAAATTGCATTGCCTGTTAAAGTTTACATGACACTTTAGTGACTGGCTTTGTATGAAAGGTCATTAAGTGACGTCTAACGTTTGCATGGGTCCCTCCTACCATAGAAGCACCAGGCCAGCTTTTAACCACTTAGTAACCGCCCTATAGACGAAATACGTCTATAAGGCGGTTCCTCTACTCTAACAGGACGTCCATGGACGTCCTCCATTAGAGTCAGGTGTGCGCGCCTGACCGGGCACGCACACGCGATCACCGGTGCTCACCGGGTCCACAGGACCCGCAGCATCGATGATCGCGGTAAGGAGCCAATGGCGGCGGCTCCTTACCACGTGATCACGCCATCCAATGACGGCGCGATCACAGATGTAAACAAACCTGGGCAGTGTGGGTCACCTGCAGGTCATCTCTCTCCTCTCCTCACACCATTGCAGCGTGAGAGAAGAGGAGAGAGATTAGTGACCAAACGTAAGTGCCCCACCTGTGCCACCTTTGCCCCACCAGTGCACAACAGTGCCACATCAGTGCCACCTGTGCCAATCAGTGCCGCCTGTGCCCACGAGTGCCGCCTGTGCCCACGAGTGCCGCCTGTGCCCACGAGTGCCACACCAGTGCAACCTGTGCTACACCACCAGTGTCATCTGAGCCGCACCAGTGTCATCTGAGCCACACCAGTGCCACCTGTGCCCATCAGTGCCAATCAGTGCTCATCTGCACCCCACCAGTGCTGCCTGTGCCCCACCAGTGCCATCTGTGCCCACCAGTGCCACACCAGTTCCACCTGCACCACTGCAGTGCCGTCTGTTGGCTTGTTGGGGTCTCAAGAAATGAGAGAAGCTGTCAGTACTTCAGGTGTGATCAAATTGTTCAATTTTCAGAAATTGGTACCATAGCTTGTAGACCCTATAACTTTCACCCAGAATAAATAATATCCAATTTTTATTTTATTTTTTACCAAAAATATGTAGCAGTATGCATTTTAGGCCAAATTTATGTGGAAAAATTACTTTTTTACAAAATGTTATGATAGAAATGAAGAAAAATTCATTTTTTTACAAAATTTTCGTTCTTTTTTCATTAATAGCGAAAAAAATAAAAACCGCAGAGGTGATCAAATACCACCAAAAGAAAGCTCTATTTGTGGGAAAAAAGGACAAAAATTTCATTTTGCTACAGTGTTGTATGGACTGAGTTATTGTCATTCAAAATGTGAGAGCACCGAAAGCTGAAAATTGGTCTGTTATTAAGAGGGTTTAAGTGCCCAGTGGTCAAGTGGTTAAAGGATAAGTTCACCTTTGGGAATATTTTACATGTTTTACCCAATTTTAGGATGGAACATGTAACATGTTTCCAGTGCTTCAGCTGACCCCTCCCTGTGGCAGGCAGTAGAGGGGCGAAGTTCAGATACCGCGCTTTGTGTCTGAATGAACTACAATCCCCTACTTCCTTAGTGGCTGTCTGCTTGTAGTTCTCAATGCACTACCACAGCACTGTGGAGCACTGTGGTAGTTCATTTAGTGTTCCTGGCAGGGAGTATCGGCTTACCCATATAGGATGTATGGGTAAGTAGGTGCACATTTTTTAGCATTTTCACTTAAAAAGGTACTTTCTTATTTTTTAAGTTGTTTCTCTAGAGTGCCTTCTCTTTAGGCTTTACAGATCAGAACATCACTGTGCATAAATTAATGATGTGATAATAGGAAATTAGGAATGCAAATGTAAAAAACTTGTATTGGAGGATGGGCTATTCTTCTACAACGATGCCTTTTAGTGGACAAAGCTAGAAAGTGCAACTCAGGTCAATGCTTCAAAACTAGTATAAAGGTCCTGTGCACTTTTTGTTCTGCGTTTAAAATATGCACATTGTTTAACATGAGGTAAATTCCCTTAAAAAGTGAACAGCCCTTTTGCCTTTACAAAACCAACCCCATTGAGTCAGGAATAGAGGAGAAATCTTTCAGTGGGAACATTTGTTCTATTGAAAATTAAGAAAAAAAATCCCCTCACTTTGGAAAACTTTCCTGTATATGCTTCAGGGTAGGAAGTAAAGGAAAATCTCCCCATTGGGAGACAGAAAAAAAAACTTGAGTGGTTGTAACCAGGGCCGCCATCAGGGGGGTACAGGCATTACACCTGTAAGGGGCCCGGGGGTCCCCAGGGGCCCGGATGGGAATCCCCTAAAAAAAATCCGGGCCCGTAGGCCCCCAGGGCCCCAGATGGCAACCCCCTCCTTTATTAATTTTTTTTATAAAAACATATATTTTTTAATAGATTTTTTTTTTTTTTTATTAAAGGGCCAATTTTTTTTCTTCTATTATTTTTTAGGGGTCCAGGGCCCCAGATGGCAACCCCCTCTTTTTTTTTATTTATTTTTGGTAAAAAAAATATTATTTAATATATTTTAATTGTATTTTTTAAAGGGCCAGGGCCCCAGATATTAAGATATTAACCACCCTTTTTTAAAAAAAAAATATATATATATATATATATATATTTTTTTTCTTTATTTCTTCTTTTTTTGTAAAGCCCCCCCCCCCCACTTCTCAATTCGTAGTAGCCCCCCCCCCCCGCTTCTCAGTTTCAGGCGGCAGCACCCCCCCCCCCCCGGTTCTCCAGGGGGCCCATGCCTGAAGCTGTGTAAGGGGCCCCATCATTCCTGATGGCGGCCCTGGTTGTAACCCTTCTCTACTGTATCCAAAACGCACACATTTTTCGCTATAGATATACTTTAAGCTTACCTAGACCGACTCCTAAATGAAACACAAGCAACTTCAAAGGATAACTTTAGAAATGTTTTTTAATTAAGAAAATGTTTCACAACTTCAGTTTTCCTTTATGTAAAGGCAGTGCCAGTGACAAATAAATAGACATATTTTTAAATACATATGTACGAAAGGCAGCGCTCTAAAGAGTTTTACTTACAATGTAAGATCACGGAGGAGTTCAAATGAGAGAACGTTGATTTCTGTCACAGTTGCAGTTTTAGCTCCTCCAAGATTTGCAAAATGTTAATCTGTCATGAACAAAGCAAAAAAAAAAGAAGCCTCCGATGGAGGCTGACATTGTCTGGCTCTTGAGATGCAACTTGATTCTTGTCAATGTCACTCCATTGAAGCTGAATAAACGGACCCAAAATTTGTATTGGTCCAAAAGAGGAGCATGTGAGAACAGAAATGGGCAGAATAACTTTCAAAAAGGTACGGGCATCGGGTCCTTTCTGATCCTTGCTTTTGGAGTCTGATCAAAAATTAGCTAGACAGTTTGTATGTACATCAACTTTCTGAAGGAGGCAATTTGCAAAGGAGAAACTGGACTGGCTGTTTGCTTGGCAGATATGCTACAGAGCACTTTCTGGCCAAGCTGTAATGTCATGGCAGCTTAAATTTAGAGTGGATAGCATAAATGATATTATGCCAGTCTGGAAATGGCATGTGAAGTGACTGCTCTAAACAAAACATAAGGGATCCAAGAGCCACTTCAAACTGGAACGGAAGGAAGAGGTAAGAACAGTAGTACCATACTGAAAAGGTTCAATTAAGATCTTTGTTCAACAAATTTTATTTCAGGGGCTCAAATTGCCCCCCCCCCCATCAGGGCTTGATTTAGGTAAAGAGAATCACAAGGGCTACAACAACTAGCCGCCGAGTGTGCAATCTTTACTGAATTTAATATAAAACTAATCTCCTGCCCACGTGTTCATTGACCTTTTAGAATTCATCTAATTTTTCTATTTGGAGATCGAACTCTAATAAAGGCAGGATTGAGCCCCTGAAACATGTTGACCATACAGTTTTTTTGGAAACAATTATTTGGACTTCAACACGTTCACGTTCTTACCTCCTTACTCCAGCACCTTTAATGACAGTTTTCTGATGAATTGGAGCTCATTATTTTAGGCAGAAAGGGAGTTCACAGTGGATGTGTTGCCATGTAAAAAGGGCAGCAGGTAAGTTGTGCATGTGTTTTTTTTTGTTTTTTTTAAGAAGGCAGGGTAACTTGTCCAGCAAGTGCTTTGAGGCAAACGTCTATTTATATTGCTTAATTTATGTATTTACATCACATAACTGTATTTTTTTTCCTCTGGATATGGTTCATATGCAAAAAGGTTTTCATTGATGTGGAAATATTCTTACCCCAGAATCTAAAACAAAATGACCAATAAATACGGCAGTGATATTTGGGTTACATTTCAGTTCTGCAGCAGTTAAAGTGTACGTATCGTCTAAATATTGGTAACAAAAAGGTTTTGCGAGCAAATATTTTTTTGAGAATACATCTTCTCAGGCTGTCCTGGCAGGTTGATGTCGAGCTGTGGTTTTCAATAGAGTGGGACCCGAAGTCCGACTGTAGTGCATAGTTCTTGTTGAGAAGTTATAAGGCAGTTATAGCGTCCATAAATGAGGAGTATAGCAATTCCTAAACCATGAGGTCCCTCTAGGCTATGCGCTGGTGGGAACGTCCAGCCCCTTGGCTGTTCGGGGTTAAGTCCCTCACCATCTTGCTCAGTCCAGAGATTTTCTCTTCCAGTAAGTAGTTCTTTTTGTTTGCGGTTTGCTGCTTTTGCTCACAAAGCTCCAAAGCTTTGAGCAGCTGTGAGTTTTCAACGTACAGGTCTTTAATCTTGGTTTCTGCCATAGAGTATCTGGTGACCTAGAAAACAGATTGGTACATTGTTCGTATAACAGTTTTGTATTAAAGTAGATCTAAACATAAACCTTAAAATGTAGTGTAGGCAACATGTTGTAGCAGAACAGAACCCATAGGTCCCCCAAGGCCACTATGTTCAGAGCATATATACACATTAAAGCACACTTGCATGCCATAGCATGTTCTCCAGTGAGCCAATGTCTGAAGTGGAAGGAAAATTATAAATGTTTTTTTTTTGTTTTTTGTTTTTACAAATATCTGAAACGTGTAGAGACATCCCCAAAAAAGTCTTTTAGGGGATGTCTCTACCAGATTTGCACATCTAGAGTGACATTTTGGCCCATTCTTCTTTGCAAAATAGCTCAAGCTCTGTCAGATTGGATGGAGAGCATCTGTGAACAGCAATTTTCAAGTCTTGCCACAGATTCTCAATTGGATTTAGATCTGGACCTTTACTGGGCCATTCTAACACATGAATATGCTTTGATCTAAACCATTCCATTGTAGCTCTGGCTGTATGTCTAGGGTTGTTGTCCTGCTGGAAGGTGAACCTCCGCCCCAATGCCAAGTCTTTTGCAGATTCTAAACACCCGATCGGTTCAAACCGATGAAAATGAACTTCAGTCCGTTTTCATCAGTTTGAACCGATCGTGTGTAGGCCCCATCGGTCCATTATCCTTTGGTCCAAAAACAGATGGCTTGCTTTAAAATGGAACCGATGGACGGCTAACCGATAGGTCAAAACCGATCGTTAGTACGCAAGAGCATCGGTTAAAAATCCACGCATGCTCAGAATCAAGTCGACTCATGCTTGGAAGCATTGAACTTCGTTTTTCTCATTTACGTCACCGCATTCTGACACGATCGGTTCATGAACTGATGGTGTGTAGGCACATCAGTTCATCAGTCAGCTTCATCAGTGAACCGATAAATGGTCCGTCAGACCGTTCTCATCGGATGGACCGATCGTGTGTACAGGGGCTTTACAGGTTTTCTCCTAAGAATGCCCTGAATTTTGCTCCATTAATTCTGACAGCTTCTCTGTCCCTGCTGAGGAAAAGCATCCCCACAACATGATGCTGCCACCACCATGTTTCACAGTGAGGATGGCGTGTTCAGGGTGTTAGATTTTTACCACACATAGCGTTTTGCTTTTGGGCCAAAAAGTACAATTTTGGTCTCATCTAACTAGAGCCCCTTCTTCCACGTTTGCCGTGTCCTCCACATTGGCTTCTCGCAAAAGGTTTTTTCCCCAACAATGGCTTTCTTCTTGCCACTCTTCCATAAAGGTCAGATTTGTGCATGACTAATGGTTGTCCTGTGGACAGATTCTCCCACCTGAGCTGTGGATCTCTGCAGCTCCTCCAGAGTTACCATGGACCTCTTGGCTGCTTCTCTGATTAATGCTCTCCTTGCCCAGCCTGTCAGTTTAGGTGGACGTCCATGTCTTGGTAGGTTTGCAGTTGTAACATACTCTTTCCATTTTTGGATGCTTTGTAAGCTTGGGATATTTTTCACCTAACCCTATTTAAACTTCTCCAAAACGTTATCCCTGACCTGTCTGGTGTGTTCCTTGGTCTTCATGTTGCAGTTTGTTTACTAAGGTTCTTTAACCAATTGAAGCCAAGGCCAATTCTTACACTTCGCTCCTACATCATTTTTTTGCTAGAAAATTACATAGAACCCCCAAACACTATATATATATATATATATATATAATATATTTTTAGCAGAGACCCTAGAGAATACAATTTCTAACGCGATTTTCGGGAGAAAAAAAACTGTTTAATGCTTTAAAAAAAAACAGTTAAGTTAGCCTAATTTTTTTGCATAATGTGAAAGATGGTTACGTCGAGTAAATAGATACCCAACATGTCACGCTTCAAAATTGCACACGTTTGTGGAATGGCGCCAAACTTCGGTACTTATTTTTTATTTTTTTACTAGTTACATGTTTTGAGTTACAGAGGAGGTCTAGGGCTAGGGCTAGAATTATTGCTCTCGCTCCAACGTTTGCGGTGACACTTCACATCTGTGGTTTAAACACCGTTTTCATATGTGGGCGGGACTTGCGTATGCGTTCGCTTCTGCGTGCGAGCACATGGGGGCAGGGGCAATTTTTTTTATTATTGTTCATTTTACTTAATTTTTTTATTTTGATACTTTAAAAAAAAAAATTGATCACTTTTATTTCTATTACAAGGAATGTAAACATTCCTTGTGATAGGAATACGGCATGACAGGTCCTCTTTACAGTAAGACCCCTCATCTCACCACTAGGCTGGGAAGCCTAAAATATAAAAAAACGATCACCGCTTCACAGCCGAAGCGGCTGCGTTTTTATGAATGCAGAGGCCGGGCGCAATGTTATAACATCACGCCCGGCCTCTGCATTCATAAAAACGCAGCCGCTTCGGCTGTGAAGCGGTGATCGTTTCTGGCGACCATCTGGTCCACTGGAAATCTCTATGATCAGCATCCGTGGCTGGCGGATCTGGTCTTCGACTCGCCAATCGCAGCGGTGAGTCGAGAGAAGCACTGGAGGGCGGCGGGGATCATTCAGATATACCCCCACAAAGTCATATGATGTACTCTGGGTGCCAAGTGGTTAACAAATGGCTTCACAGAACAGCTGTAATACTGAGATTAAATTACACACGGGTGAACTCTATTTACTAATTAGGTGACTTCTAAAGGCAATTGGTTCCACTAGATTTTACTTGGGGGCATCAGAGTAAAGGGGGCTGACTATAAATGCACGCTACACTTTGTGAAATTTTTGTTTGTAAGACATTTTGAAAACCATATATCATTTTTCTTCCATTTCACCATCATGTGCCACTTTGTGTTGGTCTATCACATAAAATCCCAATAAAATAGTGAAAATACCTTAGTGAAAATTCTGGGAAAAATCGGTGAACCACTAACACAAGCAGGAAAAGTTTCTGGGGGGAGTTCTGTACACATTCTGTGTACAGAATACAGAAAAACTCCTGCGCACGGGTGGATTGTCCAACAATTATTCAATATTTTGCATCAAAAATACCAAAAATGTCAAGAACAGTAACAGTGGCCTTGCTGCCCTTCATGGATGGGGAATATAGTAGTAGATGCCAGTGACACACCTCTATCCCCCCTATTCTGGAGTGTGGTTCGAGGGGTATCTACCACATTGTTGTTGATAAGCCTACTATGTTATTTCCCTTGTGAGTAGTTTTCCATTATTATATATTTTTTATTAAACTGTCAACGGTAACACACTAGGCTGGTGCGCCTTTTTTTCTCTTTTTTTTTTTTTGTTGTGTACAGAATACCTCCAGGTGCTTAGCATTTCATTGGATGGCCTTGGGTCATGAAAGTGGCTTAACTGCCACTTTTGCATTTGTATGCTACAGGACCCAAGTCATTCATAAAGTCGATCAGTGCAGATTATTCCTGAAAAAGTCGATTGTTTGATCAACTTTTGTCAAAGGGACATGTTGGAAAAGATTCTCCCAATCGGCTGCAGCCCTTGATCAATATTTTCTTTATTTTTTCATTCAGCTGGCTAAACTAAGGGTATACTATAAAACAGGGGTGCCCAACCTTTTGAAGGCCGAGGGCCACTTAAGCGACTTAGCAACCGGCCGCAGGCCACAATGAGCGGAGTGGGCAAATGACAGGTCTGTGTCCAGTCTGAATATGCAAAGCAGACACAGCCCAATCTACTCTATGGACCTTCTGATCCGATCATATAGAAGGGGACGGATCCACTTCTGTTTTTTTTAGCAGATCGGATTGGAGGTAGGCATCTGCCGCTCCATAGAGGTGAATGGAGGGTCCGCATGGGTCGGACCGATCGTAATAAAAAGGGGCGTAAGGCTGCTTTTACACTGATGCTCTGCGGTCTACCCACACCGTGGGTGAGGCGCAGTGTACCTGTGTTTTTCCCGCTGGTTAGCTGCACTTTGCCATTGACGTCTATTATATCCTGCAGGTGTGGTACACTTTATGAAAAGCTGCTTCTTCTACCACCAGCTTCATTCACAACACTGAAGCTCTGGGATGGCAGGTTGGCTCGTGGGCCACATCAGAGGGCTCCGCGGGCCACATGTGGCTCCCGGGCCACTGGTTGGCACCCCTGCTATAGAATAAAGGAATGACACATAAGAGTCTGGGAGGGCTGCACACCCCAATTGAAAACTTGGAAGAAATGGAAAACTCCCCACGGGGCTTTTTAGCAGCAAAGTAGGAATCAATGATTTGTAAAAATCACTTATTTTATTTTGAAAAATACTTAAAATTGCATCATCCAATGTATAGAAGTACCCCATACATCAGATGATTCAATTTCAAGTATAATCTATGCATCACCTCTGATGTATAATTTCCTGCTGCCTTTTTCTCTCTCGCCTTGCATATACCGGCGCTCATATTTTAATCTTTGTTTATGTATTTGCATTCAGTCATCTTTTTCAAAATAAAATACGTGATTTTTACAAATCATTGACTCTTCTTTTGCTGCCAAAAATCCCAGTGGGGAATTTTCCATTTCTTCTTCCAAACTAAGATTATAAATATGTCCACCTTTTCATTTTGAGTGTTGAGACATTGCAAATTGAGTCTACCATTTGGTTGTTGCAACAGGACCCATCAGATTCGGTCTTTCTGGATATCGGAGTTGGTAGCTTATAATTTTGGTGATGCTTGACCCCCTTTAGGTGACACTTTTGAACACATCATAAGCAATATGTTCACATGCAGAGCAGAGCTAGAAGTTGATAGAAGTAGAAGATGTAGCCTACTCGTGTGTAAGGGGAAGGGATGGGCTAACTTCTGACATGGGATTAGGGTTTCCAGTTTTCTGGCAGACAAATTACCTGTTCCTTTAGCTGATTTACTTTTTCCTGAAGAAGCATCTTTACAATTCTGAGTTTCTGCTCCACATCGATCATGCGAGCTTCCATTTTCCACAGCAGCTTCTCCTGGTCACCCTGTACAAGAGACATGTGTTATACAATACAGACAGCACCAAAAGTGTCAGCTCATCCACTGCTTATTTTTAAGGTTTTAGTAAGTACAGGTTAGTCTTGGCTTTTTCCGATTTGTCTGCAATTCTGCATAGTGAGCATTCCCTATTCTGCTGCATTGTCTGTAATGGTGATTAACAGAGCACAGGACATTGCCTGACTTTATCAGATAGCCAGATATTTGGATATACATCTGCTTCTGTGCCCCAGGGTGCTGTTCCCTACACTCTGTACAAGACTGCTAGTGCTGTAATCATGCTCATATAGTCACCAAAATGTTCTATTTTTCCAATTGACCTTGTAAATTACTTTCTCCCTTGGGTGATTTAGTTCTAAGTTTCCTATGGGTCTATGAGGCTGTCCATTAGAATAACATGGACCAAAATTGAGGCTCATAAGGCCATAGGAATAAGACTGACTTTTAGGCTGCATTTACACATTTTTACCGTGATTGTGTACAGGTCACCAAAGTAAAAAGTAGAAAAACACCTGTAATCTGTCCAAAGAAGCTCATGTTCTTTTTTGAACTTAAAGGCGTTTTTCAGGCGTGTTTGCTTCTTGTGACAAAACGCAAAGATGTGCCATTGAAATGGGATTTTGCATGTTGAGCATTTTTTGTTTGGGCGTTTTATGAGCTGAAAATGCTCAGGTGTGAATGCAGCCTAAGGGCTTTTTCACATAGGTGGGCAGAGCAGGGTAAAACCAGGTGGTTGCACTGCATTTTTATCACACAGCTAATTTCAAATATTACAACGGAAGGGGCTCTACACCAGGCATCCTCAAACTACGGCCCTCCAGCTGTTGCGAAACTCAGAGCTTTTTTTCTCAGAAAATAGGTGCAGGAACTCAACCACGACCCCGTTCAGATTTCACAAACAGTAGAAGGGTCTTAAAGGGGCATTAAATACCAGAATTGCATTACATACAGAGTGCAGAGTTCAGGGGGCTTACACACAGAGTGCAGAGCTGTTACTTGTAAATACAGAAACCAGACTTCTGTGTTTACAAGTGATTGTGGTGAGCAGGCACCAAAGGGTCTGGGCCAAAGGTGGTGGAACTGAGTTCCCCCAAGTTCCCCCAGAAAAAAAGCCCTGGCGAAACTACAAATCCCATGAGGCATTGTGAAAATCTGACATTCACAGACATGACTGAGCATGATGGGAAATGTAGTTCCTGAACAACTGGAGGGCCATAGTTTGAGGACCCCTGCTCTACACATACCATGCCGGTGATGTTTAGACTGCTGGTCAAGTGCAGCTATTTAAAAAATCCCCCTAGGGGGACCCACTTTGTGTTTTTTATTGGTTGCAAAAGGGTTTGAATTGCACATAAAGCAGGTCAAATGTAGCTTTTTGCAGTGTTTGACATGGTCTATCCTCTGATTGCATTGATATGTGGTTTTTACTGAACCTCTAATTTATATATTAATCAATTTTTTTTGTTTGTTTTTTTTGACTGAACCTCTACTTGAATATACACATTTTGGACAACTCGGGTTTACTTTGATTCACTGTATATTAGGGTTGTCCCGATACCACTTTTTTAGGACCGAGTACAAGTACCGATACTTTTTTTCATGTACTCGCCGATACCGAATACTGATACTTTTTTTTTTAAATGTGCCCCCAAATGTAGCCATGTCCCCCAAGAGAAAGCCAAGCCCCCCCCCCCCCCCCGCCGCCGCTGTCTACTAGTTGATCAGCGCGAGGAACAATACAGCTTTTATTTGAATAGCTGTGTGTTCCCACGCCGCGCCGCGTCATATACAGCCCCTCCCCCTTGTCCGACACTTTGATAGATCACCAATCCAATCCTGGGACGGGGAATCTGTCTATCAAAGTGCAGAACAAGAGGGAGTGGCTGTATATGACACGGCGCGGCAGGGGAACACACAGCTATTCAAATGAAAGCTGTATTGTGGTGGGGGGAGGGCTTGGCTTTCTCTCTGAGGACTGCTCTTCTCCTCTCTCCTCCCCCTCACTGTCCGCTCTCTCTCTTAAAAAAAAAAGTATCGGGTCTGGCATCGGGAGCATTTGCGCGAGTACAAGTACTCGCGCAAAAGCTCAGTATCGGTCCTAATACCGATACCAGTATCGGTATCGGGACAACCCTACTGTATATTATATAGGTCAAAAAGAATAAAGGCAAAGCCCCCTAGTCGGACTTTAAAGGCACTGTGGTGTGTCAAATGTAGTTAGAGAGAACATAGTATTACAATATAATTTATTGAAGAAGTATCAGATAAAAGTTGATTACATGATCTATAACAAATACAAAAAATACAAAATAATGAAATATAGTTCAACATATCATGCTGTGTGATGTGATGCCCTGTGTGGTCCCGACGTTTCAGGGAGACAGTCCCTTTCTTCAGGGGTATTCCAGGATTCACAGCTCTAAAAATGTATAGGAAATGATCAGGATAATCCTAATAATGTTGATGATGTTGTTATATAGATTAATACTGAAGTACTTACAGTGAACTGTATGGTACTTCGAATCAGTAGATCATGTATTTAAAAGCATGGGTTTCCGGATGATCCGAGTCTGCTGGCCTGGCCACTGATGACAGAGCAGAATTGCAAACAGGGTGCGTTATTGCCAGATACAGATATGCTGCTGGAGTCAGAGGTCACTGGAGCCTAAAGTTGTGATGATGTGTGTTAATTTTTATGGACATGTTTTTCTCCCACTCCCCCAGATACAGGTTTGCATAAGAGGGGGCGCATGAGGTCCCCATTGCAACTCCCTGTATCTGGAGGTAGTGGGAGCCAAAAAAGGAAAAGACCCTATTGGTACACGCAGGCAAATTTCCGAATATCAAATTCCTAATCCTTGACCGTATCCATCCCAATCCCAGAGGTGGGGACTGGAACAAGTCCCTCCTCCAACTGGAACTGCGATGGATTTATACCTTACAAGCCACCCTGCCCCCCGGACTCAATGAAGCGATATGCTTCAAACCCTTCCTCGAAGGGTTCTCCTCCGGGGGAATGGAAAAATGATTATGCAACTCATTAAACACCACCATATGTTGCTACTCCCTCAAAATAATTAACTTCAACACATCATTTACTTTCCTTTCCTTTTCTCTATGTAAAAAATTGTTTCCTTCGTCATAAGTTTCTCTTTCGTTATACATTAGATTGTAATTTACGTCTACATTGAGCTCTTGCCCAGCAACAAGAATCCCGTAACATACCTTACAACCCTGGTTTAGGCCGTGTAAAATCGCATATATATTTAAACAATGTAATATGTTTGTTTCAAAAACAACAATGTATTGATAATTATTCGCAATCATTTTTAATTCTTTTTCTGTGTTCTCAAGTTACCAAATTACCATTTTATAAATATCTGTATCTCCAATACCTGGCAATATAGACTATATAAAGAAATTATATAGACATAGGGCTATATTGATATATATGCAATTATATTTATATCTATATTCAGCAATCTTGATCATCATGATACATATACTTCCTAGCATAAGCTCAAATTACATCACTGCCAACGATATACATCAATTGTTTGTTACAATTATACTTAGCACAATTCTGCAAATCAATTTTCTTCCCCCCTTCCCCCTTTTTCTTTCTTTGCAATCTTTCCCCCCCCCCCCCCCTCCCCTTCTCCCCCTTTTTTCTTTCTGACTTTGTACTATGTCATAATGTCTGCCACATTTTAAAAGTAACACTTTATCAGCAATGTTCTTTCCTGGATCCGAGCCAGTTTGATCTGTCCCTGACAAACTCAGCAATTCTATAATTTATCCACTAGAGGGCGCTCTGCCTATTCAGCATATCCATTTGTGAAATAAGATATAAAACAAAAGTTCCTTGTACTGCTGTTTGTTGCCTAGATTAATTATGCTGCCCGACATACTTTTCACTACAGGAGACCAATCGGTCTCCTTGTTAGTGAACTTTTGGCGACCTGGCAGTTACTCATGCCATGGCCGCCATCTTTCTCCTCCTGTGCACATGCTCCGTGCGCACAGTGAGGTTGACGTCGGTTTAATCCATGACGCTGCGCCATCCCGCCGCGCGCGCATGCGCGCTGCGAGATACGCGCGTCATGGTGACGGGTCATGGCGTGTCATCCTGCTGCGCACGCATGCACACCTCGGATGCTTATGCGCCATGACCCATGGAATCAGTTGCCCTGTGAGCCCCACACCTGCCTCAATTAGCCGTGCGAGCACAGCTGCAAACCCTTTACACTGTGCGTCGTAGATTGGCTGATGGGCACTTTATATAGCAGCAGAGGAACTAGTCATTTGCTATCCAGCAACTTGCTGGACAACATGACGGTTCCTCTGCATTTATCTTCCCAAGGTAAAAAACATTTTATTCTATTTCTTTACATCAATCGTAGCTACCACATTGTCAGTCTCCCTGCTTGTTTTGGTTATCTACATACATTCAGTTTCATACTTACAGGAATACAAAAGAAAAAATGTCTCTTTTTTAATCAATTCCTTAATACTCAACCTTTAAACGCCACCTATTGAGCATTTTTTGCTATAACATCTAAATATCCCCATTGAACGCCATCTATTGAGCATTTTTTGCTATAACATCTAACTATATGTGTTTTAACCAAATTAATATAACATGGATATTTATACTTACATGCATTGTACATATTTACTTATTATTTTCTATTACTTTTGCACACTTCCAGCCTAATACGAGCCTCTCCGTCGCTACTTATTAGGTAAGCCATACCATATCCCTCTAAGAAAATGTTATAAAACACAATTTATTTCACATTTTATTAATACAACTATGTCCATAAATATTAACACACATCATCACAACTTTAGGCTCCAGTGACCTCTGACTCCAGCAGCATATCTGTATCTGGCAATAACGCACCCTGTTTGCAATTCTGCTCTGTCGTCAGTGGCCAGGCCAGCAGACTCGGATCATCCGGAAACCCATGCTTTTAAATACATGATCTACTGATTCGAAGTACCATACAGTTCACTGTAAGTACTTCAGTATTAATCTATATAACAACATCATCAACATTATTAGGATTATCCTGATCATTTCCTATACATTTTTAGAGCTGTGAATCCTGGAATACCCCTGAAGAAAGGGACTATGTCTCCCTGAAAGTCGGGACCACACAGGGCATCACACCACACAGCATGATATGTTGAACTATATTTCATTATTTTGTATTTTTTGTATTTGTTATAGATCATGTAATCAACTTTTATCTGATACTTCTTCAATAAATTATATTGTAATACTATGTTCTCTCTAACTACATTTGACACACCACAGTGCCTTTAAAGTCCGACTAGGGGGCTTTGCCTTTATTCTTTTTGATTTCTCACTTGGATGTGGCACTTTAGAAAATCAACTCTGATAATCCCCTTGCTTGGTATTATATATAGGTGTTATTTCTTTGCAATTATTGAAAAATACATGTTGTGCATCACTATAGGAATTCTTATGGGAAGCACAAGAACATTTCCAACAGACTCAGGATTAGAACGATTGTGTCCTTACCAAGGTGAATACTTGTAATATCTATACTAGTGTCTAGCCTTCTCTAATTGGTCCCTTCTCACATGTGTGTTTTTGATGTGGTGCATTATGGCAGTCCAACACATGCTCTGGACAGCTGCTGTCATCCTAACTTTAATATCAGTTATTGACTGGAACAAGCATGCATGATCAAAGTTCAACCCTCCTCCACCCTCAGAGCCCATTCACACTGGGGCAACACGACTTCTAGCACAACTTTGGGAGGCAACTTGGACACGACTTGAGTATGAATCAAGAGGCAAATTCAAGTCGCCTCCAGGACAGGAGACTTTCCAGTGGCCAATCAAACAACAATCAGCTGTGTGGGAGGGAGGGGTTTGTCTGAGAAATGTATGTTATCTTCCTGTATTGTTGCTTCAGTTAAGACAGTGATCCGACTTCTGAGGCGACTTCCATTGAAATCAATGGGTACAAGTTGCCTACGGGTCGGATTGAAGTAGTACAGGAACATTTTCTGAAGTCGGAGCAACTTCAGTAGTGTACATTAAGACGGCTCCCAGTCACTGCCATTCATTTTCTCAACCGCATGACTTGGGACAACTTGAAGTCGGATCCCAGGTCGCCCCAGTGTAAACTGGCTCTCAGACTTAACTAAAAACATGCTTGTTTCCACATCCATGACTTTTCAGATAAACAAACCTGGCTGAGGATGGCAGCTCCTGTGCCTAGGGCTACATTCAATTGGGTGCAGCCATTGGCAAGAATTTGTAGATTCTTGCCAGTAGTACCAAATGGTGCCTGCACACAGTGGCTGGTAAAATGCAAGAGCCTCCAATCAACCATGGGCACAGTGAATGTGCAACCCGGGTTGGTATTGTAGAATTCTGGACATAAAGATTACAGTGTATGTGGCTATAGCCCAGAGTGTTTTGCCACCTCTATACACAGCAATGATCTGTCCCAGTGCACTTGTGAGATTGTAGCCCAACCCTTCAAAAAATAAAAAAAAGTCTGCAGTTTCTCCTCTTATATCTTTACAGGTTCATCTTAATTATTCAGATTCAGTTCTCCAAACTCAAACCTACTCAAGTAAAATTAAGTCCATAATGGTTTATTAGAAGTTAGAACATGGGAGTCTTGAGATTATCCTCATGTTTTGATTAGTTAATTCCTTATTAAAGCAGATCTACACCCTAAAGTGAAGATCCGCTGATCGGAACCCTTCCCCCTTTCCGGTGTCACATTTGACACCTTTCAGGGCAAAAGTCGGGTTTTTCCCGTTGTGTGCTGGGAACTCTCGGCTCCCAGCACACAGCGGGAGCCAATCGTCAGGCGCAGCGCAACTCGCGCATGCGCCGTAGGGAGCCGGACAGTGAACCCGGAGCGTTTCACTTCCTGGTTCCCTCACCGTGGATGGAGGGGGGAGCAGCAGAGAGACGAGCGAACGCTCGTCCTTTGCTGCGGACGCCGCTGGACTCCAGGACAGGTAAGTGTCCTATTTTTAAGAGTCAGCAGCTGCAGTATTTGTAGCTGCTGGCTTTTAAAAAAAAAAAAACATTTTTAATGGGCCATCCGCTTTAATGTAAAATAATTCAGTAAGGCCTGTAATGATTCCTACTAATGGAAATATTCAGAATAGAAAGCTACCAGAATCCGATCTTTTTATGGTTATAATGGTTTTATGAAAAGGTAATCATCTTGCCCCAGATGTTCTCATATAGAGGGGTAGCTGAAAACCAAACTGATGCCCTGTTCTCCCCCTCTCTCAAAATTTTTAGTTTTTTTTAGAAAATATATATTTTTTTTTTATAAGTTGGAGAAGGTTAAATGATAAATACAAATTATCTTGTGTAGTGTACTTCGCAATAAAAAATATATATATAATATTATATGCGCATCTCAAAAACTTCAAGTTACTGTAATTTCAGTAATTAAATGCATTAAAAGTGAAACCCATTTTATATTATATATTTTTTTTGATGATTATGGCTTACAGCTAGTTCAAAAACAAATTCAGTATCTCAGAAAATTAGAATATCACATAAGGCCGATTAAAAAAAAATTGAATACAGAAATGTTGGCTTACTGCAAATGATGTCCATATACAGTATAGTATGCACTATACAATACTTTGTTGGGGCTCCTTTTGCATGAATTACTGCAGGGCCGATCCTAGGCAGGGTGCACAGGGTGCATTGCACCCAGGCGCCAGCAGAGGTGGGACGCCGAAGTGCCAGAGTTCTCCTCTCACTCCTTCTCTCCTTGTTTGTGTCCGTCCAGAACTAGTGTTCTGAGCATAGGTATGTGTCCGTCCAGAACTGGTGTGTGAGCATAGGGCAGCCGGTCCAGCCTGGCAGTGCTCGGGGGAGTGGTGCCGCTCCTCTTCCTGACATGAGAGTTCTAGTTTTCAGTGGCTGCTGAGTGCCAATATGCAGGTATTAATTCCTAACACTGGGAGTCTTGGATCCCACACTGTCTCCACCAACCCAATTTGGAATGCCTCCCACTCCCATCTCTATCTCAGGCTGCACAAAGAGAGAATCAAGGTGAGTCACAGTGTTCAGTGTGCTGTGTTCTGGGGGATGGCATCCCCAGCATCCCTTTACACGTGCTCTGGGCTGCCCCTGCTCTAGATGTTTTATGGCATGATAGATTGCATAGGATACACAGCCCCTGCCCATTTCTTCGCCTCAGTAGTCCATCTATAGATGTGATGTATAATGAGATGTAAAGGGGAGGAGTTAGTAAAATGACAACGCCCATGTGGGGCGCCTGTGACCCTAGGATCGGCCCTGAATTACTGTACTGCATCATGGACTGTAGAAAATTTTGCATTTACATTTTGAAAATCAAGGTTCCAAAGTCCGGAGGAAGAGTGAAGAGGCACAGAATCAAAGTTGCATGAGGACCAGTGTGACGATTCCACAGTCAGTGATTTGGGGAGCCATGTCATCTGCTGGTGTTGGTCCGCTGTGTTTTATCAATTTCAAAGTCAGTGCAGCCATCTACCAGGATATTCTAGAGCATGCTTCTCTCTGCTGACCGGCTTTATGGAGATGCCGATTTCATTTTTTACACTGTACCAATACCTAGATTATGATTTCACTGTGCTTGATTGGCCAGCAAACTCATCTGACTCAAACCCCATAGAGAATCTGTGGGGTATTGTCAAGAGGAAGATAAGCTGAAGGCCACTATCAAAGCAACCTGAGCTTCCATAACACCTTGGCAGTGCCACAGGCTGATCGTCTCCATGCCACACCACATTGATGCAGGAATCCATACAAAAAAAAAAAGCCCTGACCAAGTATTGAGTGCATACTCTTATGCACATGGACCTACTTTTCAGTAAGCCAACATTTCTGTATTAAAAAGCCTTTTAATCAGTCTTATGTAACATTCTAATTTTTTGAGATACTGAATTTTAGGTTTTCAGTAGCTGTAAGCCATAATCCTAAAAATTAAAAGAAAAATGCTTGAAATATCACCTTTTGTGTAAACGTATATATAAAATGTTTTACTTTTTAAATTGCTGAAACAAATTGACTTTTGGATGTTTTTTTTTTTTTAGATGTAGATACTGGTGCAGCCCCTTAGATCTTTTTCTTTGTATTGAGGTTAATCTGACTTTTCTCAAACTAAACCATGATCTCAGCTTGCAATGTAATTTGTTTTGGCATCTAAATCATATTCAGCAGCATGCTGCAGAAAAGGACCCTTGTATCCGCATGCAAGCAGTGAGCTCTCGATCGACCCCCCCCCCCCCCCTGCAGCGTTAGATCTATAGCTCTGCAATCAGCCTACCCATGCCAATTTGACAACTATGGGTCTGAATCAGCAGGGGGATGTGCAATACCTCTGCTCTGAGACACCACTGCTTACACATATCCAGCAAAGATCCCTCTCTGTTGCATGAGGGCAGGAGACTGGCTTTTGGGTACTTAGGGTATGGCTGCACACATTTTGTTTTAATGCACCTATAATGTATTTAGCCAATTTAACGAACAGTCCAGTTGGGCTTTAATGGTAATGTTTTATTTTTGAAGGTATAGTTTGGGGGTTACAGCCCCCTTGCTTGGTCCTTTTTAGCGGTCAATTGAATTGTCAAATAGAAGAGGCTACTTTTACATTGCAGGCCTTGGATCCATTTTGCATCTAGCAGTTTTAACATTTCTGTTAATTAAGGATGAAGAAAGCTTCTTGTACTTTTGTCAATGGGACTATATGACAAGCTGGGGAGTTTTACTAAAACTGGTGCATAGACCAATCGGCTTCCGACTTCAGCTTTTCCAATAAAACCTGGAAGCTGATTGGTTACTAGACATGTGCAGACTGGAATATTTTGTTTCGTTTGGAAAATACATTTATTTGGTTGCTCCCGATTTATTTAGTTGGGGAGTAGCTTTCGTCCGAAAAATCCAATAATACTTGGTTTCTGTCGAATGGTCAAAAGAATATTCAACAGAACATCGAATCTTTACATCGAATCGTACATTTCCGTTCGAATATTCCGCCTACAAGAATTCTAATGTTGTGTGACTAGTAATAATGTCAAATCTATTTTCTCACAAATCAAAATCTATTCTCTGTAATGTCGAATCTATTATTTCTATAGTGTCGAATCTTTTCTCTATATCGAATTTTTACCGCAACGAAAATAAAGCATTTTTTATGTCGGATCTTTCGGTTTTCGTTTCTTGCGCTTTCGTTATCGTTTGTTAAAACAAAAAAAAAACGAATGCACATGTCTGTTGGTTCCAATGCAGAGCTTTTTGTAGTCTATTTTTTCACCTGCAATGAAACCTCAAGGAATATTTGTGGATGTGAGAACTAGTTTTCATCTAGATCAAATTATTTGGTGATCTATATGGTCAGGCCTTTGGGCCGCCGCCCCCCACCTGCCCCCAGTGGTCTGTAGAGGTTTACAACCACTTTTAAAAAAAATCTAATTGGAACTCTTTATGTAGAGAATTAAAAAAAAAAAAATTGTTTACACATTACATACATGCCAGCCAATTTAATAAGGCAGTAGTACTTGGGGAGAGCAAATCAAATGTCAGTTTACTATAGGGAATCCCAAAAGACATCATAATAGGGAAAATTGTAACTACATTTACATTTTATTTACAAAACAATAGCAAAAGATTTACTAAATATTCATAATATATATACGAGTTTAATGTTTCCTGCAGATTGAGACTTTTGGGACACCCTGTTTATTCAGGTCAATTAGGAGAAATTTGAATTGGATTGCTAAATTACTATGGATTTGTGTTCCCAATTTATTTTAATAAAAAAAAACACCAGAAAATAGTTAAAAGAATTTTATTTTCCAATAGCATCAAAACATTCTTTTTTTTTCCCCCCAAAAAAACATATATTACAAACTTAGACAAAATCCCATAAAAATAGGCCCATTAATCTCCATGTGCCTTGTATAAAATGTCTTTTCGTGGAAAAAGGTTACAATATTACAAAAGAAAACAAAAATATACTTCAGGTGGAAGGGAATATCTAATAAATAGTATAAATACATAAAATTAGAAACAAAAGTCAGATTCTTTTAAATAAGGTATTTTACACAAAGTTTTTCTACATCAGTAATTACAATGTACGTAAAGTGTCCATGTCACAGACACATAGTGGGGTGGCAATTTTGTGAGCTTAAGTTTTATATTATAAAGTAACCTCTACACGCACTAAAAACCTGTAACATAATTGCAGCAAATATATAGGTTTAGCGATGAAAAGGTAACAATTAAAGTGCACCTGTTATTTTGTAGTTAAAAAATATGCTTCCAAAGGAAAAGGTAGGCACTACCCTTGCATTTTGTCCCTAGTTGTGAAGATTCTAGTGCAGCTTTCTCAATCAGGGTTCCCCTTGAGATTTCTAGTGGGTTCCCAGAACAATGAGAAGTGGTGAAATAATTTCCTGCCTCTTGGTGTCTTTGCCGTTTGCAGCCCCAAAGTCACTTAGCAGTAGAGCCTTTCCTTTCTTGGGTAAGTAGCCACAGACTCCAATGATACGGTTGGATGTTGGTCACTGGGAGAAGAGCTCCCTTGAAGACAAAGTAAGAAGTATACCTTTCTTTACTGACCACCAAGGGGGAAGAATGCACATTTTTATTTTTAGTCTATTGCTAAAAAATTATTCTCAAAGAGCACCAAGTCTGCCACCTTCTTTTATTATATTTACAACTAATTGTAGTGATGTGCAGCTATATTTAAAGATTAGCAGTAGTTCCACGAGACCTGGTTGTTTTTCCAAGGGTACCGCTGTAGTTATAAGTTTGAGAGACTGCTCTAAACAAATAGGACACTGAGGCTGGGTTCACACTGGTCCAACAAACGCTCCGACATTGAGAGCTCATGTCGCATGACGTGTGAAAATCAATGTTTCCCTATGAGAGCCGTCCTAACTGGTCTGGCACAAGTCGGTCTGACTTTGAAAATGCTCCCTGTACTACTTTTGGTCCGACTTTGATCCTACTTCAGCCCATTGAATATCATTGAGGTTGGATCAAAGTAGGAGCCTTGTCCTTACAATCCGACTTTTGACATCCAACATTGTGATTACAGCAGCAGTAAAAGGAATCTCGCTATGGGATTGTTTTGATTGGTTAAAGAACAAGTCGGACTATCACAAAGTCTGATCAAAGTAGTATCCTGTTCATGAAAGTCAGATGGATGTAGGACCAATGTCGCAGAGCAAAGTAGGATGAAATTCGTACTACTGTCGTGTAGTATAGTGTGAACCCAGCCTTAAAGGGTCACTAAAGGATTTATTTTTCCAGCTAAATAGCTTCCTTTACCTTACTGCAATCCTGGTTTCATGTCCTCATTGTTCGTTTTTGCTCAGATGTTGCCGTAATTCTGCTCTGTTCTGGACACTTCCTGGTTGTCTGTTTCCTGATGACCACAGTACTGGGAGATTCTAGTTTCGTTTTCCTAACCATCACTCTCTATGGCACTGTCCAGCACAGAGGCATTAAATTACATGCAAAAACGAAAGTGAAACTAGAGGCACATTTTATGATTGATTTGTATCTGTTTTTAAAAGGAATCAGTTAACTATTATGTCTCTATACCCTGTAAACAGTCATTTCAGCAAAAAAAAAAAAAATTCCTTTAGTGACCCTTTAAGCTTCACTCATTCTTATGAACATACTTACAGGAGGGGAGAGTACAGATTGAGTGTGTGCCATTTGCTCCTTCATTGTCCAGTTGCTGTCTAGGGATCAGGCCAATTGCTCATCTTTGCAAGGGGATAAGCTAGTGCATAGTAATCCTCACCTTAGTCTTTGGCCTTTTGGCAGTGGTGTGGTACCTGCCTACATTCCACAGCTGGAGAGCAGAGGCCATGTCCCAATATTTATGACATGGCCGCTGGTCCTGCACAGATTACAGTGCAGGCATGATGAATGACAACAAGACCACTCTGCAGTAGCAACATAGGTTGTAAAAACAATTTAATGTCCCAGGGTCGGGATTGGGCAGTATAGAGCTTCCCTAAGGGGTGATGAATATCCCATTTAGCAAGTGCTAATTATTGCAGACAGGAATAGCAAGAGAGGGGGGGTGTAATTTAGAGCACTTGCAACCATTACTCTTATTGGCCAGATAATTGCATGCCACCATCACTCCATAAAACATCCTAAATACTACAAAATGATTAAGTTGCAGTAGCACTGAAGGTTTTAGCAAGAGGTTTATGACTAACCTCCCATTAGAGCCTCCATCTGTTTTGTTCTCTCCCCCCCGGGTCTTCCATCTGCCATTACATCAGCACTTTGAAAAACGACATCTCTGTCTATTACACCCAACAGTCCCACTGCATAGCCTATTGCAGCAATGGGCACTTTGATTGGAGATTGAGTTCTTTCTTCAAACATGAAAATCTTGCATTTTACCTTGCTTAGGACCCCATGCCACACGCACAAGGCTGGCTAAATGTAAAACGCAATTTGTCTGCAGCCTCCAATGATGGGAAACGTACACATTTCCTCTGCTAGTCAGATTTTACTTGCCTAGGTATAAAGCAGAACTAAACCTATAGATTTCACGGTTAAAAAAAAAAAAGTTACATTCCTGGCATTTGCTTGTGCACTTAACCAAACTGACAAACCATCCAATGGCTAGTGTCATATAATCACATGTGCCATTCTATGGCAGTTGCAGGTCAAACAGAAGCAAAGATGAAAACTTCCTTGGCTGAAAAGGATTGCAAGAAATCCCCCCCCCCCCCCAAATGCAAATATGTCATTCAGTAATGCTGAAATATACGTATTTTAACCCCTTGGAACATGAATAAATGAATAGGTTCATTTTAAAGAAAGAAATAGTGACAGTGTTTTTCACATTTGCAATATTTATCAGCTTTTTACATATTTTAATACAAAGCTTCAAAGCAAAAACAAAAGGCAGTGCTTACATTTCCCCTCCTCTATCTTTATGTTTATTAGACAAAAGGTGCAGCTGAAGCCCTTATTAGTTTCTCATGAACCAGATCACAAAATGGCCACCCCATGTGACTAGAAAAAAAAACAGTTAAACTTTAATACTGCAAAGGTTACAGAGAAGGTGCAGCCAAGCCAGCTGGGCTTCCAGCTCTCAACAAGGTTTCTCAGCTTATGCCAGTAGTGTGTTAGGTAGGTTAGCGTTAGGTGCTTGTTAGAAGCCACTTTTTTTTTTCAGAGGCGGCCAATCCGTCTGTAAGAGTCAGCGTGCAATGCTCGTTGCTCCGGAAGCAAGGCCTGAAGGGAGAAATGCAATTGGTACTTTTCACCCAGGTTTGGACACGGTTGCAACTTGCAAATATGACACATGCAATACTTTCAGCAGCAGGATGAGCTATAAGGTACATGCAGGGAAGGCAGCGGATGTCTGGTGATGGAAGTGTTCTAGGCATGCAAAGCTAAGTCAACGTAAACACAAAACTTAAAATCCATTTTTTGGTATGGTTGGCATCATGCTTCACGGTTTACAGTTTTCTTAAGCAAACTGTAAATCTGGTGCAACATCTCTCACCTAGAGATCCTACCAGTAACAGAACTGTTTGGACCAGACACTGCTTAGCTGACTTGTAATGAGCAGCATCATTGTCTGCTCGCCATGCACAATCAGTCATGTGGCCTTTGCGTTGGTCATTACTGCATGCTCATGCAGACCGGATTGGCAGCCTACTGAAGAAATGCACATAGCATGCCTACAACGTGGAAGCAAAATTACAAAGCAGCAGCTGAAGCTGGCCATAGATGGATTGTCCCTGCTAAACTGGCCGAGATATGATCCCATCTATGGGCTGACTGCTTGTACCGAAATCAATCCATCTTTAGACTTCAGTACAACCAGCCAGTTGTGTTTTTTGCGATTACTTCCAGTGGCTATAGCCGCTAGCAGTGATCATTGTTCTCTGCCAGCAGGGATGGCTCACCACGGCAGAACATTATTGCTCTGCGGGAGAAATCCCCCATCAATAACAACTCTGTTGATGGGGGAAATCCATGCGATTTTTCTTTCCTGCAACCTAAAGTTGCAGAAAAGAAATTTGCAACATCTATGCCTTGTCTTAGTGTTGCCAGCCCAAAAAGAAGTACTGTTACTGGTAGAATCTCCACGCAAGAGCTTTAGTTACAAAAACAATTTACAAGAAACAGTATATACAGTAAGGCAGGATCCCACACAAAAAAAAGACCAGGTTTACATATTCTCATAATTATCTACTTTGGGATTCATGTAGATATGGATCAAATCCATTTAAGTTTAAAGGGAACTCAGCAGGTCAGAAAATGAGAAGTTGACAGTTCCAACAGGTTTTTTTTTTAGAACTGTCTCCAGGCCCATGTCTCACATCCTTGCCTATAGAGATAAGCTCAGTTGGGTTCAGATTCTAGTCTGAAGCAGACTGAGCTATTCCACCAGGAAGCTGTGCCAGCACCCCACCAATCATAAGAGGTCAAGGCATTTATGGCTGCTTATGATTGGCAGGGCACTGTGACAGCTTCCCGATGGGATAACTCAGTTGGGGTTCACACAAGAATCCAAACATGCCTGAGCTTATCCCTACTTTCCAACTCAGGAAAAGTATGCCAGTGAAGTGGAAACTTCGGACCTGCATACTTGTCATGAGTGTGTAACTCACCAAGTAGGGAAGCAAAAATGGATACGAGTTATAAAAAACAACAAGTCAGTACAGCCAGGCTACTCATTTCATGACCAGTTCACCTTAACTCATGGTACATTCATCTTTGAAATACCCGACAGGTTTAAGAGAACCTCTGTTGACCGTGATAGGGGGGGGGGGGGGGGGGTCAGATGTTAAAAATACATGGGGCAAAAAGCACACAGCTGTGTACATTCCCCATGCAGATAATCACATTTTTGGGTATTAAATCTAAACTAGAATTAAACTTTATATAAATGAAGTCCCGTCAACTTCCAAATAAGCAACAAAAAGTCACAGGAAGTGGTAAACTCTCTACCTATCAAATGTTACAATATTACTGGAGCTAAAGGGCCAGAGTTTTGTAAATGTTTAGCAGATTACCAGGACCAACGTTATTTATAAAAAGTTGTATAAGCAGGGAGGGAAAAAAAAAATATATACTAGTGGAATTCCTGAGCTGGGAAAAAAGGGAAAGGTGGGTTGGTAATCCAGCCCTATTATCAGTTAGCTTAGGCCAACATTTGCACAGCACGTTAATATCCATTTTTTTGTGCAGCCCTGGGAACCTTTAAGTACTTTATTCTTATATTGGAGCCATTTTTGGTTTAGGTATACATACAGCACATCACCTGTGCAGGTTTAAAAACGGCCAATGAATTAGGAGCAGGAAGCAATATGACTTTAAATAGCATGAAGACAAATGTGAAAGTTTACTAAATTAGAATTAAATGTTAAAATAAACCTTTATACAGTAGACAATAAACAAGCAACAAGACATATACACAGAAAAAAAGCAACATCATAGCAAGGCATTATGTGTTAGCATTAGCAAGCAGTTAATGATTTTAGGATTTGAGTGTTTTAGGTTTTAAAACTCTGGGCATTTGTCCTAGGGTGACAGATTTTGACTGGAAGGACATAAATATGGTGGTGGACTCCTAATATGCATGTGCCTGCCCCACGTCAGTGGCTCTTCAAGTTAAAAATGAAAGATCACAGATTTGAAACTTGCAAGTTCAAAAACAAGTCTGCACTGGCAGTTACCATGTTTCTGTCTTGACCAGCGTAAATCTGAGTTTAGTGCAAATCGAGAAGTACCACCATGTGGCTCTACTGCTTGGATTGTTGGTAAGAGTACCATATGCTGATCCACAAGATCGACAGGGAGAAATTATTTGATCCCCTGCAGATTTTGTAAGTTTGCCCACTTATGAAGAAATAAAAAGTCTTTAATTTATATCATAGGTGTATTTTCTTTTACAAACTATTTTGTCGAATAAATTCAACAGGTTACTTTGACAATTAGATGGTTACTTTAAACATAGCATACAGAAATCATAGGTGTATTTTAAATGCTAGAGACAGAATATCAAGCAAAAATACAGAAAAAAACTTGTGATACAAATGTTATAAATTGGAGTTGCAGTTAAGTAAATAAGCAAAACACGGACTTGGAACTTGGTGGAGAAACACTTGGTCTCAAGCACAGAGGTAAGACGTTTCCTGTTGGTTACCAGGTTTGCACACATCTCAGGAGTCCTCTTTACAGATCGTCTCTAAATCCTTAAAGGGGTTGTAAAGGTTATTTTTATTTTATAAATAGGTTCATTTAAGCTAGTGCATTGTTGGTTTACTTACCTTTTTCTTCCATTTACCTTTTAAATGTTTTTGTTTGAATTTCTCACTTCCTGTTTCTTCTCAGTAAGCTTTCCACCATCTAAGCGGTGGAAAGTCATTTAGAACAGAACAGCTTACTGAACACCTTACTGAGGAGGAACAGGAAGTGAGAAATTCAGACAAAAAAATACATTTAGAAGGGAAATCAAAGGAAAAGGCAAGTGAACCAACAATGCACTAGCTTAAAGGAACCTATTTAGAAAATAAAAAACGAATCTTTACAACCCCTTTAAGGTTTCTTGGCTGTAGCTTGAAAAAAAAAAAAAAAAAAAAAAAAAAAAATCGATGTTCTAGCTTCTTCTATACATTTTCGATATGACAATGGTCTGGGAAAAGGCACATTAGGGTCATGGAGTGGCCCAGCCAGTCTTGGCCACTCCATGACCCTAATGTGCCTTTTCTTGAGCCACTCCTTTGTTGCCTTGGCAGTATATTTTAGGTCATCGTCATGCTGAAAGACCCATCCATGATCCATTTTCAGTGTTCTGGCTGAGGGTGGAAGGTTCTCATAGAAGAAGATTTTACAATACATGGCCCCATTCATTGGCCCTTCAATATGACAAAGTCAGCTTCTACCTTTAGCAGAGAAACCGCCTCAGACCTTAAACCTATAGAAAATGTATGGAAGGAGCTGGAATTTTGAGTTGCCAAGTGACAGCCAAGTAACCTTAAGAATTTAGAGAAGAAGATATGTAAATAGTGGACCAAAATCCCTCCTGAGATGTGTGAAAACCTGGCAACCAACAATCAGAAACATCTTACCTCTGTGCTTGCCAGCAAGGGTTTCTCCACCAAGTCATGTTTTGCTTAATGTTTCTACCCCTGTGCTCGACTGTAAGGATGATGTTCTTATGGTCATAGTAAGCAATTTTCTCTCCAAACACGTTGAATACCCCTCTTCAAGAAGGCACATGTACAGGCCTGTAAAATTGTGTATTCTTGAAGGGCCTATGTTACACAGCTCGGCGCCTGACAGACTCCCACTTTAAAAAAAAAAAACCAAGACCAGAGATATGGTTTCCTCTGAAAATAAATGCAGAGGAAACGGAAAAAAGCAGCTGTTTTAAAATAGATTCAAAATGTAAAAAAAAGTTTTCTTAACATACAGTTAGAGCAAATGTCCACCTCAGTGCAAAATACTAAACAGCGCTGGTGTTAGATATAAGGTGACTAGCAACACCATATAATATAAAACAGACAGTCTCAGGTCTTTTGAGGTCAGTATTGACATAGATGTAATGTCCAATAATGGTGATGGAGGAGATAGAGATCGTGCACCATCCACCGCACTCGCAATTCACCACGTGTTATACAAACGGTCCCCGCAGGGATTCAAACTCACCAGAGATCAATCAGATCAAGCCTTTAACAATAATCCAAGATATATCTATGAGGGCTGCTGACATATCCGTCTGATAGGGAATCACTTTTAGAGGAACAGCCTCAGATGTAATAAAAAAAAACACAAAGAATGCCAACATAGCGTCCTTGACCCTCCGTAGAAGTCGCACGAACGACGAAATTAGTAAGGGTTACAGCTTTACGCTATAACCGGACATGACATCTGTACTTCACTAAGGGATCCGGGAAGGAGTCATCCCATCTGTATACCAGCTGGTGACCGTGGTCAAGCACGCTGCTTCTTTGCAAAGGATCGGGTGAAGTCATTTTTACTCTGCTTAATTTTCATTACTTTGTGTACGTATAATATATGGGGGATGCCTGATGGAAGGGATGAGTATTAAACTGAATTACGCTATGTTGGCATTCTTTGTGTTTTTTTATTACATCTGAGGCTGTTCCTCTAAAAGTGATTCCCCTATCAGACGGATATGTCAGCAGCCCTCATAGATATATCTTGGATTATTGTTAAAGGCTTGATCTGATTGATCTCTGGTGAGTTTGAATCCCTGCGGGGACCGTTTGTATAACACGTGGTGGATTGCGAGTGCGGTGGATGGTGCACGATCTCTATTTCCTCTATCGCAGGGGTCCTCAAACTACGGTCCTCCAGCTGTTCAGGAACTACAATTCCCATCATGCTTAGTCATGTCTGTGAATGTCAGAGTTTTGCAATGCCTCATGGGATGTGTAGTTCAACAGCTGGAGGGCCGTAGTTTGAGGATCCCTGCTCTATCACCATTATTGGACATTACATCTACGTCAATACTGACCTCAAAACACCTGAGACTGTCTGTTGATTTATATTATATGGTGTTGCTAGTCATCTTATATCTAACACCAGCGCTGTTTGGTATTTTGCACTGAGGTGGACAATTGCTCTAACTGTATGGTAAGAATACTTTTTTACATGTACAGGCCTGTCTGAAGTTTGCTGAACATCTAAATGATTCAGAGAAGGATTGGGAGAAAGTGCTCAGATGAGACCAAAATTTAGCTTTTTGGCTATGACCTCAAGAACACCATCCCTACAGTCAAGCACAGAGGAGGAAATATGCTTTGGGGCAGTTTCTCTGCTAAAAAGGTACAGGACGACTTTGTCGCATTGAAGGGCCAATGGACGGGGGCCATGTATTGTAATCTTGATGAGAAGTCTTCCAGCATGACCATGACCAAAAACATACCGACAAGGCAAAAAAAGCAGTGGCTCAAGAAGCCCATTAAAGCCATGGAGTGGCCTAGCCAATCTCCAGACCTTAATCCTATAGAAATTTTATGGAGCGAGCAAAAACTTTGAGTTGCCAAGCAACAAAAGCCAAGAAACATTAAGGATTTAGAGAAGATCTGTAAAGAAGAAGGGAACAAAAATCCCTCCTGAGATGTGTGCAAACCTGGCAACTACAAAAAAAAGGGATTTTTAAATACAGCTTACCTGTAAAATCCTTTTCTTGGAGTACATCACGGGACACAGAGCGGCATATTCATTACTATGTGGGTTATATGGAGTACCTTCAGGTGTGGACACTGGCAATCTTCAAACAGGAAGTCCCCTCCCTATATAACCCCCTCCCCTAGAGGGAGTCCCTCAGTTTTGTAGCAAGCAGTATGCCTCCCAAAATGGTCACCCAAAAGAGGGGTGGGAGCTCTGTGTCCCGTGATGTACTCCAAGAAAAGGATTTTACAGGTAAGCTGTATTTAAAAATCCCTTTTTCTTTCTCGTACATCACGGGACACAGAGCGGCATATTCATTACTATGTGGGATGTCCGAAAGCAATGCTTTAATGAGGGGAGGGAGACATCTTCCAAAGAAGGATTCAATTTAGAGATAAACTCAAATCATAATAATAATTCCAACTTAGTCAAGAAAAAACTTTTTTTTTTTTTTTTTTTTATAACCAAGGGTGTTTCTGATCCCGAGGATTTCAAACTGCAGCCTGTAGTACTGCCTGTCCAAAGGCAGAATCCGCATTCCTTCTCACGTCTAGTTGATAAAACCTTGTAAACGTGTGGACTGATGACCACGTTGCCGCCTTGCATATCTGAGCCATAGAGATCTGATGGTGTGCTGCCCAAGAGGCGCCCATGGCCCTGGTAGAATGGGCCTTTACCGACAACGGAGGAGGCAACCTCTTCAACCCGTAGGCTTGAATGATTAATTGTCTAATCCATCTTGAGATGGTGGATTTTGCAGCTGCCTGCCCCTTCTTGGGGCCCTCTGGTAGAACGAATAACACATCTGTTTTCCGGATCTTTTCTGTAGCTTTAAGATAGGCCTTCATGGCCCGGACAATATCCAAGGTATGCAGCAACCCCTCCTTTCTAGATGTAGGTTTTGGAAAGAAGGATGGAAGTACCAAATCCTGGTTTAAGTGAAATTTGGATATAACCTTTGGTAGAAAGGAAGGATGGGGCCGGAGAACTGCCCTGTCCTTATGCAGAACAAGATATGGTTCCTTACATGATAAGGCTGCTAATTCCGACACTCTCCTGGCCGAAACTATGGCGACCAAGAAAACCAATTTTCTTGTCAGTAAGAGTAAAGGAATCTCAGCCAAAGGCTCAAAAGGCTGTTTCTGTAGAGTGGACAGGACAAGATTTAGGTCCCAAGGACAAACTGGTGACTTGACAGGAGGATTAATACGCAAGACCCCCTGTAAGAAGGTCTTTACCAGCGAGTGGGTGGCCAGCGGCCTCTGAAACCACACTGACAGAGCTGAGATCTGTCCTTTGATTGTGCTTAGTGCCAGGCCTTTATCCACTCCTAGCTGGAGAAAACTTAACACCCTATCAATAGTATATTTGCGGCAATTCCATCTTTTGGATTCACACCAGCCTATATAGTTCCTCCACACCCTGTAATAAATTACCCTGGAGACCGGCTTTCTAGCCTTAATCAGGGTAGGGATTACCTGCCTAGACAGACCCCTACCCCTGAGAATCAGGGATTCAGCCTCCAGGCCGTCAAATTTAGACGCTGTAATGTAGGGTGGAGGATCGGACCTTGTGAGAGTAGGTCTGGTTGTAGAGGAAGAGTCCAAGGGTCTCCCACTGCCATATTCAGGACTAGCGAGTACCAAGCCCTCCGGGGCCAAGCTGGAGCTATTAGAATGACTGGCTTGTGCTCCACTCTGATCTTGCGCAACAGGCGGGGGAGTAACTGTAGTGGAGGGAATGCATATAGAAGTTTGAATTGATGCCAAGGGCAAACCAACGCATCGGTTCCGCAGGCCATAGGATCCCTCGCTCTCGACACGAACCTGTCTAGTTTCTTGTTGAACCTGGATGCCATTATATCTACGTCTGGCGTTCCCCACCTCTGGCAGATTGTCTGAAAGACCTGGGGATGCAGAGACCACTCCCCTGGCAACAGACTCTGGCGACTTAAGAAGTCTGCCTGCAGGTTGTCCACTCCGGGAATGAATATCGCTGAAATGCAGGGTACATGAACCTCTGCCCATTGAAAAATCAAGTTCACTTCCCTTTGAGCGGCCTGGCTCCTGGTTCCCCCTTGGTGGTTTATGTATGCCACCGCCGTGGCATTGTCTGACTGGATTCTCACCGGGAACCCCTTTAATCTGGAGGTCCACGCCAACAGGGCTAGGCGAGCAGCTCTGATTTCCAAGATATTGATGGGGAGCTGCCTCTCTGCTTTCACCCAAGTTCCCTGGCGGGAGAACCCCTCGAAGACCGCCCCCCAGCCTGCCAGGCTGGCGTCTGTGGTAACTACCTTCCAGACAACAGGGCTGAAGGATCTTCCCTTTAGAAGGTTCTGAGGGTTCAACCACCAGGCCAGGCTTTGTCGGACCCTTGATGATAGCGTCAAAGGGGACTCTAAGGCATGTGCCCTCTTGCCCCAGGCTGCTAGAATGGCTGCCTGTAGGACGCGAGTGTGGATCTGAGCGTATGGTACTGCCTCGAATGTGGCCACTAGCTTGCCTAGTAATCGCATACACAGGCGAATAGTTGGTCTTTTCTTGTTTATAACCAACTGAACCAACCCCTTGATCGCCCTGATCTTTACAAGGGGCAGGAACACCTTTTGACGTTCCGTGTCTAACCTCATGCCGAGGTATTCCAACTGCTTTGTAGGCTGGAATGCTGACTTTCCCTGGTTTAGGACCCAGCCGAATTCTTCGAGGTACCGAACCGTGAGGTTTACTGCCTTCTGCAGACCCGTCCGTGAGTGATCTATAATTAAAAGGTCGTCCAAGTATGCTAGGACTGTGACTCCTTGGATTCTTAAATTGGCCAGAACTGGGGCTAGGATCTTCGTGAATACCCGGGGGGCCGTGGCCAGCCCGAAAGGGAGCGCCCTGAATTGGAAGTGTCGCTGCCCGACCGCGAAGCGTAAAAACCTTTGATGCGACTGAAAGATTGGTACATGAAGGTAAGCATCTTTTATGTCTATGGAGGCCAGAAAATCGTCCTTCTGAAGCGCGGCGGCTGCTGACCGGATGGATTCCATCCGGAAGGACCGCACCCCTAGATAACCGTTTAACCTCTTTAGATCCAAAATTGGCCTGACATCGCCGTTGGGCTTTGGTATGACAAAGAGATTGGAATAGAAACCTAGGCCTTGCTCTTGGGCTGGCACTTCTATAATTACGTCCTGGCAAAGCAGGTGATCCAAAGCTGCCAGCATTGAGGCCTTCCTTGCTGGATCCCTTGGTAGCCTTGATTCTTGAAAATGAGGCGGAGGATACCTTAGAAACTCCAGTCTGTAACCTGTGGTTACAGATGCCCGGACCCACTTGTCGGGGATCTTGGCTTCCCAAACTTCTGAGAAGAGACGAAGCCTTCCCCCCACCCGTGAGAGTGGGGGCGCCCCTTCATAAGGCAGACTTAGGGGCTGTCTTTGACGGTTTGCGATACCACGGCTTCTTACCCCCAGGGGTTTGTCCCTGCGATCTACTGTTACCGTTGGATCGCGCAGGCGGCCGTCGATACTGCCTGGAATTAGAGGGCCCCGAGACAGGAAAAAGCTGCCTTCTAAATGTAGGAGCCCGGAATGTCTTTTTGACCGGTAAAAGGGTACTCTTGCCATTTGAAATAGTCTGAATATATTTATCCAGATCCTCTCCGAAGAGTCGTCCTCCATGGAAGGGAAATCCTGCCAGAAGCTTTTTGCATGGGGGTTCTGCCGCCCAGTTCTTCAACCATAAGAGCCTTCTCATGTGTACCAAACATAGTGATAAACGAGAAGCCTGCTGGATGGAATCTTTTATAGCATCTACCGCAAAACACAGAGCTCTGGGAATGTCAGCAAACTCTTCTGCTTGTTGGGTAGGCATGTCTTTTAACATCTCTTTTGTCTGGTCTTTTAATGCCTGACAAACTCCAATTGCAGCTACCGCTGGCTGCACCACTGCTCCTGCCGTAGCAAAGGATGCTTTTAAAAGTGTTTCTAATCTTTTATCAACCGGATCTTTAAACATATGTATGTTTTCCACCGGGCAAGTTAGTGATTTATTCACACATGAGATGGCTGCATCCACTACTGGGAGCCTCCATCTCTTGGAGAATTTTTCCTCCATGGGATAAATGACCGCAAATCTTTTTGGTGGCAGAAAAACCCTGTCCGGCCGTACCCAATCCCGAAAGATCAATTCCTCCAAGAGAGGATGGACCGGAAACACTGCGTTGCTTAACGGGGCTCTCAAAGAGCCCAGAGAGGATACCGGAGGAACCTGAGGTTCTGGCAATGGTAAACTAAATGCCGAGCGGACCATGTCCGTCAAAGACTGTACCCACAGTCTCTCTGTCTGGGAGTCTGAAAATGGTTCCTCAGAGGTAGACCCCTCCATCCCTGAACCCTCTTGGTTCAGGTCCAGTTGATCCTCCTGTGATTCTAATTCCTCCGGAGAGAGAATCTCAGCATCTGAGGATACACCCCCTGGTGATGGGGATCTAACCCGTTTCTTACCAGGAATAGCTCTAGCGATCAATGCTGCTATTCTCTCTTCTAGCCCCCCTAGGGATACGGCTAGCATCTCCTCTGTGATAAACACAGGGCTGGGCTGATCTGGGCCAGCCTCCGCACCAGATCCCCCTAATGGCTCATCCAAGGCGCTTCTTAAATTAATAAGCTGCGGGGAAAGAATCGGCATATCAGAATCAGAAAGGGAACCCTTTTGTTTTTTGGTCTTTTTTGTACCCTTTGACCCCGAACCCTTGGAAGCCATAATACAAAATCGAGGGACTCCGCCCACACAACAGACTGTAGTGGCCAGGAGTACAATTCCAGAGTTTAGGGGAGAGTAGATCACTAGTGTCCCCACAAACTGATGGGCCCGTATGTTGGTCTTTTTTTTTTTTTTTTTTAAATAATTATATATTATATATTTTCTTTGACCATATACAATGACCCTAATTTAAGTTTGCCAGCCTCCAACCTGCTGTCAAATAAGGGGGATTTTTTGGCTTAACAATAAAGACATTGGGACAAAGTCCATATGTACTACCCCTCTTCCGCCACCGGGAGTCACTGTTCTGCCGCCCTGCGTCCTCTCCTTGAAAAAATCAGCCACAGACTGAGCCCTGACAAGGCCTGCTGTCTATAACCGCAGAAGGGCGCGCCCCTGTATGACGCCGCAGGCCCGCCCCCCCCCCGCCCTCCTGTCTGGATGGCGCGAAACCGTCAATAAGACGCGCGCGTGCACGCGCGCGCGCGCGTACCCGGAAACAGGAAGAACATGGAGGAGCCGCGCTGCTGGAGATCCATGGCGCAGAAACGGCGGCAGATTCAAAACTCCCGGACAGGTAGGACTCTCTCAAGGCCCCTAAGGATCCTTTACTAGCCTCTAGGAAGAAACAGCAGGTTAGCTAGCAACACCTTTAGACAGGGGAGCCTAGTGATGGGGGGAGAAAGGGTGTCATCCTGTCTCTTAGACATAGTGATCACGGTTGCCCATGCAGAGCATACTCAGGCTATCCCCCCTTTTAGGTTACCCCGGGGAGCCTGCTGTCGAACCAAGTCCCGCAGGCTCCCCCTTACCTGCTCCATGCTGCAGGATGTTTGACCAGCAAACTGATCCAGTCTTCTCCCATCTCCGTGGGTAGCGTAGTAGACCTTCAGGCCCTGGGGTCCTATGAAGGTACCCACTGTCCTGGACCTATATAGCACCCTGGCAAAACAGGAATCTTATGGTTTTTTGCAAACTCCAAGTCCTGGGCCCAGGGTCCAGCCCTCCAAAGAGGAGCATTATAGGCAAAACCCCACGGTTTGGGGCCCGGGTACTGTCCACTTTGGCACTGAGGCTCCTTGGACAGATCCGGTTAGCCCGCCCTTAATCCCAAAGGATGTGGAGCAAAGCTATTCCGTGACCAACACCTAAGACACTGGCGAAAAAACTGAGGGACTCCCTCTAGGGGAGGGGGTTATATAGGGAGGGGACTTCCTGTTTGAAGATTGCCAGTGTCCACACCTGAAGGTACTCCATATAACCCACATAGTAATGAATATGCCGCTCTGTGTCCCGTGATGTACGAGAAAGAAAAACATCTAATTCTCTGTGCTTGCCAACAAAAGTTTCTCCACCAAGTCCTGTTTTGCGTGGGGATCAAATACTTATTTTACTGACTGCGTGCAACTCAATTTGTATCGTGTTATTTATGGATTTTTATATTATAGTTGATATTCTGTCATTTAAAAAAAACCTACGATTAAAAAAAAAACGTAGACTCTTCATTTCTTTGTAAATGGTAAAAATTACAAAATCTGCAGGGGATCAAATTATTTTCCCCACTGCATTATGAACTGTCTCTACAAGACCAGTATGTTCAAATATTATGTAAATGGGAGCATCTAGGAGTTGCCTGAATTTGCCATTGGTAATCTTAAAACATGGACTTGGAACCCACGAAAAACCTGGGCACTTTAGTAGGCTTCATCATATTTTTGTACCCCACGCACCATGTTCAGTAGGGTTGCTCATCACATTGAAGGTCCAACAGTGAAATGCTGGAGTTGGTAGGAGGTGGGGCCAATACATAACTTACGTTCCTGTTGGTATTTTGCATAAGGATTCCTCATCTTTAAAAGTGTAATTACAGTAAAATTCTAACTAAGGCTTAACCTACTCCCACTTCCATTCTAAAAGGACTATTCGATCTACTCTGTGTAAGAAAAGATACTTATGCTTATCCAATTCTGAAGCCTCTCTGGTCACATGATTGGGTCCCAGTGCAGGCTTCCGTGTAGAGGAGGGACAGACTATAACGTCTGCCCCATAGTAAGCCTATAGCTGCCGTCATTGTCCAGGATCTGCCTCTCCTTACACTGAAGCTGGTTCTGGCACTTGATCTGGTGAATGGATAAGAGCAACTTCAGAATAGGAAAGTATAAGCATCTTTTCTTTGACAGGGTCGACAGAATAGTCTGAGAATGGGGGTGGGAAGAGGTTTTGCCTTCGTTAGAATTTGACAGGAATTACACTTGAAAGACGAAGTTCAATGCTTCCAAGCATGCGTCGACTTGATTCTGAGCATGCGCGGGTTTTTGAACCGATGCTTTTGCGTACTAACCATCGGTTTGAACCGATGGTCAGGCGTCCATCAGTCCGAATTTAAAGCAAGCTTTCAAACTTTGGTCCGAAGGACGACGGATCGATGGGTCGCACACCTGGTCGGTTTGGACCGATGAAACTGGACTTCGGTCCTAACCGATGAAAATGGACTGATCGTGTGTACGCGGCCCAAGTGTTTGCTGCAAAGTTCGGAAAACTGTTGGCGTCCACCTATTGTGGGGTAATTAATCATTTAAGGCTTTAAAAAAAAAATAATCCGCCAGCCCTCTCATGTAAGCTGTTCAGAGTCTAAAAGAGGAACTGCCATTTCAGTGCTTCTGCTTTGAACTTTGATGATTAATTTATCTACAATACCTGCAGCTACAAAGAGGTCAGCGATGGATTCTTTTAAAGCTCTTATGCTTTGCTTGTTAAGAATATAAATACTTTAATGTCCATAGTCTGGCCACGGGTGCATTTTAACATTATCCTTTTACTAAAAAGAAAATATCTTAACTGCTGGAAATTTTTTTTAATAAAATTGCAATGAAAGTCAAAAATGGTCACTAAAAAGAGCAAATGTTGCTTTGAGACCAATATAGGGGATTTGCCATGCATTGTACAAAATCACTTGCAGAATGATGGGTGAAATGCACCAATGTAGTTGTCCAATGACTTCATGCTACAATAAATGGATCAGTCTTTATAGAAAACTGGCATAACCAGAAAAAAATTTCACTAAAAAAGGTGTAGACTTGTGTGTATAAAAAATAAAAGGGTGGAAGGACAGAAAGTACACTTACCTGTGGAGAATTGCCATCGGCGCTGCGGTTATCCAGAGCCGCCCGCAGCTGCTGGTTACTCCGCTCTGCCTGCTGAAATTGTTGCTGGAGCTGCAAGTACTGATCGCGTGGCACGGTGGCACAAGCTTGCTGCTGAGAGTGGCTATGGCTCAGGCTGGTCGGTGAGTGCAGCATCTGCAGTACAGACAGTACAAGATCTATTACTCTTCACCCCTAGGCTTTCAGAAAAGCATGTCGAAGAGCAGTGTCAATGTTATGCACTGTAGTACCAAATGAATAATTTCTGATTGCTTGTTATACTTTTTTTTATATCTTTGAAAACACATTAGCAATGAAACAAACACACACACAATTTATTCTATAGCTGCATAAAATATATTATATATATATATATATATATATATATATATATATATATATATATATATATATATATATATATATATATATATATATTTATATATATATATATATTATATATATATATATATATATAAAAAAACTAGAGTCAGTTTGCCATAAGTAAGACCTTTCTTTTCTTAAACGATAGTTCTACGCAAGCTGCCGTTTCAGTTTGAATGAATGTAGGCTGGTTACATTAATTGGCTGCCAGAAGTCTCCATTGAATTCCCAGTTCTGCCCACCTGTCATGGCTATTATTGAGGTTATCAAGTCTTATACTATCCTTGTATTTTACAAAGCAGTAAACTAGTCAATAGTTCAGTTTATAACCAACAGGGAAGGTGCACAATAGGAGCAGCCATCATGTTTGGTAAAGATGCAAGCCTTCCACCGAACCCAACAATGCAGGCTTGAAGATCTTTTATTAAAAACAGATCTGCATTTGCATTTTTACAAATACCAAAACCCCAATATGAAGAAGTCTCAGCCTTGCTATGCAGTTAATGTCCCCTTTTATTTTGGACCTTTGCAGTTTAAATACGGATTGACTTTGTTGGTTGCAGTGGGTAATTACACATAGAAGTGCTTCAGCTGTCCCAAACCTTTAAAGTATTTACAGGTGGCCCCCAGGGTTACAAAGATATGGTCTGTAGGTATGTTCTTAAGTTGAATCTGTTTGTAGGTCGGAACAAAATTTGGGGTTATTGTGGAAACAAACCTTGGTGATAAAGCATCAGCAGAGACACCTTTTTGCCCATTGGAACTCTTACAGTAGTGAATTTCCCTTCCTAGGGGTAGATTTCCTTGCACTTGCTGTTGTCTCTATTGGTTTGTAAGTCGAATGATTGCAAGTAAAGGACCGCTTGTATAACAAGAATTTTTTTCCAGTATTGGGTAGAGTGGAAGAGAAGGGCCCCTACCAGGTTTTTATTGTGGTCTGTCGCTTGGGAGATTAACTCATCTGTTTTTCCTGAAAACCACAATCACTTGTACAGAGAGTGATGGGGAATCAACAATTATACAGTCACGAAAACGGGTCTAGAGATGACATTTTCGGATGGAGACCCCAATTCCAGCGACAACTGTCTGGAGGGATTTACATGTGCTTTTTTTGTCTTTGGAAATATTCCAAATGGGGAAAATGAATGCTAAAAGAAGCCCAGCCAACACCGATTTTGGACCTCAATTAATTTTGCATGACAAATGCTTGCTCAACGCTACATAAGCCATATGAAGTAAGCACTTAATGTAAGGCCACTTCTTAATGTTTCTATAAAGTTTTTTCTACTTATTCAATAAACCCATTGATTCATTCAAGTGATCATAATGGACCTGTTTGTATTATTTGAAGTATCCTAGCCGAATCCTGGATAACTTATTTCCCGACGATTCTGTCATGTAAGTTACCCAAGTATTTCTTCATAATGATCATGGTGGGGGATGGAGAAAGGAACCTTGCAATTGGGTAGGAGCCATAAAAGATACTAAAACACAGACTCAACCAGCGAGCATACACAAAAGCTGAAAACTCAGTTCTTAATAGTCTTATCTTTTTAGGACAGTGTTAGCCTTTAAAAGCAAATTCAGATTTGAGTGGCTTCTATAGTTGAGCTCAAAGGTTTTGCATCCCTTTAGGAGAATTGGTAACATTTTAAGAAAACACGAGTGAGCAGGCAACACACATTTCTTTCATTTCTTATAGGATTAATATTCAGCTGCAGGTCATAACGGTATAGCACAATTATAAAACAAAACATGGCAACAAGTAAACAAATGAAATGCCCCCTGTTCAAAAGTTTGCATAGCCTTAGTTATTATTATTGTGTACTATCCCCTTTAGCATCATTGACAGCGTGCAGTCTTTTGTAATAGTTATCCATGAGCCCCCAAATTCTTGCAGATGGTATAGCTGTCCATTTGGCTTGGCAAAATGCTTTCCAGTCACGCAAAGTTTTTGGTCATCTGCGGAGATCTCTAACACGCAGTTAATGCAATAGTGGCTCGATGATAATAAAGTCAGGAGACAGATTGTCTATCCAGAACCTTCACCTTTTTCTGCTGTAACCACTAGAGGGTCAACTTGGCCGCCTGCTTGGGGTCATTGACATGCTGGAAAGTCCAAGAGCGTCCCATGGGCAGCTTTCATGCAGAAGAGTGCAAATTGTCTGCCAGTATTTTCTGATAACATGCAGAATTCATCTTGCCAACTGTTTTTACAAGATTCCCAGTGCCTTTAGAGCTTACGCTTGCCCAACTCAGTGAGGATGATATTCTTCTCCAAACAGAGTGCTTATGGTTGGGACCATAAAGCCATTTTGGTCTCATCACTCCAGATTGGTTTCCCAGAAGCTATGAGGCATGTCAAGGTATTGTCAGGCATTTTGTAACCACAATTTTGTGTGGCATTGGCGCAATAAAAGCTTATTTTTTTTTCTGGCAATGCAACCATGCAGCTGATTTTTGTTTAAATATTGTCTTCTTGTTCTTATAACAACCACAGTCTTTCAGAGCTGTCTTTATTTCTCCTGTAGTTACCCGTGGGGTTTTCTTTGTATCCCGACCAATTATGGCAGTTGTGGCTGCAATCTTTCGTGAATGAGTGAGTGAATGACTTGTACAGCGCTACAAAAGCAAACTAAATCGCCTCAAGGTGCTTGTTTGCATCTGGTGTTGTCCTGATCCAGAAGAGGTGGGTCTTTAGGAATAAAACTTAAGGCCCGATGGCTTTCCTCCATTCGGATGTCCGTGGGTAGCACATTCCATAGCAGTGGTCCTTGGACTGCAAATCTTCGCTCTCCCTTCAATTTGTAGTGGGACTTTGGGACGTGAAGGAGGTTTTGGTTAGTTGATCGGAGAATAGAATTGGGGATGTAGTGTTTAATTTTCTCGCATAAGTATTGAGGAGCGTTTCCTGCATTTCTGGGTGAGGCAGAGGGTCTTAAATGTGACCCGATCCTTTATGGTTAGCCCATGGAGGGTCCTAATGGAGAGTCGTGAACTACCTGTACTTGGCATTGTATCAAGAGATCCCTGAATTTTCCACTTCTTAATTGACTGAACAGTACTGACTGGCATATTCAAGGCTTTGGATATCTTTTTTTCATCTCTAAAACAGTCCATTACCTTGTTATGCAGGTCTTTTGACAGTTTCAGTATCTAGCCTGCAAGTGCATCTATGCGAGAGCTACCAAACGTATTGATTATCTGTACACAGACACTAACTTAAAGTTTAGTTTTCCCACATCTGTGGCTTTTTAAATTGAATTGCCATTTAAGCCTGTTGATCAGGGCCATTTGGGTGATTTCTGGTATGATTTTAAAGAGGAGCCAAACAACCATGATAATAAATGGTTTCAAGTGATCTTAATCCTAAATAAAAGAAAAAAGTTTTGGCATGATCAGTCATATTTTAAATATCAATGCCATGATTTCTACCAGGGCATGCAACCTTTTGACCACAACTATCTCAAGGACCCCCAATGGTGAGATGTCTACTAGGGATTTCCAGTTTCAATACCATAAGGCCAAATGATGTGATGGGGAAGTCCTTTGTTTTGGCCAGCAGCAGAAAAACAAAATTATGTAGGAAAATATCACCAATAGGCTTTCCAAGAAATGAGAAGCTAGATTTTTTTTTTTTTTGCTTTGAACAGAATTTTTTTTTAATTATCTGCAGTGTCCACAAAGAGAAAATGTTTGAAATCGTGCAGCAGTGGGGTCACTACATATCACACTATACACCACACATCAAAAACCATGCAACACACTACTACAAAATGCTGAGGTCGACCAATGCCTAGCCTTCTGACTGGTTAAAATTTAACATGCCTATTGGGAAAAAAAAATACAAAGCATGAGCATTGCTTTAAAATTTGAAAAAGTCCTTAAAATTGCTAAAGGAAACTAGCACCGTAACTAAAGTGGAAAGGCTCTTCTGCAGAACCAGACCCTCTCCATCCTCATGACCCCCTCTTCACTGCAGCTTTATAACAAAGGAGAACTTGTGTTGTAATGTTACGTCCCCCCTACATAAGGCTTTTCTAATTGGTAAAGAGGTGGCCATACATACTGTAGGTGCTAAAATGCATTTCTAGTGGATTTAAAGCCCAATTTAATCCACTTTTTTTCTACTCTTGAATGGAGGAACAAATAGTTAAAACCCTCGGTTTTATTGGTATCGTGGGAGGTTGCGTTGCAAAATATTTTATAAATGTTTTTTACTATTTTGAGTCCACGGGATAGATTCCCACTGTAAGCATAGTCCCATAAATTAATTATTTATTTAACATTTATTTGGTTAAGTTTTTAATGCTGACAGGGTCACCCACTAATCAAATTTTTGACAAGTTCATATATAAAAATAAAAAAACGTATGGCCAGCTTTAGTCACCAACTTGAGGTGTAACCGGTTTCCTTTGTTGAGAATAAGTAGAAAGCTCTTACATGAATCCAACATTTTTTTTAACAACCATGGCATGCTAGACAAGATCGATGTAGATGTTGAGTCTTGTGACTTGATAAGAGTGATGGAATATGAACACCATGAAGAACGCATGGGCATGCAGTGTTACAGCAATAGCATTGATAAAACTTTACCATCGATCTCAGAATCAGAACTGCACCCATCTCTGAGATTTCCTGAGGTCTATACACAGGGAAGGCACAAAACAGGGAGACACAAATACAACATTTCATATGTTTGGGGGGGAAAAAAATTTGAACACATAAAACTGCAATACAACAATCACTGTCATATGACAACTTCCCCTGTGAAGGGTACTGGTAATGCTTCGATATACAAATACATTTTAGTCAACTGTCAACCTTGTGGTAACAGTTTGGTTACCTTTCCTGCTTAACAATGCCCCTGTGCACAAAGCCAGCTCCATGATGAGATGGTTTGAGGAGTTTGGTGTGGAGGAACTGGTGTGGCCTTTATAGAGCCCTGACCTCAACCCTACTGAACGTTTGAGATGAATTGGAATCCCGATTGGAAGCCAGGTCTTTTCATCCAAAATCAGTACTTGATCTTCACCTGCCTGGCCGCATCATTCATTCTCAGTCCTCTGAATGGTAGATGACAAGTACCGACATCGCTAATAGTTTCGTTGAACTACCATGAGTTGAGTGCTCTGGTAGTTCATGCATTCTTCCTGTCGGTGTACATCTGTCTGCCCATACAATGTACGAGCACACAGATAAACTGAGAAGTCTGCAGGAGCCCTGCATGGCACTCATTATCTGCTGTTATCGGGTGCAATGCTTTCCATGCGTCAGGGGAAAAAAAAGAAGATGTGCTTTTATTTTATTTATTTTTTAAAAAGATGAACTTATCCTTTAAAGAAAGACCACCATCCAATTTTTTTTATGTTTTTCCCTTTTCATTGTAGTCCTAACAGCTTCTCTTTTTTGTGCATCTCATTCGTGCCTATGCGTAATATAAAATATCCAGCTGAATATTGCTAATCCATAGGAATTAATGGGGCCACAGCATGCATGCACACACACTTATAGGTGGCAGTGAGGATGTTTTAGGAAGAAAGGTAGAACAGGACCATAGGATTGCTGGAATGGGGAGAAAGGTAAGCTTTAACATGAACTGGGGGGGGGGGGGGGTAAATTAAAGCACACATTTCCTAAAAGTGAACTTGTATTTTAAAGTTACAGTTGGCATTTCCACTGGGCTGTGTCCTCAAACAGGGAACTGCATTTAAAGGATGAGTTCACCTTCGGGAACATGTTATATGTTCCACCTATTTTTAGAAAGAAACATGAGACATGTTCCCCATCCTGCAGCCGCTGCCCATGTGACAGCAGACCGTGGATTTCCTCCCCATACCTGCTGTAACTATTTGGAAAGAGCGGGGCCATGTGGTTGCATCATTGATTCACATCCCTGTGAATCAATGAACTTCAAGTACCTACACAGGCTTTGCTTAGTTCTCAATGAACTACCAGGGTGCTGATAAGAACTCGAATAGTTCATTAATTCTTCCTATCTTTGTGAAGTTGCCTGCCCATATGATGTATGGGCAGACCGCTTACACTGACAGTTTGTATGAAGTCCTGCATGGCACCCACTGATGTGCAATACTTCTCGGGCTCCCATAAAAATAAATAGTAAATACTTTTTTTTTTTTAAAGCAAAAAAATACAAATAAATTGTATTTATTGATTTATTTTTTATTTTTTTAAGTGAACTTATGCTTTAAAGGACTTCAATAAAGCGGGTTTGAGTGCTCTGTAAAACTTGCTCTAATACAAGGTGAAACCCACAAGGCCTTATAGGTCATATCTTCATTCACCTTCCCTAAGGTGATACAACCACTGCTTCAATAATTCCTACGACCGATTCATCTAAAGAAAAAATCCTCAAAACAACATGACAATGAATGAATCAGAATATTTATCCACTTACTTGCACGAGATGATCATCAAATTTCCCCTGATTTTTCCGTAAACCTTCATTCTCCATTTTCAAGGTTTCCATTTCTCTTTCGAGAGAGCTCAACTGACTAATCTAAAATGAAGAATGATACTTTATGATACAGGCAAGGAGTAGATATCATTCTCCCAACTAAAGTGCTTATTTTATTTTAACAGCCAAGTTACATATAGCATCATGTGTGAAAAGACAACAAGGGTGCCACTCAATGGCTGGCTAGAAGACAATATTCATATATAACTCCAGTCATAAAATATATACCGTATTTATCGGCGTATAACACGCACAGGGGTATAACACACACCCTAACTTTAAGAGGGAAGTTTCAGGAAAAAACTTTCCAAAGCCCCCTGCGTATAACATGCAGGCACAGTTTACCCTCTATTTTCAGGGTAAAAAAGTGACTGTTATTCGCCAATCAATATTTGTATTTCTGGTCATCTGGTCCGATGACTTTCACAGCCAAGTAAAGTCTCATACACAGGATCGGATTTTCATCAGACAAATCGTAGGACTTTTGTCCGAAGGGCGTTGGCCAGGAACTTTTATTGCCTACAGGAATTGTCAAGCCAACAAATCGTGAAACTATGTGGTTTTTCAGCTCTTTAGCGTCACCCTTTGGGCAACTTCTGCTAATTTTGTGTTATGGTGAGCATTGCTTCCGAGCATGCGTGTTTGTACTTTGGTGTCTTGTCCGACGAATGTGTGAACACACGATCGGATAATCTGACAACACACAATCGCTGGCGGAGAATTTTAAAGCATACTATTCGACAATTGTCTGATGGCGCATACAAACGGTCGGATTTTCCGACAACAGCCTGTCACTACACAATTCCCACTGGATAATCTGATCGTGTATGAGGCTTTACAGTTAAAACACGTACAGGTAATTTCCCTCCTCTAGCCTGTGGTTGGAGAGTGAGTGGAGGAGAATCAGATTGCCAAGTAATCTTCCTTCACTCTGCTCTCCCATTATTGTTCATCACATGAACAAGTTCAGATAATGGAACACTAATATAGACAAAAAAATATTAATTTGCTACTGTTAAACTTAAGTTGCATAAAAAGGGAATTGTTAATTAGTGAACTCAATTTTAGTGATCACACAGTCTAACTCCTATTTACCTGCAATAAAAGGATCTTAACTGGTTGCATTGGACAACACCGACACTTTCATTTCATCCAGTCCTGTATGCATTCCAAAGTTATTACATAACCCTATCATTCCTCCCACTGCCAACAACAGTCTCCAAATGCAGTTTACTCACTAGATCAATAATTTGCCAACAGATTAAATGCTATGTAATAAAGTGGAGCAGCTGTGCAGGGCAACCAATCAGCTTCTATCTTTCATTTTCAAAACTTAAATGAACAAGCTGAAGAAGCCGATTGGTTGCCATGCACAGATGTTCCAGACTATGTCTGCTCCAGTTTCGATAAATGTCCCCCATATTCTTCATTGCAGGCTAGCTGTAAGAACAGACCTTTCTGTTTGCAGAAGTTAGCTCTAGCTGTAGCTGATCACACTCTCTTCTCAAGCTGGACTTCTCTTGTTCTAAGGCTTTCACCAGGCTGGACTGGTTCCCCTGTTTTTGGTGTTTCAAAGAAATTACAGTAGATTCAAGCTGCCGCACCTACAACCACATAAATGGAGAAAACATTGAGACCTGTGACATCAGGGGGACAATAAATATCATTTTAAAGTTGAACTAAAGTCAATACTTTTCGTTTCATTTTGGATAGATTAAAAAGGGTTATAACCAGTAATCAGTTTTTGCCATCCGTTTCCCACTCGGGAGATTGTCCTGTCCCATAGCCACAACAGAAAGTTTGAAGAAATCCCTGGTTGTCAACAGAACCAGTGTCCATAGTGTTTGAAAATGTACACTTTATTTTTCGGACAACTCAAAATTTAGGATCTTCTTTCACTCTTGGAGATAATGTTCATCAGGACAAATAGAATAAAAAACTTGACATGTGTTCTATTCCCTCTTCACCATCTAAAACTAAAATGTTTTGGGCTGAATTGTGGTAATTTCATTGGTTCAAAACCCAAAACCTCTAAACCAATTAAAGGGGTTGTAAAAGTTAATTTTTTATTTTCTAAATAGGTCCCTTTAAGCTAGTGCATTGTTGGCTCGCTTACCCCTTTTCCTTCGATTTCCCTTCTAAATTTTCTTTTATCTTTGTCTGAATTTCTCACTTCCTGTTTCCTGTAAGTTTGCCCCCATCATCCAAGCCGTTCTGGCTGGGGGTTAGTCAGCCAGAACAGCTTACTGAGGAGCAACAGGAAGTGAGAAATTCAGACAAAACAAAGAAAAACATTTTTTTTAGAAGGGAAATCAAAGGAAAAGGTTAGTAAACCAACAATGCACTAGCTTAAAGGAACCTAATTACAAAATATAAAACAAACCTTTAGAACCCCTTTAATGAAGTTTCATGAGCACATTTTGAAAAGCATGGAGGCAACCGTCGATAAACACACAAATGGATAAGCTCCCAAGCTACTGCACCTTGCATTTATGGTGTGTTTTTAGTTTTTCATATTTGCAATCAAGCACTTCCGTAGCATGACCTACCACCAAGTCAAACACTCGTTGACTGCCGATAAGGCATGGCCAATCAGATTTCTTCATAAGACCAACATGCCCACCTTTCTATTTCCCATGTTAATTTCCTTGTCTTTATTATGTGAAGCCCCTTTTCTATTTTTTTTTTAACTATAGTCTACACCTTTTCTTTTGTCTCAGTGTTACTCTAGACACCGGTGCACAACCTTGAGACCTGGGCCCAATAAATTCTTCCAACATACTGTCCCAGAAGTAAGGAAACAAAAAAAGTATGGGAAAGAAAATTATGTATAGAAATGCTAAAAGGCTCTGGATTGGGATGGGGAGTGGGAACAAGGGTTTTGAAGGATATTAAAGAAAACTAGGTGGCCCTAACGAATTTCCGGAAGGGGCTGAGGTTTCTCCAGGGAGCTCACAGCATTACAGTGACACTGTGGGTTGACTACAGGGGCTAGTAGGAAACTGCTGGAAGTTTGGGGCACTATTGCAGTTTGTAAGCTCTGAATGGGAGGTTTGGGCGGGGGGGCACTCTGGAAACACAGGGCTCCAAGGGGGCCCCCAGTTGAAAAGGAGGCTGTGGCTTGGCAGCAGGCCTTCGTCTGGTGGTTAAGAACTGCTCTAGGCACAGACTGCTATGGGGCAAGGCAAGAATATCCTCTCGCATTACCCTTTGATGGCACTGCTAGAAACAAAGGGGTTGATTTACTAAAGGCAAATCCACTCTGCACTGCAAGTGCACTTGGAAGTGCAGTCACTGTAAATCTGAGGGGGAAGATCTAAAATTGGGGGAAGCGCTGCCAATTTTATCATCCAATCATGTACAAGCAAAAACGCAGCTTATTTTCATTGCATGTCCCCTCGGATCTACAGCAACTGCTCTTCCAAGTGCACTTGTAGTGCAAAGTGGATTTGCCTTTAGTAAATAAACCCCAAAGTCCTACCTTTCCTCTGTGCAGTATTGGCTTTACTGTAGCTCTCAAGCACAATCTTTACAGCAAGTACACACTCCAATGGGAACATCGGTCCTCATTGCCATTTCACGCCGCTAAATTCATAAGGCCAGTTTTCCTGGTAAGCTTCCCACATTACCTTCTCCCGGGTTTGTGCCAGGTCAGACTTTGTATTATGCACTTCCCTCTGCAGTCGCTCATTCTCCTGTCTCAGAAGCTGCTGTTCTTGCTCCATCAGTTGCTCCAGGTCATCCCAGTATTGCTTCTTATGGTGGTTCTGTAGCCCTGAGGATTGTATGGCCATTTCCAAAACCTGTTTCTGGAGAGATGGAAATAATTTACATGTTAATAGTGAACTAAAGTAAACCTGCATGATCTTTAAGTGAAAAAAATACAAAATAAACACCACCATGTAAAAAAGGACAAACCCCACCCCCCTACCGCTTGTTTCAATGCCCATGCTTCTGGTATTTCCCCTCTTGCAGTGCTACACCAGCCAAGAATATTCAGTATGCAACACCCTATCCAGGTGTGTGATGTTTACACCCTTACCAATGTTAATTTTGGCAGTAAATTTCAATTTGGTTTTAGTCTTGGTCTTAGGACTAAAATGGCTTTTTAGTTTTAGTCCCATTTTAGTCTTCTGCAATTGTTTTAGTCATATTTAGTCAACTAAATCTCCAGTAGATGCCCTACGTTTTAGTCGTCTAAAAATCATTTTAGTCCTCTAAAATCTAATGGATGTAATTAAATTGTAATGCATTAGTTAACATTTCTCTACAATTTCCAAACTCATTATATACTGCTGGAGTGAAGAGTTGAATATGTTATGATTTATGGTATTGAGGTACGAACATGCACTACAGATCAGTGTTAATTTCAAAGTCAAATTTCAATTTAGTTTTAGTCTTTTGACTAAAAGGGCATTTTAGTTTTTTTTAGTCTGTCGTATTTTAGTCATCTCAAATGTTTTAGTCGTACTTTAGTAAACTAAAATGGTATTTATTTAGTCTACTAAATTATCGACTATTGACTTGCCTATTGTATACGTCTCCCTCCTGTAGCTTTCTGCTTGTAGTGGGTGGGCCCTTTTGGATCCTTCACAGAGCGCAGCGACGATGTCACTGCTACTTTTACAAATAGCTGGATTTAAAAAAGTTACTAAAGAATATACTTTAATAATCGTGACCAGAGTTTAGCTTTGAATACAACTACAACCTCTGGCAAAAAGTATGGGATCACCACATTGGAAAATGTTCATTCAATTGTTTAATTGTGTAGAAAAACTAAAACTACAGACATGCCTCAAAACTATTTTCATTTAATATTTAAACTTCTGGGTTTAAGAACACTTAAACATTTTTTAAAAGAAAGAAAACTGTAGTCAGTTGCAACTGTTTTTACAGATAAAGCAGGAGAAAAAAAAAATGTAATGACTCAATTCTGAGGAAAATATTATGGAATCGCTATGTACTTTTCAGTTCTAAAAACAAAAATCAGATTACATCCTGAAAAATTATAATTATGTCAGCAAACATCCTTTTAATTGATGGAATAAGAAAAATTATCCAAAATATAAAATTTGTGCATTTATTGAAAAATTAAAGACTCAATCGCCCCCATACCTTTGACCTGACATGCAAACCCACATCATCCATGATTGTGGAAATGTGCATGTTTTCTTAAGGCAACAGTCTTGCATACATTTCATTGGAACGGCACCAAAAGAAAAAGTTCCAGCATCATCACCCTGCCCAATGCAGATTGGTGATTCATCGCCGATTATCACTTCCATCCAGTCATCCACAGCTGATAGTTGCTTTTCTTTAGCCCACTGTAACCTTGTTTTTTTTTTCAAGTTTAGGTGTTAATGTTTTTTGTTAGTACAAATCAAATGGCAAGGTTGAAGCGCCTGGATACGTAAAAACAATGCACGTCCGGTCCCGCTGGTCCCCTGGCCTGGAACGCACGCCAGCTCCCTAGCGAGGAACTCGTATCCGGCTTGGCCTTCACCCTAGTTCCCCAGCGAGGAACACTCATCATAGCCCATCCTGCCATGCTGACTAGCCTCAGTGCCGGGTCCTAGGCACTACTAAAGTAAGAGGACATTTGGCTATGCTGTTTTATCTGTGACATATTTTAAATAAACTGTACTTCACTATGGTGGTTTCCTCTCTCCCTCCTTCATGAGAGTGTTTGATTCCGGGAAACATAGAGCTGCGCAGCTGAATCATTCAACTGGTTTAGTGACCAACTGCTGTATTTGACCTTTTCTAAACAATCAGGTCAACACCGTGCGGTAAGGAGCCATCCATTAGTGCACATTTGGGGGATCTTCTTGGTGAAGGTGGACACCTTTTACAATTCATTTTCTACAATTTGCATCTGAGAAAGATTAGCCTTGATTGGACTTTATCTAACACTCTTTGAATGGACTTGAGTTTATTTATTCATTCATTTTTTTTTTTTTGTACAATCTATTTCTATTTCACTATTTTCAGTGTGTTGCTGCTCACTAAGTCTGCTATTGTTGGTTCAGACGGACCATTTATTAGATTTCACTTTATTGTTTATTCTCTTATTATTCAATTATTAGCGCCCCCTCCATTTACCATTACTGTTCAGTTCAGACCTTTGATGAGGTCTCTATCTTAGGGGAGCTGCTTATTCACTATAATTATATGTTGTTGTCACATTAATTTTTTTTGGCGCGAGATACCACACCTTTTATATTTACAACATATATTAGCATTTGATCTTTTATCTTTTGACGTATCTTTCCGGGACATTTATTTGTGATACAATTCATTTTCACTTCAGTGTGAAGCACCCTGATGGTACCATTTAGTATCACACTTATTTTGATTTCTATTTTTTAGCATTTATAAAAATGTTTGTGCATATTATTTGATATTTACATGTATTGGTCTAGAGAAATTTTATAGATTCACATACTTGCTCCATAATTGGGGCTCCTGATTTGAATACCTTGATCACATATTTGGTTTCACTCCAGATATTATTTAGCGCTGCACTTTTTTTCTTTTTGATAGGTGGCACTGACTGGTGGGCATTGATAGGTGGCAGTGATTGGCTCTGATTAAGGGCTGGCAGGCAGTACAGGTGTGCACTAATGAGGCTGATGTGCCTCTTCCACTGGGGACCAATGTCCTTTGCACAGGAGCCGGTGATCGGCTTCTTTTTCTCCTCACTCTGTCAGCGCAAGGAGGAAAAAATAAAACTGATTACCGAGCTTTGTTTAAATCACAGGATCAACTGTCATTGGCCGACAGCTGATCACGTGGTAAGGGGCCAGGACTTGGATCTGTGATCGCCCGAGTCTCAGTGACTCTGATCACAGCGTGCTCCACGTGCAAAGGGGAGGAAGTCTGTTGACGTCCTCCCAGGAATTGGGGTCCGTGCTGTAGCAGTCATTCGGCTATAGCGCGGGCCACTCGTGGTTAACACCTAAACAGAAAAAAAAACAAGGTTACAGTAGGCTAAACAAAAGCAACCATGGACTCTGCATGACTGGATAAAAGTTATATTCAGCGATGAATCACCAATATGAATTGGGCAGGGTGATGATGCCTGAAAAAAAAAAAGCAAAGCTAATTTTCAGAATCATTGATGATATGGTGTTGCATGTCAGCTAAAGGTATGGGGGCGATCACAGTCATTAAAACTTCAATAAATGCACAAGTTTATATTGAGATTTTGGACACTTTTCTTACTCATCAATTGAAAGGATGTTTGGTGATGACATTTTTCAGGATTTAATTTGATGTTTATTTTAGAACAGCAAAGAATTGCAAAGTTAATGGCGATTCCAAAATATTTTCCTCAGAATTTAGTGATTTCTGCTTGATCTGCAAAAACAGTTGCAACTGACTACAGTTTTTTTCTTTTAATTTTTCCATAAAGCCAGAAGGAATGTGAAATGAAAAATAGCTGGAGGCATGTCTGGAATTTTTATTTTTTTGCTACACATTTAAATGAACATTTTCCAAGAGTGGTGATTTCATACTTTTTGCCAGGGGTTGTAGAAGCTTAAATGCAAAACATAAATTTATATTTGCTGAAGACATGATAGTCACCTTGGCATTAGTATTTTGCAGTTGTTTGTGCAATGACATCACTTCCTGTTTTAGAGACTCTTTCTCTTGCTGTGCAACACGAAGATCAGACTTGATGCGAGACATCTGAAGATTGACATTCTGCAAACTCTCTTCTAGATTCTGGATCTAAAAACAGTCCAAAAAAAATTGTATTATAAAGGAATTAACTTTAACCCTTTCCCACCCAACATCTCTTTAAAGAGGAAGTACACCCTGATGGGTTTTACTTCCTCTGGTTTTCCTGCAAAGGTAAAAGCATAATGGGCTACTATGCATCCCATAGTAGCCCATTATGTGTCACTTACCTGAAACCGAAGCCTGCAATGTGACCATTGTCCCCTGTTCCACGAAGCATTCATCTTCCTTCCAGGGTATCGCGGCGCTGTCCAATCACATCACCGGAGCCGCCAGTCATGGTGTTATTTCCTTTAGAAACAGCACACTCGCCTTTTCTAAAGTGCACCTGCGCCATTGTGGACAGCGCATGCGCCATAGACATCAACGCCCGTCTCATTTGAAAATATCTCCTAAACCATGGAGGTTTGAGAGATATTGCGAGCACCTACAGGTAAGCCTTAATCTAGGCTTACCTGTAGGTAAAAGTGGTTGTAAAGGGTTTACAACCACTTAATGCCCGAGGGGACAAGACAGATTTCCTGATCTTGTGACCTCTGATTGACTGTCATAGTGGTCAAATGATCAGAAGTCTGCTCTACTGGCTCCTGATGACCAATATCCAAGAGCTGTCAATGACCACTCAGTCATTGTGCAGTGAGCACACGCTGGGCACAGAAACTTCAACTGTCCCTGGGCATATATGAATGGTATGTAGGTATTAAAACCCACCTTCGGTGGCTCAACACATATGCATGACTTGGGGTAGCATACGAATAAATGTTATATGTAGTCAAAAACCTTTTTCTTCGATTTTGATTAGAATAGTGAAGGTTTAGAGAACCCATGTTCGTGTTCCTCTAAGCAGTTTCACCTTCACTTCCTGTTCCCAGGAAGCAACAGAAAATCAAAGGATATCTCGGGTCATTAGGAAATCTGTCCCCACTAGAAGATTTCTCTTCACAACTGACATTTTGGATTTCCCCTCGCATCCATTTTTTTTTTGTTTTTTAAGACAAAAAGATTTTTAGGACCAATGTTGGGTTGAAAAGAACAAAACATTGAAAAAAAAAAAAGGTTTCATCCTTCCATAGTATACAAAAAAGCTTTACAAATGAAGCCAGTATGGAGATCTTTTTTACCTTTTCCTGAGATGTTGCAAGTTGCGATCTTAGGGTGTTTGACTGCTGTTCCCAAGTCTTGTGGTCTTGTTTTAGGCTTGCAATCTTATTTTCAAGGTAACCAACCTTTGCAGACTGTGAAAACATTGCAGAAAACAATATGAAACATATGTCTGGTATTAATTTCATATACTAAATTAGTACTGGATTGGGGTGCAAGAAAAGAAATGGCTGCACATCCAGGAATTCCAATTGATGTTATTACTTTGAACAATAAAAATCAAAAAGACACCAACACAAGGTCACGTAGACACGTCTTACACATACATCTTGTGCTTAATCATTACTCGTGCGATAAGCGTTGCAGGATTTGGGCAATGAAATTACTTTGTAGCAATTTTATAAAAATGGATCCATTCTCTGCTGTGCGCTGTTCAACAAGAGTTAATGCCAACTGACTGGATAAAAACGAGTTCAGGTCCACATGCAGAATACATAGCGCGCAAAGAGGTTCCTCTAAAAGTAGGACTTTAATGGACCATGACACAAACGGATTTCCTCTGTCCTCCCCGACAGTGGAATTGGGTCGTTCCAGTCTCCATCTCGTTCTTTTTCACCATGCGTTTGTTTTTATTATATATCACTTATTGTTAATACCTATACTTATCAGATTGAAAAAAATGTATCACATAAGAATCCTTTTTTTTCATGGTCCAATAAAGTCCCACTTTTTGAGGAAACTTGTTCAACAAAGCCCTCTATTAATACAGAAAATATGGAGTTTAATAAGGAGTTGCACTCATTTCTGCAGCTACAAATACTTATATTACAAAGTTGTTAATAATGTAGGTTTTGCTGCAATAGAGATAATCTATCATGGTTCCTTTTATTTAAAAAAAAAGTTCATATTCCCACAGTCATTTCCCATTTAAACCCCCATTGGCTTATTCAGTCACATAACCTGAGGAAGGACCACACCCGACACACTTTGTCAATACTACAGCCACATACGTTCTCTGCTGGCCTCCCTTGGCTTGCTCTCCACCGTTCCCGTGTTCCAAGCCTCGATCTGAACCTAGCCTCCTTGAGCACTCTGAAGTCATGCCCGGGAGTCCTGTGTCTGCTTGCTTTCATTGAGGCTCATTCGGCTCCTTCCCTGGCTTTGCATTCCATCCACGGCTGGCTGGCTAGATTAACATTTAATGCTGGACATCCACAGGGACTCTGTTGAAGCCGGATAGGTCTCCCGGTCCACACACAATTTGGTGGTTGTTCTCCTCTTTCCCGTCTGAGTGGATCTTATAATGGGACACATGAGGATTCCATCATTGCAACATACTCTTGAACCAGCAGACCTATTGGCCGCTGCCACAAGGTATTGACAGAAATAAAAAAAGAGCAATTGTTTTTATATAAATCCATTTTTTGGCAATAAATCAATATATGCTTCTTTTTATTGATTTTTGCCGTTTGTCTACACAAGACTGTCCCAAATAGCGCTATTTTTCATGGTTGCTTTTGACTGTAGCTACAAATACTGTAGCTGTTGCCCTAATAAAACATTTTCCATCCTAGGAATCCAGCGTTGTCCTTACCCAGGCCAGTTCTTCGTTGGTCTTTGGGTCCCTGTCACCGCCATCTTGGATGTGGGAAGTGGGCTGCGCGTTTTGAATGATCACGCAGTCTTCTAGGACATATGACATGTCCCAGGACGTTGCGGTTGGGGAGGATGAGAGGTGAACATCCGCTCTGCTTGCCTAGGCAAGCAGAATAGAATTAGGTACCTGTGAGAAATGGGTACCTGCTCCCTGGAAAAATAAAATATTATTATCACTATTATTAATAGGCCGGGACGAGGAGGAGGAGTAGAACATTACAATTTAGGTAAAGTTCTGCTTTAAGTGACAAGATAAAAAAAGCAGACCTTCACTCTAAATATACGCTCATCTTCCCCTCTTCTTTTTGGACAGTCATTTGTTAATCTTACTGTTTGGGCAAGGATGAGGTTTGCTTGGACCCAAACCCCCAACCCTTATTTTCTACAAACGTGCCGCAGGGCAGAAAGCCTCAAGAGTGCCCTCAGCATGCAAGCATGGGTAAATAAGCACGTGCAGACATGTTGCATGGCTCTGGTGTGACCCAGAGGCCAGGCAAAGCCCTCAGACCCATCTGCAAATATGCCAGGGTAAAGAAAAGGGTAGACAAATAGGAAAAAAAAAAGGTCCAATAAGCTGCACATCTCTACAAGACCCTGTGTATAGAGCAGTGTTTCTCGACCTTTTTTCAGACAAAAACACCCCTTAAGACAGGGGTGGCCAACCAGTGGCCCGGGGGCCACATGTGGCCCGCGGAGACCTCTGATGTGGGCCGCGACTCCTGCTCTGGAATGGCAGGTTGGCAAGCCCAGATCGCAGGTTGCCGACTCGTCATACCGCAGCATCAGTGTTGTGAAAGAAGCTGGTGGTAGAGGAAGAAAGCAGCTGCCGAGCAGAGCCCCATAAGCGATGCGTTCTCTACAGCGCCGGCTTTTGCCACCGGCGGAGTCTATGGCAAAGTTCAGCTAACACGCAGAATAGACACAGGTGCACTACGCTGCACCCGTGGTGTGGGTAAACCGCAGCACATCAGTGTAAAAGCAGTCTTAGGCCCTTTTCACATGATCAGCCCAACCAAATGGGACCCTCAATTCACCTCTATAGAGCGACATATGTCTGTTTACGCCCGCCTACCTCCAATCAAAATAACAGAACAGGAAATTCATCCCCTTCCTTCTGGGCGGATCAGAGGGCCTATAGAGTATCCGTGAATTGTCATCCGCCCATTCCACTCATTGTGGCCCGCGACTGGCTACCAAGTTGCTTAAGTGGCCCTCGTTCTTCAAAAGGTTGGGCACCCCTGCCTTAAGATCTAACCTGAATGCTTGATAAATTTGCATTCATAGCTGTAGGTATTACCCCAACCTTTATTTCCTCAACTTAAAATCAATTAGACATGCAGATTACAAGTAGACTTATTCTCTATTAATCTTACCTTTCCCACACAACTACCAAGCTCCTCTCCCAGCGTTTCCACCTCTTTCAACAGCTTGTCATTTTTATTCTTCATGAGTGAAATTTCATTCTTCAAGTCTGTGATCTCAGAGGATTTTGCAAGCTGGGGAAAGAACAAATGGCACTTTTAAAACGAGCTGGTCTTTAATGAACACGGAAAAGGAGTATTTAAAAAAAAAAAAAAAAAAAAAAAAAAACAACATACGCAACAGAATAACTTAATGAATACATTTTATTAGATGCCTCTCCTCCATAGAGGATACATAAAGTGTACGAAAACCCCAAACATTTAATTTCTCTTATTTCCCTTTTTTTGGTGTGTTCAATAAACGATTATGCGGCGTACACACGATCGGAATTTCCAACAAAAAATGTTCGATGTGAGCTTTTGGTCAGATATTCCGACCGTGTGTAGGCTCCATCGGACATTTGCTGTCGAACAACAAATGTTTGAGAGCTGGTTCTCAATTTTTCCGACAACAAGTCGTGAAAATTCTGATCGTCTGTATGCAATTCCGACGCACAAAAATTCTACGCATGCTCCGAATCATTGAACTTCATTTTTCTCGTCTCGTCGCAATGTTGTACGTGACCGCGTTCTTGACGTTTGGAATTTCCGACAACATTTGTGTGACCGTGTGTATGCAACACAAGTTTAAGCCAACATTCCGTCGGGGAAAAAATCCACGGTTTTGTTGTCAGAATGTCCAATCATGTGTACGCAGCATTAGAAACATACATTTCATCTGTTTGATGAGTTGATCTCGTCAGAAATTTCAAACTGCCCTGCCTGCACTTCCTGTGTTATCTCAATCAACCCTCCCAATTCTTATCTTGGAATACAGAATGATTAGACTTTATGTTGTTGAGATCTGAGCGTGGGAGTAACCGAGTAATTTAAGAAAAAAGACATCGAGTAGGGCTGACACCACATAGTCCACAAAAATGCCGTGTGTTGTCTCCCCACAATAGGACTTAGGAGAGAAGTGAATTTCTGAAGATCCATAAGACATAAGCCGGCAACTTGGAAGCTTCTTAATGAAAACATTTATTTTGGTTTCCTGTGTGTCCCATTCACACTGCAACGCAGCTCAGCACTGCAGAGTGCTGTGATAAATTGCAGGCATGCTGTGAATTCAGCCTTAAGGTAGAACTTCAGTCATTTTTCAACTTTACATCTATTAATTCTTCTGTCCTTCATTCTACTTTGGACAATAAAAACAACAATATTTCCGCATCTGCAACATAAAGGATCACCACCTCAATTTAGAGACCTGCCTCTCTTTGATAGAGGACTGGATGACAAAGAGTTATCTTAAACTCAACGGAGCGAAAACAGAACTTCTCCTGTTTCACGCCAAGCGCAGGAATCAACCTTCAACAGCATGGACACCCCTGCCTATTCTGGGCAAAATTATCACCCCTAGCGCCAAAGTCAAAAGTCTTGGGGTCATTTTTGACTCCTGTATGACAATGGACGCACAAATAGGGTCAGTAGTCAGCGGATCCCACCATCTGCTGCGCCTACTACGCAGACTTACTCTGTTCATCCCCAAAGAAGATTTAGCAGTCGTGGTGGGAGCAGTTGTTAACTCCAGACTGGATTATGCAAATGCCCTCTACCTCGGACTCCCCAAGTACCAAATCGCTCGTCTGCAAGTCGTTCAGAATACGGCCGCCAGACTTGTGACTGGGAAAAAACCCTGGGAATCCATCTCACCTTCACTGAGATCCCTTCACTGGTTACCAGTCAAAGACAGAATTGCTTTTAAAGCTCTCTGTCTTACGCATAGATGTGTCCATGGGAATGCCCCCCAATATCTATGCGAAAAAATAAAAGCTCATAACCCCAATCGTGTTTCGCGATCCACCAATCAGAACCTGCTCCAGGTTCCGAAAGCCAACTACAAGGCCAAAGGAGATAGAAGATTTGCGGTCCAAGGTCCCAGACTATGGAACGCTTTACCAGCCAGCATTCGGTTGGAGGAGAATCACCTAGCTTTTAGGAGAAAGATCAAGACACATCCCCAGAGGGCGCATAGGATCGGGGCAGAGGGACCCCCAACTTGTTGGAGGGGATGCGATGCCCCAGGGGCCTTTGCGCACCTCTGGTGGAGAGTGCACCAAGATCCAACCCTATTGGAGGGAATATTGGCAGTAACCTACCAAATTAAAGGAGAACAGATTCAGAAGAATGCCTGGGATTGTCCATTTCACGATACAAGGAAAACCGCCCCTCAATATACGAATACTTTAGTTCCATTTCTTTAAAATGCGGCCAAAAGCAGCCTTAATGTGCATTGATCTGCATTTAAGCACGCTTGTAAAATGCAGGTCAATACATAGACACATAAAAACTATTTATGTGATCTGTTCACACGACAAAGCAGAGTTGACCTGCGTTGTGTTAAAATGCATACATGGTGCATTTTAACCCAACACAGGGTTGAAGTGTTAACAGGACACCTACAATTTTTTTAAATATATTAATGGGTCAACCTGCATTTATAAATGTGCTAAAATGCAGATTAATGCAAATCAACATGCGATAAACCGTGCATAGTATAAAAAGAAAACCTTTTTTTTTTTCACAAGTCTGTGGGGATTTAGCCGGATTTGACAGCTGCCTGCAAGCTAAAATGAAGCATTAAGCATGCGGGTAAAGTGAATGGGCGTCCCCCCCTTAAAGAGATTACTCACCTTCTGATATGATAAGTCAAGACTTATGATATGACAGTGTATATCAATGCTTAAATGATGAGTTTATATTTATAATGAACAGTTTTCTCTCACTTTTTAAATGAACAATTGAAAATTTGTATGATATGAAAATAAATAAAGAATGAATATTCAAAAAAAAAAGTGAATGGGCCCTTAAAGAGATGCGGCAGACACTGTATAATACCAGGTTTGCACACATCCCAGGAGGGATTTTGGTCCACTCCTCCATACAGATCTTCTCTAAATCCTTAAGGCTTCTTGGCCGTCACTGGACAACTCAAAGTTTCACCTCCCTTCATACATTTCTATAGGATTTTGTTCCAAAATCTACTAGTGTATGGCCAATTTAAAGATCTTGAAATAGACTGTCAGCAAGACAGGACACATCAGAAATAAATGACAGGTTTAGAGAGTTAACATGATCCCACCTCCTTCGTCTCTATCTCCTGCCTTAGTAGAGTGTTCTCCTGCTCCAAGAAACGATGGCGTACTTTGATCTGTGACAACTCTTGCTCAGAATCCAGAATCTGGAAAAGGGAAGATTATCTTTGTAGGTAAATGAACATTTTTATCTCTGCCACCACCTCTACTGGCTAGATAACTCAAACCTAAACTATTACAGTACATCCCTATGCAACAAGTTCCAGTGGCTGGACAGAGTGACAATGATTGGGGTAGTGTGTCCCCAAAGTAGTATCAAGACACTAATGCAGACATGATCAGAGGAGGTACAAGTTCAGAGGCTCTTCCTCTTAGGCAACGCAAGAATGTCAAGCGCTCCTTCACACTTTTCCGCATCATTGCAGTATTTTTGAACCTTTTCTATATATTTGAATTTCTATACTGTTTCTCCCTGGGGACTCAAATTTATCGAATTAGGAATTAGGGCAGATAGGAGGCAAGAGACATTTTGGGCACATTTTGTAGCATAACATACTGCAACCGATTTTGAGGAGCCAATCACCCTACCAGCTTGACTTTCGAATGTAATGCCACGTACACACGATCATTTTTCGGCATGAAAAAAACTTTTTTTTTTTTAAATTCAATTAAAAGGATTGTGTGTGGGCTTCACATAATTTTTCAGGTACTGAAAAAAACGAAAAAAAAAAAAAATTTGAACATGCTGCATTTTTTAACGTAGTTTTTTAGGGGTTGTAAAAAATTATAGTGTGTGGGCTAAAACGACATAAAAAAATCCTGCGCATGCTCAGAAGCTAGTTATGAGACAGGGGTGCTCGTTCTGGTAAAACTACTGTTCATAATGGAGTAAGCACATTCATCACGCTGTAACAGACAGAAAAGTGCGAATCGCCTTTTACTAACATGGAATCCGCTAAAGCAACCCCAACGCAAATGTAACTTCCCCTTTATAGTGCCGTCGTACGTCACTGCGCTTTGCTAGATCATTTTTTTAAAACGATGGTGTGTGGGCAACGTAGTTTTTAATGATGAAGTTGGAAAAACTTATCATTTTTCAGCATGTAGAAAAAACAAAATGTGTACGCGGCATAAGAGGAGACCAAATTATACGAAGGAAACCCCCACAAGCGCAGAAGAGTATGTGGGCTCGAACTAGTGCCTTGAACTGGATGTGAACTGAGGACCCTAGTGTAGCAATGTGTAAGGCTAGCCACTGTGCGGGCTTGGATAATGTACAGTCGTGGCCAAAAGTTTTGAGAATGACACAAATATTAATTTTCACAAAGTCCGCTGCTTCAGTGTTTATGATGGCAATTTACATATACTCCAGATTATTATAAAGAGTGATCAGATGAATTGCAATTAATTGCAAAGTCCCTCTTTGCCATTAAAATGAACTGAATCCCATAAAAAAAAACATTTCCACTGCATTTGTAAAGGATTCAGGGCGCCCGAGAAAGTCCAGCAAGTGCCAGGACCATCTCCACTGCAATTCAGCTGCGGAATCAGGGCACCACCAATGCAGAGCTTGCTCAGGAATGGCAGCAGGCAGGTGTGAGTGCATCTGCTCACACAGCGAGGCAAAGACTTTTGGAGGATGGCCTGGTTTCAAGAAGGGCAGCAAAGAAGCCACTTCTCTCCAGGAAAAATATCAGGGACAGACTGATATTCTGAAAAAGGTTCAGGGATTGGACTGCTGAGGACTGGGGTAAAGTAATTTTCTCTGATTAATCCCCTTTCCAATTGTTTGGGGCATCTGGAAAAATCCTTGTCCGGAGAAGAAAAGGTGAACACTACCACCAGTCATATGTCATGCCAACAGTAAAGCATCCTGAGACCATTCATGTGCGAGGTTGCTTCTCAGCCAAGGGAGTGGGGGGCTCACTCACAGTTTTCCCCAAGAACACAGCCATGAATAAAGAATGGGACAAAAACATCCTCCGAGAGCAACTTCTCCCGACCATCCAAGAACAGTCTGGTGAGGAACAATGCATTTTCCAGCATGATGGAGCACCTCACCATAAGGCCAAAGAGATAACCAAGTGACTTGGGGAACAAAACATCAAATTTTGGGGTCCACGGCCAGGAAACTCTCCAGACTTTAATCCCATTGAGAACTTGTGGTCAATCCTTAAGAGGCGGGTGAACAAAAAAAAACCCACAGATTCTGACAAACTCCAAGCATTGATTCTGCAAGAATGGGCTGCCATCAATCAGGATGTGGCACACAAGTTGATTGCCAGCATGCCAGGGTGAATGACAGCGGTCTTGAAAAAGATGGGTCAACTCTGAAAATATTGACTCATTGCATAAACTTAATGTACCCGTATTTATCGGCGTATACCGCGCACTTTTTTGCCCTGAAAATCAAGGCAAAATCATGGGTGCGCAATATACACAGATACCCGCTTTGCCGCGCTGAGTTTAAATACTGCGCCGACATATACCGAGCGCAGTACACTCGTGTATAGTCGGGCAGGCTCGGCTCCTCTTGCGCTTACGTCCTGTACGTCCAGGACGTGAGCGCGAGAGGAGCCGAGCCTGCCCGACTATACATGTGTACTGCGCTCGGTATATGCAGGCGCAGTATTCAAACTCGGCGCGGGAAAGCGAGGATCGAGCGGGGAGGACGCCGCAGAAGAACGCCGGACCCGACGAAGAGGACACCCGAAGCCACCGATGGACGCCGCGCAAGACACCAAAACTAAGTACAAAAATATTTTTTTCACAGGAATGAGGGCCACTTTAGGGGTGCGCGCTATACCCCGATAAATACAGTAATTGTCAATAAAAGCCTTTGACAGTTCTGGAATGCTTGGAATTATACTTCAGTATATTATAGGAACATCTAACAAAAATATCCAAAAACACTGAAGGAGCAGACTTTGTGAAAATATTATATGTGTGCCATTCTCAAAACTTTTGGCCACAGCTGTACATTAAGTAAAGGTAGCTTATTTAATAAAATTGTCTGCCAACATATGGCAACAAACACAAAAAAAAAAACATATCTGCACCAATAGCAGCACATTACAATGCAAATTTGAAAAGCCCAATCATTAAACATTCTAAAAAAACACGTTTACAGCAAAGACATCTTTCTACAGTTGGAGGTTTTCTCAATTTTTTTTTTACCTTCGCCCTGTAGCCTTCAAACTCCTCTTTCATTTGACACTTTTCCTTCTGCCATTCTTCCGGGCCTTTAACAGAATCCTTGCGATCTTTCTGCTTGAGGAACATCATCAGCCTGCAGTTCAGATCTTGGAGGTTCTCTTGGTTCTTTGAGTTCTTCAAGAACAGCTCCTGATTTTCTAAAACCAACTGTTCATTCCTGGATTTTAATTCAGTTACCTGGAAAAGTAAAGAAAATTTTATTAAATTCTATGTTTACTCGAAATACAATTAAAATATAAAATCCTATGACATGAAAAGGATGATGCTCTTTATACCCTTGAACTGAAAATAGAAAAATAGCAACCATGGCCAGACTATCTGGGAAATGCATAAGTGTCCATAACTCTAATTCCATTGTAGCTCTGCATGACAAATGTCAGTGCAGGGATAGAATATGGTACCTGTTAAAAACCTGTCGCAGGGTGCACTGAGATTGGAGTGTCACATATCAGCCTTTCTCAACATTTTTACTCCAGAGGCACCATTGAAATATTTTTTTAAGTTTCAGGAACCCCTGCTAAAATCAATTATTTGGTATCAGTGGGGAAAAATGCATCTTCCATTTGTGCCAGTGCAAAGAATGACCCCTTATGGTGATGATCAGAATGCCACCCCAACAGCTAAAAAGATCATGGATGCATGTAGTTGGCTCTGCCAGGTGGTGTTGGCACTGGATGTATGCAATCAGCATCAATTGGGAGATCAGTTAGCCGCTGCTTAATAGCAAGCTTTGGAGGAACCCTTGGGATCGGCTGGTCTATATGGACATGATCCATCCTTGGAGCATCAAAGCTCCCTCTGCTGAGGGGTTTTGGAGCTGGCTGGGCAGAGCCTGATGGGGATTCAGAGACATTACTACCCCTTCAGGTCCACACCATGTGACTGACAGCAGGCAGTGGGTGGATGCATAGCCAACAGACAGCCTGCTATTGGCTGCGGAATCTGCCTACAGCCAATCAGAGAAGGAGCGCAAACCTAATAGAGAACCCAGCATGTGAGCTTCCCCATTAGGCTCTGCCCACTGCCGGCATCGCTAGGAGCCTGTCAGCTGTGAAACTGATAGTATTCATTATGGCCAGGGACAGACAAGAAGGTGAGTTGTGTGGGGGACAACAGCATGCCGCTCTGCTACACAGCGTAGAGAGACAGGCACACTGCCTGTTTCTGTACGCCAAAATTACAGTCGATCCCAACTACCTCCAGTACCATTATTTACGAGCTGGACATAATTCATTTTGTATTTAGTGAAGCCATATAGCGGCATTTTATAAAATTAGCATTAAGAACCACCTGAATTTGCTGCATGTGACAGTAAAGCTACCAAAACTGGCAGCAGGGATTTTTGAATCTGGAGCACAAATTTTTAAAGAGGCCATACTATTAGAAAAGGGTTAAATTTTATTGAATACCCAACCTATGTGCGCATGTAGTAATATGCACTGCACATGCGGTTCAGCATGCTGGGTTATGTGCTCATCACTCATTAGAACTGAAGTGGCTTGGATGAGCTACAAAACATGACAAAGACACACCCCCAGAGGTTAATGCATGGTTTCTTTTTTTTTTTTTTACGTCCAATTAAGACCAATAGAAAAATGGATGGGCTCAGGCATTGACGTATGCACCAAAAACTTTGATGAATCAAGTAATATTTCACTGTGCATAGATGGGAACCTGAAAGTAAACCCTATCAAATATATTCTAGGAGCATGCATTCTAAGCCTGAAAATGCCTTCATCTGCTTTTTTTTTTTTTTCCACCACCAGAAAGAAGGCACCATCTTTCTTCTTGCATCATCCAGGTCACCGTCTACTTTCTTGACTGCAATGTCAACTCAGATGAAACAATCATGCGTTACAACGGCGCAGTCTGAATGCTGAAGAGGAGGGGCTTTCTCCTGCGTGCAGCAGTCATCATTGCAACGTTACCGGACTGGAACCCAAAGGGCTGCTTTTTAATGCAAAAAGGTGGGACACTTCGGAAATCTAATGCGATTGCTGTATATTGTGACATGTTAGGCGTTTATTCAAGTAGACTTTTAAAAGTACACTTTAGGGAACAATCATAATATTTTTTTGGACTTAAAGGGAAACACTCTTGTTCCTGTAATGCAGGGGTCCAAACTTTCTAAACAAAAGGGCCAGTTTACTGTCCTTTAGACTTTAGGGGACTGTGGCCATTGGGAGCAGAAACTGTCATGGCGTTAGTTGAAGTAATGCATCTTTCTTACCGGGGGAGGATTAGCGCCCGATCGTTGATGTCCGTGGTAAGAATAGTGCCCCATCAGTGGGAGGGACAGTGCCCCACCACTGTCATCAGTGGGAGGGACAGTGCCCCACCACTGTCATCAGTGGGAGGGACAGTGCCCCACCACTGTCATCAGTGGGAGGGACAGTGCCCCACCACTGTCATCAGTGGGAGGGACAGTGCCCCACCACTGTCATCAGTGGGAGGGACAGTGCCCCACCACTGTCATCAGTGGGAGGGACAGTGCCCCACCACTGTCATCAGTGGGAGGGACAGTGCCCCACCACTGTCATCAGTGGGAGGGACAGTGCCCCACCACTGTCATCAGTGGGAGGGACAGTGCCCCACCACTGTCATCAGTGGGAGGGACAGTGCCCCACCACTGTCATCAGTGGGAGGGACAGTGCCCCATCACTGTCATCAGTGGGAGGGACAGTGCCCCATCACTGTCATCAGTGGGAGGGACAGTGCCCCATCACTGTCATCAGTGGGAGGAATAGTGCCCCATCACTGTCATCAGTGGGAGGAATAGTGCCCCACTGTTAAGGTCAGCGGAAGAAAAGGGGCACCAAGGGCCAGATAAAAAGCAAGCAAAGGGCTGCAGTTTGGAGACCACTGCTCTAATGTATCAATATAACAACTGAACTGATTGACTAATTATACTTGCCATCTTTTCCAGAGTAAATTTTTCATTCTGAATGGTCTCGAGATTCACCCTGTCAAAAAGAAATGAAATCAAGATGCCAGCAATTTAAGGTATAAATTTTAAACATAAATCATGAATCTCAAGTGTATTCAATAGTTTTGAGCGTAGAGTAATATTGATTAGTAAGGAATGTTTTAAGTGCGATGAACCACTTAAAATGTAGTGACATTACAGAACACTTAAAAGGGAAAGAAAGTAGGTAGAGTGATACGCTGAAACACGCATCACACTGCTCCCTGCCATAGGCAGCACCAGTACTTGTCATTTTTTTGGTTGCTGGACATATGAAATGCTACAGATAGGAAATAAAAGGAGCAATAAACTGCAACTATTACCAAGAACAACTTACCACATCTCCTCGCAAGCATTAAGAAGTTCAGACATTTTTTGGTTAGAGCTTTCTTCTTCCTCTCTCAGAGATGCAACTTGTTCACCAAGTTCTGCATTTTCTTCCTTTAGAGTTATATTCTCAACTCTAGAACAGAAACATATATTTTAGGACCAAGAACAGAGGTCTCAAAACTTTATAAAACAAAGGATCAGTTTAGGGTCCTTCAAATTGAAGAGGGCCAGGGTGTGGTCAGTAAGAGAATAAGTGCCCCACCGTTGGCGTCAGTGGGAGGATTAGTGCCCCATCGTTTGTCAGTGGGAGGAACTATGACTCACTTTTGCTGACCAGGGAATAATGCCTCATGGGTTGGATAAAAGCATGCAAAGGGCCACAGTTTGGAGAGTACCGACTGAGAATAAAAATGATGCACCTTCTTCCTAAATTTTGTTGATGCCAAGTATTTTCTTCAGTGCACACCTCATTTTAAAATGTCAGGACTCAATGCATTACAATACAATGACACCACCTAATGCACAGTATGGCCAGAAGTTAGTGGATACATGATCTGTGCAGCTAACAAATCTGAGGATGTTGATCAGGGCTGAAAGTAATTCCTGTTACATTAATGCTGGCCATACATTTATACAGTTTGTTCAATTCATCCATCCACGCTAGACAGCACAGATGAAAACATTTCCTGACACTACTGATAATAGCCGTCAGAATACTCATACAGTGCCTACATCTGATTGGATGCAGGTGCTGTTGAGCCATTAATTCTTTCACCCAATTTTTTTATTAGAAGGATGTGAAGCAGAGTGACAGCAATGGCGCCACCCATTGACTTAATTTCAACCGGATCATTAGAAATCAGCCAAAATTTGCCCAATGAATGGCCAGCTTAATTATGCCTCTAATAGGTAATCTATACATTTTTACATTTGATAACTAAATTTCATAACGTAAAGCTCGAAGTCACATCAAAAGTTACTTAAGACCTTACCAAAGTAATTTCAAGTACATTATGTGCCAACAGTTTGTGGACACCTGACCATCACACCTATTTTATGGCCAACAGCAGACCCCCTCTTCCAAATTTTCAGTTCAGTTATCCCCAGTGAAGGGTTCCGTTAATACTAAAAGCATTCCAAGATTTTTTATTTTATTTTTGGGAACTATGCATTTTCAGCTTTGTGTAAACAATTTGGGGAAGGGCCTTAATTTGTTCAAACAGGACTGTGCACCACAACAGATCCATAAAAGACATGGTTTGTGTAGGCTATGAACCCCATTATTCTTACATTCACACATCTGGTTTGAGGGTCTCCTAAAACAGTGGGCGACCATTGGTGTGGTCTCCCGACCACACTTCTCCCTCTACTTTTCCCTTCTATCCCCTTTTTCAACCCCCCATTTTTTTTTAACTCACCCACTTTCCTTTCTTTCTAGGGGTCACACCATTAGTCCTAACACCAAGGCTGCCAGCTGGACTGTCAGTCTTTTAGACGCACCTACCCACAAATGAGGGTATGTATTTTTCCATTGGTAAACCACTCTTTTACTAGCTTGGGCTTTTTTCCACCCTCTCCCTCTAGTTTCAAGACTTCCGCTCAACACACATTTTCTATGGTTATGTCCTGGTTTTTAACCCTCGACGGCCTTTCAAAATCCTGGCCATAGAGATAAAGCATCCACCATTATGATAACCAATGGACTTTTCATGCTTTCATTAGGCTGCATATTGTTTGTACAAATTGATTTTACAGATGACTGTAGATATAGACCCATGGATCCTCCCCCTTTTCTCAAATATAGTATATTTGTGGAAAAAAAACAAAAAGGGAATAAGGGGTACAGGATTATTACGGTGCCACAAACAAAAAGACATGATTTGATGGGTTTGGTGTGCCTAAAGCCCTGACCTCATTCACACTTTTCAACACACTGTGAGCCAGGTCTTCCCATCCAACATTATATGAGCTCACAAATGTTCTTTTGGCTGAATGGGCAATACCCACAAACACTCCAAAATCCTGTGGAAAGCCCTTCTACATGAATAAAGGCTGTTATAGCCACAAAGATAGATATCGGACAAACTGAGGTGGATTGGTTAGGTATTCACAAACATTTGCATCAGGTAACGGTCACCTTCTGTCTATTGGAGCCTTCAAATTTAGAAACCAAGTTTAAAAAGAGTCCTGTTACAGCTATACAAAATATTGTTTTTAATTGGGAAGGACTGCCCTAATATTGTACAGTTATTGACCTAGACAAGCCCAGATTTTCATAACTGTAGCTTGTGGGAAGAAAACTTTGCCCCCCCCCCCCCTTTAGAATATCATAACGTGTGGGACCAAAATGACTATTCCTACTGATAATGCGAAAATTTGTAAAAATAAGTATACAGGAAAAAGCTGCCCCTCTGCCTAATGCAACGTTGGGGACACATGGCTATCATGCGTTCCCGTTACATTAGACCCTGGACATAGAACATTGTATGGAGACTTTTAGCTAGATTCAGGTAGGGCGGCGTATTGGTAAGCGGGCGTAGTGTATCGAATATACGCTACGCCGCCGCAAGTTAGAGAGGCAAGTGCTGTATTCACAAAGCACTTACTCCCCAAGTTACGGCGGCGTAGCCTAGATGAGCCGGCGTAAGTCTGCGTAATTCAAAGTAGGTGGAAGGTGGGCGTGATACATGTAAATGAATCGTGACCCCACGTAAATGGCGTGCCGAACGAACGGCGCATGCACCGGCCGTGGACGTATCCCAGTGCGCATGTTCAAAATCACGTCGCAAATAGTCAATGCTTTCAACGTGAACGTAACCTACGCCCAGCCCCATTCTGAATCGGCTTGCGCAAACGACGTTAAATTCGACAGCTGTTCGACGTCCATACTCAACATTGGCTGAGCCATCTTTTTGGTGGTTTATCTTTATGCCTGAAAAACACCTTACGTAAACGGCGTAGCTTACTGCGACGGGCGTGCATACGTTCGTAAATAGGCGTATCTTGCTCATTTACATATTCTAGGCGGAAATCAATGTACAAGCCCCTAGCGGCCAGCGTAAATATGCAGCCAAGATACGACGGCGTAGGAGACTTACGCCGGGCGTATCTTGGCAAAATGTAAGTGTATCTGGTTTGCAGAATACGCTTAAACATACGACGGCGCGCATTCAGACGAACGACGGCGTATCTACTGATACGTCGTCGTAAGTCTTTCTGAATCTGGCTATTTGTCTACTGTCAAATATGCCATTTATTGTTGCTTGTAGCATATTTTGTAGCACATGCTTGATGAGTGGTTATGTGTAAAATGTTGTTTAAACCCAATACACAGAAACCGTACAAATAAAAAAATAGGCAATGGGGGGAGGGGAGATGTAATTTTGCATATTTATTAATAGAAATATATAAGTAAATCGCAATAGCAGAATTACAAGCTAGATTTTTTTTTAGCAAGCGTGCAGCAAGTTTCAACAGACAAGAGAAGAAAGGCAAACACCATCTTTACAGCATTAGTGGGCAGCATGTCGCCCAATATGATTTATTATAAAGGTTGTTGCCCTTCTTTATTCTATTGAAAGGAGTTTTGTTACAGGCAGTGTCAACATTGGTGCCATGTTCAATCACTTCCTGTCCCTAGAGAAAGTGAGGGGAGTCTCTCCACTGGGAACCCAGACTGCAAATGGAAACATATTCCATCTCCTTCCTCAATGTGGCTGGAGTTGGGCTTTAAGATGGATTATAAGTTTAAAAAAAAAAAATGCAGTTTCATAGAAAAGGGCCAATCAATTTTACAGATCAAATTTCTCAAGTTACATTCGTCTATGAAAGATTTTTTTTTCCCTGTACAAACAATTCTACTCCAGTAAAAAAAAAAAAAAAAAAAAAAAAGTACTAAAAACTGCCAATCTTTGTAGGCTAAATTTTGTCTTTAGTTAACCTTCCCTTCAGACTTCCACAAACTGATTGTGACTAAAGATAGCCTGCCAAAAAACACAGAATCAATTTATAATACACAATTGCCTTTGCTGCCCACCAGTGCTGTACAGCTTACAAAGAATACAAACATGTTAGTTGCAATAAGAGGCAAGGAGAAAAAAAAATATTAGTATGTTACAAGAATAATTATAGATCAAGAATCATTAATATCATTATAGTTTATAAGAATTATTTAAGCTGAAGCCTCTGAAAGCCACATATTAGAAACACCCAAACCAATTTGATGTTAAATTGTTATGACCCCATTCAGTTGTTGTTAGTTTTAGACATCCAAAGATGTTGAGAAAGCAGCGGTGAAATAGGAAAGTGCTTGACGAAGTTGATGCCAGCAGAAGGTAAAAACACCGATATTACCTTAAATATTCCATCATCTTTTGATCGTCATTCATCTTGCTCTCCACATTTCTCTCAGTCTTCAGACAATCTTCTCCAGTTGTCACCTGACTGATCATCTTCTGTGAACAGCTTTCTAATTTCTCTAAATCTTCTTTCTTCATTTGTACAAGCAATCCTAAAGGCTTTTCTGGATGTTTATCATAAGCCACACCATTTGCACAAATAGGGACATTGTCTAGCATTTCTTCTTGAGGTAAAGGTTTTGAGAAGTTATTTTGTCGGGAATGTTCTTGATCTTTGAGGTTTTGACCCCTTCTTTCGGCCTGTCGGTCTGTTTGAATCCCCTTATTCCTTAAAAGCGACTTTGTGTTTGGCTTCCTTTCAAACACATGTATTTTCTCCTGCATAATATTAACTAGGGACTTCAGTTCTTCATTATCCTTCTTTGTTGCATCATATAGACTCTCAAGTTTCAAGGAAGCTTCAGTTATCTCCTCAATGTTCTGAATCTCTTTCTGTAGCCAAGAAACTTCTGACAAAAGAGTTCTGTTGTTTTCTATGGCTTCTAAGTTTCTTAGCTCCATGGTTTTCAAGTTTTCTTGAAGGAGCATATTTTCTTTCTTGGCGACCACTAGCAATAGTTTTAGACCAGGGATGGAAATCTGAGCATCGTCCAGTTCTGGCAATACAATTTCCTCCAAGCTGATAGCCTTTTTTACCTGGTCATATTCTAAAGTTAAATTATTTATCTTATCTTGGATTGATACCACCTGTGTTTTTAGAAGGTCATTCTCTGTCTTCACATCCTTATAACCTTTTTCAAGCTGACATAACACTTTTGTAGTATCTTCAAGTTCTTTTGTTTTCTTTTGAAGTTTCATGTTAATGTTGTCTAAGGTTTTCTTGTACTCGCCAAAAGCAACATCGGCCATTTTAAACTCCACATATTCAACAGGCTGTAGGTTTGCAGTCTGGTCACCATCAATCTTTGTCTTATCCAGTTGATCTGTGACCTTTCCTTCTTCTGTCTTGCTCTCCAGTAAACCAAGCTTCTTCTGAAGCCTAGAAACTTCAGTTAACAATCTAACATTTTCTTTAACAGTTTGCTCATGAGCAGTTTGAAGGTTCCTGAAAACTCCTCCTTCAACAATTACTGATGCATTTTTTAACTCCGAAACCCTATGCTTTAGCTCATAATTTTCTTTCTGTAGCAACTGATGTTCATTTTGAATTTTCAAGAAAGAGGCAACTTTGTCTTCCAGTTCCCCCATTGTACCTTTAAGCCTTAATATCTCTTCTTTCCCCTTTTGTGCCTCACTGCAAACAACTTTGTAAAGCTCTTCAGATTGTAACTGTTTTAACCTAAAACATTCTCTCTCAACAATACGGTCTTGCTCTACAGTTTGCAAGGCTTCACGTAGAAGATCAAAATTTTTCTCTGCCTGGAACACTTGCTCCGTTTTCTCATGTAAATTGTGCAGCAATTCTGAAGCTGGCTTATCTTCCTCCATCACTTTACCCGTCTCAAATCTCTTAAGTTTTGAGAGCTCTGACAATAACGTGACATTCTCCTGGACTGTCTTCTCGTGCACTTGCTGTAGATTCTTAAAAGCACTTCTTTCCTCTTCTTCAACCATGTTTCCTTGTATTTCAGATACTTCCTTTTTCAAGTCTTCAGTTTCTTTGATCACCAACATATAATCTTGCCGTGTTTTAGATAAATTATCAATCTCTTTTTGCAGTTGATCAATTGTGCTTTTAAGACTATCTATTTCTAAAAGCATTTCTTGTCTTTTTGCATTTGTACTCTCATACAGTCCTTTATAGCGTTCCTCTGATTTTGAAAGTTTGGCTTGAAGGATCTGTTTCTCAACCGAATGGTCTTTTTTCATATTTTCTATTGTTGTTTCTAGAGGCTGAATAGGCTTCTTAGTATGGCACAGTTCACTGCCATCTTTCAATTTTTTTTCTAAAGACTTTTCAGCCTCTTGAACTTTGTCAGTCTCCTTTTTGGTCAAGTTCAGCCTCTTGAGTCTACTGATCTCAGACTGTAACTCAATATTTTCTTTTGCCATCTGATCGTGCACATTTTGCAGGTTTCTATAAGCATGCCTTTCCTCATCAAGACTAGCTAATGAATTATGAAGCTGTGACAAAGCATTTTTTAATTCTGAATTTTCTTTTTCCATAAACTTGAATTCTGTCTGAATCTTGGATAAAGAGGCAGTCTCATCCTTTAATTCATTGATGCTATTTTGAAGCCTAGTTATTTCTTCCATCATCTCTGATCTCTTTTCTTCTGTCCTCTTACATACCTCCTTATAAAGTCCTTCTGCGGTTGACAATTTGGAACATAGTTCATCTTTTTCAAGTTCAAATTGCTTCTGGAGTTTTTCTAGTGTTTCTTGAAAATCTTTCTTGGCTTGACATAACTGCTTATCTTTGTCTAATAATTTAATTTCCAGGGACTTCACAGCTTGTGCAAATTCTAATTTACTCTCGGAGTCACCCTTTTCTCTTGCTTGGATTAGGTCCCTTTCAACCAAATCCAACTTCCTTTGAAGGTCTGAAAGTTTGGACAGTAGTTCATCTCTTTCTACAACAGTCTGCTCTTGAATATCATGCATTTTTTCAAGACTAAGCTTTTGGTCCTCTAGAAGAACCAGATTATTTTGAAGACGTGAAACTTCATTTTTTAGTCCTGAATTCTCCTTTCTCAACAACTCATATTCTCCATGAGTTACGGTAAAAGACTTAATCTCTGCCTTTAAATTACTTATGGTTTTTTGAAGCCTACTAATTTCTTCAATCAATTCTAATTGCTTCTTCTCTTCCCTCTCACCAACTTCTTTATGGAGTGCGTGCGACATTGCTAGTCTAGTGTCAAGTTTTTCTTTTTCAGATTTATGTTGATTTTCCAGTTCTGCAATCATCTTTTGAAGAAGAACTTCTTTCTGAGCCCGACAAACTTGTTCATCTCTTTCAGTTAATTCCTCCCGTAGGTCACTTTCTAGCTGATGGATCTTCTTGGTAAGACCATCTTCTACTTGTTTTGATCTCACTCTCAGGTTATCCAACTCTCTTGCCATGTGTTCCTTTTCAGAATTTAGATTGTTGACCAGTTCTTGGTGGGATTTTTCCAAGGCATATTTTCCTTGTGAAAGCACAGAACAAGTTAGTTTCTCTTGTTCAAGTTTTTCCATTAACCTCTCTTGTGTGTCTATATGCTCCTGAAGGAGTTCTTCCTTTTCAAATGCCCACTGGGCCCGCTCTTCTGCTTGTTGGTCAAGCAGATCTTGAAGATCATTTTGGAACTGTCTTTCAAGACTCATCAAGTCGTCTTTGTATTTTTTTTCTGCCAATTCTAAATCCTGTGCAAACTGAGATTTTATTTCCAAACTTCTTCGGTTGAATTCGGTTTCCATTTCTTTCCTAAATGTGGTCAATATAAAAGATTATAAAAAAATAAATAATAAATAACTTAAGGAAGAACGCCAGCACAGGGTATTTTTCTAGTTTTGGGTCAAGTAGGAAAGGTTTACAGACATAGATTTTATTATCCTCTGCATCCCTGTTGGAAAGACCTAACCTAAAAAAAAAAATCTACAGTTATTAGCACAGGAGTAGAAGGGTCAACTTCCAATGGGGACACCTGTTTGAGTAAAAACTTTAAAAAAATTGAGAGATTGTAATGGTCTGTTGTGTGAAGGAAATTTTCCTTGACAGAGGAGACAAAAAAAAAAAAAACACAACACATCTGACGGTAGTTTTATCCCTTTTGCCCAAGTAACAAAAACTAGAAAAACGTTTTGGTTGGAGTTCTGCTTTAAGTATGTTGCCGTTTCAAACTGTATGAAAATAGCAGATCAAATGCATCACAAATCAAATCAAGAAATTAGATTTAAATCACTAGATCGTCAAATTTTTCAATCCAAATTACTTATGCAAAGCAAAGCAATTATACAAAACATATACGTAATCAAAACCAATGAAGTCGTGCCATATTTTACAGCCCATATACACACACACACACACACACACACACAATATATATACATACACACACACACACAAATAATATATATAAATAATATTTTTTAACAACAAATTTCTCTTCGCTTATATAAAATCACTGTAATTTTGGATGGGTCAAGTAAAAAAAAAATGTCAAAGTATAACCGACACCGGAAATCTTATGTCTATATGATATTTGATATTTGAGATTTGAGATTTGAGATTTGAGAATTCTTAAAGTGGTTGTAAACCTTTACATATATACCGAGCGAAGTGACTGGCCCCAGGTGATATACAGATGAAACAAATCCACCTACATAAGTTGGTGATTGAGGAAGGAAGCAGCAGACAAAAATGACGACGTGCTCTGATACACATAGAAGCATATCATTTGTTCATATTTCATGTTTGAAGTTTACAACCACTTTAAGACTCATGGACACGAATGTATTACAGGGAAGATGCAGGTGGGAAATAAGCCCCCAAGAAGTAGAATTAAATGCCTATACTTGTGTAAACGCCAATTTACCATGCACTGGTGCTTACCTGCTCATAACCATACGCATTTCCTGAATGCAAAAGGGTCACGTTCAGAAAAATAAATCTGTGCATGTGCAGGTAAATGCAAAAATGCAGTTCTCTGCATCAATAGGGACCACCGACCAGCAAAAAAAAAAAAAAGGGGGGGGGAGAGAACATGTGACATCACATGATCGGCAAGAAGACTTCTGAAAAAAAAAGTATTATAATAAAAATATATATATTATCAAATACTGCCTGAAAGGGATGATTGGGTGGGGGAGTCTGGAGCCAGGCACTGGGCTTTAAAACAAACTTCTAAAGGTGTGGCTTTTTATGGTAGGACAAAAATAAATATACAGTCTGAAAAGCTCTTATGAGGCAATAAAGCATTTCAATGCCTTATACAGTTAAGTGCATATTGATTGAGAAGACTTGCCATCACCCACCTTTGCACCTCAGCTTCTTGCTGGTGTTGCCCCAACAGCTGCCTTCTGAGTTCCTGGGTTTCTAGCCGATGTCTTTCCTGAAAACTTGACATTTGCTCCTGAAAACTTTTCTCCAATTGATCTTTCTTGTCTTCATAGGTTGTTCTCAACTCGGCCAGCCGAGCTTCTGCCTTCTTTTCAATGTCCTCTGCGATTTCTACCAGCTCCTCTTTCTCCTTATGATATATCTCTCTGGCCTCTTCTAGTTGCCGATGAAGGGTTTCTTCTTTCTCCATCAACTTCTGCTTCTGGAAGGTAAACTCTGCCTCCATTCTACTAACCTGATCCTGGTGCATAAATTCTGCCTCCTTTTGCTCTTCTTTAAGGTTTTGAATGTCCGCTTCTAGCTCTAAGTGCTTCATTTTGAAGATCTTTATTTGTTCTTCAGCTTTGCGAATCTCAATGTCAAGTTTTTCCTTTAGGGCTTCCTGTTCTTTCTCAAATGAATAGTTTATTTCTTTTAGTTTTTCTTCATAGTGCATGGTCTGGAAGAAAATTGCAGAATGAAAAAAAAAAAAAAGAAGACAGAAAGTAATCAATTTAATTGTTGTATAGTAAATGTTGCGAGACCATTATTCCTTTTGCAATCACAAATACACTATATCACCAAAAAGTATTAGGACACCTGCCATTACATGCACATGACCTTTAATGGCATCCCAGTCTGTAGGGTTCAATATTGAGTTGGCCCACCCTTTGCAGCTATACCAGCTTCAACTTCTCTGGGAAGACTGTCAACAAGGTTTAGGAGTGTCTATGGGAAGGTTTGACCATTCTTCCAGAAGTGCATTTGTGAGGTCTGGCTTGCAGTCTCCGCTCTAATTCATCCCCAAGGTGTTCTATCTGGAGGAGGTCAAGTTCCTCCACCCCAAACTCGCTCATCCATGTCTTTAGGGACCTTATTGTTCCCACAAAGTTGGGAGCATGAAATTGTCCAACATGTCTTGTATGCTGATGCCAAGTGAAGAGTTCCTGTCACTATAACTAAGGGGCCAAGCTCAACCCCTGAGAAACAATCCTTCACCATAATGCCCCCACCACCAAATAATTTGGACCAGTGCACAAGCACTGGTTTAAAGAGGATCCTCAATTGCGACTATGGAATATATTTCCAAATGCAGAAAGACCAACTACACCAGGAAACAGATCCTCTTAGCAGATTCTAAGCTCTCAAATGTATAAATAGCAATGCACAGTAAGAAATCGTTTTATAATATATAAATATATATAGATATATATTTTATACACACACATGTGTGTGTTTATTGTTACATACGGTTTCCATCTTTTAAAATAGAACAGTGCATGAAGCTCTCACAACCATTCACAAATACAATAGACTGTGGAATATCCTGTAAGTTTCATCCAATTGATCTTTAGCTTCCTTTCAAATTGCTATAACCCTGCCCAACAAATCACATACTTTGTTTTCCAGTTCCAGTGTCCATTTCTCAACCTCCCTCTGGTGTTGCTCCCGCATGTGCTCAATGGCCATTTCTGCCTCTATACTCATGTTTAGAGGAGGACAGTCTTCAGAACCAATACCTGCAACAAAACAATGCTCATTACAAATATAACCAATTGCAAAATATATCTTGTATAGTCATTATGAAGCAATGTGGTTGTGGGTCTACTCATTTTTTGCAACAAACAAGAACCCGTCGCCTCTGGATGTATTTAAATATACAGATTAAAATTATAATTAGGAAGACACTTATGCATGACTTTATTTCCCCATTTGTTACTTTATCTGAATCAGACCATTTCGTTCAGAGGTCATCTAGCGCAACATTTGCTACCGTGTAAAATTACTTGAGCTCAGACATTTTCCAGCTGGATCGTGCAGCATGAGGTCTGGCAAGGTATGATGAATAGAAAAACAGTTCTTCCAAAATAGTGCTTTTTATCAACAATTTGAATGGCCAGGGCAGACGCAAAAGAGATCCAACTTTGGCTAGAGACTTTTTAAAAAGTCAGTATGTGATCAAACTTTTATTTTATTTTTGTCCACTAGAGGGACCCCCTCCACCATGCTTATGCTAGGCTAATATGTTGAAATAGTTAATTATTACAATGAATCCGTTTATTTTTAAATTTATACCATCAATAAAAAGTTGTTTTTTGTAGAAAATCTGGATAGAAATATTTAGTGAATGTTAGCTACTCATCTATTTTAGTTAGGATTGTGAGTTGTGAGAAACAACTTTTGCTTCTTGTGAACATTTTTAACCACTGTGATCTGCAAGTGGTTTACCATGATTATCAGCCAAAACCCCCAACACCGTTTTGTTCTGCAGGTGGGCGTCTTTCTTAGGAAAACCGGTCCGAGTGGCTCATAATCCCTCCCCGTTCCCCAGCCAAAAGCAGCGTTTCTCTGGCTTATTGTTTGGCGGTACAACCAAGAAACGATCCAACAGTGTGGCCAGATAGTAACATAGGCAATCAACACTCTGATCAATTTTTGGCTTTATAGGACGAAAATGACATTATGACATCACCTACGGTTCAGGCTGGACATTTTTTTTTTTGGAAGAGATTTGGGGTCCTTTAAGGAGGACCTGTTATGCATATTTCTATTACAAGGGATATATTTTTTATTACAAAGGGATATATTTCCATATTTCTATTACATAGAATGCATAGAGCAGGGGTCTTCAAACTATGGCCCTCCAGTTGTTTAGGAACTACAATTCCCATCATGCCTAATCAAGTCTGTGAATGTCAGAGTTTTTACAATGCCTCATGGGATGTGTAGTTCCTCAACACCTGGAGGGCCGTAGTTTGAGGATCCCTGGCATAGAGGTTAAAAAATAAAAAAAAACACTGCCTTTGCAACCACTTTAACTCTAGGAAAGCACCTACAGTACATATATAGCTGAAATACAGACAAACTGTCAAAGGATTTAAATCTGCTCAGCCAGTCTGCTTATTGGAAAAATAAGGTTTAGTAGCAGACTGAGGAGTCATTGTTCTCCTTTCCACTTGTTTCAGCAAGTTCCAAGTCACTGAGCAATGCTCTGTCACCTGTAGTTCATCCATTATGGACAATAATGAGCTGAAAGGTCTTCCACCTGCACATTTTTATTACCTTGGTCACATTCAACTGAGTTTTTGTTATCCATTTCATCAAATAAAGAATTCTTCAGGGAGGAGCGAAAACCTCGGACACCTTGCGAACGGTATTCTTCCAGTTCCAGCTGCAACTCATCAATACGATCCTGCAGCTCCTGAGCGGATGAAAACGGGAGACATCATTTTAGAATAAATTGCATAAGATTTGTCAGCAAAATGCGCAGGTGAAATCTCATTATTAATGTGCCCACTCACCCTGCGCTGCCTCTCGTACTCATTGCGTAACTGCAACATTTTTTCTTCATGGTGGAAAAATTCGACATAGCTCGGGTCCAAGTCTCCAAACTGCCAGACAAAGAAAACCATAGTTTGTATAATGAACTGTCAGCACTCCACTGTGTAGGAGATGTATATGGGCATCTTCCATGACAATCTAGGTTTAGGACAATTCATTATTGCAGAGAAAAAAAAAGGGGGGGGGGATAGAAGCTTGAAGAGATTGCAGTAAACCGACTGTGCTAAATAAAATATAACCTAAAACTGAATTATATTTAGTTTGCCAAAGTACTGCGTACGAGACAATGGCAATTTTTGTCCATTGTCTGTTAATACATGTTTTTTACTTTTTTTTTTCCCATCCTTTGTTACATCTCTGTACAGTTCATTTCATACAGCAATAGCTGCATGGCAGTGTAAGAATGCCACATTATGGTAGAGCAATAAATCAGGAAGGTTGGGCAAATGGCAAAACAGCCAGGCACGTACATCTACACCAGTCTATCTCCCTGTATACAATAAGCATTCCCACACTAGGTAGGTTTTATTAAACTATAGTCATACATATGTACGAGAGTACAATTCTTCATGTCAGTCCTTTTATTGATCTGCCTTTACTACCTGGATCCCAGTGCACGCGTGCACACACACACACGCACGCGCTGTGCCTGGGCTCAGGACACAGTGGGTTTGATGCCCAGGGCACTGGGGGCAGACCAGAGGGACAGGGCACTGGTGGCAGACCAGAGGGACAGGGCACTGGGGGCAGACCAGAGGGACAGGGCACTGGGGGCAGACCAGAGGGACAGGGCACTGGGGGCAGACCAGAGGGACAGGGCACTGGGGGCAGACCAGAGGGACAGGGCACTAGAACTGTGTCTTCCCCATTCTCTTGCTGTCTCCTCTGCAACTCCCATCCATCCTCTCTCTCCCTCTCCTATTCATCTCATCATCAGGAGCCTGTGTGTGCAGCTCCACGCTTGCATGTCCCCACTTTCCCTTTTTATTTAGGCTGGCAGTGAGGAGAGGAGCTGCAGCACAGCGGGAGGGGAGTACAATCCAGCGCTGAGCTCCACACAACTGAACAGTCATTGACACGATGGCACAGTGCACACTGACAGCACAGCACAGCACAGCAAACATTAAGACCAGTCTGTTCACAGTGCTCAGGCTGAACTGTTGGACACTTACATAGAGCAAAAGGAGAAGAAAACTGCACAAACTGGAAGGCTGCCGCTCTCATGTCAGGGCAACTTTAAGTGAGCTACATTGGTCGGGGGGAGGGGGGGCAGGCTCAGAGAGGTCATACTGTTAGGTCCCATGGCTTAATGAGAATTGTAAGGAGAGCTCCTGTGTACTGCTCTGCTTGTGCGCGGCTCACCAGACTACTTTTCCCGAGCATGCACCTTTCCTCTTCGGCCGCCAATCTCATCGGGACTCTAAGTGTAGGCACAGATTGGAGGGAGATTGGTCATGCAGCCCTGTCATCCCTCGCCCCCAGCTCAAATCCACTCGCCAAATGCTAGTAGGGGAGTGGAAATTTTGAGGGCTGCTTATAACCATCTTGGACACCCAAAGTCGACCAATTGAGAGAGGTTGCTTAAAGTTTAGGTCTGGCTTAAAAAATAAATACAAACGCTGTAGCTGGTGACTTTTAATAAGGACACTTACTTGTCCAGGGTGCCCGCGATGTCAGCAGCCGTAGGCGAGCAATCACTCGGGTCTCGGCTGCCCTGCCGCCATCCTTGTTAGGGATTCAGGAAGTGAAGCGTTGCGGCTTCGCTGCCCGATTCCCTACTGCGCATGTGCGAGCCGCGCAGCGCCATGTGAATAGGCGGATAGCTCCTGAGACACACAGAATTCCCAGAAAACACTGCTCCACATTTCCCAGGAGGCAGCGCGACGGGCATAAGAAAGACCCACCGTGGACAAGGAAGTGGCAGATTAGGAGATCTGCCTAGTAACAGCCACTTCTGGCAAGTATAAAAAGAAAAAAATGTTGGACTTTTTTTTTTTTTTTAGGGTGGACCTCGGCTTTAATTCTCAGTTTTAACCTGTGGATACTTGTATGTCATAGTCAATGAACATAATGTAAGTAAACTGTATCTATGGAAAAGTTCACATTAGAGATTGGTTGCATAAATATTAATTACTAATTATCTTGCATTTTGTAATTCTCTAGACAAAACCTTTTTCTGTAAGAACCCTGATGAAGGAAAGGATGTTTCCGAAATGCGTCTGGTTCAGGAAAATATCTCTTTCATTGACAGTTTTTAATTGTATCCATATTCGTATGTCACATTTACATGTTTTTTGAATAAAAAAAATTATATTTACATATATTCTTTACTCGTTGTGTTAGTGCTCCAAAAGTCCCACCCTAGGGGTTCCCCCTTTTTGTATTGACAATTCATTGGGATGTGGCACACCCATATTAGATTTCTCTATCAGATCCCTTCTCTAGCCAGGTAGGTACAGGTACAATCCAAATCAAATTTCGGAATCTGGAAAAAACCCTTATACAGACATTCAGCATGGCTTGGTAGAACGGCCCTAACAGAATGTCTTGTGATTTAGTGCTCTACAGGCAGCAATGCTCTTTCCATAAACTTATTTCACATTGAATAGATTTCCTGACCTTTTCTCTCAGTATGTTGTCCAAACTTCTCTGTAGCTTGGCTGTCAGGGCTTCACACTCCACCAGCTTCTCTGTGGTCTCAAGTAACTCATTCTCCATGCGGGTGTTCTCCTAGACAAAGAAATTCCAGCCTGTGACAAACATCACTATAGTGCCATTATAGCTTCCAGGATCCCAACCAACCCTATACATCTGCTCCCCCTAAAGCACAGGAACTAATGTACTAATGATGAATAATAAGTCAGAGGGTCTTCCATTCAACCAGGGTCTCCTGGACAACAGCTAGAGGTGCTGTCTGTATCAATCCTTGCTTTAACTTATCACATTTTTTCCCCCCCAAAAAAGAAAGACAGCATACGTTTTGAACTTCAGAAATGCCTCTATACCTACCTTTATAGACAAGGTCAGTCGGTCTCGAAGGTAATTCTCTTCCACTTTGACTTTCTCCAATTCCTGTTCTAGATCTAGCCGCTGACAATTTGCTTGCTGAAACATCTGCTCTCTCTCTTTCCTTAGCTCACCTTTTAGAGCAGCTGTTTTCTCTTTGTACTCCTCATCCAGTTTTCTGTGGACAAAAGATAAGAAGATGGGGCACAAAGGTTCGTAGATCTATACCCAAGTCATGCAAAGTGTATTGCCTTCAGAGAACACAGCAGATTCCCCCCTGCCTTCTAAAAAGCTTTGACTTCAGATGGGTTGGGTAAACCAGCAAGTCTTCCAGTAGTCTTAAAGGACTACATTTACAGTTATTACATTTTTAGCCAAGGCTGATTCAAAAGGGATCAAGGTGACTTCAAGAAGCTTGCTTCCCTGACTTTTGGGCCAAGCAACAGCTGCTGCCATACCCAATTTATTGCAAGGCCCTGGTCACTGTGGCATTCTAGTTGCCCAGACAAATTCCCAAAACATTTTTTAGCTAACATGCAATCCTACTACAGTCTTGTAAATCTCAGGAGCATTGGAAACTGTTGCTAAACTGACTTTGGAGGGCCCACATAAACATAAAACAAATCACTAGAACGCCACTACAAATGCCTAAAACATAAAGACAATGTACAATGAACGATGGTGCAGTTCAGTCCCCAAATAAGAGACATCTCAGCCACAGAAATTGCCAAAGGGACTTTAAAAGGGTTGCACTGAAAAACAGAAAAAATCACAAAATTCTTATAAAATTAAAATCTAATTTGTATTCAGATACATAATAAAAATCAATGTTCAAGTACCATGAAGGATATGAAGACATAATAGGTAGTTGTGTGGGATGACATACACTACAATAAATCGCCAAAAGTATTAGGACATCTACCTTTACACGCACATGAACTTTGCTGTCTTTTGGTGCAACTCTTTCAACTTCCTTAGGGCAATTTTTGTGGTTTAGAGGACAAGACAAAAACCTACCTAAGGTTGTATTCATTCCGTCGCTCAATAGCTGCATGATGGTCATCTACCTCTAAAGCCATTAGATTCTTCTGTTTCTCATTCTTTTCCAAATCCAGGCGGAGCTTTTCCTTTTCTCTGGCAGTCTGATCAACCCTCTCCCTGGAAAATATGGAACAAAAGGATAGCGAAGTGTTAATACCACCAATGTTTTGCTCTCATTCTCCCCTGCACAGTAAGAACACTTTTAAAGACAGTAATAGGTATTCTTTATGGCCAACTGTGGAGTCACGTAACTGTCCATGGAAATCTACAAAATAATCAGCTAATCCAGAGATAAAAGGCAGCTTAAATTAAAGGTCAAGGTTGACTTTCCCCTACCACCTCCCGGTGAACAGTGGGTATGCCAATTACACATAAGTAAAACCTTAACTGTGGAAACAAATTAAAAAGAAAAAAACACTTCTCTAAACCACCAGTGGCATCACACAGAGGACGTCTCCATGTGCCTGCAAGTAACGGCAGTTCTATTCATGGACATGTTCCTAACCTTCAAGCATATGAATCTGAAAAATACAAAGCTCCCCTTGTGGGGTTTTAGCTTTTTTCAGAAATTCTAAATTGGCTGGTGAGGCTGCCCATGACAATCATGGGTCAACGAGGCCCAAAGGTGGAGGAAGCATGGCCAAGATCTACACCAGAAAAGCTAGTTGAGTGGACTTGCCACTGAACTGTGGGATTTGTTTTCAATTATACGTAAAAAAAAAAAAAAAAAAAAGTAATATATAAAAACAGCATACCAATCCTTCAATGTGGTGGTATTCGTTTTTAGTTTATTTTATGCTTTGCTTTCACCTGGTGATCCTGCCTGTCCTCCTAGGGCAAGAATCCACACTGTACTGTATATCTATAGAAAATGAGCAGCATGGTCAACTTTAGTTGCTCTCCTGATTCAGACGTAAAACGCCTCCCCTCATCTATTACATGAGGAGGGGTTTTATAGTTTACAGATAGCATTGTTTGAGATTTCAGTTCAATACACAGAAGTTACAAGGATACTGGATTTCGATCAGGATCAACAGGTATTTTTCTGAACTTGCAAAAAATTTCGTTAGCCTGAAAACGTATGCAGCCACCACATCCAAGGACTGATGAGCTGGAATGTTCACCGTTTGGCTTTAAGGACCAACCGTGAGATTTCAACGGGGCTAAACTAAATTTTAAAGCAAAAGTTGAAATTTTCATTTAATGTCAGATACCTGTACATTTTGACCCAGAGTTAAAGAAATGAGGCCAAAGCTTTTCTGGCCCCGCTTCTGTTATGGATCACATGAGTGCCGTTTGTTCTGTACTCCTGTGACCCATTTACAGTCCACAACAGGCCAAGTGGTTGTAAAAAAAAAAAAAAACATGTCATACTTGCCTCCGCTACTTGCCGTCACTGTGCAGTTTGTTTTGCACAGAGTGGCCCCGCTCCTATTGTTCTGGGGTCCCACGGCGGCTCTCTCTGCACCTTCCCACAATAGATAAACCCCCCAGGAAGCTCTCTTCCAAGGGGGTTACCTTGCAGGCACACTCCTGTGTCATACATTTGGTGTCTTTAGCCGTCGAGTGTATGACTCGGCAATGCATCATTGGATTTGATTGACAGCAGCGGGAAATGGTTGCACTGCTATCGATCTATTCAATGATGAGCTGAGAAGCCACGGAGAGAGCGATGCGGGATCACGCCCACGGAAATTCGGGGCTCAGGTAAGTAAAACACTGCACCGGACACTGCAAGGTGTTTTTTTCCACTTTAATGCATAGGATGCATTAAGGCGAAAAAACATGAAAGTTTACAACCCCTTTAAGCCCACTATTGGCTGAGGTCGGGAAAGATCCTGGCTTTAAAGTCACCTAGATGCCTGGACTGGCAGCTGGCTCAGCCTCTCAGCAAGCCACTGATGGCTTGAGCCAGCCGCTCGCACCCCCTCAGCCAGGCACTCCAGTAAGCGCTGAAAGGAAAGAGCAGAGACCCGTGACTGCTTGTATCCAGCTCTCTGCTCATTGAAGACTTGAGAACTGAGTAATCCGCAGTCTTTGATCGCCAAGTTCCCAGTCTTGGAAGCTGGAAGCAGTAGGGGACCGATGCTGCATTCACCTTTTATTTTTATAAACCATATACTTGTCTTTTCAACATACTGTATGGCAAAAATAAACACTACTAGTTTTTGCTGCAATCTGAGCATTATTATTGTCATATTGATTGTTTTAGCGCAAAGGATTTCACAATTTTATACTGTATGGCAATTTTTACTCCAGACAAAAACAACTTTTGCTACAATAATTCACCCCAAATCCCCCCACAGTATATTTCCTCTACTAGATGCCCTTACTCTGATATAGCCGGTGATATTCAACCCAGTTCCTCTGATCCCAGGTTGGCATGTACCCACCCCAGCTCCTTGTAAAAACATGATGATTGCGCCGGTTATCTGTTTCACAATCAAGCTCTGTTGTATGGACTGCAAGAGGTGGATATCGAGTCAAAAATCAGGAGCTACTCTGCTTGCTTTTCAAAAATAAATAGTTAATGGTTAATGATGTCCTAATTACAGAGTAACATGATATTGTGTCTTTTATATTGGTCTAGAATTCAGATTTAACCCCTTAACGCTGCCTCTCGGCAGTCCTTTTAGTGTATTTTTAAGGCTGGGAGGCAGAGTTGCTCTGTATAAAGTACAGCAGTTAGGCGTTAAAAAAGGGATTTTTAAATACAGCTTACCTGTAAAATCCTTTTCTTGGAGTACATCACGGGACACAGAGCCGCATATTCATTACTATACGGGTTATATGGAGTACCTTCAGGTGTGGACACTGGCAATCTCAAACAGGAAGTCCCCTCCCTATATAACCCCCTCCCCTAGAGGGAGTCCCTCAGTTTTGTAGCAAGCAGTATGCCTCCCAAAAATGTTCCCCAAAAGAGGGGTGGGAGCTCTGTGTCCCGTGATGTACTCCAAGAAAAGGATTTTACAGGTAAGCTGTATTTAAAAATCCCTTTTTCTTTCTCGTACATCACGGGACACAGAGCGGCATATTCATTACTATATGGGATGTCCAAAAGCAATGCTTTAATGAGGGGAGGGAGACATCTTCTCAAAAGAGATTTAAATTTAGAGGTATACTCAAATAATAATAATAAATCCAACTTAGTCAAGAAAAAACTTTTTTTTTTTTTTTTTTTTTTACAACCAAGGGTGCCCCTGATCCCGAGGATCTTAAACCGCAGCCTGTAGTACTGCCTGCCCAAAGGCTGAATCCGCATTCCTTCTCACGTCTAGTTGATAAAACCTTGTAAACGTGTGGACTGATGACCACGTCGCCGCCTTGCATATCTGAGCCATAGAGATCTGATGGTGTGCTGCCCAGGAGGCGCCCATGGCCCTGGTAGAATGGGCCTTTACCGACAAAAGAGGAGGCAACCTCTTCAAACCGTAGGCCTGAATGATTAATTGTCTAATCCATCTCGAGATGGTGGATTTTGCAGCTGCCTGCCCCTTCTTGGGGCCATCTGGTAGAACGAACAACACATCTGTTTTCCGGATCTTTTCTGTAGCTTTAAGATAGGCCTTCATGGCCCGGACAATATCCAAGGTATGCAGCAACCCCTCCTTTCTAGATGTGGGTTTTGGAAAGAAGGATGGAAGTACCAAATCCTGGTTCAAGTGAAAATTGGATATAACCTTTGGTAGAAAGGCAGGATGGGGCCGGAGAACTGCCCTGTCCTTATGTAGAATGAGATATGGTTCCTTACACGATAAGGCTGCCAACTCTGACACTCTCCTGGCCGAAACTATGGCGACCAAGAATACCAACTTTCTTGTCAGTAAAACTAAAGGAATCTCAGCCAACGGCTCAAAGGGTTGTTTCTGTAGAGTGGACAGGACAAGATTTAAGTCCCATGGACAAATTGGTGACTTGACAGGAGGATTAATACGCAAGACCCCCTGTATGAAGGTCTTTACCAGCGAGTGGGTGGCCAGCGGCCTCTGAAACCACACTGACCGAGCTGAAATCTGTCCCTTGATTGTGCTTAAAGCCAGGCCTTTATCCACTCCTAGCTGGAGAAAACTTAACACCCTATCAATGGTATATTTGCGGGAATTACATCTTTTGGATTCACACCAGCCTACGTAGTTCCTCCACACCCTGTAATAAATCACCCTGGAGGCCGGCTTTCTAGCCCTAATCAGGGTAGGAATTACCTGCCTAGACAGACCTCTACCCCTGAGAATCAGGGATTCAGCCTCCAGGCCGTCAAATTTAGACGCTGTAATGTAGGGTGGAGGATCGGGCCTTGTGAGAGTAGGTCTGGTCGTAGAGGAAGAGTCCAAGTGTCTCCCACTGCCATCTTCAGGACTAGTGAGTACCATGTCCTCCGGGGCCAAGCTGGAGCTACTAGAATGACTGGCTTGTGCTCCACTCTGATCCTGCGCAACAGGCGAGGAAGTAACTGTAGCGGAGGGAATGCATATAGAAGTTTGAATTGATGCCAAGGGCAAACCAACGCATCGGTTCCGCAGGCCATAGGGTCCCTCGCTCGAGACATGAACCTGTCTAGTTTCTTGTTGAACCTGGATGCCATTATATCTACGTCTGGCATTCCCCACTTCTGGCAGATTGTCTGAAAGACCTGGGGATGCAGAGACCACTCCCCCGGCGACAGAATCTGGCGACTTAAGAAGTCTGCCTGCAGGTTGTCCACTCCGGGAATGAATATCGCCGAAATGCAGGGTACATGAACCTCTGCCCACTGAAAAATCAAGCTCACCTCCCTCTGAGCGGCCCGACTCCTGGTTCCCCCTTGGTGGTTTATGTATGCCACCGCTGTGGCATTGTCTGACTGGATTCTCACCGGGGACCCCTGTAATCTGGAAGTCCATGACAGGAGGGCTAGGCGAGCAGCTCTGATCTCCAAGACATTGATGGGTAGCTGCCTCTCTGCTTCCACCCAAGTTCCCTGGCGAGAGAACCCCTCCAAGACCGCCCCCCAGCCTGCCAGGCTGGCGTCTGTGGTAACTACCTTCCAGACAACGGGGCTGAAGGACCTTCCCTTTAGAAGATTCTGAGGGTTCAACCACCAGGCCAGGCTTTGTCGCACTCTTGATGATAGCGTCAAAGGGGACTCCAAGGCATGTGCTCTCTTGCCCCAGGCTGCTAGAATGGCTGCCTGTAGGACGCGAGTGTGGATCTGAGCGTATGGTACTGCCTCGAACGTGGCCACTAGCTTGCCTAGTAATCGCATACACAGGCGAATAGTTGGTTTTTTCTTGCTTAGAACCAACTGAACCAACCCCTTGATAGCCTCGATCTTTACAAGGGGCAGGAACACCCTTTGCTGTTCTGTGTCTAACCTCATGCCGAGGTATTCCAACTGCTTTGTAGGCTGGAACGCTGACTTTTCCCGGTTTAGGACCCAGCCGAACCTTTCGAGGTACTGAACCGTGAGGTTTACTGCCTGTTGCAGACACGGCCGTGAGTGATCTATGATTAAAAGGTCGTCCAAGTATGCTAGGACTGTGACCCCTTGGATCCTTAGATTGGCCAGAACTGGGGCTAGGATCTTCGTGAATACCCGGGGGGCCGTGGCTAGCCCGAAGGGGAGTGCCCTGAATTGGAAGTGTCGCTGCCTCACTGCGAAGCGTAAAAATCTTTGATGCGACTGAAAGATTGGTACATGAAGGTAAGCATCCTTTATGTCTATGGAAGCCAGAAAATCGTCCCTCTGGAGCGTGGCGACTGCTGACCGGATGGATTCCATCCGGAAGGAACGAACCCTTAGGTAAACGTTTAAACTCTTTAGGTCCAAGATTGGCCTGACATCGCCGTTGGGCTTTGGTATGACAAAGATTGGAATAGAAACCTAGCCCCTGCTCTTGGGCTGGCACCTCTTATCACGTCCTGGCAAAGCAGGTGATCCAAAGCTGCCAGCATCGAGGCCTTCTTTGCTGGATCCTTTGGTAGCCTTGACTCTTGAAAATGAGGCGGAGGAAACTTTAGAAACTCCAGTCTGTAGCCTGTGGTTACAGACGCCCGGACCCATTTGTCGGGGATCTTGGCTTCCCAAACTTCTGAGAAGAAACGAAGCCTTCCCCCCACCCGCGAGAGTGGGGGCGCCCCTTCATAAGGCAGACTTAGGGGCTGGTTTTGTCGGCTTGCGATACCATGGTCTCTTACCCCCAGGGGCCTGTCCCTGCGATCTACTGTTAAAGTTGGATCGCGCAGGCGGCCGTCGATACTGCCTGGAATTTGAGGGCCCTGAGACAGGAAAGAGCTGCCTTTTAAATGTAGGACCCCGGAATGTCTTTTTGACTGGTAAAAGGGTACTTTTGCCACTTGAAATAGTCTGAATGTATTTATCTAGATCCTCTCCGAAGAGTCGTCCTCCATGGAAGGGAAACCCTGCCAGAAGCTTTTTGCATGGGGGCTCCGCCGCCCAGTTCTTCAACCATAAGAGCCTTCTCATGTGCACCAAAAATAGTGATAAACGAGAGGCCTGCTGGATGGAATCCTTTATAGCATCTACCGCAAAACACAGAGCTCTGGGAATGTCAGAAAACTCTTCTGCCTGTTGGGTAGGCATGTCTTTTAGCATTTCTTTTGTCTGGTCCTTTAACGCCTGACAAACTCCAATTGCAGCCACAGCTGGCTGTACCACTGCTCCTGCCGTAGCAAAGGATGCTTTTAAAAGTGTCTCTAACCGTTTATCAACCGGATCTTTAAACATTTGTATGTTTTCCACCGGGCAAGTTAGTGATTTATTCACACATGAGATGGCTGCATCCACCACTGGGAGCTTCCACCTCTTCGAGAATTTTTCCTCCATAGGGTAAATGACCGCAAATCTCTTCGGCGGCAGAAAAATCCTGTCCGGTCGTACCCAATCCTGAAAGATCAATTCCTCCAAGAGAGGATGGACCGGAAAAACCGCGTTGCTCAAAGGAGCTTTCAAAGAGCCCAGAGAGGATACCGCAGGAACCTGAGGCTCTGGCAATGGTAAATTAAATGCCGAGCGGACCATGTCCGTCAAAAACTGCACCCACAGTCTCTGTCTGGGAGTCTGAAAATGGTTCCTCAGAGGTAGATCCCTCAATCCCTGAACCCTCTTGGTTCAGGTCTAGTTGATCCTCCTGCGATTCCAATTCCTCCGGAGAGAGAATTTCAGCATCTGAGGATACACCTTTTGGTGATGGGGATCTAGCCCGTTTCTTGCCAGGAATAGATCTAGCGATCAACGCTGCTAATCTCTCTTCTAGCCCCCCTAGGGATACAGCTAGCATCTCCTCTGTGATAAACACAGGGCTGGGCTGATCTGGGCCAGCCTCAGCACCAGACCCCCCCAATGGCTCATCCAAGGCGACCTTCATGGGAATAAGCTGCGGGGAAAGTATCGGCATATCATCAGAATCAGAGGGGGAACCCCTTTGTTTTTTGGTCTTTTTTGTACCCTTTGACCCCGAACCTTTGGAAGCCATAATACAAAATCGAGGGACTCCGCCTACAACAGCAGACTGTAGTGGCCAGGAGTACAAAACTAGGGTTTAGGGGACAATAGATCACTAATGCCCAAAAACTGATGGGGCCCCGTATGTTTTTTTTTTTTTTTTTTTTTTTTTAAATATACAAGTCCTTTTTTTTTAAAACATACAGCAACCCCAAACTTAGTTTGCCAGCCTCCAACCTGTTGCAAAAAGGGGGATTTTTTGGCTTAACAGAAAAGCATTGGAACCAAGTCCAGCATGTACTACCCCTCTTCCGCCACCGGGAGTCACTGTTCTGCCGCTCTGCGTCCTCTCCCTTTCAGATCAGCCTCAGACTGAGCACTGACTATAGCCTGCTGATGTATAACAGCACACAAGGCGCGCCCCTGATGACGCTGCAGGCACGCCCCCCCCCCCGCCCTCCCCTCCGAACGGCGCGAAAAACGTCTATAAGACGTGCGCGCGCACGCGCGTATGCCGGAGAAGGAAGTACATGGAGGAGCCGCGCTGCTGGAGACCCAGGACTGCAGTACCAGGCGGCAGAATCAAACCCCCGGCCAGGTAGGACTCTCCAAAAGGCCCCATAGGGGTCCTTACTAGCCCTAGGAAGAAAGCAGCAGGTAGCTAGCAAACACAATTGTTTCTTAGACAGGGGAACCTAGTGATGGGGGAATGAGATCATCCTGTCTTCTCAGACATAGTGAGCAAGGTTGCCAATGCAGAGCATACTTAGGCTACCCCCCTTTTAGGTTACCCCGGAGAGCCTGCTGTCGAACCAAGTCCCGCAGGCTCCCCTCTTACCTGCTCCATGCTGCAGGATGTTTGTCTAGCAAAACGATCCAATCTTCTCCCATCTCCGTGGGTAGCGTAATAGACCTTCAGGCCCTGGGGTCCTATGAAGGTACCCACTGTCCTGGACCTATATAGCACCCTGGCAAACAGGAACTTATGGTCTTTACAAACTCCAAGTCCTGGGCCCAGGGTCCAGCCCTCCAAAGAGGAGCATTATAGGCAAAACCCCACGGTTTGGGGCCCGGGTACTGTCCACTTTGGCACTGAGGCTCCTTGGACAGATCCGGTTAGCCCGCCCTTAATCCCAAGGATGTGGAGCAAAGCTATTCCGTGACCAACACCTAAGACACTGGCGAAAAAACTGAGGGACTCCCTCTAGGGGAGAGGGTTATATAGGGAGGGGACTTCCTGTTTGAGATTGCCAGTGTCCACACCTGAAGGTACTCCATATAACCCATATAGTAATGAATATGCCGCTCTGTGTCCCGTGATGTACGAGAAAGAAAGTCCACCCTTCTTGCCACTGCATATACAGTGCGGAAAATAAGTATTTGAACACCCTGCTATTTTGCAAGTTCTCCCACTTGGAAATCATGGAGGGGTCTGAAATTGTCATCGTAGGTGCATGTCCACTGTGAGAGACATAATCCAAAAAAAAAAATTCCAGAAATCACAATTTATGATTTTTTAACTATTTGTATGATACAGCTGCAAAGAAGTATTTGAACACCTGTCTATCAGCTAGAATTCTGACCCTCAAAGACCTGTTAGTCTGCCTTTAAAATGTCCACCTCCACTCCATTTATTATCCTAAATTAGATGCACCTGTTTGAGGTCATTAGCTGCATAAAGACACCTGTCCACCCCATACAATCAGTAAGAATCCAACTACTAACATGGCCAAGACCAAAGAGCTGTCCAAAGACACTAGAGACAAAATTGTACACCTCCACAAGGCTGGAAAGGGCTACGGGGAAATTGCCAAGCAGCTTGGTGAAAAAAGGTCCACTGTTGGAGCAATCATTAGAAAATGGAAGAAGCTAAACATGACTGGCAATCTCCCTCGGACTGGGGCTCCATGCAAAATCTCACCTTGTGGGGTCTCAATGATCCTAAGAAAGGTGAGAAATCAGCCCAGGACTACACGGGAGGAGCTGGTCAATGACCTGAAAAGAGCTGGGACCACCGTTTCCAAGGTTACTGTTGGTAATACACTAAGACGTCATGGTTTGAAATCATGCATGGCACGAAAGGTTCCCCTGCTTAAACCAGCACATGTCAAGGCCCGTCTTAAGTATGCCAATGACCATTTGGATGATCCAGAGGAGTCATGGGAGAAAGTCATGATGGTCAGATGAGACCAAAATATAACTTTTTGGTCATAATTCCACTAACCGTGTTTGGAGGAAGAAGAATGATGAGTACCATCCCAAGAACACCATCCCTACTGTGAAGCATGGTGGTAGCATCATGCTTTGGGGGTGTTTTTCTGCACATGGGACAGGGCGACTGCACTGTATTAAGGAGAGGATGACCGGGGCCATGTATTGCGAGATTTTGGGCAACAACCTCCTTCCCTCAGTTAGAGCTTTGAAGATGGGTCGAGGCTGGGTCTTCCAACATGACAATGACCCGAAGCACACAGCCAGGATAACCAAGGAGTGGCTCTGTAAGAAGCATATCAAGGTTCTGGCGTGGCCTAGCCAGTCTCCAGACCTAAACCCAATAGAGAATCTTTGGAGGGAGCTCAAACTCCGTGTTTCTCAGCGACAGCCCAGAAACCTGACTGATCTAGAGAAGATATGTGTGGAGGAGTGGGCCAAAACCCCTCCTCCAGTGTGTGCAAACCTGGTGAAAAACTACAAGAAACGTTTGACCTCTGTAATTGCAAACAAAGGCTACTGTACCAAATATTAACATTGATTTTCTCAGGTGTTCAAATACTTCTTTGCAGCTGTATCATACAAATAAATAGTTAAAAAAATCATACATTGTGATTTCTGGAATTTTTTTTTTTATTATGTCTCTCACAGTGGACATGCACCTACGATGACAATTTCAGACCCCTCCATGATTTCCAAGTGGGAGAACTTGCAAAATAGCAGGGTGTTCAAATACTTATTTTCCGCACTGTATGTACCAGCTACATGGATGGCAAGAGGATAAATAATACATAACTGCAACACAACGTTCTAGACAAAAGCAGAAATCTTCCTCATGGCGACTGTTCACATTCTTAGTTTCTTGTGAAGAAACTTCCTATTCTGCAGCTTATATAAACGCCCACAAAGCAAAAGGGAACTTACAGTAAGTGCCTGATCTCCGAGCGAAAGCTGACAAGAGCTGCTTGGTAAATCTCATTTTTGGTGATAAGAAGTTCATTTTCCAGCGTCATCGTCAGCTCTGCAATATTGATTTTACCTTCCAAACCGAAATCCAGAGCCTAAAATAAAAAGGACATACAGTGATTGGTCCACAAGACAACATTGTTTTGCATTGTTTTTACACTTTGCCTCTGGAGAACACTGAACATAAAAAGAGCCCCATCTTGTATGTCAAATGCAGAATATGTGATAGGGAAAATGAGGATTAAATACAACATTCATACGAGGCAGTATGAATGAACAAGATTGTGGGCAAGTGCAACTACTTATTGCAACCGATGTTTCATTTTAGACAAAATCAATAATTTGGCGACTCCTGCACGCCCTCGTTTCTCAGGCTTACCGTTTCCGTTGACACTCTTTGATCATCTCTATTGGCCTTGGAAGACCAGAGCAATGTCACTTTTAAAAAAGGTAAAAAAGTTTATTTTTTTGTCATTTTAAAGCGTGACATATTGGGCATCTTTTTACTCAGCTTAACATCTTTCACATTATATGAAAACATTGGGGGTAACTATTGTAATTTTTTATTTATTAAAAAGTTTTTTTTTGCCAAACAAAAAAATTGCGCTTGCAAAACCGTTGCATAAATACTGTGTAACATATATAAAAAAAAATGTATAATGTTTGGGGGGTTACAATTCATTTTCAAGCAAAAAATACTGACTTAAACTTGTAAACAAAAAGTGGCAGAAAAAGCCAAGTGATTAATGGTCTGGGCTCTCTATGTACGGTGCACGTTTAGGAGATTTTTTACTGTACCTACAGGTAAAGCCTTATTATAGGCTTACTTGTAGAGCTAGAGAGAGAATTGATATAGGGATATAGATAGATGGCTATAAAATTACTACCACTTTAATGCCCAGGAGGCAGCATGGCTTCTCTATCATGTGACTGCTGTAATTGGTTCTTAGAGCAACACGATCCCCCCCCCCCCTTTAGTGACATAATTAGGAGCCTATCACACTGGCCCTTCATCAGAAGAACCCCAAGATCAGTTGTAGGTGACAACTGTCAGCATGCTCTTCATACACTCAGGCCACCGTGGACATATATGCATGGCAGCTAGGTGTTAAAAGTCTACCCCATTTGCCACCATATATGTGCCTTATGTGTTTGGCAAGACGTTAAACCAAGGGAGAAATGTGCCACCTACTGATACAGCAGACCAGAATGGGGCAGAGTTTTGCCAGGGAAGACAGGATGCAGGTGTATTCTATTTATTCACCGTTCTTCTATGGGTAGCTGCAGACAATTCACATTCACAAGTCTTACCATTAGCCATAGACAGGACCAACCCCAGCAATAAAACCTTCCACTGCACCTCATTACTTACCTGCGTGCTTTGGGGCCAGTGTGGGTGCAATAGATGTCTCACTAGATGTTAATAAATGTTGTGTGCTACATTAGCATGTCCCTTCTACAATTTTAACAATTACTACATTTGGGCTGAAACCAGTAGCTGAACTTTTGCATTATGACCTTCTAGGCACAATACATAACAAAAGCAACCAAGTTTAAAGCACCAACCTTGAGGATGGCCTGACTGTTGTCAAGTCCTTCTTCATGCCACATGTCTATGATGTCCTCCACGCAGCCATAACCTGTACCATCATCAAACTTGGAGAACAGTCGAAGGCCAATTGTCCCAGACATGGCGGATGGAGTCAGTGTTCGTCTTCCGCTTTCATCATATGGCTAGAATGAAAGAAATTACATATCCGAATTATAAACCTGCATATTTCAAAAGGTAAATGTGTCAAGTTCTTAGGGAGATTCTGGGGAAGCAGGAAGTAGATTTTAATAAAAAAAAGAGATTTTTAAATACAGCTTACCTGTAAAATCTTTTTCTTGGAGTACATCACGGGACACAGAGCAGCATATTCATTACTATATGGGTTATATGGAGTACCTTCAGGTGTGGACACTGGCAATCTCAAACAGGAAGTCCCCTCCCTATATAACCCCCTCCTATAGAGGAAGTACCTCAGTTTTGTAGCAAGCAGTATGCCTCCCAAAAATGTTCCCCAAAAGAGGGGTGGGAGCTCTGTGTCCCGTGATGTACTCCAAGAAAAAGATTTTACAGGTAAGCTGTATTTAAAAATCTCTTTTTCTTTCTCGTACATCACGGGACACAGAGCAGCATATTCATTACTATATGGGATGTCCGAAAGCAGTGCTTTAATGAGGGGAGGGAGACATCTTCCAAAAAAGGATTTAATTTAGAGGTATACTCAAATAATAATAAATCCAACTTAGTCAAGAAATGTAAATCTCAAATCTAAATCAAGGGAGCCCCCTCAGATCCTGAGGAGCTTGAATCGCGGCCTGCAGTACTGCCTGCCCCAAAGGCTGTATCCGCATTCCTTCTTACGTCCAATTGATAAAAATGTTGTAAACGTGTGGACTGACGACCACGTTGCTGCCTTGCATATTTAAGCCATAGAGATCTGATGACGTGCTGCCCAGGAGGTGCCCATGGCCCTGGTAGAATGGGCCTTTACCGACAAAGGAGGAGGCAACCTCTTCAAACCGCAGGCCTGAATGATTGTTTAATCCATCTTGCGATGGTGGATCTAGCAGCTGCCTGACCCATCTTGGGCCCCTCCGGTAAAACGAACACCACATCTGTTTTCCGAACCTTCTCTGTAGCTTTAAGATAGGCCTTTATGGCCCTGACAATATCCAACGTATGCAGCAACCCCTCCTTTCTAGAGGTGGGTTTTGGAAAGAAGGATGGAAGTACCACATCCTGGTCCAGGTGGAACTGGATATAACCTTTGGTAGAAAGGAAGGATGAGGACGGAAAACCGCTCTATAAAAATGAGATATGGTTCCTTACAAGATAAGGCTGCCAATTCCGATACTCTCCTGGCCGAAACTATGGCGATCAGAAATACCGACTTTCTAGTCAGTAAAACCAAAGGTACCTCAGCCAACGGCTCAAAGGGTTGTTTCTGTAGAGTTGACAGAACAAGATTTAAGTCCCATGGACAAAGTGGTGATTTGACTGGAGGATTAACACGTAAGACTCCCTGTATGAAGGTCTTAACCAGCGAGTGGGCGGCCAGCGGCCTCTGAAACCACACTGATAAGGCTGAAATCTGTCCCTAGATCGTGCTTAATGCCAGGCCTTTATCCACTCCTAGCTGGAGAAAACTTAATACTCTATCAATGGTATACTTGCGGGAAAACCATCTCTTAGACTCACACCAGCCTACGTAGGCCCTCCAAACCCTGTAACAAATTACCCTGGAGGCCGGCTTTCTAGCCTTAATGAGGGTAGGGATTACCTGCCTAGACAGACCTCTACCCCTGAGAATCAGGGATTCAGCCGCCAGGCCGTTAAATTTAGACGCCGTAATGCAGGGTGGAGGATCGGGCCTTGTGAGAGTAGGTCTGGCCATAGAGGAAGAGTCCGGTACCAAGCTGGGGCTACCAGGATAACCGGCCTGTGCTATGATCCTGCGCAACAGGCGGGGTAGTAACTGCAGCGGGGGAAATGCATATAGAAGTTATGATTGATGCCAAGGGCAAACCAACGCATCGGTTCCGCAGGCCATAGGGTCCCTCGTTCGAGACATGAACCTGTCTAGCTTCTTGTTGAATCCTGATGCCACTCCCCACTTCTGGCAGATTGTCTGAAATACCTGTGGATGCAGAGACCACTCCCCCGGCGACAGGGTTTGGCGACTTAGGAAGTACGCCTGCAGGTTGTCCACCCCGGGAATGAATATCGCCGATATGCAGGGTACATAAACCTCTGGCCACCGAAAAACCAAGCTCATCTCTCTCTGAGTGGCTTGACTCTTGGTTCCCCCTTGGTGGTTCACATATATGCCACCGCTGTGGCATTGTCTGAATGAATTCTCACCGAGGACCCCTGTAATCTGGATGTCTACGTCAGGAGGGCTAGCCGAGCCACTCCGATCTCCCAGATAATGATGGGCAGCTGCCTCTCCGCCTCTGCCCAAGTTCCTTGGCGAGTGAACTCGTTCAAGACCGCTCTCTAGCCTTCCAGACCACTGGGCAGAAAGACTCCCCTTCAGAAGGTTCTGAGGGTTTAACCACCAGCATAGACTCTGCCGGACCTTTAATGACGGCGTCACAGGAAACTCCAAGGCCTTTTGCTCCCTTGCTCCAAGCTGCTAGAATTGTTTGGAAGGACGCCACGGCAGGCACTGCTGAGATCTGAACTCAGGATCTCCAGTTTACTAGACAGGCACTTTCACCAACTAAGCCACAGCGCCTCGCTTCTGTAGGACGCGAGTGTGGAAGCGTGCGGTATCGTCTCGAACATGGCCATTAGTTTGCCTAGTAATCGCATACATAGGCGAATAGTTGGTTCTCTTTTGCTTAGAACCAACTGAATCAATCTTTTCAGTAGCCTCGACCTTTACCAGGGGCAGGAACACCTTTTGCTGTTCTGTGTCTAATCTCATGCCGAGATATTCCAACTGCTTTGTAGGTTGAAATGCTGATTTTTCCCCGGTTTAGGACCCAGCCGAACCTCTCGAGGTACTGAACCATGAGGGCTACTGCGCATTCCAGCCAAGGAAGCGAGTGATCTATGATTAAGAGGTCGTTCAGGTATGCTAGGACCGAGACCCCTTGGATCCTTCGATTGACTAGAATTGGAGCTAGGACCTTCGTGAATACCCGGGGGCCATAGCCAGCCCGAAGGGGAGCACCACGAATTGGAAGGGACGCTGTATCACTGCGAAGCGTAAAAAATCTTTGATGTGGCTGAAAGATTGGTACATGAAGGTAACCATCCTTCATGTCTATAGAAGCCAGAAAGTCGTCCTTCTGGAGTGTGGCGGCTGCTGACCGAACGGATTCCATCCGGAAAGAGCGAACCCTTAGGTAAGCATTTAAACCTTTTAGGTCCAAAATTTCCTAATTGGTCTGACATCGCCGATGGGCTTTGGTATGACAAACAGATTGGAATAGAAACCTAGCCCCTGTTCTTGGGCTGGTACCTCTACCCTTATGCCCTGGTAAAGCAGATGATCCAATGCCGCCCGCATTGAGGCCTTCCTTGTGGAGGAAACTTTAGAAATTCTAATCTGTAGCCTGTGGCCACAGATGATCGGACCCCCTCTGTCGGGGATCCATACCATGGCCTCTTGCCCCCAGAGGCCTGTCCTTGCGATCCATTGTTAAAAGTTTGATCGCGCAGGAGGCCCGATACTGCCTGGAATTTGAGGGCCCCGGAACAGGGGGGAGCTGCCTTTTAAACGCAGGACCCCGGAACTTCTTTTGACTGGTAAAAGGGTACTTTTGCCACTTGAACAGTCTGAATGTATTTATCCAGATCTTTCCATGGAAGGGAAAACCTGCCAGTAGTCTTTTGCATGGGGCTCGGCCGCCCAGTTCTTCAACCATAAGAGCCTTCTCATATGCACTAAAAATAGTGACAAACGAGACGCCTGCTGGATGGAGTCTTTTATAGCCTCTACCGCAAAGCACAGAGCTCTGGGAATATCCAATAACTCCTCTGCCTATTGGGCAGGGATGTCTTTAAGCATCTGTTTTGTCTGGTCCTTTAACACCTGACAAACTCCAATTGCAGCCACTGCTGGCTGTACCACTGCTCCTGCCGTAGCAAAGGATGCTTGAAAACGTGTCTCTAAACGTCTATCGACCGGGACCTTAAACATTTGTATGTTTTCCCCCCGGGCCAGTTAATGATTTATTCACACATGAGATGGCTGCGTCCACAGTTGGGAGCGCCCATTTCTTAGAAAAAAAATTCTTCCATAGGGTAAATAACAGAAAACCTTCCAGGCGGTCTCCCATCCAGGCACTAACCAGGCCCGACCCTGCTTAGCCTCCGAGATCGGGCGCTTTCAGGGTGATGTGGCCGTAGGCTTTAGGCGGCAGAAAAAGTTCTGCCCGGTCGTCCCAATCCTGGAAAAACCAATTCCTCTAACTGAGAATGGACCGGAAAAGCTGCGTTGCTTAAAGGCGCTTTAAAAGAACCCAAAGAGGATACCGCAGGAACCTGAGGCTCTGGAAATGGCAAATTAAATGCCGAGCGGACCATGTCTGTCAAAGACTGGACCCACAGACTCTCCGTCTGGGAGGCTGAAAACGATTCCTCAGTCGTAGATCCTTCCTCTAGGTTCTGGTCTAACCGATCCTCCTGAAATTCTAATTCCTCCAGAGAGAGAATCTCAGCATCCGAGGATACACCTTTTGGCGATGGGGATCTAGTCCGCTTCTTGCCAGAAATAGAGCCAGCGATCATAGCTGTTAACTTTTTTCTCTAGCCCCCCTAGGGTGACGGCTAGCATCTCCTCTGTGATAACACAGGGTTGGGCCGATCTGGGCCAGCCTCAGCACCAGACCCCTTTAATGGCTTATCCAAGGTGACCCCTATAGGAATAACCTGTGGGGAAAGTATTGGCATATCATCAGAACCAGAGGAGGAACCCCTTTGTCTTTGCCCTTTTTTTTTTTTTTTTTGTGTGTTTTGATCCTGAACCTTTGGAGGCCATAATACGAACCCGAGGGACTCCGCCTACAACAACAGACTGTTATAGCCAGGAGTACAAAAAAATAAGGTTTAGGGGACAATAGGATCACTAATGCCCAAAAACGGTGGGGCTCAGTATGTTTTCCTTTATAATATTATTGTCTTTCACAACATACAGCCCCACCCTCAACATGTTTGCCAGCATTCAACCTGTTGCCAAGGGGATTTTGGGCTTAACAAAAAGCATTGGAGCCGACTCCAGCATGTAGTACCCCTTCTCGCCACCGGGAGTCACTGTGCTGCCAGCTCTGCGTCCTCTCTCTTCCAGCTCAGCTTTGAACTGAGCTAAGATTGCGCCTGCTGTGTATAACAGCAATTGAAGGCACGCCCACTCTACACTGCAGTCACGCTCCCCGCCCCCCCCCCCCCCCCCCCCCCCCTCCAGAACGGCGCGAAAATTTTTCTATATACATGCGTGCGTGCGCGCGACTGTCGGGGGAGGAGAGCCCAGGCGGAGACGCACTCTGGAGCCCAGGAATGCAGGCTGGAGGACGCATCAGGCGGCAGATTTGAATCCCGGCTAGGTAAGGCTTAAAACAGGCCCCTAAGTAGTCCCTTTAGCCTAGAGACAGATCTCTTTTTTTTTTTTTTTTTTTTTTAAAAGACCTTCAACCAGCGAGCAGCAGGTAGCTAGCAAACATACATAGATAGGTAGGGGGATCAAGTGATGGGGGGGGGGGAACATTTCAGGCCATCCTGTCCATCAGACATAGTGACCATGGTGCCAATGCAGAGCATACTCAGGCTACCCCCTTAAGATCTCCCCTGGAGAGCCTGCTGCCGAACCAAGTCCCGCAGGCTCCCCTCTTACCTGCTCCATGCCGCAGGACGTTTGCAAAACGGTCCAATCTTCTCCCATCTCCGTGGGTAGCGTAGTAGACCTTCAGGCACTGGGGTCCTGGAAGGAACCGCTGTCCTGGACCTATACAGCACCCTGGCAAACAGGATCTTTTGGTTTAGAAAAAAACTCCAAGTCCTGGGCCCAGGGTCCAGCCCTCTAGAGAGGAGCATTATAGGCAAAACCCCACGGTTTGGGGCCCGGGTACTGTCCACTTTGGCACTGAGGCTCCTTGGACAGATCCGGTTAGCCCGCCTTAATCCCAAGGATGTGGAGGCAAAGCTATTCCGTGACCAACACCTAAGACACTGGCGAAAAAACTGAGGTACTTCCTCTATGGGAGGGGGTTATATAGGGAGGGGACTTCCTGTTTGAGATTGCCAGTGTCCACACCTGAAGGTACTCCATATAACCCATATAGTAATGAATATGCTGCTCTGTGTCCCGTGATGTACGAGAAAGAAAAGAGAAAAAGCTGTGCCACAAAACAAAAATATAGTCAGAAGGACAAAGGATTGAGCAAATATATCATCCATATGAAGAACCAGTCCTCCTTTAAATGGCACCACAGTGACTCCACATAAAGAAAAATGCGCCCAACCACCGTAATGTAGACCCGCTTACCGAATGGCAAGCTTAAAAGGTTAGTTGGCTATAACCCAGCCATGGCATTTAGCTGACTGGACGGCTAGATTCTCCCCTAGGCGTCTCACAGAATCCGTGTCCGCAATTCAGTGTAAGATGCAATTAGAAGAAAAATTACAAATAAAACAAATTCCGACCGGCAGATACAGGAGCTTGTCCTCCATGAACATTCCCCGTTGAAAATGTCACCTGTGACGGAACGCGTCTGAAAGGGCACGTAACCACATTGTTCAAGAAGGACAGGCTCCTGTATCTGCCGTCCGGCATTTGTTTTATATGCAATTTTTATTCTATCTACATCTTACACAAGCTAAAGACCATGGCTGGGTTATAGCCAACTGTCCTTTAAGCTTGCCATTCGGTAAGCAGGTCTACATCGCGTACATTACTTTTTTCTTTATGTGGAGTCACTGCGGTGCCATTTAAAAGGAGGACTGGTTCTTCATAGACTATATATTTGCTCAATCCTTCGTTATTCGAACTATATTTTGTTTTTTGCCGCAGCTTTTTCTCAGTTTTTGCAATTTATTCATGTGCATCTCACATTGAGCTGCTGCCTTTTCGCCAATGTACTACTTATTTGTCTAGTACATTTTTTTTTTTAATGAACTTAGGTTTTATTAAAATATAAAACAGCACAAGGGATTGTACTTGCATCTAAAACTACTTTTACCTGTAAGGAGAAGTGCCTCTTCAACTGTCGATAAGGAGTGGAGGACGATGGAGTTGGTGGTTTGGTATTCTTGCACACTTCATAGAAAAAATCCTGAAGGCTCATGGTTTCATCATTGTCAACATTCTGCACCGCATCTTCCAAGGCCTGCAATATACAGGAAGCCAACTCAGACATGTAGCATAAAACCCCATTCAACTTTTACCAACTTGTGTCATTTTAACAAGCCACCTCTAGAGGGCAGTACAGAGCAGCAAAGAGATTGCAAAAGCTGAAAAAAAAAAAAAAAGTACCCAGGCCAGAAAGCAAAAGGTGAACCTACCCAGAGCAGAAAGCAAAAGGTGAACCTACCCAGAGCAGAAAGCAAAAGGTGAACCTACCCAGAGCAGAAAGCAAAAGGTGAACCTACCCAGAGCAGAAAGCAAAAGGTGAACCTACCCAGAGCAGAAAGCAAACGGTGAACCTACCCAGAGCAGAAAGCAAACGGTGAACCTACCCAGAGCAGAAAGCAAACGGTGAACCTACCCAGAGCAGAAAGCAAACGGTGAACCTACCCAGAGCAGAAAGCAAACGGTGAACCTACCCAGAGCAGAAAGCAAAAGGTGAACCTACCCAGAGCAGAAAGCAAAAGGTGAACCTACCCAGAGCAGAAAGCAAAAGGTGAACCTACCCAGAGCAGAAAGCAAAAGGTGAACCTACCCAGAGCAGAAAGCAAAAGGTGAACCTACCCAGAGCAGAAAGCAAAAGGTGAACCTACCCAGAGCAGAAAGCAAAAGGTGAACCTACCCAGAGCAGAAAGCAAAAGGTGAACCTACCCAGACCAGAAAGCAAAAGCTGAACCTACCCAGACCAGAAAGCAAAAGCTGAACCTACCCAGACCAGAAAGCAAAAGCTGAACCTACCCAGACCAGAAAGCAAAAGCTGAACCTACCCAGACCAGAAAGCAAAAGCTGAACCTACCCAGACCAGAAAGCAAAAGCTGAACTTTAACTTCATGTAAGTTTTTTTGCCAAAGCTCCTAAACTCAACTCCATAAAAGCCTAGGTGTCCATGAACACATAGGCTTTTAGCAGCGTTTAAGCGCTGCAACAGTTAGTGGAGGTGCGACCTTTAACCCCCTTTCTCCTGAACATGATAAGGAATGTTTTGACCGATGGTCATGGGAAACCGCAAAACGTGGCAAAAACTCGGCAGGGTTTTGCCACATTTTGCATTTTCCCACAGCACATCACCGCCAAGTGTACACAAAGACTTACTCCGATCAGAAAGCAAAGCAGAACTTGCTCCAATCAGTTTTATTGCAAACTGACACCATGTTATTAAAACGGGAGGAATCTGAAGAGTTGGGAGAAGATCTGCACAGAAACCATTACAACCGATTTTATCCCCAAAACAAAAATAAAATTGCTCTTTACCAGTCTTTAGACGTCATGTTTGCATTGGTTTTCATTTTTCACGGTAATTTTCAAGTACAGAAAATACCTATTGATTGTGCCAGAAATAGTGTCCTTGTTGTATTGTGTGAATTAAAAATCAATCTCTCTCTCTCATAATATATCTATCTAGTCTTGCTTGTGCAATTAAAAGGGGTTGTAAAGGTTTGTTTTTCATTTTCTAAATAGGTTCCTTTAAGCTAGTGCATTGTTGGTTCACTTACCTTTTCCTTTGATTTCCCTTATAAATGTTTTTTTCCCCCTTTGTCTGAATTTCTAACTTCCTGTTCCTCCTCAGCGTGCTCACCCCCTCCCTTGGAGAACACAGCATCTCCCCCACAGGGATGTAGTCCCAAGGGAGGGGACGAGCACGCTGACTAACCCCCAGCCAGAATGGCTCGGATGATGGGGGCAAGCTTACTGGCAGTGGCGTATCTATGGTATAGCAGCCATGGCAAGTGCCATGGGCGCCAAATGAAGGGGGCGCTGTTGAGTGGCTGGGCAGCAAGGCACTTACCAGGGTCTGAGGGTCTCTTCTTCCCTCCTCCTGAGCATAGGCAGGATCCCCTTTTCAGCATCTTTGCTAATGGATAATGGCAGCGCTATCCCTGCTGCGTTCAGCCACAGCCCTCCCCTGTTCTTCCAGGCTCTCCCATTCAATCGGGTCGGATTGGCAGCGCACAAAGAAGGAGGTACATCAGTTTCTTCCTCTCCTCTGAAAACTGAGGTCTTAAGTTATGAAGATTTCATCACTTCCAGTATTGGTTCTGCATGTACCTGGCCTTGGAGGGCAGAGGAGAAATCAGGGGTCTAATAAACCCCAGATTTCTCCATAAAGAGGATATGTCACTACCAAAGGTATCACAAGGGATGATAATTATCACTAGTTTTGTTAGCTGTTTTTTTGTTAAGGTTATCTGAAAGATGGGTTTCAAATGTTTCGACAGGGGCGCAGTTTCAGTGCTTGCCATAGGCGCTATTTTCACTAGATACGCCTCTGCTTACTGGAGAAACAGGAAGAAAGAAACTCAGACAAAAGGAAAAAAAAACATTTAGAAGGGAAATCGAAGGAAAAGGTAAGTGAACCAACAATGCACTAGCTTAAAGAAACCCATTTAGAAAATAAAAAACAAGCCTTTACAACCCCTTTAAGCCTCTAATCTCCTTTTAATCCACCAAGAAATAGAGATGAACAAAGGCAGGCATGCTTGCTGTTCAACCTGGGTTGACAACCATGGCTCCTTCCATACAATGGAGAAGTTAGCGTAGACATGAAGTGCATTACAGGCAGGATCATTTAGTGAAATTAAAGATGAAAAAAAGCCTGAAAAAAAAAAAAAAAAAAAACAACAAGGCCGACCATAGACACTTAGAATCTCGGCCGGTTCAGCAGGAACTGGCTGAGATTCAAACAGTGTATGGGCAGGCTAAATGTACTACGTTGATCGATCAACTTGGATACAAGCAGCCTGATGGATTGGATTGTGATTATTGTTAGCAGCTGCTACAGCCACTAGCAACAATCGCCCCTCACCAGACACTTGCTTGGCAGGAGGGATTCCCCTGTCAGATGATGGGGATACCGTGCAAATTTCCTGCAGGGAAGAAATTTGCACTGTCTATGGCCTGCCTAAGGCAGCGGTAAGTGCTTGATAAAAAAACAAAACCCAGGTATAGGACTACTACTAGACTAAGAAGAGTGTATGATAGGTACTAGGGAGGGAAGACCACACTTTTTGCAGTAAGCAAATGATCATTTCTAGTGTCCACATTTGACCAGCCAAACTTCTGCAATGTACGCCTCATATTACAGACAACGCAGTCACACTACCATCATCACTCGTGATCCCATGACTTGAAGAGGAAATGCTACTTTCAAATGTTTATTCATGAAGGAACTGAAAACAACCACAGTCTTGTCACTGAATCTTTAGAAAAATAAAAGACTTGTATCATCAGAAGGCGAAATCTTTAAGTTCATAGAGGTTTTATCAGTGTCAACCAGTCATCACTCCGACAGTGTGATCAGCTAACAGAACACAGTAAGAGGAAGAGGAATAATTTTCTGTTGTAACATTGAGAGCCAGTTCACACAGGGGCAACACGACTCTAGGCACGACTGAGTAAGGCATCTTCAGCACGACTTGGGGCGACTTACAAGGCGACTTCAAGTCGCCTCCAGGACAGGTGACTTTGCCGGTGACCAAACAGTAATCAGCTCTGTGGGAGGGAGGGGTTTGCCTGAGAAAACCATTTTCTCTTCCTGTAAAGTTGCTTCAGTTAAAAGGATTTTGTTAAAAAACAAGTAAATACCTATTAAATTCCTTCATCCAAATGTGCAGCGACAGCCCCTCCATAGGGGGCGCATAGTCGCCGCCCCACCCATTTCATGCTTCCGGACCCTAATCTACATGTGGGGCGCCAGACGCATGAATTTCAGTAGGCATTTTTTTTAAGCACACGATTACATACCTCCCAACACTTTTGATGGGAATGAGGAACACCTACTAGCAAACATACATAGGCATAGGACGCCCCCCCTGCCACACAAGTTTAATCAAATCCACAAGTGCTTTTTTTACCACTACTATTATTTTATATTGGCTTTTAAAATTTACAAATGCAGCAATTTATAGTTTGGATGAAAGGTTTAGCACTGAGAAACACTTTTTGAAATATAAAAAGTATTTTTTTATATAAAAAAACTATATATAGATCAGACCAAAACGAGGGACAAATGAGGAGGAAAGAGGGACAGAGGGATTTTATTCCAATCAGGACCAATTAGTCCATTGAAATCAGGGACAGTTGGGAGCCATGTGATTAGGGCCGAGTCTAATTCAGTGGTCTCCAAACTGTGGCCGGATGCAGCCCTTTGCTCGCTTTTAACTGCCCTTGGGGCACTATTCCTTCCACTCATACAATACACTATTATGCCATCTGACACCAACAATGGGGCACCATTTCTTCCACTGAAACCAACAATGAGGGATAATTTTTCCCACTGGCACAAAAAATGGGTCACTATTCCTCCTTAGAATACCAACAATGGGGTATTATTTCTCCCCTAGTACCAAATGTTTTGATGTTTACTCCCACTGGCCAGTGTCTGGCCCTCCTAAAGTCTGAAAGACAATAAACCGGCCCTTTGTTTAGCAAGTTTGGGGACCCCTGGTCTAATTAATAGGCTAAAAAAAAAAAAAAAAGAGTGGGCCCAAGCAGACCCACTTGTGCGTCATTAGCGAATAGTCGCTAATGTCTTCCAGTTTCTCCTCCTGGTGGTCCTTGGTTGTCAAACTGGCTTAGGCCCAATATTTTTCCCCAAGTAGCCAAGTACACACATTTTTGTGGCACAGATTCAGTTCTACAACCAAAATGTAAAGGACATGAATGGCCAGCTTACCTCTTTGTCCAGATTTTGAAATCCATACTGCTCACAGATGGACAGAAGTTTCTTCCTGTGCAGGTGCCCATCTCTAGTGATGCCAAGATCCTCGCAGATCAGCTGAAGCTTCTCTTCTACCCAGTCTTGGTCAGGAGAAAATGTTGTCTGGGAAGCATTGAGGTCATCTGGGTTCCAAAACCGTAACTGACCTGATGGATAAAAACAAAACCACCAAAAATGCAATTATTTTGTTAGGCTGCTTTCAAACAGTACCAACATTGGCACATATTTTTAAATATGATCAAAAAGTTACTTCCTGGTGCAAATTTGTAGAAAGGACACCCTAGACCAGGGGTGTCCAAACTTTTTTTAAAGAGGGCCAGATTTGATGAAGTGAACATGCGTGAGGGGCGACCATTTTGCCTGACATTCTTTGAACCATTAAAAATTTGGTCACAGTGTGTTTGTCAGAGCACTGCTCAACACAAATTCTCTCGCTTTTGTGGCCCCAATGAATCCCCTAGCGTTGCTCAGGACGAAGGATGAGCTTGGGCATGTTATTGGGATATACCTTATTTATTGGTATACAACACCTTCACTTTAAGAGGGAAGTGTCAGAAAAAAAAAAAAGATTTTTAAATAAAAGAACTGTGAAGCAAAATAAGGGTCAGTGCCCATCAATGCAGCCTCCCTATTGCCATGAATGCAGCATGATCCATTCCCATCTGCAGCCTCGGAGGGGACAGGGTGGTGGTGGGACGAGCGCCAACAGATTACATACAGGGGAATCTCCTGTTTACTCAGCAGCCTCTTTAATACAAAGTCCTGCCTCCTAGGATTAGACAGAACGTCGTCCAATGGCAGTCCAGGAGACAGACTTTCTAGTACAGATACCACCAAGTAAACGGGAGATTCTCCTGTATGTAATCTGATGGCACTCGTCCTGCCCCCTCCCTGTCCCCTCTTAAGTAGCGCCGATGAATATAGTATATATCTTTAGTGGCCCGGGGGCCGCAAAAGATATATATCCAAATTACCAGGGGGGCCACATTAAACCGGAACAAGGGCCACAATCAGCCCACGGGTGGGACTTTGGACATGCCTGCCCTAGACGATCTTGACTTTTAGGCTTGGTTCACACTACTGCAACTTACGGTGCGACTTTTGGGTGACTTGATGTGACTTAAGTACTACCTTGATGAGACATTTAGGGAATGCCCAGGTCACCTTCCTGTAATGTCAGATCCAAATCCCATCTATATAGAGGAGGATCTGACTTGGTGTCGGCTTCCATTAAAGTGTACAGGCATAAGTCAGATATAATTCGACGTGAAATTATACAGAAACCTTTTCTAAAGTCAGAGCGACTTCAGTAGTGCTAATCAAGACTGCTCTCATTGACGAACATGGGATTTCACATGTCATAACACTTGGGGTCTCCCAAGTCGAATTCCAGCACCCCCCTCGGTGTGAACCGAGTCTCAAAATGTCAAAGTTTTAGCAGGATATCGTTTATTCACTGCCCTCGTTTTATTTTAAACACTCAGAAAAGTGAAATGATAAAGTAGCTGAAGTCATTTTTTAAATCTTTTTTTTTTTCCAGTCTTTGTAGAGTAAAACAAAAGAGGAGTGGATCGAGGGACTGGTGCGATTTGTTTTATATAGTCCATAATGTCAGAGTCAATATGGAAAAAAAGCCAAAATGCTGAACTTGTTTACTTTTACCTTATTTGGGTGCAGTATATGTGCACCAAGTCATTTATAGTATTAGGTGTCCATGCCAATATGTAATATATATATATATATATATATATATATATATATATATATATATATATATATATATATATATACACAGTGCAGAAAATAAGTATTTGAACACCCTGCTATTTTGCAAGTTCTCCCACTTGGAAATCATGGAGGGGTCTGAAATTGTCATCGTAGCTGCATGTCCACTGTGAGAGACATAATCAAAAAGAAAAATTCCAGAAATCACAATTTATGAATTTTAACTATTTGTATGATACAGCTGCAAAAAAAGTATTTGAACACCTGTCTATCAGCTAGAATTCTGACCCTCAAAGACCTGTTAGTCTGCCTTTAAAATGTCCACCTCCACTCCATTTATTATCCTAAATTAGATGCACCTATTTGAGGTCATTAGCTACATAAAGACACCTGTCCACCCCATACAATCAGTAAGAATCCAACTACTAACATGGCCAAGACCAAAAAGCTGTCCAAAGACACTAGAGACAAAATTGTACACCTCCACAAGGCTGGAAAGGGCTACGGGGAAATTGCCAAGCAGCTTGGTGAAAAAAGGTCCACTGTTGGGGCAATCATTAGAAAATGGAAGAAGCTAAACATGACTGTCAATCTCCCTCGGACTGGGGCTCCATGCAAAATCTCACCTCGTGGGTTCTCAATGATCCTAAGAAAGGTGAGAAATCAGCCCAGGACTACACGGGAGGAGCTGGTCAATGACCTGAAAAGAGCTGGGACCACCGTTTCCAAGGTTACTGTTGGTAATACACTAAGACGTCATGGTTTGAAATCATGCATGGCACGGAAGGCTCCCCTGCTTAAACCAGCACATGTCAAGGCCCGTCATAAGTTTGCCAATGACCATTTGGATGATCCAGAGGAGTCATGGGAGAAAGTCATGTGGTCAGATGAGACCAAAATAGAACTTTTTGGTCATAATTCCACTAACCGTGTTTGGAGGAAGAAGAATGATGAGTACCATCCCAAGAAAACCATCCCTACTGTGAAGCATGGGGGTGGTAGCATCATGCTTTTGGGGTGTTTTTCTGCACATGGGACAGGGCGACTGCACTGTATTAAGGAGAGGATGACCGGGGCCATGTATTGCGAGATTTTGGGCAACAACCTCCTTCCCTCAGTTAGAGCTTTGAAGATGGGTCGAGGCTGGGTCTTCCAACACGACAATGACACGAAGCACACAGCCAGGATAACCAAGGAGTGGCTCTGTAAGAAGCATATCAAGGTTCTGGCGTGGCCTAGCCAGTCTCCAGACCTAAACCCAATAGAGAATCTTTGGAGGGAGCTCAAACTCCGTGTTTCTCAGCGACAGCCCAGAAACCTGACTGATCTAGAGAAGATCTGTGTGGAGGAGTGGGCCAAAATCCCTCCTCCAGTGTGTGCAAACCTGGTGAAAAACTACAAGAAACGTTTGACCTCTGTAATTGCAAACAAAGGCTACTGTACCAAATATTAACATTGATTTTCTCAGGTGTTCAAATACTTATTTGCAGCTGTATCATACAAATAAATAGTTAAAAAAATCATACATTGTGATTTCCGGAATTTTTATTTTTTTGATTATGTCTCACAGTGGACATGCACCTACGATAACAATTTCAGACCCCTTCATGATTTCCAAGTGGGAGAACTTGCAAAATAGCAGGGTGTTCAAATACTTATTTTCTGCACTGTATATAAAAAATTTTGTTTTCCCGATAAAAAAAAATAAAAATAAAATCAGGATCAATAAGTTAAATGCTAAAAACAAAAACTTGCCAGTATTGAAGAGCTTAAAACCCTAAAAGGCATCATTATAGGGTAGCATCCTTACTTTTGGATCTGCGTTCTATGAAACCTAAAAAAATAAAAAAAAAGTCTACAGAATTTAATGTCTTTATTGGGTGCAGTTTAAAAGCATGCTATGGTGCCTGAAAAAAACCGAACTAGATGCGATACCTAAAGCCCAACAGGACATGCTGGCTTAATTTGCTGCTACATTACTTTAAAATGAGACAGTAATAAATTTCCTTACAACTCAAGCTGAGTTGGGGTGATGTTTACACCCATGACGTCTCCAACTTATTGGATCATTTGTCATGAGATTAATCTAGTCAGGGCTGGTGAGATGCTCATGAGCTCCCTGCGAGTTGTTTTGGTTTAAATTATAGAAATACAGTATATACACATACATACCATTTTATATCTCTCTCTCCATCATCAATACAGAGGGATATAATCAGCGATGCTGATACTTCTGTTTAGATTGGACCAATTAAGAACATTTGTGCACAAATTCTGTGCCTGAAGCAAGCTACCAGTTTTTGTATACTATAGACTAGCGTGTGTAACCTCACTGCCTTAAAAAAAAAATCACCCAGTACAAAATACAGTTTAACCCAAATTCAATGCATGACTGGTGAAACCGATGCTTTGTTTTTTTTTCGGCCCGAAACGTCCAATCTATGAACAGCCTTACTCTACAACTCTTTTTAGCATATTCCTTGTTAGCACATGAAACATTCCAGCACACCCGATTGGCTCCTTATGCTGCTTGACCCTCTCCCTGTCTGGGCTCTGCTGTATAGGGGTTCTCAAGAGGCGGATACCATTTCAAATATTTACACTGCTTGCAACAAAAACGCATTTAAAGCTGAACTCCAGGCTAAGCAAATATAGTAAAATCTTTGTTTGAGAGCGTTTTGCAAGACCAGCAACATTTTTAAAATACATTTTGACTTTAGTAGAGTCATGTCACAGCTGAGTATGAAAGAGAAGAGGGGCGCCCCCAAGTGTGGCAATATGGTTACATTTAATGAAGGTACAACATTTAGCAACTCACATGGTTGGTGATTTTAAACAGGCACATCCAAGTATGCAGGCACCCGGGATAAAAGCTGTCCACATAGACCAGGAATCCTCAAACTATGACCTCCAGCTGTTGTAGAACTACACTTCCCATGAGGCATTGTAACACACTGACATTCACAGACATGACTAGGCATGATAGGAATTGTAGTTCCTGAACAACTGGAGGGCCGTAGTTTGAAGACCCATGACATAGACCATCCTCTGCACCACCATCATCCCTTCCATGCTGCGCTCCACGAGTGGTTCAAGCCTTGAGTTCAAATCTCTCTACTGCAGGGTAGTCTTCCTGATCACGATTGTAGACTGACAACAGTGAGAGCCGGTGGTGCGGAGGACGGTCATTGTGGACAGCTTTACCCCAGGAATCTAGTGTGAAAGTTCCTGTGATAAAGACCGGTCACTGCTATTCTACCTTCATGCGCAGGGCGATTTCCAGTCTGGACGTGTCTCCGCCCCCTCTCCTGTAGTTTCCTGCAGGCAACCTGTAGTGGGTGGAGCCTGCCGAGTCCCTCCCACAACTTTTCTCTCCGCACAGGTAAAGCACAGTGATGGGGTCAACACTACTTCTATATAGTTCTTTACCCTCGATGATGTTCTTTTGAATGAAACTAGTCAGGAGGAGCTACAGGGGTGACTTCATCACGCCCGCTGGGTTGTCTGCATGTAATTATTTATATGCCAATTTTTACTCCTGCCTTCTTGCAAGTAGTTTTAATTCATTAAAAAGCCTGGATTTTTAAATGACTATATTAATGCCGTTTACAGGCGATCGGACATTCCTACAACAAAACCGTGGAATTTTTTTCCCCCCCCGACGGATGTTGGCTTAAACTTGTCGTGCGTACATATGGTCATACAAATGTTGTTGGAAATTACAAACGCCATGAACGTGGTCACGTACGATGGCACTATTGAAGGGAAGTTTAATATCAGTCATGTTAGTAGAAGTTTGGCGAGAGACAATTTTCAGCCTCATGCTTTTCAGTCTGTTACAGCGTGACGAATGCGCCATCTCCATTACGAACGCTAGTTTTACCAGACCGAGCGCTTCCGTCTCGTACTTGATTCAGAGGATGCACGGAATTTTTGTGCGTCGGAATTGTCCACGCATGATCAGAATTTACGAGAACGGATTTGGTTGTCGGAACTAGCTCTCAAATTTTTGTTGTTGGAAATTCCGACAAAATGTCCGATGTAGCCTACACACAGTCAGGATTTCCGACAACAAGCTCCCAAATTGAATATTTGTTGTCGGAAATTCAGAGTGTGTGTTCGTGGCATAAGAGTTCCTCCATTGTCTTTCCCTTTTGAAAGTGGGGGGATTCTCGCGCCAAAATACAATGGGGGGGGGGGGGTGATAATGTGAACTTAAACTAAAGCTGCTCCCTAAATAATGCAGAAAACTGGATTATGAATGTGAACATGTGAAAAAAGGGGCGCTAACTGCTAATATATTGTACATATACTATGCAACATAAAAGTGAACAGTGAATTATGGAACAAAATAATTGTTGAGTGGCACGACAGTATGAGCAAATAAATATCAGACAAGTGTATACTAAATACGTGCAAATAATTATGATACACAGTGAATGTTTGCACAAAGTCCATCAAATAATAAGAAGTGCATTGGTGTGTTGAAAATCAATGGTATTCTTAATAAGTGCTGTGTGTTGAATCATCCATATATAGAAATCCACCTTCACCAAAGTGCCACCGCAAGTGAGGATAGATGGCTCCTTACCCAATGTAGTTGACCTATTACTTAAAATAAGGTCAAAAAGAGCTCAAGTTACAGCTGCTGGCCACGGTAGACTCGATAGTAGACCCAGTAGATATTGGATTTCATATAATGAAAGAGAATGCTTCCATAGTGTAGGATGGATTGATATCAGGAGCCAAGATTCCAGGATGGGTTACCATACAGCCAGGGTGTTCAATAATGATGGGCTCGGCCATGTTTGGATCGTAACTGCCAGGAAGTCCTCACTGCACACTGCCAATCATAGGCAGTGTGTGCGCTTGTGCAGCTACGGGCTGGAAAATGCCTCCATGCCTATGATTGGTGGTGTGCAGTGATGGCTTCCTGGCAGTTACGATCCAAACATGGCCGAGCCCATCATTATTGAACACCCTGGCTGTATGGTAACCCATCCTGGAATCTTGGCTCCTGATATCAATCCATCCTATGGGGATACTGGGATAAAGTCAGGGCTCAAGTCCTTCGGGAACGCGTGGGAACGGAGTTCCTGCACTTTTTTCACAGCAGGAACTCCGTTCCCTTTGCAGGACTAGAGCAGCCGAGCGGCCCAAGTCAATCCTTCACCAAGCGGCTACGCCCAAGCTCGAGTCACTTTCAGGGGCAGGCGAACCTTAGTAATCCTTTATGTTACTGGCAACTTCCTGTATATGGATTCATCAGGTAGTGTGCGGGTATTCCGTCACTTCCTCAATGCCGCAATGTCTCCTGGGAGTTTTTGTCATAGTTCCCAGGAGACATTGCGGAGGTCTGCCGTGAGTTATCGTGGGATTTAGAAAAAACTTGCGGTTTAGTAATTATGAATACTAGTGTATAATTTTTTTTTTTGGTGGAGTGGATCTTGGGTGGGAGTCCGACACTTTTTTCCCCAGGACTTGACCCCTGGATAAAGTGAAACCACCCCCCCCCCCCATCTTGGGGGCAGAGTAGCTGGCAAGCAGCTTAAAAGTCGCACTTTCGGGTGTGAAGATTTTGCTCTCCACACTTGGATTGTTGTTGATACACAAGTATAAATGAACTTTTTGCACCTTTTTTGGTGGATTATTAGGTTTCTGGTGGACTTTACTGGATTATTTATGTTGAACACATTTTTGTTTAGTTTTTGATTTATGTATGAATGTTTTACTTGATTGTTGTAAATTTATGCCCTTTAGATTGATAGCGTAACACTTTTTCAGTAATAACACTACTTTTTTATGGCAATATCTGGTTTTGGTGCACACAAAGTGGATTTGTATCCTTTGTGGCCATTAAAGAACATATTTAAAATGTAAGTTTTTGTGTCTGGAGTTAAGCTTTAATTATCTATTAACGAATACAGAGCTGCACGGATTTGTGTCCTTTTATACCTTCCAAGAGTTCAGCTTTAAATATCTCTGGCATTTAAATTAAAGCGACCTCACCATATCTGAACATAATTTGATCTCCGATAATCCTGTAACTGGAGATGTAGTGCCCTTATTAAATTATACATGAACAGAAACAATGCAGGGATTAGTGAAGCTGAAAACGAAGGGCAATGCAGATATATAAACGGCCTGAAAAATGATCCAGTGCAGACGGACCCCGGAGCCGTGTTCCAGGCAATTACTTTTCTGCGCTGGCAACATGACTCTTCCAAACACAATGTACTCCAGGTTAATTGTGCGAGAGAAGCTCTGCTACATTCTAGCCAAGGTGCATGGAAACCGGAAGATGCCGTTACTGAGCGGCCTCGCATTGTTTGGCTAATCAGCACACGCTTTGATTTATTCTAAACTAGAGCCGCACAATGACCCAGACCTCGTTAATGTCTAATATTTAACCAGTCTGCGTACAGAGTATGTCAATGTATTGGATTTTACCTGCTGGGATTTTTCATTTTTTATATTCCTTTGTTTCCTCTACAAAGCAGTGTTTTACAAAGTACACCGATCAATTCACACCAGTCCCTAAACCTCAGAGCCGCTTCAATGGGCAGTCCACCCACAGGGGAGATCGCAGTTATAGGTGGAGCCTGGCTTCTTATAAATCCTAAATACTTCAAATGTAAGGTCTCTTCTTGTTCCAACTGGTACCTGCCACAGGCTTTACATTCTTGATGGAAATATACTTACCCCCTTGCTATGCCTGCAATTTAATCCACAGACTTATTTAGGACAACTCCCAATACAGGGGTGCTCAGGAAATGGCCCCATAGGAGTCTATCCGGATCAACTGCGCAGACGTGACAAGAGGCAAGGAGATTCATTTAACCACTTCCCTACCGGGCACTTTCATCCCCTTCGTGCCCAGGCCAATTTTCAGTGCTGCCGCACGTTGAAAATTGGTCAGTCATGCAACACTGTACCCCAACTACATTTTTATAATTTTTTTGGAGACAGAGCTTTCTTTTGGTGGCATTTGAAGTGATTTTAAAGTTAAAAAAATAATAAAAATACTTACCTCTATGCAGTTGGTTTTGCACAAAGAAGCCTTGATCCTCCTCTTATTGAGTCCCTTTTTGCTGCTCGAGTCAGAGCTCCGTGTATCCATTCAGACATTAAGCCCAACCTGGCCCCACCCACTCTCTCCCCTGATTGGCTGAGAGACAGCAACGGCACCATTGGCTCCAGTGGCTATCAAAGTCAGACAGCCAATCAGAAGTGTCCCCGATGGCTTAGACACACATGGGCATAGCTGGAGAGAGAGATGCGGCTCAGGTAGGTAATTAGGGGTGCTAGGGAGACTGCTCTACACAAAAGTTTTTAGTATCTTAATGTGTAGAATGCATGAAGATAAAAAAAAAAACTTCTGCCTTTACAACTCCTTTAACCTCTTGCCCACCGCGCGCCATAGGCAATACCCTGCGCAATACCCAAATACTCTGCAATACCCATTTTTTTAAAGCACCCCTGTCCCCGTGTGCTCACATGCAGAAGTGAATGCATACGCAAGTCCCGCCCACATATGAAAACGGTGTTCAAGCTACACATGTGAGGTATCTCTGCGAACTTTAGAGTGAGAGCAATCATTTTGGCCCCAGACCTCCTCTAACTAAAAACATGTAACCAATACAAGTACCACAGAATTATGGGGTGCCTTGGCGCGGCTCTGTGGCTCACGCATGCGTTTGCAAATGCGTGCGGACAAAACCCCTGTTTTTAACGCACATTGTTAGACAGGTTAATTGGTTGTTCTGCTAGCTGGTCGGTAAGTAGGCTTGGTTATTCCCTGGGCATTCCCCAGGTTCTTGTTTTTATCTGATTTAGCCTTCCATTGCTACTTACTGTGATTGCCAGCCATAGATGGGGGCGGTGGATACGTTTTGTTTCACCTGTGGTGTTTATATTGGTCCAGCAGTGCACCAACACCTTTGCAGCCATTGTGCTATATGCTGGGTGCTTGGTGTGCTTCTGTACCTTTTAAGGAGGGGTGGCTCCCCTTCAGTCCACCTGCCCCTATCTATCCATTAAAATGCATGTGCCTCCATTGTGAGGACACTCACTGTTAGTGTTAGGACCACAAAATTATGGGGTGCCTTGGCGCGGCTCTGTGGCTCACGCATGCGTTTGCAAATGCGTGCGGACAAAACCCCTGTTTTTAACGCACACTGTTAGACAGGTTAATTGGTTGTTCTGCTAGCTGGTCGGTAAGTAGGCTTGGTTATTCCCTGGGCATTCCCCAGGTTCCTGTTGTTAAAGCGGATCTCCACCCTAAAGTGAAGATCCGCTGATCCGAACACTCCCCCCCCTCCGGTGTCACAATTGACACCTTTCAGGGGGGAGGGGGGTGCAGATAGACATGTATCTGCACCCACTTCCGGCCCAGCATTCACGGGCAAAAGACGGGCATTGCATCACATCCCGTCTCCCGTCCGTTGTGTGCTGGGAACTCTCGGCTCCCAGCACACAGCTGGAGCCAATTCGCGGGCGCAGCGCAACTCGCGCAAGCGCCGTAGGGAACCGGGCAGTGAAGCCGCAGCGCTTCACTTCCTGGTTCCCTCACCGTGGATGGAGGGGGGAGCAGCAGGGTGATGAGCGATCGCTCATCCTCTGCTGCGGACGGCGCTGGACTCCAGGACAGGTAAGTGTCCTAATATTAAAAGTCAGCAGCTGCAGTATTTGTTGCTGCTGGCTTTTAATATTTTTTTATTTGTGAACCATCCGCTTTAACCAATAAAAGTAATTAAAGCGTCGCCTATGGGGATTATTAAGTAGCGAAGTTTGGCGCCATTCCATGAGTGTGCGCAATTTGAAGGGTGACATGTTGGGTATCTATTTACTCGGCGTAACGTCATCTTTCACATTATGAAAAAAAATTGGGCTAACTTTACTGTTTTTTTTTTTTTTTAGCACAAAACTTTTTTTTAAAAAACACGCGTTCAAAACATTTCTATGAAAATACCATGCGAGATAAAAAGTTGTAACCGCCTCCATTGTATTCTCTAGGGTCTTTTGCTAAAAAAGCATATATAATGTTTTGGGGTTCTATGTAATTTTCTAGCAAATAAATGATGATTTTTCCATGTCAGAATTGGTCTGGGTGTTCCAGAACGCCTGATGGTGCTCCCTGCATGTTGGGCCTCTGTATGTGGCCACGCTGTGTAAAAGTCTCACACATGTGGTATCGCCATACTCCGGAGGAATAGCAGAATGTGTTTTGGGGTGTAATTTGTGGTATGCATATGCTGTGTGTGAGAAATAACCTGCCAATATGACAGAAACAAGATTTTTTTATTTTTTTTTACAGAATTTTCAGTCGTTTTTCTTTTATAGCGCAAAAAATAAAAAACCCAGAGGTGATCAAATACCACAAACAAAAGCTCTATTTGTGTGAAAAAAAAAAAGGACAAAAAATTCAAATGGGTACAATGTTGTATGATTGAGTAATTGTCATTCAAATTGTGAGCGCACCGAAAGCTGAAAATGTGTCTGGTTAGGAAGGGGGTTTAAGTGCCCAGTGGTCAAGTGGTTAATAACCACTGTTTTTTTTTTTTTTTGCTAGACGAAAAAATTGAGATCAGTGAAGGAGGAAAATTACTTGGTTTCTGTTTTGATGTGCACTGAGGAGGCAGCATTTATGGGATGGCACTGATGGGCACCAATAAGTGGCACAAATTGGAACCGTTAAGGCACTTCAACAGGTCAGGTTTTCAGGCTTTCCATTTTGCACAGGTGATTTGATCAGTAATTACCACAGCTGTGTCATACGGGTCTAATCTCCTGTACCATGTCTGCAGTCCCTGACCGTCTCCCGTACCATGTCTGCAGTCCCTGACCGTCTCCCGTACCATGTCTGCAGTCCCTGACCGTCTCCCGTACCATGTCTGCAGTCCCTGACCGTCTCCCGTACCATGTCTGCAGTCCCTGACCGTCTCCCGTACCATGTCTGCAGTCCCTGACCGTCTCCCGTACCATGTCTGCAGTCCCTGACCGTCTCCCGTACCATGTCTGCAGTCCCTGACCGTCTCCCGTACCATGTCTGCAGTCCCTGACCGTCTCCCGTACCATGTCTGCAGTCCCTGACCGTCTCCCGTACCATGTCTGCAGTCCCTGACCGTCTCCCGTACCATGTCTGCAGTCCCTGACCGTCTCCCGTACCATGTCTGCAGTCCCTGACCGTCTCCCGTACCATGTCTGCAGTCCCTGACCGTCTCCCGTACCATGTCTGCAGTCCCTGACCGTCTCCCGTACCATGTCTGCAGTCCCTGACCGTCTCCCGTACCATGTCTGCAGTCCCTGACCGTCTCCCGTACCATGTCTGCAGTCCCTGACCGTCTCCCGTACCATGTCTGCAGTCCCTGACCGTCTCCCGTACCATGTCTGCAGTCCCTGACCGTCTCCCGTACCATGTCTGCAGTCCCTGACCGTCTCCCGTACCATGTCTGCAGTCCCTGACCGTCTCCCGTACCATGTCTGCAGTCCCTGACCGTCTCCCGTACCATGTCTGCAGTCCCTGACCGTCTCCCGTACCATGTCTGCAGTCCCTGACCGTCTCCCGTACCATGTCTGCAGTCCCTGACCGTCTCCCGTACCATGTCTGCAGTCCCTGACCGTCTCCCGTACCATGTCTGCAGTCCCTGACCGTCTCCCGTACCATGTCTGCAGTCCCTGACCGTCTCCCGTACCATGTCTGAAGTCCCTGACCGTCTCCCGTACCATGTCTGCAGTCCCTGACCGTCTCCTGTACCATGTCTGCAGTCTCTGACCGTCTCCTGTACCATGTCTGCAGTCTCTGACCGTCTCCTGTACCATGTCTGCAGTCCCTGACCGTCTCCTGATCATCCACTGAAAGGAGTTTTGGCAGGTTGGGATGTCTGCCTATAACAAGGGCATTATTCAACTTTGGTCAAAGCCCCATTTGATTTTATCTACAGACCCCCCTAATCTGCATATGTTTTTTTTTTGTAAGGGGGGGGGGGGGACTATGCCTTTAAGGGGGGGGGGGGGAGTAAAAATGTAGTTCAACCACTTATTTTTACTGCAAAACAAGTGTAAAAACAACAGCTAAGACCATCCAATTTTCTTACCTTCCGCTTCATATTCTTCTCCTTCGTTCTTCCAAATCTGACAAAAAAAAAAAAGAACACAAAGTATTAGTGACCAGAGAAAGCTGTGAATGTTCTAAATGAGAGACATCACCGAATTGTCACATTGTCAGTCAAGGCTGTAAAAAACACATTTCCCTTTGTAGGCGGGGGAGGGGGGGTGACAAGGCCCAGACACCTGTTTTCAGGGCAGCGCGGTTTTCACAGCTCCATCGGTCATGCAGCAATCCCTCACATTGTCCCCATTAATCACAGATTCTATTATACAATGCCTCGCCGTCGCCTTGGTTACGTCATTCAGCGGGTCACCTTTTATGTTCTTATTGCCATGAGGGGACCTTGGAAGCTGCTTTTCAACTTGAAGGGAGGCGGGAAAGTTACATCAGGTCACAGCTCCTGCAAAATGGCTGACGTCATGCTAGGGACATTAAAATAAGAAAACAGAGCTGTGTACGCAGCGTCACCCTGTGCAGCAGCTGGATTGCCTTGGTGGTGGGGGGGGGTCACACCGATTAGAAAGTAAAAAAAAAAAAAAAAAAAAGTAAAGATTTGAGGCTTCATTGTGCGGATTCACACATGCCTGGCTAGCTTATAAACAGATGGTGAGAGGTCTCTCTATTGTGGGCCAAGACATCGCTGTAGCATCTGTAACACGCAGCCTGCTCCATGTAATAATAATTTAGCGACCGCTAGCACCGTCCCATCTGCTCCAAGAAGTGGACTTTTTTTTTTCCTCAGAAGAACTTGGAAATCAAGCAGATCGCTTGTATTGGGGGGGGGGGGGGGCTTTTCCCATTAACCCTCCGATTTCAGCATTAACCAGCCACCACTCATGACTGGATTAAGGGTTCATTCACATAATGCATACATTATGAATGCACATTGCGTTGCATGCAACACATTGGTGTGCATATTACATGCGATTTTTGTGTGCATTTGAACATACTATGCTGATAAAAAAGCATGCATGTTTCAGCGCTAGAAAATTGTAATACAACGCAAAACACTGGTGTGAACTGCATTCATAGGGATTTCTTTTTTGTCCCCAACTCTTCTACTCTTCCCCAAAAACGCATGACAAAGACGCATCCAAATCACCTGAAAAAAGCTCAGGTGTGATGAGAGCTAAGAGCAGGGAATAGATAAAGCACAGGTTTATTCTTCTATGTATCTCACTGGGGAGATTTTCTGTGACTTCCTGTCTCCAAAGTGAGTGGAAATCCCCTCTCACCCAGTTGTCACCAGAACCGAGTTTCGGTCACAGAATGTTTTATTTTAACAGGCATCTCATCATAATGTACAGGGCTCAAAATTTCAAGTCCTGAGCTACTAGCCAGGCCTCAAAAGTTACTCGCCACCAGTTGCCCCACCTAATTCATACACTGCCCTGCGCCTAATTGCACCTGTAAACACGCCCTCGTAGATTATCTCATGGAATGACAATGTTTTATGCAGATACAAAAAATTAAATATTACCAACAACAACTTTAACAAAATGGGACAGGGCACTGGGGGCAGACCAGAGGGACAGGGCACTGGGGGCAGACCAGAGGGACAGGGCACTGGGGGCAGACCAGAGGGACAGGGCACTGGGGGCAGACCAGAGGGACAGGGCACTGGGGGCAGACCAGAGGGACAGGGCACTAGAACTGGCTCTTCCGCATTCTCCGTCTCCTCTGCAACTCCCATCCATCCTCTCTCTCCCATTCATCTCATCATCAGGAGCCTGTGTGTACTACTCCATGCTTGCATGTCCCCACTTCCCCCTTTTATTCAGGCTGGCAGTGAGGAGAGGAGCTGCAGCACAGCGGGAGGGAGTACAATCCAGCGCTGAGATCCACACAACTGCACAGCCATTGACACCATAGCACAGTGCACACAGACCAGTCTGTTCACAGTCCTCAGGCTGAACTGCTGGACACTTGCATAGAGCACAAGGAGAAGAAAACTGGAAGGCTGCTGTTCTTATGTCAGGGCAACTTTCAGTGAGCGCTGCACCAGAGTGGTAATTTTCGCAATCCTCCACCTCACTCATTACTTTGTGCTCTCCAGCTACATTGGTCTGGGGGAGGGGGGCAGGCTCCGAGAGGTCATACTGTTAGGTCCCATGGCTTAATGAGAATTGTAAAGAGAGTACCTGTGTACTGCTCTGCCTGTGCGCGGCTCACCAGACTACTTTTACCGAGCATGCACCTTTCCTCTTCGGCCGCCAATCTCATCAGGTCTCTAAGTGTAGGCACAGATTGGAGGCAGATTGGTCATGCAGCCCTGTCATCACTCGCCCCCAGCTTAAATCCACTCGCCAAATGCTAGTAGAAATTTTGAGGGCCGATAATGTATATACAGTGGATCTACGGATTCCGAGCCTAATCCGTTCCTGGAGAATGCTTGTAATCCAAAGCACTCGCATATCAAGCAAGTTTCCCCATAGTAGTGAATGGAAACAAAGAGAATTTGTTCCGCATTGACTTTTATTGCATGCAATACCGCATGTGGCCACAGAGCCTCGGAAATACTCGTGGACATCTCAGCTGATCTCAGAAACACTCGGGAATGGAGAATTTCCGAGTGTCACTGCCACCCCGTACCTCTGGCCGAATGCGGTACTGCACAACCCATTGGCTTGAATTCTGCTTGTTTTGCAAAACACTTGCAAACCGAGTGAGGATTTTATTTTTTAAGTTGCTAGTCTTTGAAAATGCTTGTTAACCACGTTATACAAAACCAAGGTTCTATATCTATATATCCATCTATCTATATGTTTGCTAGTGGCTAAGATTGCTATCCTTTTATATACTTAAAAAAATCCTCTTCTGGTCATTGCCATGACATGTGAAACCCAAATCACATCCTCTTACTGGATTAGCGATTGAGAGGTGCATGCTGGGTGCTTGCGCGATGTGCCGACAGCTATAGTGCCGATTGCTTAGCAAGTTGCCATAGCACAGGAGTCTACAAACTATGGCCCTCCAGGTGTTCAGGAACTACAATTCCCATCATGCCTAGCCATGTCTACTAATGTCAGAGTTTTACAATGCCTCATGGGAAGTGTAGTTCCACAGCAGCTGGAGGGCCGTAGTTTGGAGATCCCTGCCATAGCACACAAGAACCGTTACACAAAGAGACTCAGCATGATCACCAGGCAACTACCGCGTTTCCCCCGAAAATAAGACCTAGTACTAGTTTACAGAAGGGCTGCAATATAAGCCCTACCCCGAAAATAAGCCCTAGTTTAAAATGCTTGTAAAATCCTATAATCCACTCAATTACAGTAGTATATAATGTACAATATGTGCGTTTCTGTAATATAAAATTGAAGGCAAGAGATCTCCATCGGTCACAGAAGCACAGAGCGGTGCTATAACAAAGGTATTTGGCACAATTATATTACAGAAACACACATTGTACATTATATACTACATTAATAGAGTGGATAATAGGATTTTAAAAGCATTTTAACTCAGTTCACACTGGGGTTTCCTGTCAGGCAGGCAGGGGGAAAGAAAACAGCACATTACATAGCAAGACCTACCCCAAAAATAAGCCCTACTATGTCTTTCGTTGCCAAGATTAATAGAAGACCCAGGCTTATTGCAATATTTAATATCCTATAATTATCCAATATGAATTGCTCAGTAATTTACATAGTAAAAATATTATTTATATATATATATATATATATATATATATATATATATATATATATTTAATTATTTTTTAAAGTCCATGATCAGTGCTTGAAAATAAAGTACACAAGGACTCTAAACATTGCCTTTAAGAACCCCCTGATGACCGATCGCCCATGACATATAAACTAGCTGGGCTATAAAAGGAAATTGTACTTTTTTTTTAAATAAAGCTGAGAAGCAATTAAAGGCAGGAGAGGTTAGGATTGTCTGTCTGGGTACTCAGCGAGTTATTACTTACCCATCTCCCCCATGGGTGTAACAATTCAGGATGGCTCCATAATGAATGTGTGCTGGGTCTAGCTGATTAAATAAGGCTGCCTGGGCTATTAATATTAAACAGCAGGTTACAACCACATTCATTATGTAGTCACTGACTGTACACCCCCGGGGAACACAACAACCATTAACTTGGGAAGTAAATTCATGCGCTCGCTCTATCATTGGCTTTGCATTTAAGATTCCATCGCTGAAAGTCAGCGATGCCGCTGTTTAGCTCCAGGTAACCATCAATGGGGTGAAGAAAATTAGGTAGCTAGCAAATTTAATCTAGAAGAGGAAACTAAATAGGGGCATCGATAGTGAAAGAACATGTAAAGGGAATACAGCGCACAAATTGATTACAGTGTATGTAGAGCACAGATTATTGCCTACTCTATCAAAAAAAATAAAAAAATATTGCATTTCCGATTTCTTCTTCCCGTCTAATGAACATACCACAAGGTGTGTCTAAAAATGTTGGCGAATTGTCCGATCTCAATATGGGCCAGGTGCACGCGCATGCACAAAGCTATCCAGAGACACGTCACCTAGCGTGGAGTACACATGACCGTCAGCGTAAACTTGCTGCGGGCAGTCAAGCGAAGTCAATGCGAAAGGTAGGGTCACAGTGCAAAGTGTGATCATCAAGTTCTGCTACAATTTTGGAAAAATGATGACGGAGATGCATTAAATGTTGGTGCATGGGATGGAAGTTGTAAGCAGAAAATGTGTTTATGACTTGTTCAAATGCATTTGCAACAGGAAGGAAAGGACCGAGGATGAGCCATGTTCGGGCAAGTGCTGGCATGGCATCGGCAACTGACTACAATTGATGGTAAAGGAATTGGGCATTAGCAAGGACAGTGTGCACCATCGTTTGTGAAGTGGAAGATCTGTCCGGACAAAGCAAAAACTAATGGAAAGCTCTGGAGATTATTACCATGTGTGACAGAAATCCAATACAGTCACTTCATGTTACAGAAAAAGCCACCGACGCGTTTCACTGTATGAAGGTGCTTAATCATGGCTGATGATTAAGTACGTTCATACGATGTGAAATGCGTTAGTGGCTTTTCCTGTAACATGAGGAGACTGTAAAAACCGATACATACCACATTCACCACCACAAAGTCCTAGACTTGCAGGGGTCTTAAACTGTAGCGAAACCACAGGTCCCATGAGGCATTTCAAGGCTGACAGTTACAAGCATGACTGCCAAAGGCAGAGGCATGATAGGACTTGTAGTTTCACAATAGCTGGAGGGCCGCCAGATTGAGACCCCTGTTAGAAGCAGATCAGCTCTCATGAGCAGAGGTCCCCTTACCATAGGTGTGCGGACAGGGTGTGCCCGGGCACACCCAAATCACCACGTGCAGCACAGATTCACCCTACTGCCCTGGTTCCCCCCCTGGTTACTGCCCGGGATGTTTTAGGATGAGTGGGGGAAGGAGCCGGTAAATATGTAACTTACCGGCCCCTTCCCTTTAATCGTGAGTGATTGGTACTGTGTGTTTGATCTTTGTGGGTGCACACCCTAATGCAATAGTCTGCGCACACCTATGCCCCTTACATTTGTCCTAAATTGCATTGTGATTGAACGGTTCCTCTTTATTTTGCAAAAGCGTTACACAAGCTGTTGGTCCTATATAGTGTAACAACAACAACAAAAAAAAAAATGATTATTATATTTTACCATTTTAAAGCTTTTTTTGTTATATTAAAATAACCTCTTAGTCCAGAAGATTCTGCCTTACACAGTCAACTCCTCCAATCACATCTGATTGAAAAATATACCTGCGGGTGCCGAAATCCCCATATTACCAAATTAAAACTTAAAATAAGGAAAAAAGCAGCATGCATGTGTACCCCCAATTAGCATAAAACCCCAATAGTATTCCATAAGCACGGCAGACAAAAGACAGCGATTGACAGCTTAGGATGTAAGCTTTTCTGGAACAATCGGCTGAAATACCCTAAAAAAAATGTATTTTCCGATGAGCTGTAATTAGAATATGTTAATTTGTGGCGACAGGTCCCCTTAAAGTTCACTCATGTGTTACCGGGCTTTTGTAAAAAGTCTAATTCTCAGATCTGCATGGGTGAGCCGCAGGAGAGGGAGCCAAAAAGAAAAATCTGGCTACTATCCCCATACCGACTTCAGAAAATCCACTTTGTTATTACTGCAGAGCGCACGGTTCAGACCGCACCTTAATGAGGAGCGCCGGCTCCCTTCTGAAATATTAATGATGGCAGGCAGGAGACGTCTTGGAAGGAGGCCAACATTGTTGAGAGCGCGATTCAACGTTTGGAGGTGTGTGTCACTTACAAAGAGCCGCTCTTCTTCCTCTAGTCTTCTCCATACAAAGCAATTTACAACTTCCAGGACTTCAAAAGACGCTTTATGTAAACAAAACAAGCGCCATTCATCTCCCTCCGAGAGATCACACAATATGCAATTTACATGAGTTTAGCAGGAAGTTTGGTGTGTCTTAGTTTTGTGACAATTTGGTTGCTATAGTGATCTCTGCTCCATCCATCCTCAATCCAGATTTACGAAAGACACAATTTGACTGAAACTATGGGATTTACTGTTCAAGACCACTTGCAAAAAGTGGTTCCAGAGTAAAAACCTGCAAGCAGGCAGGTTATTAATTGGAGATGAGACACAACAGAAATACACCAACCGGCCTGCTCACTTTCTTCTCAAGCATGTAAACCAATCTGCGCATGCGCAGCTCAGCTTACATTGCTGGCAAGGTCTGTGTGCCAGGATGACCGACTACAGAGCATGCGCAGGAGTGACATAGTGCATCAGCCAATGAACATGACTGAAGATGAGCACCCAGCAGAAGATGCAGGTCCTAGCAAGGGAAGCCCAGACACAAACAACTATTGAAGTATATGGTCTTAAAGTGGTTGTAAAGCCTAAACATTTTTTACCTTAAAGGGGTTGTAAAGGTTCAGGGTTTTTCTTAAAAAACAAAAAACAAACAAAAACATGTCATACTTGCCTCCGCTGGGCATTTGGTTTTGCACAGAGTGGCCCCAATCCTTCTCGTCTGAGGTCCCTCAGCAGCACTCCTGGCTCCTCCTCCTCTCGAGTGCCACATCGGAGAAGTGCTTTCCTTCTTGGACACCAGTGCAGGCGTGCTCGCGTGTCCTGCTTCTGCGTATATTCACACAGAAAGCAGGGCTAGCCCCCGCCACCCATGTCATTGGATATGATTGACAGTATCAGGAGCCAATTGCCAGTGTCAATCAGGACACGAGACACTGGCCAGAAGCTGGTGTGCTCGTTCCCGTCGTAGGAAACACAGAGCTCAGGTAAATACAATGGGGGCTTGGGTGGGGAGGGGGGGTGTACTGGGCTGCTGAGTGACAGGTTTTTCACCTTAAGGCATAGGTGAAAAGACACAAGGGCTTACAACCCCTTTAATGCATTCCTCCAGTTAAGGTAAAAAAAGGTTTAGGTGAAGCCACACCCCCCCCCCCTACACTTACGTACCTGGGCCCTCATTTGATCCAGTGTGGTGCATGTCTGCAGCTCTTCTCTCCCCTGCTTTGCTGGAACACCAGGGGGCCATTGGCTCCAAGTTCTGTCAATCAAAGCCAGTGACGAGGGGGTGGGGCGATCATGTGCAAGCGTCTTCCCATGGTAGCACTGGACAGAGGGGAGGGGCCAAGAGCTCTGCCAAAAAGGAGAGGTTCACAACCGCTCTGTGCAATTCAATTGCACAGAGCAGGCAAGTATAGAAATGTTTATTTATTTTTAATTTACCATTACAATCTCCAACTTAAAATAGTCCCTTCTGACGCTCTCAGCCTCCTCCAAAATTGCTCTCTCTTGCTGCTGCGATCTAACCTTCCCTTGTTATAGGGTAGCTAATTTCATTCTCTATGGTCCCACTATGTAGGAACATATGTAGCCACCCACTTGCTCGGTCCCGGGACTATGGAGTATTAGATAAGTAGCGTGCATAGAGCAACTGACATGACCGCAACTAGCGTGCACTGCGGCTTCCAAATAAAAGGGGGGGGGGAAGTAAAGGGCAGGATGTCATGGAGGACAATACAAGGAGGCTGAAAAACACATTAAGAAATAAATTTAAATGAAAAATAGATTACAGGGCCATTAAGAAACAGATGTGCATGGGATTATTTTTGCAGAATCAGCACATCATTTAAGCCTGCTATAGATGGTCAGAATCGTGGGCAGTTCAGCTGGGACCGGCCAAGATTTGACCCATGTATGTGGACAGGCTGATCATGCCAAAAACGACTGATCGACATGGGTACAACCAGCTTGTTAGAACTCTTCAATGCGATTATTGCCTGTGGCTACAGCTGCTAGCAATAATCACTGTTTTTCCCCGGCAGGGATGGCTACATGCCCCCCCTTCCCACCAGGAGAACAAAATAGCTCTGCAGGAGTGATTCTCCCATCAACACTGACTATGCAATTTTCTTTCCTGCAAGCACAAATTCATCCATGTCTGCCTTTGTGCCACTCTAAAGCATTTTCAAAACATCCAGTGTCCTCCTGTAAGGGTCCAATGCTGCACTCCTGGTCCTCCTGTGTCCCCATTATGTATGTTGTCAGGGGGCCGGCTGTAAGAACCAGGAAAAAAAACAGCCGGGCCCCTGGCAACATACATGGGTGGCATCAGGGGACCAGGTGCAAGAAACAGGAAGATACAGCTGGCCCCTGATGTGGGGCATGCTTGATACAGTGCCCCCCCCCCCGCAGCCTTCCGAGATGCAGGGCAGTCCAACTTTAATTGGGCCCTGGGCAAACATTTTCTTGGGCCCTGGGCAAACAGAATCTAATCTTAGAGATACAAACGGCCCTTTTGAGGGAAATCATAACGCTGATGCCGCCCACAATGAAGTGGAGTTTGATACCCCTAATCTAGAAGTTAAAGGGGTGTTCCAGCCAAAAATGGTGTTTATTCAAAGTCAGCAGCTACAAAAAGTGTAGCTGCTGGCTTTTAATAAACGCTCACTTACCTGCTCCTGCGTTCCAGCGACGCGCCGACCGGGGCTCCGCTCCTCTCCCCCCCCCTCCCCAGCCGGCGTCTCCATCCCGACTAGGGGCACCCAGCCGTGACAGCCTTCGGCTTCGCGGCTGGGCACCCACTGCGCATGCGCGCGCGGCTCGTCGCTGATTGGACAGGCGATCGCATGGGACCTGTCATGTGTCCCATGCCATCGCCTACAGGGAGGGGCTGGTGTAGGCGATTAAGGCTTAATCGCCTAACCAGCCTCTCGCAGGAAGTGGGACAGGAAGTCCCACTCCTCCTGAAGCCCCCACCCCCCCCCCCCCCAAAAAAAAATTACATCAAATGTGGCATGTAAGGGGGTAAGGAGTGGGATACGCGGAAGTTCCATTTTTGGGTGGAACTCCGCTTTAAGGGTTCCTTGAGCTGTGGAAGACTGACCCCCCCGACCAGTGCATGCAAATTTCCAGGGCAAACATCACTTGACACAGTCAGTGGAATGCCACTAATGAACTTTTTAGAAGTCTGTAAACCTGCCCATAAACTAGCAGAATTTGGTTCAAAATGTTTCATCATTGAAACATTAGTTTGCTTTTCCAATTCAGAAGGTCATGTTTATGATTGTTTCCGACCAGTGACAAGGCACAGTGTGGAAAATTTGCAAATGAAGTTCTAACGGTGAATGTGGTTATTTGGAAAAGAATTGTATATATTGTGAAGAACATGTTCTACACACAAGGGAAACCCATCTCATAGGTCTGGGAGTCCAATCAAGGAGCAGGCCTGGATGAAATTTTAAAGGCTTTTGAACAAAATAAGTTCACTCCATGATAAGAGGATCGAATGCTCCGAAGAACAATTTTCCATAAATTCCATAAACTGAATAACACTTACAACCCATGATTGGGTGTGGGACCCCTGGGTCCACTTTAATACTTGTCTAACCCTACTGTGGTACTCGGACGTTAACTCCCCTCTCTAGTGCGCACGTCTTCCCCTTTACCACTCCTTTTTCTTTCTTCCCAGGTAGGTAACCTTCTTAGATGGCATGTTGATTGGGACTACACGTGGAGTTCTACGTTGAGGTGTATGTGACCTATGTTAGTTCTATAGCTACAACGATATCTTAAAAGGAGTTGTAAAGGAAAAAATGTTTTTGCTGAAATGACTGTTTACATGGTATAGAGACAGAATAGTTAACTGATGCCTTTTAAAAACGATCAAAAATAAATAAAAAAATCAATCATATAATATACCTGCAGTTTCAGTTTCGTTTTTGCATGCTGCTTCATGGCTCTCCGAGCCAATACAGGGCAGTGATGGCTTGGAAAACGAAAGCGATTGGTGCTGAGGGGTTTAAGGCTGCATTCACATTATAACGCTGCGTATTTTGCCGCGATTTGCCGCGACAAAACAGGTCGTTTTTTTTTTTTACAAAACATTGTTGTCTATGCCGAACGCCGAAAGCCGCCTGAAAAAAAAGGGATTTTTAATAACAGCTTACCTGTAAAATCCTTTTCTTGGAGTACATCACGGGACACAGAGCGCATAGTCATTACATATGGGTTATATGGAGTACCTTCAGGTGTGGACACTGGTGTAATCAACTTCACAGGAAGTTCCTCCCTATATAACCCCCTCCCACTGAGAGTGCTTTAGTTTTGTAGCAAGCAATTTCTCTGAGGTTACACAATGTTCCCACAAAGAGGGGTGGGAGCTCTGTGTCCCGTGATGTACTCCAAGAAAAGGATTTTACAGGTAAGCTGTTATTAAAAATCCCTTTTTCTTGATCGTACATCACGGGACACAGAGCGCATAGTCATTACATATGGGATGTCCCAAAGCAATGCTCTATGAAGGGAGGGAGACCGTAAGGCCAAAAATAGCCAAACAGAAACTATATCAGGAGGTAAAATAGCTCCACCAACAGAAAAAGGGGGCGTGAACCGGGCCAGAGGATTCTATACTGCTGCCCGTAGGACCGCCTGCCCAAATGCTGCGTCCGCAGCCTTTGTGACGTCCAACTTATAAAATTTAGTAAACGTATGTACGGAAGACCAGGTTGCCGCTTTGCAAACCTGTGCCATAGAGATCTGATGGTGTGCCGCCCAAGAGGCACTCATGGCCCTCGTAGAATGGGCTTTAACTGATAAGGGAGGTGGAACGCGCTTCAGACCATAGGCCTGAAAAATCAGCTGCTTAATCCACCTAGCCAAGGAAGACTTGGCAGCCGGCTGACCCTTCTTGGGGCCATCCGGAAGAATGAAAAGCACATCTGTTTTCCTAATCTTTTCTGTAGCCTTGAGATAAACTCTCATGGCTCGGACCACATCCAAAGTATGAAGCAGTCTTTCCTCTCTGGACTGGGGAGTAGGAAAGAAGGATGGTAGGACTAGGTCCTGATTCAAGTGAAAACTGGATATGACCTTAGGAAGGAAAGAAGGCTGAGGCCGCAGAACCACTCTGTCCTTATGCAGAATAAGGTACGGTTCCCTGCAAGACAAGGCTGCCAGCTCGGAGACCCTTCTGGCCGAAGCCATAGCCACCAAGAAAACCAACTTTCGGGTTAGCAGCACAAGAGGGATTTCTGCCAGAGGTTCAAACGGCTGCTTTTGTAAAGCTGACAAGACCAGATTTAAATTCCAGGGGCAGAGGGGAGCTCTAATAGGGGGATTTACATGCAAGACCCCCTGCAAAAAGGTTTTTACAAGCGAATGTGTGGCCAAAGGCCTTTGAAACCATATCGCTAAGGCAGACACCTGCCCCTTTAGAGTACTAAGAGCCAACCCCTTGTCAACGCCAACCTGGAGGAATCGCAAGATCCTGTCAAAAAAACTTGCGAGGATGCCCTCCTTGAGACTCGCACCACTCCACATAGGTTCTCCAGACTCTGTAATAGATATTTCTAGAGACTGGCTTTCTAGCTTGAATTAACGTAGATATGACTTGGGCAGAGAGGCCTCTGCCCTTAAGAATTAGAGATTCAGCCGCCAAGCCATCAAATTTAGCTGCTGTGAAGCAGGGTGGTAGATCGGGCCCTGAGACAGCAGATCTGGGCGCAGGGGGAGTGGCCACGGTGCCCTTACTGACATCCTCACGATGAGTGCGTACCAAGCCCTTCTGGGCCAGGCTGGGGCCACCAGGATCACCGGCCTGCGCTCCACCCTGATCCTTCGTAGAAGGCGGGGAATCATCTGTAGTGGAGGGAACGCATACAGGAGAGAAAACTGGTGCCAGGGGCAAACCAACGCATCGGTCCCGTAGGCCGAGGGGTCCCTGGCTCGGGATACAAATTTGTCCAATTTCTTGTTGAATCTTGTTGCCATGATGTCCACATCGGGAACTCCGAATCTTTGGCAAATCTCTTGGAATACCTGGGGGTGAAGAGACCACTCTCCCGGGAGTAACTGTTGACGACTCAAAAAATCTGCTTGAGAATTGTCTATCCCTGGGATGAACACTGCTGAGATGCAGGGTACATGGGCTTCGGCCCATGAAAAAATCAGGTTTACTTCCCTTTGAGCCGCTAGGCTCCTTGTGCCCCCCTGGTGGTTTATGTATGCCACCGCCGTGGCATTGTCGGACTGTATCCTTACTGGCAGACCCTGCAGGGGGAGAGTCCAGGCGACCAGGGCCAACCGAGCAGCTCTGATCTCTAGGACATTGATGGGAAGCAGACTTTCTGCCTCTGACCACTGTCCCTGCTGGGTCCGTTTTCCTAAGATTGCCCCCCAACCTGTTAGGCTGGCATCTGTGGTTACTATTTTCCACGAGATGGGGCAAAAGGTTTTCCCTTTTGATAATTTTTGAGGGATCAGCCACCAGTACAGGCTGTGCCTGACTTCTGGAGAAAGAACTAATGGACGGTCTAATGCCTGTATGGACTTGTTCCAAGCAGAGAGAATAGCTGCTTGCAGAATTCTGGTATGGATCTGGGCGTAGGGCGCTGCTTCGAAGGCGGCCACCATCTTCCCCAGCAGTCGCATGCATAGGCGAATAGTCGGCTTCTTTTTGCCTAAGACTATTTGAATCGTTTGAATCAACGACCTGATCTTCTCTTGAGGTAAAAATACCCTCTGGCATTCTGTATCTAACCGAAAGCCTAGATATTCCAACTGTCTTGTGGGTTGTAACCTTGATTTTTCTTGGTTCACAATCCACCCGAACTCTTCTAGATGCCGCACTGTGCGGACTACTGCATGATTGAGGTTGGAAGCTGAACTGTCGATAACCAGGAGATCGTCCAGGTATGCTAGGACCAAGATGCCTTCTGTCCTTAGGACGGCTAGTACCGGGGCTAACACCTTTGTGAATACCCGTGGAGCTGTTGCCAACCCGAAAGGGAGGGCTACGAACTGGTAATGACTTTGGTTTATCGTAAAACGAAGAAACTTGTGATGTGCTGGGTAAATTGGCACATGCCGATATGCATCCTTTATGTCTATAGATGCTAGGAAGTCGCCCTGATGCAGGCTGGTTGTCACTGAACGTATGGAGTCCATACGGAAGGTCTGAATCTTTAGAAAGCGATTTAGGCGTTTGAGGTCTAATATAGGCCTGACGTCGCCATTGGGTTTTGGTATAACAAAAAGGTTGGAGTAGAATCCCAGACCCCTTTCTTGGGTTGGTACTTCTACAATTACTCCTTGGAGCAAGAGGCGATCCAACGCCTTTACGAGAGAGGCCCTCTTTAACGGGTCGCTTGGAAGACTTGACCCCTGAAAATGAGGAGGGGGGATTTCTCGAAACTCTAGTTTGTAGCCTGAGGCTACTACGGACCGAACCCAAGAGTCGGGAATTCTGGCCTTCCAGACTTCGGAGAAAAACTGAAGTCTTCCCCCCACCCAAGAGAGTGGGGGCGCCCCTTCATGAATCTGATTTGATGACTGGTTTAGCCGGCTTGCGAGACCAGGGCCTCTTGTTTGCCGCGGCTTGTCCCTGTGGGCGGCTATTAATTGCTGAACGCCCGGGAGGCCGTCGATACTGACGGGAAGTCGAAGGGGCCGATGCAATGGCCTGTCGTTTAAACGTGGGCCCACGCGGTCTTTTCTTGACCGGTAAGGAAGTACTTTTTCCACTTGATATGGTGTGGATATATTTATCTAGGTCTTCCCCGAATAGTCTTCCCCCATGAAAGGGAAACCCTGCTAGAAGCTTTTTGCAGGGTGCCTCTGCTGACCAGTTCTTTAGCCACAAAAGACGACGCATGTGAACCATCAGTAGAGATGAACGGGATGCCTGTTGGATGGAGTCCTTAATAGCATCTACTGCAAAGCAGAGAGCCCTAGGGAATTCTGCTAATTCATGAGTATGCTGAGCCGGCATGTCCTTCAATATATGCTTTGCCTGATCCTTCAAGGCCTGACAAACACCAATGGCTGCTACTGCTGGCTGAACCATGGCACCTACTGAGGTAAAAGCTGCTTTCAGTAGGGTCTCGAATTTCTTGTCGACCGGATCCTTGAACATATGGACATTTTCAACCGGACAAGTCAGGGATTTATTCACGCAGGAAATGGCTGCGTCCACTGTAGGGAGAGCCCATTTCTTTACATATTCCTCTTCCATAGGGTAGAGAATAGAGAATCTTTTAGGAGGAACAAAGATTCTATCAGGTCGAGCCCAATCTTGGTAAATCACGTTCCGCAGAAGGGGGTGCATTGGAAAAGATGCACCAGTTAATGGGGCCTTTAAAGAACCCAATGAGGATACCTCCGGGGCTACTAGTTCTGGCACTGGAAGTTTAAAGGCAGTGCGAACCATATCTGTCAAAGACTGGATCCACAGGCCCTCCGCTTGAGAGGCCGAAAAATATTCATCTATAGTGGAATTTTCCCTGTCTGAACCGTCGGGACTTGGGTCTGCCTGATCCCCTTGTGGGTCCCGTTCCTCTGAAGAGGAGACCTCCGCATCTGAAAACCCCACACTGGGTGAGGGGGATCTAGCCCGCTTGCTACTTGGGCAAGGACGGGAAAACAACGCAGTTAACCTTTTCTCTAGCCCACACATGGTGGCTGCTAGCATTTCTTCCGTCACGTAAACGGGAATGGGTGGATCGGGGGCCGCCTCTGCCCCCAGCACCCCCAATGGCTCTTGTACTATGCCACTCGGTGTCCTGACTGGCGAGGGTAGGGCCGTAGAAGCCTGGCCCAAATCCTCTGACCCCGATGGAGACCCCTTTTGCTTTTTGGCACCTTTAGCAGCCTTGGCTGGTCCAGATCCCTTTGGAGCCATTGTACAACCTTGGGTCACCCCTATAGCCAACACCTGACTGTTGTAGCTAGGAATAACCAATATGAGGGCAGGTATGAGAGAAAATGAAAAAGAACTAATTTCTCTCTTTTTCTTTTATATTTCGCTTTTTTTTTTTTTTTTTCAAAAAAATTTTTTTTTTTTTTTTTTACCCGCCTGGGAGGTGGCAATACCGAGGAAGCCTGTGAGTATTGACACACCAATGCCCGTTAGCCGGAGTCCAAGGTAGACTCAGATACTGCTGGATCTAAGGCTGAGTCCCTTTAAGCAAAAAAACTTTTTTTTTTTTTTTTTTTTTTTTTTTCTGGTCAATAGTGGACCTAAGTCCTAGACCTGAAGATCCACCAAACCGCCACTAGGTGTCCCTGTGTGGCCAAAAGACCCAGCTGCACGCTCTGTATCCTTTCTTCCTCTGCCTCCAGGAGGGAAAGACCAGCCAGAGAAAAGTTTTTCCTTTATACAGACCCTGACGCTGCTGGCCCGCCCCCCCGACGCACGCCGACGCTATAAAAGGCGGCGTGCACGCGCGCGCGTATGCGCGCGCACGATCGCGCGCACCACGCTGAACCCACATGGAGGAAGCAGAGCAGAGGAACAACATGGACCAGCGTTATGCAGCACCAACAGACACCAGGTAAGCACTAATCTTATTGTAGTGCACACACAGCGAGGAAGCTGTCCCCATAGGCTTCCTAAGAAACAGGAGTTTTTTACCAGCAATTTCCTCTTTAAAACATGTGGGGTTGCAGTATCAGTGTTAACAGGCAGACCTGGGGTGAGTAGCAAATATATAACTTACACAAGTATACATATATTTACATATTATCTGGGTAAACATTATAATCCCATCCTGCCTCAACAGACATAGTGGAGATAGTGGCTGATGCACCAGCATACTGTTAGCCAACCCAGAACCCCCAGGGGGATACCTACTGTCGAACCAAGTCCCGCAGGTTCCCTCTTACCTGCTCCACGCCGCAGGGTATTGCAAAATGCAAGAGGCCCAGCCTTCCCCCATCTCCGTGGGTATTGTCTTGGACCTTCAGGGACCGGGGTCCTGTGTTAAGGAACCCACACCCCTGGACCTATATAGCATCCTGGCATCAGTAGCGTTTAGTTCTTGGAAGAGACTAAGGCACTGGAGCCCAGAATCCAGCCCTCCAAGGAGAGGCATTATAGGCAAAACCCCACTCCAGCAGGGCCCGGGTACCGTACATCTTGGCTCTGAAGCACTTCGGACGGATCCGGCTAGCTATCCTGGGTCCCGAGACCTCCGAGGGACAGCTAGACGTGACCAACACCTAAGACACTGGCGAAAAAACTAAAGCACTCTCAGTGGGAGGGGGTTATATAGGGAGGAACTTCCTGTGAAGTTGATTACACCAGTGTCCACACCTGAAGGTACTCCATATAACCCATATGTAATGACTATGCGCTCTGTGTCCCGTGATGTACGATCAAGAAAAAGGGTCCGGGACTTGTTTTGAGCTTCAGGCGTACGGCGTGGAGATGTGAACCATCTCCATAGACAACAAGGTTAAATCACCCCTCCAGCGGCACGAGCGTCGGGCGTAAATACGCCAAGGTGTGAATGGAGCCCGACACACAGTAATCACACCTCCTTGATTAGTGACCACAGAGAGAAAGCTCCCAGGACTGTGGTTATTAGTAGACAGACAACCAAGAAGTGTGGAGATCAGAGAAGGATTACGGCAACTTGAGAGCAAAAACAAACAATGAGGACATGAAAACAGCACTACATTAAGGTAAAAGGAAGCTATTAAGATAAAAAAAAAAAAGTTTTCCTTTACAAACCCTTTAAATGTCAAGTTCTATGGACCAGTGGTATATGCATCAGCAACACCTCTACTGCCTTGACATGGTTTATGGCTTCATTTTATAGCTTTTGTATATCATGTATCCAAGGTTGTCAATTATTTAACCATGCCCTAACATTGTCTAATACTTGTCTTCTGAGCCATCTTTAAGGCAGGGTAAAAGGGGCAGCTGGGCCCTGTCGTTGTGGGCCCAAAGCAGCTGCCTCATACTTGCCAACTATCCTAGTTTAAATTCCCTTGTCCCATGAATTTTAGTCCTGTGCGGTGTCCCGTGCATCTCAGTGCGAAGTGCTGCTACTAATGCTGCCCGGCTCTGCCCTATTGCTGTGTACAGATGACTCACCTGCAGACCCTGTGTTGAAAATAACAGTCATTCATATGTAAAATAGTGGCATCATTCACATGTAAGCTGAGGCCGGTAGCATATGTAAATAAAGGCAGTATATCATGCCCCTCTGCAGTGAAGAGATGATGTGCTGTAACCTCTAGCGTGCAGTATTACTGTACAGTAATCTCTAGCAACCAAAGAAAAAAAAATCATGTGCTGTAACCTCTAGCAACTAATCAGTGACCTCTAACAACCAGTCAGTAAGTGGTAATGATATGCTGTAACCAATCACAGCCTGATCTGATACAGTAAACCGATTTTAAGTCTAGCTGATATTTATTGTATGTCTCAGGGCAGATGGAGAGCAATATTGCACACCCCCCCCCCCAAGAAAATGTATGCCCAGGGTACAATCAACATTTAAAGATGGCCCTGCTTGTCTCAAGGTATAGTACCCATGAAAATTCTCTAATAAAAATACATTTAAACCAAAAAATTATCCACCATGAGTGTCAAATGCTCTAGGTGTCGTATTCTTTTACTTAGGTTATTAATATCAGAACGTTCTAGATATAACCATATCATGAGCTCTAGATATACATTTTTAGCAGGGCTTTCCTATAAGCTATAAAAATGCATTCTGGGGTTCCTGCAATGTAAACATTTTAATAAAAAGGCCAATTTACAGCAAGATCCATGACCCTCTCTATACATGCCCATATCAAACAGTAACTCACACCACCCATTTCTTCGCAATTTACAATTCCAAATGCATAATTGTGAAGCCGCCTGCTTTTCCAACATAGACAGAGGATTTATGCACGTGATTTGAAAAACATATAAAATGTGCTCATCTGACTTTTCTCAGAAGAAGTTCAAATATTCATGAGGCAGAAGTTAAATGAATGCGCACCGGGGTCGCCCATCATCGGGAGAGCGATCAGGTAACACAACATCCATGAGCCACATTAAATAACACATGTCAAAAATGTAATATAGTTTGCGAATATTGGGGTTATTAAAAGCCAAGTGCATCATCAAGATAAACCGTCTATGGCACAAGCCCGCCGGTGATAAAGACGCCGCGGTAGCACAGCGCAAACTACGAGACAAGCCGGGGAGGGAGAGGGAACATAATTAAACATATTGCGAGGAGCAGCTGCACCAGGCATGTAGCGGATCAAGGAAGAAATATTCAGCATGATACATGAAGCTCCTACATCTCAAGTCAAGCGTGTCTCGCCAGGGGAGGAAGGCAATCTGTATTCACATCCAGGATCTGTGTACCACCTGTGTATTTATGCTTTTTTTTGTGCATTCTTCCACTCTCCAATTCCCTCAACACTTTTTTTTCCCCCCTTTTAATTTATTTTTTTAGATACATTTTACCATTTCATGCCCAGCCAGCTTCCCTTTCTTCAGGACCAGAACAATAGCTTGTGGAGATGCAAGTCTCCTAACATTGCCCCTTTGTCTTCCAGTCAACCTATCCGCACTTGATAATATGGTAGAATACACAATTGCTTTATGATAGCAGAAAGTCAGACTGACTATCGGTTTTAGCTGTATGAAGCAAAAACACCCTCACACACTTCAAAAGGTTAAGGGGGTAAATGTCTTTGCCACCCTACTGTGATGCACCATGCTGCCCGTGTAGCAGTCCGTACACCACAATACAGCCCAAGGACTGAGTATCCATTATGATGCTTGCAATAGCAAATCATGGTTGAGCAGCATGACCACCCAACCAAGCAAACCATGAGAAGCACTTGTAGGCTGGTGCAGTCTATTTTCTTCACAGCAGGTGATGCTCGGCCATAGCGACACAGTTACTGGAGGGGAATTTAGGGATACAAAGTTCCTCTAGGGCACAGGTGTCAAACAAAGGGCCCGCGGGCCAGATCTGGCCCTCGCACCTCTACTACAGCTGCAGGAGAGCTCCAGCCCTCCTCCAGACCCCTCCTTTCAAGCAATGCATCCAGCTTCTTCCCAGCAGCAGCATAAGGAAAAGGGGTGCACTGTGATGCAAGGGAGAGTGGAGGACTCAACTTCTGATGGTGGGGTGGTTCTTGACATCTAATGTAGGGGAAGGGAATGCAATGGACATCTAATCTTACAGATACAACTGGCCCTTTTAAGGACAATCATAATGCCGATGCAGCCCATGATAAAATTGAGTTTGACACACCTGCACTAGAGTTTCCTGGGTCACTGGGGAAGCTAGCATATTGGATGTTGCCACCCCGTGTGACTCAAGTAGCCATATTGGGTCAGACAGAGCCTATTTAAGGCCCTCGCTCCAGGCTTTAAACAGCGTAGACACAGGTACCCTGTCCATGAAGGACAGTAACAGCACTAGGGAGCGGTTCCCGATGGGGAGAGCAAACAGAGCCTCGTCTCTTCTGGCTGACTCCCGATTGGGACCAGACAACCAGGTCATATTCAGGCCCCTTTGAACAGATGCTGTCATTCTGGCTGGATTATACTCTGTCATGCTACTGAACTGTGAGTGTGCCTGGCTGGGTGGCTGTCCCACCAAGCTTGCTGTAACAGGTTGTTGCATTCCTGTAATACAAGTTCTATTGCACTTGCTTGTGTAAATTATTGTCTCTGCATCACGCCGCACCCCACCTACACTTTTCTTCTGGGGCACCTTATCAAAAGCAGCCTCAGACGCACTTCTCATTGATCACAACGGTTAGGTGGCACTTTCCATAGTGAGCAATTATTCTATTCGTTCTAGGAGTGCGAATTGCAGCCTCTATGTGCATTGCAGAATTGGCTGTATTGCTTACCCGACTTCTGGCTCCAGCAAAACCTACAGTGAGGGTAAAAAGAATTGAATCCCCTGCTGATATTGTAAGTTTTCCCACTGACAAAAATGTTCAGTCTATACATTTTAAAAAGGCAGGTTTATTTTTACAGCGAGAAAAAAAAAAAGAAAAAAGAAGAAACCTGTCCACAAAAGCAAATCAGATTCCAATCTCTCCACCATGGCAAAGAGCTGTCCAGGAATGTCAGGGGCAAGATTGTAGACCTACACAAGGCTGAAATGGGCTACAAGACCAACGCCAAGCAGCTTGGTGAGAGGGTGACAACAGTTGTTGCTATTTTTCACAAATGGAAGAAACACAAAAAAACTCAGTCTCCCACGGTCTGGGGCTCCATGCAAGATCTGATCTTGTGGAGTTTCAATGATCATGAGAACTGTGAGGAATCAGCCCAGAACTACATGGGAGATTCTTGTCAATGATCTCAAGGCAGCTGGGACCATAGTCGCCGTGAAAACAATTGGTAACATACTACACAGCAAAGGACTAAAATCCTGCAGCGCCCACAAGGTTCCCTTTCTCAAGAAAGCACATGTACAGGACTGTCTGAAGTTAGCCAATGAACATCTGAATGATTCAGAGGAGAATTGGGTGGTTAGATAAGACAAAAACAAGCTCTTTGGCATCAACTCAACTTGCCTTGTTTAGAGGAGGAGAACTGCTGCCTATGACCCGAGAAACACCATCCCCAACCATCAAACATGGAGGTGGAAACATTATGCTATGGAGGTGTTTTTCTGATGAGAGGACAGGACAACTTCACAGCATCAAAGGGACGATGGACGGGGCCATTCTTCTTGAGCCACCTTTGTTGCCTTGGCTGTGTGTTTTGTGTCATGGTCATGCTGGAATAAACATTCACGACCTGTTATCAATACCCTGGCTGAGGGAAAGAGGTTCTCACCAAGATTTGACAGTACATGGCCCTGTCCATCATCCCTTTTAATGCAATGAAGTGGTCATGTCCCCCTAGCAGAAAAAACCCCAAAGCCTAACGTCCGATGGTTTTCTTGGGGTCGTAGGCAGCATTCCTCCACCTCCAAACAAGGCGAGTTGATGCCAAAGAGTTAAAATTTTGGTCTTATCTAACCACCCAGTTCTCCTTTGAATCATTCAGATGTTCATTACCAAACTTTAGAACCTTAGCACATGTACAGGCACATCTTTCTTGAGCAGAGAGACCCTGCGGGTACTACAGGATTTCAGTCCTTCACGGCGCAATGTGTTACCAATTGTTTTCTTGGTGACTATAGCCCCAGCTGCCTAGAGATCATAGACAAGAGTCTCCTGTGTAGTTCTGGGCTGATTCCTCAAAGTTCTTGGGATCATTGAAATGCCACAAGGTCAGATCTTGCAGACCAAGAGAGACTGACAGTTATTTAGTGTTTCTTCCATTTGTGAATAATCATACCAACTGTTGTCTCCCTCTCACCAAGCTGCTTGGCGATGGTCTTTAGGCCCATTTCAGCCTTTTATAGGTCTACAGTCTTGTCCCCGATGACCCTGAACAGCTCTTTGGTCTTTGCCATGGTGGAGAGATTGTGAAATGTGTTTCTGTGGGATATTCTTGTTGTTATTCTCTCACTGTTAATATAAACCTACCATTAAAAGTATAGACTGATCATCTTTGTCAGTGGGCAAACGTACATATTCAGCAGGGGATCAAATACACCCCACTGATCGTTAGAAAATTTAAATTTTCCGAAAATCAAAAAAATTGTTTAAATGAGATCCTACTGGATTCTTCCACCACGCTGCAGAGCATGATGGACAAATCCCCCACTTCTAGTATTGCATTTTAAAAGACAGCGCCCACCTTGTGTCAAGCAGATAGTGGCTGCATCCAATTTGTTGCAACTGCTGTTTGGCTGACATTTTCTGCCTGGCTTATAGGTGAGGGGTGATGGGTGAGGGGGCCTGGCCCCCCCCCCTCCCCAACAGGGCCACCCACTGATCCAATTTCGGTGAGATCATCAGGATACGCCAAAATTCCTACAGTGTATGGCCAGCTTGTAATCCAGTTAATGTTATCTCTGGTGCTCAGGACCCAACAGCTTCTGGGGTGGCGAGTCTTGTGTGCTATAATCTAGCATTCAGACACAGACATCCAATTACGGACTCCCTGGTTTCTGGCAACTGGTGAGAATGCAAAGCAGCACCTATGTAAAGTATTGCACAAAAAAATAGAAGGAAAGCTAGGGGGCTAAACTGTGTAAGTGTTAGTTATCATTTAATTCCACTTTAAGAATTTTAAATTAAATCTGAAACCTGCCATGGATAACAGCTCTTCTTTATTCCAGATTCTCAGCTCAAGCCCCAGCACTGGGAAATGGCTTATTTGAGGTAATGAAAAGAGGCAGCATGCAATTTCAAAAGCTGCAGTCTCAATGAGCAAAATGTCAGGCTTCCCGGTGCCAATGAATACTCGTGTCACCCCCGAGTCATTAAACTCATTTATCTTACCTCTTCACAGTTTCTGGAGCTGACCTGCGAGGACCTCGTCCCTTCGTCTTCGGGCTCTATTACCGTCTCCTCATCAAACTCTTCCAAGGAGTCCTGCAGCTCGGGCATAGACCGTCTGCCGTACCTCTTGCCATCCTTGATGTACTTTGGCTGGGCTTCCGAGGAGCAATCTGCAGTAAGAGATCAAAGCAAAAAAAAAAGGACTTAGTGCTCATGTCAGAGACCGCTACAAGAGCCTCTGGCTTTTTATTCATCTCACATCCATAGGTAACCACAAGAAAATAACTTATTAGGGCTCAGTAAGGTATAGCGCGCCAAGTCTGGTTATGTCGACCCTGTGGGGCCAATTTATTTTCCATTGTAGCTCACACCCCTGCAGCATGACTGACTTATGAGACCTATGTACTTTTTTTACTATGCAGAAACCTTCGGTAAAAAAAATAAAAAATAAAAAACCATTGGTGTCAGGGGAGGTCGAAAAGATGCGGGAGCTGCAAAAGGAAATACAAATATATTCCTAATTATACAGTGTTGCTTTATGGCCACTTCCAAGTACAACATAGAGGGCATTATGCAGCTGAAGCTGTATAGCTGGCCATTTTTTTGCCAAATTCAAAGCACTTTCAACGCTTGGAACATTGGCAAAAAATAAATAAAAAATAAAATCAGTTTTGATGAACCATAAGGAGATGGGTTCAAAATTGCTTCAAACCATACCCATTTAGAAATATCTGGATGCATAAAGTGGCTTTATGCCCGGTAAATACATAAATACAAGCGGTTTTCCCGTCGAAAAACAAAACAAAGATGGTTTTCCCAATGGAGCTCCTCTCAAGTCTGCCTTGCATACACACGGTCACACAAAAGTTTGGTGAACTTTTGACTGCCAAGAATGCAGTGACGTACAACACTATGACGAGCTGAGAAAATCACGGTCGGGATTCCCGGCCAAAAGCTCTCAGACTTTTTCTGACAGGAAAACCGGTCGTGATTACGGGGCATTTGTTTTATTCTGGTTTTGAGCAATCTTCTTTAAATAACCTGTATTGAAGCCATCATTTTATATCCCACTTTTTTTGATTACATTCAGGTGGATGATCAAACCTACGGCCAGAGATGTATTATGGCCTAGGCCAACAAGGCCCAGGCCTAGGGCGGCACTTTATGGGGGGCGGCTCAATGTTCCTGTGTACACAGCCAGGAGGAGGAGCTGAGGAGAGACAACAGAGAGCTGTGCTGCTGGTATGTGGGAGGGAGAGAGAGAGAGAGAGAGAGAGAGAGAGAGAGAGAGAGAGAGAGAGAGAGAGAGAGAGAGAGAGAGAGAGAGAGAGAGAGAGAGAGAGAGAGAGAGAGAGAGAGAGAGAGAGAGAGAGAGAGAGAGAGAGAGAACACAGTAACCAGGAGAGGGGCAGGCAGATATGAGGTGAACGAATGAAGTGATGGGAGAGGAGAGGGTGGTATGGGTATATGCTGGGGAGTGATTTGAGAAGGAAGATGATATGTGCTAGTGGGGGGGGGGGGGTCTGATTTCTTCTCAAATCACTCCCCAGCACATATCCCCATACCACCCTCTCCCCCCAAATTAAAAGATGCTCTGCCCCCCTGTGCTCATCCCACCCTGTCCCCCTCCCACCCTGTCCCCTGTCCTCATCCCACCCTGTCCCCATCCCACCCTGTCCCCCTGTCCCCATCCCACCCTGTCCCCATCCCACCCTGTCCCCCTGTCCCACCCCATCCCATCCCACCCTGTCCCCCTGTCCTCATCCCACCCTGTCCTCATCCCACCCCGTCCCCCTGTCCTCATCCCACCCCGTCCCCCTGTCCTCATCCCACCCCGTCCCCCTGTCCCCATCCCACCCCGTCCCCCTGTCCCCATCCCACCCTGTCCTCATCCCACCCTGTCCCCCTGTCCCCATCCCACCCTGTCCCCCTGTCCCCATCCCACCCCGTCCCCCTGTCCCCATCCCCATCCCATCCCATCCTGTCCCCATCCCACCCCGTCCCCCTGTCCCCATCCCATCCCATCCTGTCCCCCTGTGCTCATCCCACCCTGTCCCCCTGTGCTCATCCCACCCTGTCCCCATCCCACCCTGTCCCCATGTCCTCATCCCACCCTGTCCCCATGTCCTCATCCCACCCTGTCCCCATGTCCCCATCCCACCCTGTCCCCATCCCACCCTGTCCCCCTGTCCCCATCCCACCCTGTCCTCATCCCACCCTGTCCTCACCCTGTCCCCCTGTCCCCATCCCACCCTGTCCTCATCCCACCCTGTCCTCATCCCACCCTGTCCCCCTCCCACCCTGTCCCCATGTCCTCATCCCACCCTGTCCCCCTCCCACCCTGTCCCCATCCCACCCTGTCCCCATGTCCTCATCCCACCCTGTCCTCATCCCACCCTGTCCCCATGTCCTCATTCCACCCTGTCCCCCTGTCCTCATCCCACCCCGTCCCCCTGTCCTCATCCCACCCTGTCCCCATCCCACCCCGTCCCCCTCTCCTCATCCCACCCCGTCCCCCTCTCCTCATCCCACCCCGTCCCCCTCTCCTCATCCCACCCCGTCCCCCTCGTCCTCATCCCACCCCATCCCCACGTCCTCATCCCACCCCGTCCCCACGTCCTCATCCCACCCCGTCCCCACGTCCTCATCCCACCCCGTCCCCACGTCCTCATCCCACCCCGTCCCCACGTCCTCATCCCACCCCGTCCCCCCGTCCTCATCCCACCCCGTCCCCCCGTCCCCCCGTCCTCAACCCACCCCGTCCCCCCGTCCTCATCCCACCCCGTCCCCATCCCCACCCCGTCCCCCCGTCCTCATCCCACCCCGTCCCCACGTCCTCATCCCACCCCGTCCCCATCCCCACCCCGTCCCCACGTCCTCATCCCACCCCGTCCCCATCCCGTCCCCACGTCCTCATCCCACCCCGTCCCCACGTCCTCATCCCACCCCGTCCCCCCGTCCTCATCCCACCCCGTCCCCCCGTCCCCCCGTCCCCCCGTCCTCAACCCACCCCGTCCCCCCGTCCTCATCCCACCCCGTCCCCATCCCCACCCCGTCCTCATCCCCACCCCGTCCCCACGTCCTCATCCCACCCCGTCCCCATCCCCACCCCGTCCCCACGTCCTCATCCCACCCCGTCCCCGTCCCCACGTCCTCATCCCACCCCGTCCCCACGTCCTCAACCCACCCCGTCCCCCTGTCCTCAACCCACCCTGTCCCCATCCCCACCCCGTCCCCACGTCCTCAACCCACCCTGTCCCCATCCCCACCCCGTCCCCACGTCCTCATCCCACCCTGTCCCCATCCCCACCCCGTCCCCACGTCCTCATCCCACCCTGTCCCCATCCCCACCCCACCCTGTCCCCATCCCCACCCCGTCCCCACGTCCTCATCCCACCCTGTCCCCATCCCCACGTCCTCATCCCACCCTGTCCCCATCCCCACCCCACGTCCTCATCCCACCCTGTCCCCATCCCCACCCTGTCCCCATCCCCACCCCGTCCCCACGTCCTCATCCCACCCCGTCCCCACGTCCTCATCCCACCCCGTCCCCACGTCCTCATCCCACCCCGTCCCCACGTCCTCATCCCACCCCGTCCCCACGTCCTCATCCCACCCCGTCCCCACGTCCTCATCCCACCCCGTCCCCACGTCCTCATCCCACCCCGTCCTCATCCCACCCCGTCCTCATCCCATCCCACCCTCGTTCCCCCCCCGTCCTCGTTCCCCCCCCGTCCTCGTTCCCCCCCCGTCCTCGTTCCCCCCCGTCCTCGTTCCCCCCCGTCCTCGTTCCCCCCCGTCCTCGTTCCCCCCGTCCTCGTTCCCCCCCGTCCTCGTTCCCCCCCGTCCTCTGTCCACATCCCACTGCGTCCCTCTGTCCACATCCCACTGCGTCCCTCTGTCCACATCCCACTGCGTCCCTCTGTCCACATCCCACTGCGTCCCTCTGTCCACATCCCACTGCGTCCCTCTGTCCACATCCCACTGCGTCCCTCTGTCCACATCCCACTGCGTCCCTCTGTCCACATCCCACTGCGTCCCTCTGTCCTCATCCCACTGCGTCCCTCTGTCCTCATCCCACTGCGTCCCTCTGTCCTCATCCCACTGCGTCCCTCTGTCCTCATCCCACTGCGTCCCTCTGTCCTCATCCCACTGCGTCCCTCTGTCCTCATCCCACTGCGTCCCTCTGTCCTCATCCCACTGCGTCCCTCTGTCCTCATCCCACTGCGTCCCTCTGTCCTCATCCCACTGCGTCCCTCTGTCCTCATCCCACTGCGTCCCTCTGTCCTCATCCCACTGCGTCCCTCTGTCCTCATCCCACTGCGTCCCTCTGTCCTCATCCCACTGCGTCCCTCTGTCCTCATCCCACTGCGTCCCTCTGTCCTCATCCCACTGCGTCCCTCTGTCCTCATCCCACTGCGTCCCTCTGTCCTCATCCCACTGCGTCCCTCTGTCCTTATCCAATGAAAATGACAGGACGGGTCTTAAAAAGGAAGGGGTGCGTCATATACAAAGTAGGGGGTGCGCAAGTTTCACCAGGTCTAGGGCAGCACAAAACCTAAATACACCACGGAATTTCAGACATCTGTGTGACCGTGTGTATGCAACACAAGTTTAAGCCAACATTCCGGCAAAAAAAATCCACGGTTTTGTTGTCTGAATTTCCGATCGTGTGTACGCGGCATTAGTAACAATGCTGCTACCTGATATAAAATGGTAGCAAACGTTCACTAAATGAGAACAAAATGTTTCCCTAAAGAGCAGGCTACACAAGTAGTATATGAAAAGTGGACTGTATCAGATAGGGGACAGTCAAAAGGCAAATATGAGAGCTGCTGGGAAATGGTATTCAAATAAGCAAAGACACCAAAGTAATTGAATCATTTATTGTAGGAAAAATACAAGAGATATATGAAAAACACACACACACACACACACACACAGTCATCTAAATTTGTCAATAGCTAAAAAAAAAAAAAAAAAAAAAAAAAAAAAAAACACGTCTAGACCCCATCCATGCAAACCTACTTCCATACATAATGCACATATATTAGATGAATAAACCAAGTTGTGAAACTGCATATTGAAACAGATTTCTGTTAGAGTTTCGAAAGCCAGTCTATGTAATAATTGGCAATGGGGAACTGGGATGTCAAGAACGATGCATTCAAATAAGGAGATCAAGGAGTAATGTGGCTCTCAGCCAAAGGAATAGATCCATATGTAGCAGGGGGTGGCAAGGTCAATGATGAGCAGGTGGAGTTCCAAGCTATGGGACGGATGGAAGTCAAAAAATTAGATGGTATATCAAAGATGACAGAAAACTATGTATATACCCATAGGTGGCTGTGCAAGACAGACAGACAGGACAGACAATGTAGGAACTAATCCTAATCAGACCGTAGTAACATAAGAGTCACAAATCAAAAGGCACTTGGTTATGTTTTTCCAATATAATCTATGTGCATAAGATATCTCAATTCTGGTTCTCTTTAGCTTTTGTCATTATATAATTTTTTATATGGATTTTTGTGATGTTTTTGTTTAGGTTTTCTTTCAGCAACTGTCGCATGTGCAATTTGCCTATGAGGTTTCTATACATGAAAAGCAATAACAGATATATCATTAATGCATTATCACCCTTGCATTTGCTTGATTGAATATACACAGTGGTTTTGAATTCCCTCATGAGGAAAAAATAAAGTAGGCTGAGCTTGAAGGTGTATTTAAACATGCCAAAGCTAGAGAGCACCACGTCTTATCACTGAAGGAATGGCAGCACTCCAGGATCCATCAAAATTATTTTAATAAGCGCCTATTCAATTACCATTGGTAATGAATAAGCGTAACTGTTTTGTGTGAAAACGTGTCAACCATTGATCTGTCTAACAATTGGGATGTTCTTTTATTAAAATAATTTTGATGGATCTTGGAGTGCTGCCATATCTTCAGTGATTGATCGTATGCAGAGGCGAGCTGCGAGTTCTTGTTTGGGTGTGACACGTCCTGACGAAGCTAGGGTCTCCCAGCAAAACACGTTGTCACACACCAGTGCGTCGGACATCGTCGGAATCTCTCTGCTTTTTCTACACCAGGGGTCTCCAAACTGCGGCCCAAGGGCCAGACATGGCCCTTTGCTAACCTTTATCCGGCCCTTGGGGCACTATTTCTCCCACTGACACCAACAATGGGGCACTATTTCTTCCACAAATACCAATGAGGGGACAGTATTCCTCCTACTAATAGGGGCAGTACTCTTACTCCTATTGACCAACACTAAGGCCATATTTATTCTCACTCATGCCATGCCCATAAAAAAAAAAAAAAAAAAATTCTCCTGTTGGCCACAATCCGGCCCTCCAAGTCTGAAGAACAATAAACTGGCCCTTTGTTTGAAAAGATTGGAGATCCCTGCTGTACACTATTAATGGATTGGCGCGGATCTATTGGAGCGGGGTTTGGACACAGTGCTCGAGTCTACATAGCAATACATGTTGCAGCTGCACCGGAGCAACCCATAGACACCCGGGTCTGTGGATTCCTTTCACACCAATCTGGCTTTATTTGGTGGCGAGCCATGAGCAGATTGTTGGAGAGGGAGGACAAGCTTTTAATTTCACTGGACGGGTGCCTTCTTTGGACACAAGCAGCCCCTCCACCGATCTCTGAAGAAAAAGGAAGAGGTACTCACTGGTTCATATATAACATTTGTATTGGCCACATCCCTCAATCATAGAAGAAAAAAAAAAGAGCATCTCCCCTAGGTGTGATTTTAAAGGCCAAACAAAATGTCAAGATAAAAAAAAAAAATAGGTCTTTAATGGGAATTAGTACACATACTGGCACTTGATAATAATGCACACAGCAAGCACCCACGGTGCATGTAAAAACAATATACAAATACAAAACAATAAAACAGTACGTGTGCCACAAACAAATGGGAAATAGACACACAAAAAAAAAAAAAACTCTCCTAGTTGATGTATGCTGACGCATTTCTGGTTGTCGACCGTCATCAGGGGCCACGGAGGAAGAGTAATACAAATTGTAGTTCAGTGTACACAAACCATGTAGTTATCTGGATGTGGACCCCCTTTGGTTATGAATGAATGAATGAATGAATGAGGAACTTATATAGCGCAGCACATGCGAAGTAAATCGCCTCTGGGCGCTTGTTGTTCCTGTCTCCTTTGAGATCAAAAGAGATGAGTCTTAATCTTTCTCCTGAAGACTAAGTAGTTCTCCTCCAGCCGAATGCTGGCTGGTAAGGCGTTCCATAGTCTGGGCCCTTGGACAGCGAATCTCCTGTCTCCTTTGGACTTGTATCTGGCTTTCGGTATCTGAAGCCGATTTTGATTGGTGGATCGTAGAATACGATTGGGATTGTGAATTTTGAATTTTTCGCATAGATAATGGGGAGCATTCCCATGGATACATCTATGCGTTAGAGTTATGTGGGGATGGGGTTGCGTCTGAGCATTCCTCAAGCCCAGAGGGGTGGAAAGTAGAGGGGCCCAGGACCTTCCGGCATGTAAATAACCAGGTCACGTCCTGTCTAAATCCGACTCCCGCCGTTACCTCCCTGTTGGAGTCTGAAGAGACCCACTGGCTCTTCTGGGTCCAGATATAAAGTGTAGCGATGGCGTTTCCCAAGTGGTAGGTACCGATCTCCGGATGAGGATTGTGACTCATATCGCTCCGGTCTGATTTGGACTAGTTCTTACTAGGTTCTGTCCGATATGCACAGCCACCTATGGGTATATATATCGGTTGCTTTCATCTTTGACGGTATACCATCTATTGATTGACTTCCATCCATCACATAGCTTGGAACGCCACCTGCTCGTCACTGTGATTGCCATCCCCTGCTACATATTGGTCGAGAGCCACATTACTCCTTGATCACCCTATTTGAATTCATCGTTCTTGACATCTCAGTTCCACATTACCATTCATGACATAGACTGGCTTTCGAAACTAACAGAACCTATCCAGTTTCACAATCGTTTATTCATCCAATAAATGCGCATTACGTATGGACAATTTTAGCCATTGCCAACGTTGTCAATTTTAGATGGTGACGGTATGTTTCCATTGTTCTTTAATATTTTGCATTTTTTTCTACAATAAATCATTTTGATACCTTGGTTTCTTTGCCCATTTGAATACCATTTCCCAGCAGCTCCCATATACGGCTCTTTCAACTGTCCCCTACCTGGTACAGACCACTTTTCATATGCCGTCTTTTTTTGCCGGAAAACCCCAACGTCCATTTGACGGTGAGTGGATGAGTATTCATCTGCAGTTATTCCATCGTTGGTTCTAGTTTATTTATTTGTTTTACACAAGTAGTATGTAGTTGCATCTTTTAACAATCACTTGCACATCAATAAAGCATTGTGTGCTCATGCGAGGTGATCGGAAACCTAATAAGCAGGAGTGACAACAAGTTTAGGAATTTAGAGCTGCGTTCTCATGTCACAGATGAATATAGGGGCATGAGTTATTTTTCTGTACTTGGAGTGTGTTAAAAGGAATAAAAAAAAAAAAGGGTCAACACCTCAAACTCGTTGTCCTGTTCATCAAACAGTTTTTTTTAACCATTTTTGTAGTGGTGCATCATCCTGCTAAAAAGGAAGACACTGCCAATCAGGGAATACGGTTACCATGAAGGGGTGTAACTGGTCGCCAACAATGTTTCGGTAAGTGGTACACGTCAAAGAAACATCCACATGAATGGCAGAACCCAATGTTTCCAAGCAGAACATTTCTAGAATCACACTGCCTCTGCAGACTTATCTCTCTTTGCTGGTTCCATCCTCTTCCCTCAGGTAAGGGATGCACATGATGCAAAAGAAAACATGAATCATCGGACAAGGTCACCTTCCATTGCTCTGTGGTCCAGTTCTGGAGGCCCATGTGTTTATTGTAGGCACTTTTGGCTGTAAACATGGGTCAGCATGGGCATCATGAAGGATCTGCAACTACACAGCCCAAAAAAAATAAAAAATAAAATAAAAAAAAATGCAATGCCCATTTTTTTCCTTCAACACGTCAATGTGAGGGACAACGGTTTACTTGCTACCCAATTGATCTCAGATACCATTGTAATTAAATAAATTACTGTTAGTCTCTTTACCCAGTTAGTGATTGTAGCGTTGTGGCTGATCGGTATATATGCACACCAGTGGCGGTGCGTCCATAGTGGGTGCAGAAGCACCGCCCCCTTTCTCCTGCACCCAATCTCCAATATATATATATTCATGCGTTGCCGCTGCCACCCACTATTCAGGTGTCCGGCCCGTTGTTGAGCCCCGGCCATCTGAATTACAGCCGTGAGGATGTTTTGGAAGTGCCCATTAGAGCATTAGGCTTCCCGATTAGCCTGTGGGCTTTAATCGGCTTCCAAATGGTTAAACAGCGGGCGCACTGCTGTGCGTTCCCCGTTTATAACAGTGCTGCGTTAGGGAATCGCTTCCTTAACACTGACCCACCTTTCAGCCAATCAGGTGCACGAGGTTTGGTTACCGGTCACCAGATTAGCTGAAGCTACAGGCGCTAGGCGTCCAATCATTGCATCTCTGACATGGAGAAGACGTGGAGGACGGCGCTGAACCGAGAAAGGCAAGTGCTGGTCTGGTGGGGGCAACATACCTGCGTCTGGTGGGGGGCAACGTGCCTGCGTCTGGTGGGGGCAACGTGCCTGCGTCTGGTGGGGGCAACGTGCCTGCGTCTGGTGGGGGCAACGTGCCTGCGTCTGGTGGGGGCAACGTGCCTGCGTCTGGTGGGGGCAACGTGCCTGCGTCTGGTGGGGGCAACGTGCCTGCGTCTGGTGGGGGCAACGTGCCTGCGTCTGGTGGGGGCAACGTGCCTGCGTCTGGTGGGGGCAACGTGCCTGCGTCTGGTGGGGGCAACGTGCCTGCGTCTGGTGGGGGCAACGTGCCTGCGTCTGGTGGGGGCAACGTGCCTGCGTCTGGTGGGGGCAACGTGCCTGCGTCTGTTTTTTTCAGTCAGTTTGCACCCCCAAAAGTTTTCAGCACCAGCCGCCACTGATACACACCTAGTGCTAGGTTTGCTTGAGGAGGGGGAGTGTCCTGCTATTCAGTGGATGTTTGCTTCAATCAAATGAACCGACTGAAGAATCCAAAAAAACATTACCATCAATTAACACCCAGTTCTATAAAAATCTAAAAATAACACAACAAGGTGAAACCAGCGGTCAACAAAGTATCTATTAGCACCAACCACTGCATGTCCCCCTCAGGAGAACACCTCTGTTGTATGCCTGGCACATGCTTTGCCCATGTTACATGGGCAGCATAATTATATGTGCATCGCAAATGCCCATTAATCCTTTCAGGCTTTGTGTTTAAAAGTCCTTTGAAACTTCATTATATTTCCCCATTAATTTATATTCCATCGTGCGGTTCAAGGACAAAAAGGGATGTCAGAACAGCACCAAATTAATAAGATCCTGAAGAAAGGGAGCGGGAGGTGGGGGGTTGTTCATTGCAAAAGGTCTTTGTGATTTAAAAACCACCAAAAGATGTCTTCAGCCGACACATCAATAGCAAGGCCGAATTTACGATTCTTTCACGAAACACTTCAAAAACAGCACGTCAAACAGAATCCTGCAGATATGTTCCTTTAATAACGAGCTGCGAGCCTGAAGTGTATCATCTAGGGAAGCTCCGGATACATTATTTAATAACCAGTTATGAATGGGGTTTTATTTGCTTGAAATACATTGTATCCATAAATTCGTCTGCAGCAGGGAGCGAGGCAGATCCCCGTGTGAGGTTCTTATGTTTTTGTGACCCAAGTTTTTAATGGTTGTGGAGCACGTGCAGGTAATGACAACCTTCTAAGATACCCAACATGTTATCAAAAAAATATTTTTGAATGGCCAAGTCCACCTTTTGCAAAAAAAAAAAAAAAAAAGGGGTTGTTTGTAAATGAGCCTGCAAAAGTATTGCAACTTAAACCAGTGGATAGCGAGTGCGATGCCCAGGCTCCTACGGACTAGAGATGAGCTCAGGCTTGTTCAGATCCTAGTTCAAACCCACCTGAGCGACCACGCCGTGAAGCTGTCCCCTGTACTCCGCCAGTCATCTACAAATGTCCCACATATACAGGTGCAACTCATTAAATTAGAATATCAAAAAGTTTATATCAGTAATTCAAAGGGGTTGTAAAGGTTAAAAAAAAAAAAATCCTAAATAGCTTCCCTCACCTTAGTTCCATTTTGCTTTTAAATGTACTTATTTTTTCTGAGAAATCCTCACTTTCTGTTCTTCTGTCTAACTCCACACAGTAATGCAAGGCTTTCTCCCTGGTGTGGAGAGTAGTGCTCGCCCTCTCCATTGGACTAAAGGAGAGTCTGGATGCCAACTAACACACAGCTCCTTTATCCATCTGCAACGTAGAGAGCGTACCGACTCTCCTGCTCGCCCCCTACCCCCTCAAGGGAGGAGGGGGAGAGAGAGTGGATTTGTACTGGGGGAGGGCGCAAAGATTTGTGCCGAGAAGGGGATTTCAGTAGAAGGCAGATTTGTATTCAGAGGAGGGGAAATTTATGCTTAGGGGGTAAGCATGTAGATTAATCCTCCATTTTTTGTGGGGGGGGGGGCACAATTTAGCATGTTCACCCTGGGCTCTACATGACCTTGTCTTGGCACTGATGGCATTACAGGGATTGATAAAAATGTTGGGGTTCAAGAACATATCTAAATGATCTGCCCAGGGCTGATCCTGGGCAGGGTGCACAGGGTGCTTGGCACCCAGGTGCCTGCAGAGTTCCTCCCTCCCTCCTAATCTCCTTGTTTGTGTCCATCCAGAACTGATGTGTCTCTGACCATCTCCTGTACTATGTCGGCAGTCTCTGACCATCTCCTGTACTATGTCGGCAGTCTCTGACCATCTCCTGTACTATGTCGGCAGTCTCTGACCATCTCCTGTACTATGTCGGCAGTCTCTGACCATCTCCTGTACTATGTCGGCAGTCTCTGACCATCTCCTGTACTATGTCGGCAGTCTCTGACCATCTCCTGTACTATGTCGGCAGTCTCTGACCATCTCCTGTACTATGTCGGCAGTCTCTGACCATCTCCTGTACTATGTCGGCAGTCTCTGACCATCTCCTGTACTATGTCGGCAGTCTCTGACCATCTCCTGTACTATGTCGGCAGTCTCTGACCATCTCCTGTACTATGTCGGCAGTCTCTGACCATCTCCTGTACTATGTCGACAGTCTCTGACCATCTCCTGTATCATGTCTGTAGTATGTCTGGGGCTCTTTCTAACAGACTCTCTAACAGAAGCCCTGTCTGTGTCCATCAGAGAGGCCCCCCTCCAGGTCCCGATAAAGTACTCTGCTTCTCTTCCTGTATTTTGTTTATTGTTAAGAGATCATGCAAGGAACCCAGGGTAATGGAAGACTTTGTGGGGGAGCATCTCTGTGGTTGAGTCATTGACACGGAAACATTTGTAAAGGGGAGGAGTTAGTAAAAAAGGACCACACCAACGTGGGGGCGCCAGAACCATTTCTGCACCCAGGTGTCTGTGACTCTAGGATCGCCCCTGGATCTGCCTATACTGCATAGAGAATTACAGAAACGCAGTGATGACATTGCTGGGTCTAAAATAGGGTAAAAAAAAAAAAGGTTTTATTTTCAAATGTGATTATAATGTTGATGAAAGGGGAAAGAAGCAACAGGGAAGTCAAACTATAAACAGAATAAACTTCAGTATTAAGTTTCCATTTTTGAAAGGAGATCAAGGCTTTTTGGAGCCGGTCACAGACTAATGATTTTATAGCTTCAAAGTAAAAAAAAAAAAAACTGAACAGGGAGGGGGGGAGCGGGTCTTGCTACAGCCGAGCCAACACTAATTTGTAATTATAGGAAGCATGTAGCCTGGTACAAAATTAAATCCTGACCATTTCAAACCCCTTCTCCCCCTTCCCACCTCAATCTCCGATTCCTCATAGCCACGAATGGGTCATAAGCTGCAACCTTCACCCTTTGGCTTTAAATTAATCTTCCTCATTTGTTAGTGACGAACAAATTTAATCATGGCATCGCACAGACGGCAATGGAAAAGGGTAACCCCGGGTGCCGGCGCATTTTGCTAAATGACAGCAAATAAATATTGCTGTGTAGTGTAGATGTTTGATAAACAGACGGCAGTAATTGCGTTAATTCCGAGACCAAAATGAAGGCAGGCGGCGGGATGCCCCATATCGCATGAAGAAAGCTTGCTCGGAATAGCGCAGATCACATTAAAACACACTTATCTTGGTTGCAGCCTTTTTACGATGGGCAAATCAAACCTGAATTAAAATGCCATCTCCACGTTAAATGCTTTCGCACAAAGGCGACAGCTGCCAGGCAGATAATTTATGGGCCAGTTCTAGAATGCAAAAAAATAAAATCTTTAACCCTTTCAGTTTTTGCATGAATACACACAAATTATTTTTAGGCCTGATGATTAATTGAAACCCCTGAACATTTACTGAAAGCAGATGCCCTGGAGAAGGCTGGGTTCACATATGCGGCCACGGGTTTGTTCCTGACTAGGACCTTTTTTGAATGTGGAGTGCGGCTGCCCCGGACCTGTGTGATCTGGCTTCATTGAGAGCTGGTCACACAAATTGGATGCAGGGAAAACCGCATCCAATTTGCATGTGTTTTAACCCAGCCTAAAATAGCGACAGTTCCAATTTTTATGTCACACAATATTTGAGCACCAGTTTATCAAGCACATTTTCAGTCAAAAAAAAATAAAAAATGTTTTAGGTCTGGTTCACAACTATGCGTTTAGTGCTTCTTACAGAAATGTACTAAAGTCCATTTAACATAGTTTCCTATTGGACACAGTAAGTTACTGTGTCCAATAGGAATTATCACTGTCTAACATCTATGCTTTTGAGCTGCCAAGTTTTTGGAAAGGGTCAGGGACTTTTTAAAATGCAAAAAAACTTTGTGTTTCTGGTTCAAGAGACCTTCAGTGGAGAGGCACGTACTACATTTTGCAACATTTTTTAATCTGCCCAAACACACACAAAAAAAAAAAAAAAAATGAAAAATTTTTTTTTTCTAAAAAAACGTGTGAAAAAGGCCTGTGTACAAACCTGAAAAAATGCACCGCGGAGACAGATTAAAAGCAAATTGCATAGGTGTGAAACAGGCCTAGGGCACACATATGTCAATATATTACCCAATTTTTGGTAAAGTACAAAAGATGAGGTCATGCCAAGCAAATGGACACACAACATGTCTACCTTCAAAACTGCACATGCCCAAATAAAATACACACACTGTATACATGCAGCTGGCATGTGACGTCACTCCTGGGGGTGTAAGCTCTACACTCCTTACCTTTAGGGCGGAGAGTGAGACCTGGCATCACCTCTCCACATGCCCTCGCCCGCATTATATCCTTGTTGCCCACCTCAATTGCTCAAGGTGTGGGGTTACCCTTCTTAAAATTGCAGAAGCTGCAAAAAGGTGTGACCACCGCCATCTTGGCAACCAGCAGACCAACAAAGGTGGAAGAATAGCCACTGCTAGCTTGTTAACTTGTTGCCTGGATCCAAAAGGAACCCACACTCATCCCAACAGAGCGGTGTCATGCGACCAGGGGGGCTGGATTTGGCTGCCACCTTGTAGACCTGTTCTCCAATACATTAGGATGAAGGTGCACATAGTAATTTAAAAGAATAAAAATAGGTTTTCAAAATAAAAAATAATGCAGTCGTAGGGTACACTTCTTTACATTTGATTTCCCATTTCCAAACAACATCACGTGGGCAGAACAGGGACAACCAAATAGCTGGATGTGGCCCAGCAGCCATAAAAATGTCCAGGTGTACATACAGGTGACAACAGTAGTCCCTGCATGCAAAGCAACTTCCATCTACAATATGGATACTGGAAAGCACCTCCAAGAGCCACAAATTAATTGCTGCGATTTGATGGTCCTTGCTCAGACATTTCTTGTTATGGGGTAACAACTATCTACCAGTTTTGCACTTATGTTTTTACCCTGCAACATGCGCCCTGTGGCCTTTTCTACACACATTACACAGGCATGTTGAATGAGAATTGATGCAGGGCCACAAAAACAAAGAGGCCGATTTACTAAAACTGGAGAGTGCAAGCTGTACATGGTGGCCAAGCTGTACATGGTAGCCAAGCTGTACATAATAGCCAAGCTGTACATGGTAGCCAAGCTGTACATGGTAGCCAAATCAGCGTCTAACTCCAGCTTGTTCAATTAATCTTTAACAAAAGAACCTGCAAGCAGATTGAAAACTATGCAGGACGGTACAAGATTTTACACTCTCCAGTTTTGGTAAATCAACCACAAAGTGTCTGCAAAAAGGCAGCAGGAGTTCAGCCATATCATATGCAACAATTTATGGAAAAAGTTAAATGCCGGGCTTTTCTTTTGAGAAAATGGCAATGGTTTATTATGCATATTGCTTTAGCAGACAAAAAAGTCATTCAGTTAGGGATAATGTGTATCCAACGTATTTGCTTTCCCAAGAATCCTGTGCGACACTCCCATACAGACGAGGCAGGTGAAAGGGATTAATGTTGATAAATGTAATTAAGCACCTTGTTGGGGACGAACAGTACTTTGCTGCACAAAAGCCATTGATACACTCCACAAAATGACTTCATTGGAGCCTCCATGGTCTTCATTGTACGAGCCACTACTGCAGATGGCAATTACTGAAGGATGCCCTATATGAATGCAATTGTGAAGTTCCTGAAGAGCTTCGTAGATGATCCTGGAAAAAGACCCTCAGTATTTTCCTGGGACCATTTATTATATGAACTCACAGCTCTAAACCCAGCTACAAATCAGAGTTCACACAATCCTTCCTATTCACCATGCAAGAGGCCATTTCAGCACAAGAGGCCACGTCCCCCATCAGAACAGCAGGACTGTAGCTGGTTTAGAGCTGTAAGTTCATATAATAAATGGCCCCAGGAAAAGACCGAGGGCCCTCTTTCCAGGATCATCTATGAGGAACTTTAGGAATTGCCATCTGCAGTAATGGCTCATACTATGAAGACCATGGAGGCTCCTCTTAAGTAATTTGTGGAGTCCATCAATGGTGTCCATCAGATGTCCCGCTTACGCCAGGCTACCCATCAGATGTCCTGGAGACCACAGGCAGCCTTTACAATCGGTGCACAGATTCGGGATATGCCACTGACTCAAACTGTGGGCTACTTAAAATCTTGTAGCGGGCCGTAGTTTGGAGCCCGCTGCTATAGTTGGCCTTCAGAAAGAGCAGCTAAAACTGGAAAAGTTTAACAAAATTATTTATAAAAACGCTTTTCAGCCAGTCTTATAGTTTAAATACTCCTGCAAAAAGTTTGACCCTTGACAGCCACTGCAGCACAGCTTGATAAAAAAAAAAAAAAAATCCTGCACATCCCATCCAGATGATTGGCCAGTGAAAGCATGGGAGCAGCAGGGCTGGAAACACTGCTTGGGACTTTGTTCAACCGAGTTGTCAGCTAACATGAGAATTTTAGGAGAGCATTACATTTCTAACAAATGTTTTTGGTGATTTTTTGCATTTGCTAAAATGTTAAGAGGTTTTTTTTCTATATATATATAGATTTATATATATATTATCTTCTAAGAGATGATCGATAGATGATCGATAGATGATCGATAGATGATCGATAGATGATCGATAGATGATCGATAGATGATCGATAGATGATCGATAGATGATCGATAGATGATCGATAGATGATCGATAGATGATCGATAGATGATCGATAGATGATCGATAGATGATCGATAGATGATCGATAGATGATCGATAGATGATCGATAGATGATCGATAGATGATCGATAGATGATCGATAGTGGCCCGGATTCACAAAACACTAACGCCCGACGTATCTCCAGATACGCCGCGTAAGTACAAATATGCACCGTCGTATCTGTGCGCCGAACTCACAAACTTAGATACGCCTAAAAACAGACTTCATCCCACCGACGCAACTTGGCTACGCCGGTGTAGAGTGGGCGCATATTTACGCTGGACGCATGTGGCGCTCCTATTGATTTGCGATTCAAATATGCAAATGAGGGAGATACGCCGATTCACAAACGTACTTACGCCCGGCGCATGATTTACGCGGTTTGCGTAGGTTTTACGTTTGGCATAAAGTTATTCCCCATAGATGAGGCGCAACCCATGCAAAGGTATGGACCAGGGAACACAAGCCTATGTATTTTAAGTTGGATGTCTGAATATGGGCCAACGTTGGTCTGGCTAGGTGTAGGTTACGTTCACGGCATACACAGTGATCCGGCGTATCTTAGGCAGTTGTTCCAACGTGGTTGTATGCATGCGCACGGGGATACGTCCATGTCCCGACACATGCGCAGTTCATTTTAAGTACTTGTCTGGTGCACGGTCCATCATTTGCATGGGGTCACGCTTCATTAACATGGATCACACCCACTTCCACCTACGCCGGCTTACGCCTACGAAATATACGCTACGCCAGCGCAGAGTTGGGAGCATTTGCTTTGTGAATTCCATGCTTGCCTCTCCGCACTGCGCCGGCGTAGCGTAAAAGATATACACTACGGCGGCAAAAATATGCGCCGATGTGAGTGAATCCGGGCCTATATCTCCGCCTATATCTATGTATCTAGATATTATATCTATATCACACGTACATTTTTTATTTATTTTTTACCCCGCTCTACCATATTAGTTTATAAATGCAATGTGATGCTGTGACATGTAATTTCCATGTGTAACTTTGCATCTGTTAATGTGTTACAGCAAACAATTTGATCTCTGCCATTTATTTCACAGAAACAAAGCACAGGACGACACGTGTACTATACACTTCGGCTGGAGAATAGCAGTTGCCAGGCAGCGGATGTACACTAAGCACACTCAGGTACTACAGAGACGAGCAGTCTGTTATAGAGAGCAAACATCTCAGGCGTTTAATTGGCAAAGTAAATAATTAGTCAACAAAGCACTGCTGAAACTTGTAACAAGAGAGAATCAGCCAGCGCTGGCAGGATATTGCATAGGGAAGCCAAATAACTACACAAAACACCTCCATGTTTGTATCCAAAACAACAAGATGTACAAACATACATCTTATTTTTAAATGCACGGTCGTCCTGGCAAAATATATAATAAAAATGAAACAAACAAGCAGCCCACTGTGTCTTATGCCAAGGGCTGAAGAAAAAAAAAAAAAACGATTTGCATCTTGAATCGAGTTGCGAGGGCAAATAGGTCGGCGCGCCACGATCCTGGGAAAAGGCCGTGAGGCGGCTCGCGGCCTTTTCCCAGGATCGCAGCGAGCAGGATTTTTTTTAGACGAGGCTGCGGCAGACTAGGCCGAAGCCTTGCCTGAAAAAATCCTGCCTGCAGCGATCCTGGAAAAAGGCCGACGGCGCTCGCAGCATGCTGCGGTCAGGTTTTTTTTTTTTAGGTGAGGCCGTGGCTTCGGCCTGGTCCCCGGCCTTTTCCCAGAATCGTGACCGAAGCTGCGGCCTCGCCTAAAAAAAAAAAACTTAGGGCCGGCGCGGACACACACACACACACACACACACACACACACACACACACACACACACACACACACACACACACACACACACACACACCTTGATTTGCTGATTTTTTTTTTTTGGCCTAGGTTGTTTGGTAAATGTAGTCAGCTCCATGTAGTTAGTTGAGCAAGGGTTGATTGTCCAGGCCTGCTCAGCATCTCACAGGTGGCTGCTTTGGTTGGAATTCTAGAATTATAGTGGGAGGAAGAATGAAGTAAGCAGCCTAAATATTTATGGGACTCCAGGCAATCCTAGAGAGGTGTAGCCAGTAGGTGACTGGATATTCCATAAATAGATTGAGGCTGAGGGAAAAGGGTTTCTAGGCCCAGTTTGGCTGGAGAAGACCCCTGTGCTCCTGCAGCAGGACTATTGAAGGTGCCATTTAAAAGAAGACAATCCAGGTACATCAAAACAACCAAAAAAAAAAAAAAAGAAAGGAAGCAAATGCAGATTCTCTTTAGTAGAAAAGCCTGTACCCTGCCAGCATTCTATCGAAAAGGACCCTCTGAATGTGAAGTGGAGATCTATCTGCCGAGGTCCGACATGCCCACTGCCGAGTCAGAACTACAGCTCTCCAACCATCTAAACTGATTACAGAGCTATGGGGGCCTGACCAGCAGGTGGTTTATTAGACCTCTGAACAGAGACTACTGCAGAACTGACCATTTTCTATTTGATGCCTCCGATTACATATCAAAGTATGTTAAGCCACAAAGATGAGCTGAAATTCAGAGGTTACTAAACCCAGGACCCTGTATTTACTATATCTGGTCTCCAACTGTACACAGAACATGGAAATGCAATTGTTTTAGTAAATATAAACTGCTACATAACTTCTCATCAGTACATAGCAGTCTTGTGACTTCTATCAGTGTATAGTTAAAACTTATAGGAGGAGTCCCTAACCCACTGGACAGTGCCGATTGGCCCTGTGCTGATCACATGCACTCTCACAAACACACCCTCAGCAATACACACACACACACAACTGAGGATGTGCAGAGTGCCCCCAAGACTGTTCTATCAGCAGATAGACTGGGAACAGAGGAAGAAGGGGAGAATCAGAGAACACAGGATCAAACAGTCTTTTTACACAATGCAGAGGATTAACCCTTTAGGTTCCACAGTGAGTATTACAAGCATGCTTCACTGCATATACAGACCACCGGTTTTACTGTTGTGGGTTTAGTAACACTTTAACCACTTGCATACTGGGCACTTACACCCCCCTCCTGCCCAGGTAAAATTTCAGCTTCCGGCACTGCGTCGCTTTAACTGACAATTGCGCGGTCGTGCGATATGGCTCCCAAACAAAATTTACGTCCTTTTTTCCCCACAAGTAGAGCTTTCTTTTGGTGGTATTTGATCGCCTGTGCGATTTTTATTTTTTGCGCTATAAACAAAAAAGAGCGACAATTTTGAAGAAAAATACAATATTTTTTACTTGTTGCTATAATAAATATTCCAATTAAAAAAAAAAAAAACACATTTTTTTTTCTCAGTTTAGGCCGATAAGTATTCAACATATTTTTGGCAAAAAAAAAAAAAAAATCACAATAAGCGACTGGTTTGCGCAAAAGTTATAGCGCTTACAAAATAGGGGAGAGAATTATTATTTTTTATTATTTTTTTTTTACTAGAAATGGCGGCGATCTGCGATTTTTATTGGTACTGCAACGTTATGGCGGACACATCGGACACTTGACACATTTTTGGCGCCATTCACATTTATACTGCGATCAGTGCTATAAATATGCATTAATTACAGTATAAATGTGACTGGCATTGAAGGGGTTAACACTAGGGGGTGAGGAAGGGGTTAAATGTGTATGCTAGGTGTGTTCTAACTGTGGGGAGAGGGGGGGGGGTGACCGATCTGTGTCCCTATGTAAGAAGGAACACAGATCGGGCTCCTCCTCTCCAGAGACAGGACGCTGTCTCTGTGTAAAACGGCAATGAGAGATGATCTATGAGAGATCATCTCTCATTCGCCCACAGATCGCATCGCAAACGGCCACTCTGATTGGCCGTTCGCTGCGATCTGTGATTGGCCGTGTCCAAGGGACACGTACAACACAGGGCTTCCCCGCAGCGCGCTCTACAGCGCGCGCTGGGAACGCCTGAATGACATGCCGTCAAATGACGGCATGTTGGATATTCAGGCCCGCGCTGTTGCCGTCACCCGACGGTAGCACGGGCCTGAAGTGGTTAAAGGGGTTGTTAAGGTACATGTTTGCATTCTATGCATGAAGGTGAAAAAACATCCAAGGATTAGCGGCCCCCCAGTTTACTTACCTGACCCCTTGCACCGCTTCTCAGCCGGGGTTCTCGGCTCATTCATTGGTTGACAGCAGCGCGAGCCAATAGCTGCGCTGCTTTCAATCAAATCCAATGATGGGGGGCAGGGCCGAGTGATAAAGTGAGCAGCTATATCCACCGGCTGTATCACAGGAGCGTGCCCACAAGAACTAACCACCATGCGAGAGAGCTCGCATGAAGATGGATAGTTCTTGCGGGGAGGAGCCGAGACAGCCGCCGAGGGACCCCAGAAGACCAGGTTCTAAGGTCACTCTGTGCAAAACGAGCTGCACACGAGCTGCACAGTGGAAGTATAACATGTATGTTATTTAAAAAAAAAAAAAAAACCCTCACAAAGGTCACAAGTTATTGGAGGAGTTCATACACAAAACATTTTAATAAAAGAAAAAAGATTGTCATGTTAGATTACCTGGTTCTGGGCAGTTCTCTTTATTGGACAGTGTGCTGGAAAGGACATCAATAAGGGCTTCCTTAAACTGGTCAAAGTGAACCTGTGGAGACAAGAATAAAATGAGCTTATTGGGCTACAAAATTCAAATGTTACCATTTGCCATTACAACACACGTGGTGGTGGGGGGGTGGGGGGGTTTCGGGTCCACTACCGCAATATAACTGCTACATTTGTAAGCCTTTTAGGAGGATGTCAGACCTGCATCTGGAACTTATTCTAGCAAATACTAAATGCCAAGAATGTGGAAAAAACAGTGTGTGCACAATAAGTGACAAGTAAATTACAGGCAATTCAAGCAATATTGAGCTGCTTTAATGGGCAAAAAAAACCTTTAGTAGTGCTCTCATGTCTTCATTTTAGATTGGGAATGGATAGAAACAGGGATAAACAAAACCCAAGAAGGAAAAAATAAAAATCTTTATTTAGACACTAAAAAGCTCTATGATCTATATAGATATTATGAACACATTGAGAAAAAAAAAAATCATAAAAAAAATCATAAAAACCAAGTAGAAGTAATGCTGTATGCCATGTATACAATATTGGAACCATTATCATCTACATAAAAAGGTACATAATAGAGCCCAACGTGCAAGTCTTCCCTAAGGTTTTGCAATACATATATCAGAACAACTTTCTTATTTTTACATTTACATTTTTTTTTTACAAGGGTAAGATTCTCCAGTTGCTCTCCATTTATATACACTAAATCAGACCCAAGGACACACCTCCCTGAAAACAGGTTACCAATTCCAGATTTCTTCTCAACGGGAGAGGTCACTATACCGAAACATTGTCTGTTGAGAAGCTAACCAATTGGGGCCATCAAAAAAAAATTGTACGCCTCCAAAGACTTTTTTCTGTAGGTTTATTCCGGTCTATATACCGTCTGGAACCATTTAAGCTTCAAATCGCTGGTTTAAACGAAAGATAACCTCACAGCTGAGGTCGGAGTCAATGTACTAACAACCCAATGTTAGTACAGTGACCCCCCCCAACGCTGTGCTATTGTGTTCCGACAGGGGGCACCCCCCCCAAGAACACTCCGTTCAGCGCTCTATTGCCGCGTACACACGGCAGAGAAACTCGACGGGCGGAACACATTGTTCCGCCCGTCAAGGTTCTCTGCCGGCCGTCAGAATCTGCGACCCGCCCGTCGGGAAAGGCAACCAGCCATTCATCCCGACGGGCCGTCGAGCAAATAGAGAACCTGTTCTCTATTTGCTCGACGGGTTTCCCGACGGGCGGGGCCCGCCGAGAGCATACACACGGCCGAGGTTCTCGGCAGAATGCGGCTCCCAGCGAGGTTCTCGCTGGTTTCTGCCGAGAACCTCGGCCGTGTGTACGGGGCTTAAGCCATTGACTGAAACAGCTGACCCGGGGCAGGTCAGTAGACCATTTTCGGTCATGAGCCTTCAACAGAAGCTGACCAAATAGAATCTGGTAAAGCTATCCAATCAGCTTCTAACTTTAGCTTGCTCGGTTGAAACCTGGAAGCCAATGGGTTACTAGGCAGAGGTGCCCAGTTGTAGCAAGTCAACCCATAAGTGTTGAACCCACAAGGTTGTCCAATTGGTGTTGCCAGCCAAGTAATGATTTTGGATTATGTGATCTGGTTACTAGGCAAGCACCATCTACACCTCTACATATCTCCAGTTTCCTTAGTATAATTGGAGAAAAAAAAAAAAAAAAAACACACACCACACAAATAAATTTCGTTTTCCACTTGTGTCTACAGGACTGGAAAGTTGAGGAACCTGGCAAAGATAAATCTCAAAGGTATTACCATCCCCTACCGTTTTTTTTTTGTAACCGAGGTTATGGTTTTATATACGGTGTGTGTGAGAAAGGGGTAGTGGCGCTGTCCCACACCCTGTTACAAAGGTGTTTGTGTCGGTGTGTAATACAGTAGATACTGCAAAAACCTTACATATAGTAATGTTACAAATATTATAATAATAACACTAAATAGTGAACATAAAGTGGTAAAGTGCAAAGTGCAAAATTAGTGATAATAGTTAAAGTCCATCAAATTGCAGAAATCCAAACATATATCGTTGATAGATGTGCAATATTCTTAGATGTAAATATCCATCAAGGTGTAAGATGGTGGTAACATTGTGGTCCAGTGCTCCCCCACCAGGTTCCCCACTCACCAGAGCCAATAACCCCTGCAGGGGTATTAGACGTGTAATCACAGAAGGGTCCCGATATCCTCCAGTTGTGCTATACAGTACACTTTGCCAGAAAGTATCTTTATTTTTTTAAACCGTAACTTTCGGCTTTAAATATTGTTGTATCCTATAATAACAGGACAAACTTTACACTATCCCTTTAGAAGTAAACTAGCTGTCCCCAGGGGCCCTATGAGCTCATCTATTGATAAAAATAAAAACACACATAGCATACCTTCATAACAGTTGCCATCAAAAAAGTGCATTATCGTGTAGAAGAGGTTTTTGGGAGATTACAATCACATAATAGACGTCAGCATTTTATAAAAGCGAAGGGCAATTCCTCATCAAGCTTTTTCCCTACTTTACAAAATTTAGATCTAAAAATGTCACCCGTTTTCTCTTTCCTGCTGACTAGCAGTTAATAGCCTTTTATTATAGCACCCATAAGAAGGCTAGCGCACTAGGGTGGGCAGGAATAGGGTCAGGAATGCTGGCAGAGCGATTTCACCCCTGTAGTTCTTAAAAAAGCAAATTGATCAACTCTACAGGCTCCACCAATAACACTCAGATATTAAACTATACTTTCAAACTGCAAATCTTAACCAGGTATGGCTGCCCTTTTATTGCATATATGGCATAAAGTAACAATTGTGTATTGTGCAGCTCCATAAAAGGAAGGAAGAAAGAAGAAAAAAAAATATATAATAATAATAATAAAAAAACCTCACCCACAGCAAAATGACACAATTTAGAAAAGCCATGTCTTTTTTTATTTCTCCTCAATAGATTTTTATTGAAATTTTATAAGGTTTACATACAGAAGTACATAGGATATCGTTCGTCTCAATATATGAGATATCAAATATAACAGAAAGACAGGATGGTGGAACAATCCATCAATAGTTGCAACAGGAGTTATTTGACACACAGCTGATCAGATAATGTAATAATCAATGAACAATGAACAATTAACATCGGTCCAACTATGAAACAAGTACAGAACCCACGTTGTCGTGGTAGTCCAGGGCGGACAAAAAAAGCTCACGATCCTGACAAGAGAGCAGAAGAGGACACCCGCCCCCGAGCACCCCCAAGGGGTGCTAAACTGTGCCCGCAAGAGGGCGTCCCCCCCCCCCCCCCCATAGGGTCAACCCTGGATGTCCACAGATGTGCTACCATGTGGGCCCACAACAAAATGCCAGGGAGTATTCAAAGAGAGGAGTCAAAGGATTTGGGCAAGACCAGGGGAGTCAGTCCAGTCCGTCCACTGTTGCCAGTCTTGTAGGTTCTGTGATTTGTCACGGTGACGCAGTGAAAGAATTGTTTCATGCGTAAAGTGCGTATGGGTGGTATGGATCACGTCGTGGAGAGTGGGGGGGTCTGGGTCGTTCCATTCCCTAGTAATTAAAAGCCATGTCATTTTAGACTTAAAAATTACCTTTCCTTTTTAATCTGCAGGAACTGTAATTTTTGGCACAAATCAAAGCAATATGGTAACCTGGGAGGTGTTCTGTGCACCATTTGTGTACAGTATGCCCCAAGAATGCAATTTCCTGCTTCTGTGATTGGCTTATTGATTTTCTCAAGAGTCTGCACTAAGAAGTCAAACTGTAGGCATACCTTGCAATTGGAATTTCAGTATTGCGAGATACAATGGTTAAATAATTCTGAAGAAGTTTCCAAATCCCTAGAACACGGAGAGTAAAGTACACAAGGCGATCATAACGAACCAGATCCTCCTATACAGCATCAGTCTGCAAAGAACATGGTGAAACTAATTTTTGTTTATTCAGTAGCAGAAAAAAAGTAGGGGGATGGGCAGCAAAAGCTAAAATCTCAGCAATATAAAAACACCCAGAGAGATTTATTTTTTTCCCCCCCTCAATAAAAGCTGGGAGTTAAACTTCACGACAGGGAAACATGCATAAAAAGTACCCTTTTTTTTTTTTTTTTTTTTTCGATTAGTCATTATTGCAAGCTAAAATGTTTCAGTAATCATGTTTTCTTCAAAGCTACACTCTCAGCAAGCAACTAAATATACAGTTCGAATACATAATCCTAAACCAAATGTTCAGCCAGTCTTGTGATCCACATAGTCAGGTCCTGCTCCCCTTCAGTGTTTTTTCCTTGCAAGATGGTCTCTCACTCTCTGTGGTGCTGCATACATACAGAGTGCACCAGTGCGACCCTGGCCCCCTCAGTGGCGTCTCCAGCTTTCATATTTAGGGGGGGCACATGGGGGGAAAGGGACAAAAGTAGGGGGGCCAACTATAAAATGCAATTATATATATATATATCTCCTGGGGCCCTTTACTACGATCCCACAAAGAGCCCTTTTACATGTTCTGCAGTGAGCTCCCTTCCTACTATACTGGGGCCCCCCAGGGTGGCAGAAAACAAGAGATATATGTCACCAGCACACCAAGAAAATATAAGGGTCCAAAGCAGTGGGAGAACTTTAAGGGTTGCAAAGGTTGTCTGGTGTTCTGCCACTGTAGGGTTCCCCAGCTGTCCTGTCCCTGCTATTGACAGCACTGGTCTGGCATCTGTCTCCTTGGCAGTGGCGGAAGTCTATTAGAACCTAGTGCTGGTGACATTATGGATGCATGCAGGGGAAGGCTGGCACTATTGGTTATAGAGGGCTGAGCCCCCAGCTGGTCACCTAGCAGCAGTAATGCTGTATAACCTTCTCTGTTGACATGCTGATCGGAATGTGATCCAGGTGATGCTCCCAGTCAGATCTAATAAACACAGTATTTATTAGCATCAAGAGTACAACCACACACACATATTATATATATATATATATATATATATATATATATATATATATATATATATAAAATCAAACGTATGTTCCGCAGCCATGTGGGCTCTATGCCTGTAAAGTGTGGGCTCTATGTCTGTAAAGTGTGGGCTTTGATCAATAAAATAACTGATATTTAACATTAGGATTTGACTGGGAGCATTACCTGGATTGCATCCCGATCAGCATGTCAGAGAGGGCTCCACTGCTGCTAAGCAACCTGCAGGGAGCTCAACTGTCTACAACCAATAGAGATGGGCTTGGGTGTGTTTGAAATCCCACATGCCCAATCCCGCCAGGAAGCCAACACTCCACTGCGCTAATCACAGGCAGCGAGACATTTTCTGATCTGTACAGCAGCGGACCGGGAAATCTCTCACTGCCTGTGATTAGCACTGTGCAGTGTGGGCTCCCTGGCAGGCCCTGGCATGTGGAATTTTGAACATGCCCAGCCCATCTGTAACAACAAATTGTGCTGGCCCTCCTGTACATCAGCCCCATAAAGTAACCAGCACTGGGTTCCAATGTGCTGCCACCACTGCCAAGGAGACAGAGACCAGCGCTGTGAATAGCCGGGACAGGACAGCAACTCTGGTTATTCCAGCACTGGTCCACACTGGGAGGATTCCCCCGTCCACCTATAATGTGTAGATGGGGGAATTGGATCATTTCTTTTTTATTTTTTTTCATTCAACCTAATAGTTGAATGAAAAAAAGTGATCAATATATGGGCTGCCTAAGAGCTAAGACCAGCCATAGACAGTTTAAATCTCAGCTGGTTCAGCAGGAACTGGCTGAGATTTGAACCATTAATGAGCAGATTCTCTTACGATTATCACTAGTGGTTGCTGTATAGCCACTAGTGAGAATCACTGTTTGTCGGGAGAATACAATTGCTGGGCAGGAGAGATATTCCCGTCAGCACTGTGTGTTGATGGGGGAATCATGCAAGTTTCTTTCCTGCAATCTGTGGATGTAGGAAAGAAATTTGCCCTGTATATTACCTGCCTAACTGAAAGTGAAAGTGTAACAGAATGGCCGTGACACCCAGAGACTTTTGAAGGATGGGGGGTACACGAGTGCCAGCATCACTAATGACTCTTGGGTCTAGGGTCATTCTGTGCCCCTTTTGGGCATAGGGTGACTGATAAATGATAATGATAAATTACATGGGATGGGACATTACTGATAATTCATCTTTTACAGGATATCTTGAAATATTACAAGTTGTTAAAGTCTGACTCCGACAGGTCAATAGAGTGTTTTCATTCAATGTGGGGACACATGGTTTTGAGGTGTTAATTGAGTCTGCTCCTAGACATTCCTTTGTGTGATGCTAATACTGTTTTGTGTCCATTGTGCTAATTAGGTCTGCTCCTAAGACCTGTTCATTGTGTATGCTGACATGTGGAATGTGACTTGTCAAGCTGTAGTAATTAACCCCTCTAAATGCAGAGCCAGACCGTCTGGGTAATGAGTAGTAATTAACTAATCGGAATGTCATTATTTAAAAGAATGTGTATGAAGCCCCCCATTGTGTGATGTGTGGGTGGAGTGTGTCTTTGTCCCTGTGATTAACTGTAACATGCTTGTACTGTATAACAAAGCTAAGTTACCATTAAAGGATTCATTCGTTCATTTGGGAACCAGTACCAGAGCTTGTTTTGTCTCGGTTATTCTGGGAAATGAAATGGGTTATGTCTGATGTCTGTCGGATAAGCTGTCGATGGATGGGGCGATGGAATGGAATATCGTAAACGGTGGTGACCGTTACAGAAAGTAAATTGTGAATGTCTTGAAAGAACAAGGGAGGGGGAGTGAGACAGATGGGGGATAGAAGGGATGGAGATAATGCAGTTCAGTGATTACAGTGTACTGCAGTCTGCAGTGCACACACTTACCCACGGTCCAGGCTAGAATCTCAGGCATCATTCACACACATGCTGCTGATTTTCATATTTCCTGAACACACATCCCCTCTCTTCAGATACAGCACACCGAGATAGTGTGGGTGGGACTGAAAGGAGGAGGAGGAGCTGTATTCCTCCCTGCTTGTATGTGAGGAGAGTGGGGGGGAGGTGGCTGGACTCGCTGGGCTGTAAAAGAGTGTCAGATTGACACTCGGCTCAGCTTGCAGTCACCACTTTAGGAATTTACAGGCTGGTTCTTCTGTCCTAAGGACGGGAGAAATCAGTCTGTTTTTTTCAGTAATTGAGATGAAGGCTTGGGCCCCCCCTCCCCCACAGTGCTCATGGAGTTCTTTCTGCAACTCGCTCTTCTCCGTGCCAATGAGGATGCAGGGGAAGGAGCAGATCGGGCGGCTGTGGTTGTGTGAACGCTCACATTATGCAGTGTCAGCGAGCTGAGGGAGGGGGGAGGAAGCCCCGCAGAGCTGACTGGGGACGCTCTTCCTCTCAGGAGAGACGGTTACTCCAGCGGCGGCCCGAAAAAAAAAAATGCAAAAAAAAATGTTTTTTTTGGGGGGGGCACATGGTGGGGCACAGCATAATATTGGGGGGGTCAGAGCCCCCTCTGGCCCCCCCTAGAGACGCCTCTGGGCCCCCTGCACGCCTCTATAGGAGGGTGGCAGCAGCATGTAGAGGAACTGATTCCTCTTTGCAGCCGATGAACCCTCATCTCCCTCCCGCATATATTCAGTGGCTGCAGGAGATAAAGGGAAGGAATCAGATCCTCCACATGCCATTCTCGCCACCTCCCTGTCCTGCTGCCCACAGGCCCACCGCAGCGCTGCCGGGTTTCCCCCTACCACCTCCTGTCAGCTGCTGCTGCGGGGGATCTGTCAGGATGGAGAGTGGGGAAGGAGCCAGCAAATGTGTCATTTACCATCCCCTTCCTTGTTTTAATTGTAGTGGCCATGTACTTCCAAGTACGGGCGCTGTTTAAATCTAGAGGGGGATGCGAAACTTACTCAGCTCTCATCTATGTGAATTATGTTAGTTTAGTGCTGTGCTGTTTCATTCTGTGTTCCAAAGATGCCTTTCCATCTTGGAACGACAGGTGGCGGCAGTGGAGACGGGAGCGCCTTCTTGCCAGCAGCCATTCAGAGGAGGTTTTCCCTCGCAGGGGAATGCTGGGGGAGGGTACTTCTTTAGGGCGCCATCTTGGCGTCGGGAGTTCGAGGTTGGAGCCGGGTGCGGCACCCACCTTTAGGGTGTGGCACATCACAGGCCCCAGCATTATGGCCTACCCGACTCTGGGCCCTCATGGCCTGGAGCAACTAAAGCTGCAGAGAGGCCCCAGTGACTTACTGGGTCCTCACTTCTATGAGAAGATCCCAAGAGAGTTGTGCGGTTCGGTGGGGAGTCAGTCTGAGGAGAGCCCGGAGGCAGGCAATCCAACAAGGCCTAGACGAGCCATTGGGATCAAGGTGACCAGACACTGGGAGTTTGTTTTATGGCAACCTGTCAGTCGATCACCTAAAATCAAGCCTTACCTGAAGACAATTCGGGGAAACTACTTTACTGAGAAGGAATTGCTACACCAAGTTACATTCCAGAGAAAGGGCCTGTGGCAGAGGTACCACTCCTATTACATTGAGCCAAGTCTGTGGCAAAGGCTTGTTTTCCTTTTCAGAGTTCCGAGTGATACTCCGGCTGCTAGTTCTGTGAGAGAGACTGTCCGAGTACACTACACCCACTCCGGCTGGAGTGGCGACGAAGCAAAGGTGTCGTTGAAGCAGGACTGCTTCTGTACATAGTTAAAAGGGGTTGTAAAGGTAAGTTTCCTATGCATTAAGGTAAAAAAACAACATCTCACAGCACCGCCCTCGAACCCCCCCCCCCAGTCCCCGTTTTACTTAGCTTACCGTTTGAAACTCCCGGGCACGTTCGCGTCATCCTCTTCGGTTCCCAGCCTGGCCGTTGATTGGCTAGGCTGGGCGGATTGATAGCAGCGCAGCCATTGGCTGGCGCTGCTGTCAATCACAGCGGAGCCGAGTGATAGAGTCGGCGGCTATGGCCGCCGCTGTATCACGGGAGCGCGCTCGCAAAAGCTTTCCACTGTGCGAGCGCCCTCACATGAAGGTAGAAAGCTTTTGCGAGGAGGAGCCCAGACAGCCGCCGAGGGACCCCAGAAGACAGCTTTCCGGGCCACTCTGTGCAAAACGAACTGCACAGTGGAGGCAAGTATAACATGTTTGTTATTTTAAAAACAAAAAAGTCCTGACTTTAGTGTCCCTTTAAGGCCTGAACCTGCAACTTCTTCTTTCACCACCTTTCCTCCAATCACCTGAAGTTACCTGTTGCCGTGTTGGACACAAGAATAAAAGCACAGAAAACGACATCTTGCTGTTTGGACATTCTACTTTCATCATACCCCATAGGCATGCTACAGAGGTAACACGCCGATCCCAAATCAAACCAGCGGCTTCTGCGGGAGTAACGCTACATAATGAATCAGTGATTGGTACCGATCATTGACTTTTTTCCCTCCATTCATAGCTGGGGCATCGCGAACTGCGTTTACTATGCCTCAGTTTATGAACGGGAAGCTCTGTACAGAGCTATTCCCGAGAATGATGGATGAATCTCTCAGTCCCTTTTTCTCTGTCTCAAAAGAAAGAGTTCAGACCCTTAAAATTTCACCAAAGCCCCACAACAAGAGTCCCAAGTAAAAATTGTGGTAAAAAATAATAATATATATTATAAAAACTACTGGGACACCAGTGGCTGAACTACCAGGGTTTCACATGAAATGGGGCTCTAGCGTTACTCCACTGAGGGGGCCCCCCCATGATAGCAGAAAGGTGACCCGCTGTGGGACCATAATTATAGGGGCCCACAATGGGAGTAAAGGGCCCCGGGAGAGCGGGAAGGGCAGGATTCCTTGCACTGGGACCCTGAAGGTTCTAGTTTTGCCTTTGAGAGGAGCATATGATAATATGTTAATGGTAACCTCAGTAGGGTAGAAAAGACATTATTAATAGGGCTACCAGCTATTCCAGCTACTAGCCTGGCCCTTCAGGATGAAGGTAGAAAAGATCCTGGTAGTGTAAGGCGAGGGTCACACAATGGCGCAGCTGAAGGGTAAGAACCTGTAGGGTAAAGTTAAATATAATGCTCCCAAGGTATACAAGGCTACAATCCAAAGTTTATATTGACGCTTTACATTGCTGTGCTGAAACCTTGTTTGTTACTTTATTGATATCCATTAATTTTCTGTTCATGTTATATACATTTCTATTACCGGATATCAAACTATGATGATATATCATGTTTTGCTGCATATATAAATAAAGACTAAAAAATACAAATAAAAAAAAATTGTAGTTTAAGCCATTTCAAGCTAGCCTAGCTCAAAACGAGATTGCAAGCTGGATATTTGACATCCCAAGACGGCGCCCTTCACTGTGTGATAAAGGTGACAGGTACAAATTAAAAGACTAACACACCTTCAATGTATTCACTAATGCATCTATCACAGCAGCCGCCTGACAGATCAGCTGTATGCCGCAGCCCAAATTTTTCTGTTATCGTAGAATTGATAGCTGACAGGTGCATCTGAGCAATGGCTTGTTGTCATATTATAACCATCAAGGGAACCAGATGAGACAGACATTCCACTTATCTGAAACAGAGCGTCCTAGATACAGCTGAGCCCTTTTCCTATAAGATGACCATGCAGAATGCAATGTTACCATAGCTGGCTTTAACCTCCAAAAAAAATGGGGGGGTTATAAGAGCCACTGCTCAAATCTAACAAACATCAGAAATTTCAAAAAAAATATTTTTTATCTACTCCTATTCTTGGCTACTGGATATACAAGAAGGAAAGTGTCAAATAGTCCAGGTTTGCATTACATTTATTCAGGCTCTTATAAAAAGCCAACACGTTACGGTGTCCAAAGTGTCCATCTTCATCAGGGCTTGGTACGGTTGTAATAGACTGAAAAAACTGGAAGGATCCCAACAGGTAATTCGTACAATTGGTGGAGCGTTTATTCTAATTACCTCTTAGGATCTCTTCAATTGTAGTTAGCAAGTGTTTTGTTTAACAGTACCAACCCTGATGAAAGGGAACTATTTGAACCCCTGAAATGCATTGAATTTTTATGATACAAGACAGATTAAAATAAAAAAAAAATTAAGGAGGCTCTACTTTTGCTGCTTACTCCTTTTCCACACACGCAGTCCTTGAGTAAAGAGTTGACCTTTCACCAGTACTGGAGGGGCTGCCCTCTGCACGGCTTATAGCAGAGCTCCACCCAAAAGGTGGACACATGCACAGTAGGGAACCGGCTGTGATGCTGCAAGGCTTCACTGCTGGTTTCCCCAAGTGGAGATGGCAGCGGCAGCACCCAATAGCCGACTGAAAAATATCGGCTGGGGTGAAGACACAGCTGAATTTGTGGACAGGCAAGTGTCCTAATATTAAAAGTCAGCCGCTACAGTCACTAGCAGCTGACTTCATTTTTTTCTGAATTAAGACCTCATCTAGAATATGCAGTTCAGTTTTGGGCCCCAGTTCTAAAAAAGGATATCGGATAAAAATGGTAAAAGTGGGACTTTGAATGAGATGCGATTTTAGCAATATGCAATTAAATATAAACATGGATAATAAATTATAAGTAACCATGTGACCAGGCTCAGAATTGTCAACCAAAAAGCACTAAACCAAATTAAACTGTCTAACTGATGTAAGTAAAAACAGAGGTTTAGTTGCAAGCATTTGCAAATACCTGGGAAGCTGCAGCGCCAACTCCACGGCACTCTGCATGGCTGCAGTCCTATCTATAAATTTAAGGTCTCCTGAAAGGGAGCCCAGGTGTGCTAATCACCAGGCAGAGGACAGGTGAGGACCTAAAGCCCGCCCCTACCTAGAGTTGGTATGGCAAGTAAGAGCACTTACAGGGATGGAGGCCTATGGCAAGATTGCTATATGCCTCATTCAAAGTCCCAACCCCCCTCTTTTTAAACATTATCCCGGGATGGAGATGCGATTTAGGAGTGGAATGGAGTGCCTGCACAGATTTACCACTGATCAGTTCTTTAATGCATTGTCATTTTTTTACTGACAGACCCAGTTGGAGTTGGTCTGCCTCTAGTCTGGTGGTATTTTGTTTTTGTTGGGCAGTCCTTGTTCCACTCCTACTTTTTTCTTTTTTTCCAGTGCTCTTACTTGCCATACCAACTCTAGGTAGGGGCGGGCTTTAGGTCCTCACCTGTCCTCTGCCTGGTGATTAGCACACCTGGGCTCCCTTTCTGGAGACCTTAAATTTATAGATAGGACTGCAGCCATGCAGAGTGCCGTGGAGTTGGCGCTGCAGCTTCCCAGGTATTTGCAAATGCTTGCAACTAAACCTCTGTTTTTACTTACATCAGTTAGACAGTTTAATTTGGTTTAGTGCTTTTTGGTTGACAATTCTGAGCCTGGTCACATGGTTACTTATAATTTATTATCCATGTTTATATTTAATTGCATATTTGCTAAAATCGCATCTCATTCAAAGTCCCACTTTTACCATTTTTATCCACTTACAGGGATGGACCCCTATGGCAAGATTGCTATATGCCTCATTCAAAGTCCCAACCCCCCTCTTTTTAAAAAAGGATAATCGGGGAACTGGAGAAAGTGCAGAGAAGGGCAACTGAACTGATAAGAGGCATGGAGGAGCTCAGCTATGAGGAAAGATTAGAGGAACTGAATTTATTCTCTGTTGATTAGAGGAGATTAAGGGGGAATATGATCAACATGTATAAATACACAAGGGGTCCATATAGTGAACTTGGTGTTGAGTTATTCACTTTAAAAGAGGTCACCACAAGGGGGCACTCTTTACATCTACAGAAAAAAAAAAAAGATTTCATCTCCAAATACAGAAAGTTTTTTTTTTACAGTAAGAGCTGTGAAAAATGTGGAATAGACTGCCTCCAGAGGTGGTTCTGGTCAGCCGAGTATAATTTTTTTTTTTTTAAAGCAAAGACCTGGCTTCTTTCCTAAATGTACACAATATATCTAAACATGTTTAGTACCCAGTTAAAGTTGACAAAAAGGGAAATATCCCCATCTGCAGCAAATTGGATCATGCTTTGCTAGGGTTTTTCGCCTTCCTCAACTGTGGGTATAAGATTGTGTATATGGGATTGTAGGTTTTATTTTTTATTGGTTGAACTAGATGGACTTATGCCTTTTTTCAACCTGACTATGTAACTATGAAGCAGCCTTGAGCTCTGCTGGTAGGTTAATTGGCTTAATTAAGTGCACTCAAGGTGGCAGCCTCCTGAGTGCATTGAGTTCCCAGGTAGAAGAGAGTTCTGGAAATACAGAATTGAATTTCAATTACATTTAAAAAAAAACATTGTTTAAGCTATCCACTCAAACACTGCAAAACAACGTAGGTCAAAACCGCAACAACCCGATCAGTGCCCACTTTGGCAAAGTCAAGATGGATTCCCACTTGCAGATAAAGGTTCTGCTCTTTCATTGTACCACTCCTACATGCAAGAGATCCACTAGTTTTTGATTACTTTGATTACTTTGTAAATTTTCTAACAGTTATGTTTTTTGTTCTAGCATTTGTAGGTTCTTGGGGCTGTAGACTAAATCATTTTAAAAATAAGATTTGCAAAACTATGGAGATAAAAAAAAAAAAGTTTCGGGAATTAATCAAAGTCATTCTATACTAGGCTAAAAAAGATGAACAATAGATTTAGAATTAAATTGAAAAACTCTTTACAGTGGTAGTAGGAGCAGAAAGCAAAAGTGTTGGTATAAGCCCCAAGATTTGTGATATACCTAAAAACCTTAGGTCAAAGAGTTACTACCCATTATGGTTACAGACTGGAATGGCCAAAGCTTGGGAGGGATTGCGAGGATTTGTGGTTCCAAAAGTAGATGAAGCAAACTGGTTAAAGAGTAGGGTTTCTCAACCAGGTTTCAATGGGACCCTAGGGTTCCTCCAGATGTGGTTAGGGGGTTCCTTGATCAATTTCTGCATCTCAGATAAGTTCCCACTGAAACCATTGAGCTTTTTGGCCATCTGTAATAAGGCAATTCTTCCCACTGACCACGTGTGTAATTATTTTCATCGACCATCGCACTAATGTATCAGGAGTTTTAGCCACAGGAATTTTTCCCGCAGGGGCTCCCTGAGACCGGAAAGTGATTTCAACGGTTTCTCTGCATTGAAAAGGTTTAGAATTGCAGGGTTAGAGACTTTACCATAGAATGCCACTCTTGGGGAAAAAAAAAATTGAATGGGGGGCCCACCGTCTTATTTCAGAGTTACAAATCACTTTGTTTTCTCCCCGATACAAAACGTTCAGCCAATCCAGCAATTTAGATGTCAATGTTGCCTCTTTGTTTCCAGACATGTCACCCCTCAGCAAGGGAAGCAGCAGCATTTGTCATGACATCTCATGAATATGCATTTGTCCCGAAGATAACACAATGAGGACACAGACAAGCGGGTGGGGGTGGGTAACATGGCACTGTAGCTTTAAGAGAGCTTGAGAAGTATATAGATGCAGCCTACAACAGCATTCCATTGTACTTCTACTCAGCATTGCTAGTGATACAAGCAAGATGGCTGTTGCTTTGCTCAAAGGTTTACAAGAATGAATACCCAGAAAGTGATCATCAGTCTGTTTGTGACATTAGCAAATACTTTCCTGCCCATTTCCTCCACTTCCTTTAAAAAGAGGTTCTGCTTGCAACTCCCCTCCCCCACTAAATAAACCGACACTATGATCCGAACGGAGCCACGTCCTTAGAATGGACGCTAATCGAATCTGACCAAAGCTTTATCTCTCTTGGAATGTATACCCAACACATTTAAATGTTTAGTATCAGCTCAAAATGTATTGTAAAAGACGTATAAGGCTCAGTTCACACAAATGCAGTTTGCTGTTGATCTGTTTCCGCAGTGCTTTTTTGATGCAGTTTGCATTTTTGATGATTTTTTATTTTTTGACTAGTTTGTTGTTGGGTAGATAAAAAAAAAAAATGCAGAGGGTGAATTGTGTCAAAATAGCAGTAAAATTAAGAAAAAAAAAAAAAAAAACCACCACACAGCAAAAATGCACATGCCTTTTTTACAGCTTCTCCATTTAAGTCTATTGAACCACAAAAGACAAAAAGGCTGCACTACCACTCCAGGTGATACAATAGCTGTACTGAAGATCTGGTGCTGGTCCAGTTCGTGAACTGAAAGACTGTCAAAGTATATGCAAGAGAGGTGACCACACTTCAATCTTCAAAAGTATAAATGCTTTAATCATACCATGCACCATCACCAGGCCATGATACGATGCACTATAGCAGCAAGGTTAACACGTTCCACAAACCAAATTGCTTAATCAGCCAATAAGGAGGGAGAGTCACAGACAGCCAAGTCTCTAATGCAACATCACTGGATCGAGATGGGGCTCAGACAAGTATTAGAGGACCTGCTGCACACAGGATTTGTTATCTTAATGCAAGCACTTTAAATTGAGGGCCAATTCACACCTATGCATAATAGCAGGCTACCACTACTCAACTATGTACCCATTAGTCCCATTTATGTTCAACAGCCTCCCAAACTAAAGCCAGCCATACACCAGTAGAATGCAATTTCTTCCAGAACATTTATTCAATTTTCAAATTGTTACTGGAGTTAAAATAAAAGTTTTTCGACCGTTGGGACGAAAAAATTTGAAGGAGCAGGATGGAAAAATGTCTCAAATCAATGAAATTCTAGCTGTGAATGTGGGTTTCTTCCAGGAAAAAATGTGTATGTATTGCAATGTGCATGTTCTAGGAACGAAAAAAACTAATTTCATAGACCTAGGATTCCATCTAGGTAGCAGGTTTGCATGCATTTAAAGGGATTTCAATGAAATTAGTAGACATTTACTGATGAGTTATGTTCGCCCCCAGGTCGGGATGATTGTTACTCTATATCTTTTCACCTTAAAACTCAAAAATATTGAAAAGAAATTGGTAGACTTAAAGCGAAGCTCCAACAACACGTTTTTTAAATGCCATGAATTAATGCCACTCACAATTTTAGTCACATTCACCACTAGAATAAATATATTAAATACCTTATACCGTATTTGCCAGGTTATAAGGCGACTGGGCATACAAGACGACCCCCTAATTTTCCAGCTAAAAGGTTGGTTTTGGGATATACTCACCTTATAAGACAACCCCCTTTCCGACTCACCTCCCTGTGCCCATTTTGACTACCTCACTGTGCCGATCTCCATACCTTATCCCTGTATGCAGAGTCAGACTTCGAGCGTTCATTGTTCAAAAGCCGCACCACCTCCTCGTCCTGTTCCGTGATAGGCGGAACATGCAGTTTCCTAGCAGAGCGAGGAGGTGCAGCTTTTGAACAATGGATGCCCGCAGTATGACTCTGCATACAGGCATAAGGTTTGGAGATCGGCACAGTGAGGTACAAAGTACGTACAAAAGGTAGTCTTATACGCCGGAACATACAGTATTTTGCTGTGTTGGAAGTTCCCACATTGCTTGTGGGCATGTGAAGCCCACAAGCATTTACTTCTGGGATACGGTGCAACTGAATGACCAGCATGCACCACCTGTTGTTGCGCATTCACAGTATGAAAAGCTTGCAGAGCAGGAAACCTAGCCTGTTGCCATCACAACGGGGGTGGCATCGTCGGAAGTGCATGCCCTGTTGTGATGGCAACCAAGATAAGCAGTCACTTCCGGTTTTGGAATATCACGATAACGAGCAAAGGCCATCCACTCCGACTCCTGGGAATTATCCCAGGAGACAGCGTGCCGCTGAATATGACAGACATATCCGCGGGTGGCAGAGGCCGGCAACTACATTGAAAACAGTACTATCTAGGTAAGCTGAGAAAAAAAAAATACCTTTTCATTGCCGAATCTATATGCTTCAATAATAATTTTGAGATTAAATTCTAAAAGTGGGTAAAACTCTGCTTTAATGATGGGAAGAATGAATTCACCAGCAAATGATTTTTCAGTAGGATTGTTGAAATAAAATTTGAATTGGTGAATGGTCAGCTTAAAAGCAGCACACCTTCAATGAACATACGCATGGTAAGTGTGCAGCATATGTAATAATGTTTGTACAATTTTAGGTTGTGGCATGTGAGCAGCCCAATAAATTGAATAGACCACCTTGATGCACATTAAGACTTATGTGTTATTGTACAACAGACTACCTTTGTGTGAATGAGCTCTTAATGATTACTGTAAATTGTGATTTTCTGCTACCCCACCAAAATACTGCAATACCATTATAGGTAATTTGCACCCCCCCTTCTATTCACGAGTGTTATCGAGTTTGAGATGAAAGACTTCAGAAAATAAATTGGAATAAATGATTTTTTTTCCCCCAGTGCCAAAATGACATTTTCTGGTGATCACAGAGAAGAATGAGCATTCCTGACCGGTCTGATAGCCTTGCTCCAACAATACGCAGCCAGACACCAGCAATTGAAAAGCCCCATCACTCATCCCTTTAAGGCTGGCATGTCGGCCACCCCGTGTCTGGCTCTCCATCCCCACCGCGTCCCCCCCCCCCCCATCACAGCTCATTATGGTCATGTGATGAGACTCTTACTCTGCCATGTGGGTTATCCAGGAGAAGAGCTTGCTGCAGAGAGGGGCCTACTTCCTCCAGCTGGAGCATATGACAAAGGTCTGTCAGCTCTTCCTGTCCCAGAGACCCCGTTCCAGTGGTGTCAAAGCTGTCAAAGAGTTCCTTGAGGCGAGCTTCATGCTGGTCCTGCTCCATCCCATCGCCCACTGCTCTGTCCTGCAAGACAACATAGAGGCGTGTGAGCATGCATGTGTGAGACTCATGTAAAAAAACATATACCAAATAAAATAAAGTTATCGTTAGACGGAAGACCAAGGGCACGGTCACACCTGGGTGCCAACTGTAACATACTGAAAAGTTACGCAACAGTAACCCATCAAGCACAGTACAATATGCTTGCGTTCCATAATTTTGATGTGTTGCATTGCGGTAGACAATGGATACAAAAAAAATAAAAAATTTGTTTTTAAATAATAATTAAAAAAAAAACAAAAAAAAAAAAAAACAAACACACACTGAAATCCAGAATAGTGCAATTAGGCCTTTAAGGAAATAATTGGTCTTGCCAACATTGGGATTGAAAAGCAATGGATCGGAGTGCTGGATGCAAGGTTTTTACTATGACAGTATGGAGTGGATTATAATGAGGAGCGCAGAAACTTTGGTAAGGCTCTCAGGAAGGAAGGAAGGAAGGAAGGAAGGAAGGAAGGAAAAAAATAACAAACACACACACACACACACACACACACAAAAAGAAAGAAAAAATAAATAAAAAATTGGAGCGAGTCCAAATATTCCAATATTTGATAAAAAAACACCAACACATTTTGTGAGTCCAAGAGGATGCCTTCATATGCTAAAATGAGCTGCTGAAGCCAGTTTTCCCTTAGCCTTCTAAGGGCTCATGTACACACGGACTAGATTGACCATTGGCCGTGAAAAAAAACCCACAGAAAACACCACCACGACTTTGCCACGTTCTGCATCCGGCAGTCAAAATGTCTATCCTGAATGCGATTCTTCCACTCAGGAGAGGGAGGTTGAACCTCCCATAACCCAGCAGCTTCTAAACTCTTGTAAAAGCCTATGTATGCATTGACACACAAGCGGTTATGGAGTTTAGAAGCTTTGACAAAAAAAAAAAGCTCCAAAGTGTAAAAGTTGTAGTAAACATGAGCCCCAACTCTTTCACGTCTGGCATAACTACAGTATACTAAGCCCCAATAAAGATGGTCTCTTAATCAAAATTAGTTGGCTTGTTTCTTTTGGATATGCCATCATTAAACAAAGATATTCAGTCATTGGTGTGATGTACCTTCCACTCCCCCCCCCCCCCCCCCCTCAGAGAATAGGTGCTGGATCCCCCTTCTGAGTCACTTCTAGGTTCTACCCACCAGCAAACATCGGCCCTTGATTTCACCACCTATCCGCCTCATTTAGAGAATACAGATCCAAGTATCATTTGGTTGTGCCAAGTCATTTGTATGGAATTTAAAAATTTAAAAATAACAATTTAAAAATAACAAGAAAAGCAGTAAAAGGCATCCCCCCCACAGTCAGAAGCAATATACCCCCACAGCAACAATAGATTCCACCAACAAAAAGAGAGCCATGGCAGCAACAACAGATCTCCTAGCAGCCAGCATCAATAGACTCTCCAGCAGCTAAGAAGCTAGACCCTTCCATCAACAGTAGATCCCTTAAAATCAATAAATGCCCCGCCACATAACAATAGATCCCCCAGTACACTCCAGTCCTGGGAGGCACTTGCGTTCCCGCTGAAAAAAAGTCCTGGTAACTTCTAGAACTATAAAAAGGTGACTTTTTTTAGTTTGGATAGAGTGCAGATGACGTATAACATTTGTCTTTTTTTGCTGTCTGTTTTCCCATTTACAGTTATTCCCTCTCACTCTGTTTGGCTATGAAACAGGAAGTAAAAAGGGTAAATCTCCAGAACATAGGGGGAAAAAAAAAAAAAGTGTGTGTGTGAGAAAATAGAGATATCTATCTTATCTATCTATCTCTATATATATCTATATATCTATATACACACATATATATATACACACATACATATGCATACACACATACATATGCATACACACACACACACAATCCTCCCTTACTCTGTCCAAAATGAAAAAAAATAAAAAAACATTGTGCCTATAGTTCTACTTTAAAGCGGAGTTCCACCCAAAAGTGCAACTTGCGCTCATCCGATTCCTCCCCCTCAAATGTCACAATTGCAACCTTTTGGGGGCGGGGGGGGGGACAGGATACCCATCTTTGACAGGTATCCTTTACCACTTAGCCGCGGGTATTGGTGTCACAGCTCTGGCCCCCTCCTCCTGTCACTGGGCCAGTAGGAGAGAGGAGCGGAGCCTCACGCATGCACAGTAGGGTTCCTGACGTGAAGCCAAAATGCTACATTGCCGGGTTCCCTTGTGCGCAATGGTGGCGGCAGCCCTCGACAGCTGATGGAAACATCAGCTGCGATGCCATCACTGGACTGCAGGACAGGTAAGTGACCGATTATTAAAGTCACCAGCTAGAGTATGTGTAGCTGCTGGCTTTTTTTTTTTTTTTGGGCGGACCTCCTTGGATTGCAGACTTTAGAAAAGGCTTCAGGGTCGTCAACTCCATCCTCGCCACTTTAAAAACAATCAAGCAGAATTGTTCATACTTCAAAGTTTTATACGCTTCACATTTGTTTCAGGTCAGTGACCCACTAGACCTAGATACTTGCTCCATAACTATGTGAGCTCATTGACCTGAAACAAGCACACCGTCCTTGAAGTGCTAGGATAACTGGCATTTGTTAAATCTACCAGCTAATAAGATGTATAAAAAAAAAAAAAACACTTGCACAAAAAAAACACATGAATCCAAAGTCGGAAATGAGTCCTGGACTCCAGATCGGATGCAATGTATAGACTGGTAGCAATGCTACTGCCGATCACGAAACAGCTACCATGCAGAAACACAGCAAGTTCAACAACGGAAGCCATATTTCCAATGGAATACGATGAATAATTTAACCTGCAGATGTCAAGAAGGTGGCATACCCTTTTGTGTTCTTCACCTTATAGATTACTGACCTACATAATCTTTAACCTTCCATTTCTGACCAAGAAAATCCAAATCTTCACACAGACGCTTATCTCCCCACAATCCCGCTTAGCAACCTGGACGGGATTCGAAATAGAAGCAGTCTGACACGACATGCCCCCCTTCTCTGGCGGAACACAGGATGAGCAACGTATTACTGCAAAATAGAACAGATTTTACTCTGCAGCTATAGCATGTATCCTGCAATTACTGGTTTTGTTATATGGATAGTTATCAGGCCTTTTGCAACCTGGTGGTCATTCATATTCCACCCGGTACAGTCATAATCTCCTGGTGGCCATGGAATGTTGGAAATCATGAAAATGCAAAACAAAAAGTACAGAAACCTAAAGGAATCAGATGGTTTAAAGTACACCTGAACATAAAGTAGTAGTATTTATCTCTTCTGCCTTGCAGCACTCCCCAGCTTGGATACTATTGGCATAGAGTCTGCATGTTCTCCTGTGGGTCTCCTCCAGGTACTCCGGTATACCCCTATGCTCAGAAGACATGGCGTTAGGCAAATTGGCCATTTTCAGAACTGGGCCTAGCAAGTATGAATGCAAGCAAGATAGGAACCTTAGATTGTATGCTCCTTGATGGCAGGGACTGATGTCAATTTACGAAAAGGTAAGTCTTTGCATAAATTGTCAGCACATAATAAATATTGACACCCGATAGTTTTTGTGAACAGGTTCCATGTACTGCTGGAGTTATGGGATTTCATTTTGTAAATAGCAACTTTCTAAAGCCAGTAATAGCGTAGACTGAGGCACATCCCTCTTCTCCGGCATTGTTAGGGGACAGAAGAGAGGTGAACCTTACTTACCCATGTAGGGAAAATTAACTGGCCTAATAGCCCACCAACACCTCCCACCTCATATCTACCATCCCCATGTTTACCCTCCACAGCCAATTTTTTCAAAAATGTCGCTCTATTTTTGTTAATACCGAAAGAAACAAAAAAAAAGTGGTGATCAAATAACACCAAAAGAAAGCTCTATTTGTAGGGGGAAAGGGACATCAATTTAGTTTGAGAGCCACGTCACACAACCGCGCAATTGTCAGTTAAAGCAACAAAGTGCCAAAAAAGTGGACTGGTCCTTTAGCTGCAAAATGGTCCGTGGCTTAAGCGGTTTAGGAGAACATGAAAACCTGTCTCCTCCACTTTCTACCCTCTATCGTGCTGCTGGAGACAAAAGTTAGGGCTCTGTGGTGACGGAAAGGTTCTCGTGTGATGGGGACCTCCGACATGAGTGGGTGCTGCAACTGAAAAAAACTTTGAGAGAAGCTGTAAAAAACTTCCAATGCCGACCAACAAAACAGTATTGTGTGAGCAGAACTCTAGATTCCCATCCCTCGTGGCCATTCTCCATATGTCCCTTTGGAAAAATCCCCTAAGGGCTGTTTACTGCATCACTGGCGCCCTTGTAAATTCTTCACAGAAAGAGGATATCCACCTCATGGATGACCCCTAGTGTGACCAGGTCAGGACATCTCCAGGATGGTGACACAAAAATAAATTAAAGCCTGTAAGAGGATTAAACTCTTACCCATTCTATTCAAAAATGGAAAGGTTTGGCTGGAGTTTTCCTATTCTTCAACAGGGTATGTATCTCTTTAAAAATGGAGCAGGCAGCCACTACAGGGTTAATTTAATCAACTCCATTAGAAATGATCAAAAGCTGTTTCCTACTCTTCATGGCGAGCCCCTGTGATTACATTACACTTTCATAGTGCGCCTCTCCGCCAGCCACATTTGAACCGATGCCAACGAGCGCAATGTAATTAGCAATCATGATTGAGTCATTGTACTGAAATAGCAACGGCTCCGTCAATCCTTATTGTGACTAGCAGAAATACAAAAATGGTTTTCCTTTCTGGACCGTAAATAGATCTTTATTTTTTATTTTTATTTTTTTTTAACTGGAAAGTACATTTGAAAGTCGTGGGGAAACTGAAAAGCCTTTGTTGTAAGAATCTCGAAAATAAACACATCCTTCTTCGAAAAAAAAGGGGGGGGGGGGGAGAGATAGAGTGTCAAGCCAATATCAGAATAGTGATGTCACCGGTCTTCAGTGACTGGATAGGCTGTACTGTTATTGATGTTTCTAGTATGCATCCTATCCAGCAGTGGCAGCTGGTGCTCAAAATGTTTTTGGGGCGTACTGGGGCACAAACAAACCTGAAGCCTCACTGTGCCCATCGAATGCAGGCACCATGACCGCCCACCCGTTATCTGACCAGCACTTACCCCATCTTGGTGGCGGGTGAGGCATCGGTTGATGGCAGCGAGCTGTGAGCCGGGCAGCAGCTTCTGTGTCCTCCATGCTTTTCCTTCTGTTAGGCATCCAATAGGAGTGCCTGTTCTTTCAGCCAGCCAATCAGGTGACCGGTATTAAACCAGTCACCTGATCGGCGGAGAGACGGTTCAGGGTTTAGAAAAGAAAATTAATAGTTCCTTTTTCTAAACACACCTGGGTGGGCTGTGAGCGCAATGCTATTTTGAAGCCTATGGCTCTAATCAGGTGTTTAATAAAATAAAAAAGCCGCTGTAAAAGGGGTCGGACGTGGCGGGCATGACTATCCATTTAGCATATAGGGGGTGGCCTGGAGACCGGGGGCAGCGCCCGGGCGACCATAACGGACAGTGTAAGGTATGTGGTTCAACTAGACCCAAGCTTTAAGAACAATCTGGATGTATGGAGGCTCCCCAAACTAGACTTTATTTCTAATGCGTTCTTGTTCATAATCAAACCATAGAAGAAAGGAACGCCCGTGTCCTAGCCAATTATATTTAAGTAATTATACAAGTAATATTTGTCACAATTTTACACCGCGTGTAAAATATAGCAATCTTTGTGCCCGACAGACATCTGGTTTCTACTGCAGCTTATCTAGTGTTATGTTCTTTGCCTAGGACACAATAAAATTGGCAAGGTATCCGAGAAGCTCAAGGATACATACAAGCATTAATCACTATGGGGGAACCCTAGAAAGCCTTATAATGTATTGATAGTATGGGGGAACTCTAGCCTTTCAGACAGGCGACCCCTGCTATCCAGTTACTAAAGACCGGTGACCTCACTGAGCATGCAGCCTATCCAGAGAGGTCACCAGTCTCTAGTGAACGGATAGGCTGCATGCTCACGCATGTCACCTGTCTATAGAAAACGAGACGATTGTAAAAGCATGTAAAGCCTTTACAACTTTTAGGCCATTGGCTGAGATCACCGATCAGGAGTCGGTCAGATGGTGGTTTTCCAGCATGGACGTCTGACAGACCGACATACACATGGGCCAAATGTCGGCCATTCTTTTCTTTAACCAGCCATTGTCATCTGACATTCGGCCCGTGTGTACCGGGCTTAATAGGGGAGTTTGGAGGCAAGAAAAAAAAAAATAATAATAAGTTTGGCTGGCATTTCACCAGCCAGATAAATTAAATTTATCATATGATTTAGTCATCAGATCTGCATTCAGATTTAGATGCCATGAGGGCAAAAGAGGAAGAAAGAAAAGCATTTAAAAAGGCCTTATGACTTCATGATAGCAAAAAATAACATATCTTAAAATATATTATAAGCCTGGCACTTATGCAATATTCAGTCTTTTCAGATGCCAGTGGGAAAAAAGCTGGTTATACAATTTGTGCAGGAAAATTGGGTATGTGACATGGCACAGCCAATAAGGAAGCAGTAATATCCAACATGATCTTTTAGAAAACAGGATTAGATGGAGAAAACGCAAGCACAGGTAGCACGTGCAAACTCTATGCAGATGGTGTCTTGTCCAGGATTCAGGGGGACGGTGCTGCAAGGCAGAAGTGCTAACCACTTGTCCATCTGGTTCTCCTATTTACACAGCTCTGCCCCACAGTCTAACATGAAGACCTGATCCATCTCTGCTGCAATATCACTTTCACGGTTCTCCTTATGCCTGATCTGTGATAATTAAAAGGGGGGGGGGGGGGCGCTCATCTCTCCTGTGTCCTTTGACCAGCAATGATTTGATTGACTGTAAAGCATTTTGCATGATATATCCATAGCACCCCCAATAGCAACATCTAACCTACGATATTGCACTCTGTTCCCGTTATCTCTCATGTCACATAGGCACCGAGGACCCTGGGGCTTATCTATTATGCATATTGACAATTTTCTTTTTTTTGTTCGCCATCGACGTTAATTAACTGCACAGCACAGCAAACATTCAGAACTGCGAATGCAAACACACCCTGCAGCAGCAAACATTTATGGAGATGGCAATTTCATGTGCATAAATGGCATTTGCAGAGATTAGAAACCAACAGGAGGGTTCAGCAAGGACTGGCATGACCAGAATGAAAATGAAGAAATTAAAGAGAGGCCGCCGTTCCAATCAGCTGATATTTTGGATCTTCCTGCCAAAAATTTGATTATTTTTTTTAGGTCACTGGGAACCTGAATTAAATCCAGTTAAAGGCCTACTCCTGGAGAGAGAAAACACACACACACACACACACACAGTTGAAATGCAAACTAACAATTTTATCCACTATAAGGATTTGTATCGTTTTCAAGCTCTTCGATCAGACCACCTGTGTTTTATGGCAGTACCTACCCTTGTCTGTGCCCAAAGTTCACTTCCAGCATCATGGCACCTCTGTCTGCACTGCTTATAAATATTTTACCAACACCCTCCCTGGGCTCATTTCCACCTTAGTAACACACTCAAGCAATAACACTTCTGCCTAAAGCTTGATGCCCAACTGCTGGTTTGGAAGACCCTTCCCTGGAGCCGCTTCCCACTGACCCCAAATCATGGGGCACCAGTCCCTCCACTGACCCCAAATAAGGCCACCCCTTCCCTGGGGCTTAAGCAGCGCATGTTAATAGAATCAAAGAGATACAACAGAAGACCTATGCAAGGGCTTGATAAAGGCTTTGAATTGAGAAAAACGTATCCCATTTTATATTATGCAAGCCTCATTATTAGGATAAATTGAAAAGATTTCAAATGGACCTTAAAAGGAGTTGTAAAGGAAACATTTTTTTGCTGAAATGACTTTACAGGGTATAGAGACATAATAGTTAACCGATTCCTTTTAAAAATGATTAAAAATAGATACAAAATCAATCATATAATGTGCCTGCAGTTTCAGTTTCATTTTTCATCTAGTTTAATGCTTGTGTGAAGGACAGAGACACAGAGCCAATACAGGGCAGTGTTTGTTTTTAAAATGAAACTGATTGGTGCTGAGGGGTTTTAGACACACAGTAATCACACCTCCTTGATTAGAGGCCACAGAGAGAAGCTCCCAGTACTTTTTTCATAAGGAAACAGACAACCAGGAAGTGTGCAGAACAGAGAAGGATTACAACAAAAACGAACAATGAGGACATGAAACCAGGACTGCATTAGGATAAGGAAGGTATTTATCTAAAAAAAAAAAGTTTTCCTTTAGTGACCCTTTAAGGAGATATGAACTTTTGCACTAGGTGTTCCTCAATGTTCACCCCAGAGTTGCATCATCTGTTGAACGCTCTGTCATGATCAGAGAGGTAGAAGTCTAGGACCAGAACAAGTTCCACCCACACTATTCCTTCATTATGGATAGGATCTCTTTAAAAGAAAACACACTCCATCAGTAAAGCCATCAGAACAGAGCCTTACTTTTATTGGTCCAGTGTCATCCCACAGCAGACATTATATTGCGTCATCCTCGGTGTAGTCACAGAACACCATGGTGCTTCCTACAAGTTCAGTGGGCAGTCCACCTCGATACATTGAAGAGAACTACAATTGTTGTTCCCTGCATCATTCCACTGTGAGCCCAGGACGTCTTGATGAAGCAACCCTTGGGCGGCGTGTGCTTGACAACCTGGGCATTATTTAAAGGACAGTGTTGCCTATAATAAGGCTTACCTGTAGGTATAAAGAATATCTCCTAAACCTGTACGGTTTAGGAGATATTACCCCCGCAATGTGCTGCTGATTGCAGAGGCGCATGCGCAGGGGGAATCCACGGCGAAAGGACCGGCATCCACCAGACCCTGGCCGGATTTAAATCTCCCGCGCACGCGCGGGAGTGACGTCATCGCCGCTCCAGCCAATCACAGCACTGGAGCGGCGATACCCAGAAGACACGCCGAGTCATGAGATCTCGCTCTGCGTGCACCTGGTAAGTTCCCTTCACCTCGTTCCGAGGTAAGTATTTCATAATGAGCTAATATGCGGTGCATATTAGCTCATTATGGCTTTTCCCTTGCAGGTCTAAAAAAAAATAAAAAACGCTTTAAGCTAGTGCATTGTTGGTTCATTTACCTTTTTCTTCGATTTCCCTTCTAAATGTTTTTTTTCTTTGTTTGAATTTCTCACTTCCTGTTTCTCCTCAATAAGCTTTCCACCATCATCCGAGCGGTAAAAAGTCATTTAGAACAGCTTACTGAACACCTTACTGAGGAGGAACAGGAAATGAGAAATTCAGGGCAAAAAAACATTTAGAAGGGAAATTGAAAAAAAGTAAGTGAACCAACAATGCGCTAGCTTAAAGTAACCCATTTAGAAAATAAAAAACAAACCTTTACAACCCCTTTAATTTATAAGTAGCCCGTAAATTTAAGCCCATTTTCGGGCTGCCTGTAAATGTCTGACCATGCAACTGTATGTGCCATTCCAAAGCCGACCGGGCTCGAGAAAGCTCGTACACGCCCAGGCAGCGCATGCGACTAGAAACCAGTCCTCTTGGCAGTGCTGTGGCGGCACCGGCCTAGTGCACTCGCCACAGCAGTCAGCAGATGAGGAGCCGAGGAGGGGTGAGGAGACATGAGCGTGACACTGTGTGTGGGGGGGGGGGGGCAGAGGAGAAAAGGTACTATGAGGACACTAATATGTCCGCAGCTTCTGTCCACCTCCTGTACCATGCCCAGTTTCTTTGGGAGAAACCTGCAGAGGAGAGCACCTCCGGGATGGGGGGGGGGGGGATGTCATAGAAGAAGGAGTCACTCCTGTTAACTGTGGAGAGGATACTATAGGAGAAAACCAAAAGCTGCCAAGCTGGAGCTGTCCGAGCCCTGCACGGTGCACCTGAGAGGAGGTCAGTGACAGTGCCGCCAGGCCAGTCTGAGGTGGGGAGGGGGAAGGGTTGCTAATGTGGGGGGGGGGGGGGTGAAAAAAATATAATGGGGCACCGATATAAAAAAGGTTCCCCCCTATATTAGTAACCCCCCTAACCTTCGTGTATTCACATTGTGAAACGGTGGTCTCTAGTCGCCTCACCAGAGCCCCACCTTACATCAGGGTTCCCACTTAGATCATGATCTGCAGCGTTCCCCTTTACATTAGAGTTCCCTTTTCCTTTAAGGCTCCATTCACATCTGAGCGACAAAACGCCGGTCGCCCGTCGCTCTTGTCGCTCGAGATGTGAAATAACATTGCGGTCTATGGAGATGGTTCACATCTCAACGCCTGTCGCCTGAAAAAAAGTCCAGGACCCTTTTTTTCAGGCGACATTGGCGTTTCCTCATAGACCGCGTTTCGTACGCGGCATATCGTGTCGCCTAGGTGTGAATGCAGCCAAAGAGGGAATCCTGAAGACTCTGATGTAAGGGGGAACTCTGTGCTGGCCGTGTTATAGTAACCCAACCTTCATGTCATAGGAGAAAGGTTTTTTTTTTTACTTTTGTTTAACCACTTAAGGAACGCCTCCTGCACATATACATCGGCAGAATGGCACGGCTGGGCACATGTACGTCCTGTACTAGTACTCAGCCGCTGGAGTGCGGCGATCGGTCCCCGGAGCTGAAGAACGGGGAGAGTCGTGTGTAAACACTGCTTCCCCGTCCTTCACTGTGGCGGCGTCAATCGCGTGATCCCTTATACAGGGAATCGCAATCGATGACATCACACCTAAAGCCACACCCCCCCTACAGTTGTAAAAACACATTAAGAAACACATAACCCCTTCAGCGCCCCCTTGTGGTTAACTCCCAAACTGCAAATGTCATTTTCACAATAAACAATGCAATTTAAATGCATTTTTTGCTGTGAAAATGACAATTACACAAAAATGTGTCAAAATTGTCCGAAGTGTCCGCCATAATGTCGCAGTCACGAAAAAAAAAAACGCTGATCGCCGCCATTAGTAGTGAAAAAAAAAAAAAAGAAGTTATAAAAATGCAATAAAACTATCTCCTATTTTGTAAACGCTATAAATTTTGCGCAAACCAACCGATAAACGCTTATTGCAATTTTTTTTACCAAAAACAGGTAGAATACATATCGCATTCAAGATTTTGGAAGAATTTTAAGTTTTCAGCAACTATTGCACCAATGGGACTTTATACCAATACACTATTACACATTGTATGGTGATTGTTGACAACACTATTTATGGACATTACTTTCTAGTGTATGTCTATGGACTTCAGTATTTATGTAGCACATTAGATTGTGTCTCATATGTTATTAGCGCACTTATTTTTGTAACATATCGGCCTAAACTGAGGAAAAAAATAAATATATGTTTTTTATATATTTTTGGGGATATTTATTATAGCAAACGTAATTGTCAGTTAAAGCGACGCAGTGCCGAATTGCAAAAAGGGGCAAGGTCCTTTAGCAGCATTTTGGCCCGGGTCTTAAGTGCTTAACTTAAACACATTGCTAATAGCACTAGCTACGAGTTTATAGTTTAAATATTAATATTTGCACTGTTTAGCACTGAAAACTGCAATTTTAGGTACTTTTTTTTGGAGTGGCAAAAAATAAATAAAAAAATATAATGTGTCTCAGTCAATAAATTTCATGATTTTTGCCAGCAAAATAAAATTGGTGCAGTTTGTAAATTTTGGCATCCTGCCAGTAAACTTCACTTCGGGGGGGTTGGCAAAACTGAAGGAGGAGCAGCAGCAAACGGACCTGAGGACGAGGAGTACAGCGCTTGACCACGTAGAGGGCAGGGCTTTTGGCAAAATAGAGTCAATCATCTTGTTTAGTAAAACATCAAATTAGTAAGAAAATAAATATTTGTTCCAATCCTGTTAGTACACGGTTCGGCCTATTCCCACAACAATAGCTGCGAGTACTAAATTAGCTCTTGCTTTTAGTGCAAAATTATCTAAAGCGTTTTCCCCAACAAAAGAATGTATTCTAAGTGATTTACCCCCCTTGGCAGCAAAACCCCAAACACCAAAATAAACAGCTGCGACTGAATGCTAATAGCCGCAAATTAACCGAGTTCTCTTGAATATTTAACACCCTCAAGAATATGAATTGTGGATTAAAAAAAATAAAAATAAAATAAGTAAGCAGCCATTTGAATATTTAAAGTCAATAATTGCAACCTGTGCATAAGTAGGAAGCATTCCAACTTCAGCAATTAGTCAAAGTTCTGACTGTCTATATTTTTTTTTTTTTAAGAGAAGAATAGCCTAATTATGCATTAGACTGAAAATCAGGAAGAATGAAAATATTTTCTGTCTCATTCTGTGTAAACAAGGAACAAATGAAAGCAGTACTCCAGTTTAATTAAAGAAGCAGTATGCCACTTTATTACATGAGGCGTATAAAAAAAAAAAAAAATACTCACTATACAAGGGGAATTAATATGCTCACCAATGTTTTCTACACTGGCACAGCGATTAATTTGCATGATCTTGCGACACCATAACCAACCCCCACCCAGATATTGTGATCTAGGGAAATTGTTTAGAAAGGTTTTAGGATTTTTTATTGAATTGTCACACAGTGACAAAGTAGTTCTAAAGGCAGACGTTTTAATTTTACCGTAATGCATTACAGTTAAAAAAAAAAAAAACCCTTCTGCACGAAACCTCAGCCCCCCTATTATACTTACCCACGCCTGATCTTGATCCAGCAGTGTGCACAAGAAGAAAGGCTGTGTGGTCGCTCCCTCCCTCCTCATTGGCTCAGACACAGCAGCGACAGCCCTTGCCCACTACCCTCCTTTAGCCACTTAAAGTGTTAGTAAAAGGGGAAAAAAATATTTTAAAAATAACAATGTTATACTTACCGCCACTGTGCAGTTCGTTTTGAAAAAAAATGGCCCTGATCCATGTCTTCTGGGGTCCCTCGGCGGCTGTCTCTGGTCCTCCCCGCAAGTACTGATCACAGTCATGCGAGAGAGCTTGCATGGTGGCAAGTAATTGTGGGCGTGCTCCCAGTGATACAGCGAGCGGCCGTAGCACTCGGCCCCGCCCCTCGTTGCGTCACTGGATGTGATTGACGGCAGCGCTACCCAATGGCTGTGCTGCTCTCAATCCATCCACTCTAGCCGATCAGCGGCCAGGCGGAGCGGCGAAGACGATCTCGGGACCGCTGGGGGGCAGTATACACTAAAGTTTTTCCACCCTAATGCATAGATTGCATTAAGGTGAAAAAACATTTTTCTTTACAACTCCTTTAATGCCTAAATAAAAACAAAATCCAAATGTCCGCTACACATAATTGCCCTGTCTGGATCAGCTTCCCGATGGTGGCAATGATGGACCATGCCTGCACAATGTTTTGGCATAGCCACTTGTAGTGTCCACCGCGAGTCTAGTCTTAATCTCATGACCACATTCGGGAGTTAGTGGTCACCCCATAACAGGAAGTACCTGAACAAAGATATCCATGATAGGATCACAAGAAATCCTTTAAAAATTGCAGATACAAAATAAATAAAAAAATACTTATTTCAAGAACACATTAAAGCGATAATAAAAGGTTTGTTTTTTATTTTCTCAATAGGTTCCTTTAAGCTAGCGTATTATTGGTTTACTTACCTTTTCCTTCATTTTGCCTTGTAAATGTTTTTTTGTCTGAATTTCTCACTTCCTGTTCCTCCTCAGTAAGCTTGCCCCCATCATCAGAGCCGTTCTGGCTGGGTTAGTCAGCGTGCTCGCCCCCTCCCTTGGGACTACATCCCTGCGGGGACGCGCTATGTACAGGCACGGGAGCTGTGGGGGTGTCTAAGATGCTGTAGCTCCGCCTCCCGTGCCTTGATATTGCATTGAATGTGCATCTCATCTTTTTTTTTTTTAATACTATGGGCATGCTGGGGAGGCGGGAATGGGCATGTTATCTGGGGGGGCGTGTGTTCACCGAACACCGAACTAGAAATGTGAACTAGGCTCGTTCTGTCACACCGCAAAAAAGCACCACTGCGCATGCTAAGCCTCGGGGAACTGTAGTTCCTTTGATGCCGTTACGTAGTTGAACTGAACGCGCTCAAATCCTGGAAATGTAGGAGAGAATCAAAAGAAAGGAGTAGTAAAATAGCATACTTCTATTCCAGGTAAATAAATATTGTATGCTCAAATAACATCGATATACACAATCTATATAGCATATAGATCACATATTTCCCCTAAAATTTGACCTTTACAACCGCTTTAAAGTGGATCTAAAATGATCATACAAGTCAAAAAGCAAGACATTCGTAAGCCAGTTTCCCCGAAAATTTCCAGCGTTTTTCATTTCTACCGATTTTAAATCCCATGAACATTACACCATCAGCCCCTATATTGCTTGGCCACTGCTATTTTGGGAGATCCATCGAAAAAAATGTGTCCATATCCAGCCCAAATACTAATTAATCAGAGCGATAACGAAGAAGAAGAAGAGAAAAAAAATCCACACAACACCCCCCATACTGCAATAATAATAATAATAATCTGTACACTGAAAAGAAGCACACCAAAAATTCACAAGGAATATACAGAACACAGCAAAAAGGAACAGAAGCATAATGGAGCAATTATAGGCTTGTGTCAACAAAAGAGCCCAAATTATCATGAACAGCAGACACTGTCATGAATGAGACGCACAATATTAAATAGCAATTACCCAGCCTGCGAATGTTGAAGAATAAAATGCAACGTTAGGTGCCCACTCCGGTGATGGGAAGCTCAGTGTGAGGCAAGGCAGATATCAGTATTCATGAATAATCAGGATTATTCCGAGTGGAAATTAGTTACCTATGTTTCTCAAGTCATGTGACAGCCCCTACTGTCGCAGTGACAGGTGATACGCAATTATACACAGCGGAGGTAGCTAAAAAGGAGCAAACCTAGCCATCAAGTGAAAGCAATCCATGAATTCTTAACCTTAGCCACACAGTAGCTGTCCTAAAATTGGAGTTCACCCAACATGCCTTAAAGCCAAACTCTGGTCTAAACATAGGCCACATGAGAGGTGTTGGAGGAAGGAAAATAAAAAAATAACACACACTTATAGTAATTCTTTACCACCACTAGATGTCCTCAGTCTGAGTATTAACACTTGAGAGACTAAGGACTGACCCGCCCCTGAGGGGCATAACCACACCTCCTGAACTTACAGTGTAATGCTAGCACTGCTCTCTGCCTTATTAAAGGAGCAGACAGAGAAGATCTGAACAGGAAGAAGACTGTAAAGACAAGGCAAAAAAAAAAAACGCAAAGCTGGGGTAAGCTCTGGACTATAAATCGGAGATCCCTATAATCTACTTCACTGCCTATTGAGAGGGATTCTCCCAGGTTTTCTGGGAGTATACTCTGACATCTGTGCTATGCAACTTCAGCTCTACTTTCTTTTATCACAAAATGCCATTGAAACGTCCAAGGCAGGTTTGAGTGCGACAAACTTCTTTGCACAGAGGGTTCCCATTTTACCAATAAAAAATAAATAAAAAAAAGTAGTGGGTGAGTGGTTGCACTTCAAAATATACATATATACAAAAAAATTGATTATCTCAGGATATATGGTGTGCTGACAATTATGTACACTGTTCTGTAGTAAGATCGGGGTTCGGAGATGAGCTAAAGACCACACTCAGGAACCAGACATCCAACAGAACCAGAAGTGCTGGATGTAGAGATCCTCCAAGCGGCCATAGCCATTTACCTGCAGTTTACCTCTGATGGGCTTTTAGGAAAAAGGGGGGGGGGGGGAGCAAATGCAAAACCCATTTAAAAAAAAAAGTAAGTGGTTGTAAAGCACCGTCAAAAAAAAAAACCCTGCAAGACAAAGGCATAATGAGCTAGTGTGCAAAGCATACTAGCTCATTAAGAAATACTCACCTTAGAGGTTTAGGAGATATCCACAGTAGCTACTTTCTTTTCTCCATAGCGGGTCCTATCATCTATATTTTTATCATAAATAGCATGTACAGTGCCTTGCAAAAGTATTCGCCCCCCTTGAACTTTGTGACCTTTTGCCACATTTCAGGCTTCAAACAAAGATATAAAACTGTAATTGTTTGTGAAGAATCAACAAGTGGGACACAATCATGAAGTGGAACAAAATTTATTGGATATTTCAAACTAACAAAAAAAAAACTGAAAAATTGGGCGCGCAAAATTATTCAGACCCCTTAAAGCGGATGGCCCATTAATTTTTTTTTAAAAAGCCAGCAGCTACAAATACTGCAGCTGTTGACTTTTAAAAATAGGACACTTACCGGCCCTGGAGTCCAGCGGCGTCCGCAGCAGAGGACGAGCGATCGCTCGTCTCTCTGCTGCTCCCCCCTCCATCCACGGTGAGGGAACCAGGAAGTGAAGCGCTGGGGCTTCACTGCCCGGTTCCCTACGGCGCATGCGCGAGTCGCGCTGCGCTCGCCGATTGGCTCCCGCTGTGTGCTGGGAGCCGAGAGTTCCCAGCACACAACAGGAAAAACCCGACTTTTGCCCGAGACTGCAGGCCGGAAGTGGGTGAAGATACCTGTCTTTAGACAGGTATCTGCACCCCCCTCCCCCCTGAAAGGTGTCAAATGTGACACCGGAGGGGGGGAGGGTTCCGATCAGCGGATCTTCACTTTAGGGTGGAGATTCGCTTTAAGTTAATACTTTGTAGCGCCACCTTTTGCTGCGATTACAGCTGTAAGTTGCTTGGGGTATGTCTCTATCAGTTTTCCACATCGAGAGACTGACATTTTTGCCCATTCCTCCTTGCAAAACAGCTTGAGCTCAGTGAGGTTGGATGGAGAGCGTTTGTGAACAGCAGTTTTCAGTTCTTTCCACAGATTCTCGATTGGATTCAGGTCTGGACTTTGACTTGGCCATTCTAACACCTGGATATGTTTATTTGTGAACCATTCCATTGTAGATTTTGCTTTATGTTTTGGATCATTGTCTTGTTGGAAGACAAATCTCCGTCCCATTCTCAGGTCTTTTATAGACTCCATCAGGTTTTCTTTCAGTATGGTCCTGTATCCATCTTCCCATCAATTTTAACCATCTTCCCTGTCCCTGCTGAAGAAAAGCAGGCCCAAACCATGATGCTGCCACCACCATGTTTCACAGTGGGGATGGTGTATTCAGGGTGATGAGCTGTGTTGCTTTTACGCCAAACATAATGTTTTGCTTTGTTGCCAAAAAGTTTGATTTTGGTTTCACCTGACCAGAGCACCTTCTTCCACATGTTTGTTGTGTCTCTCAGGTGCCTTGTGGCAAACTTTAAACAACACTTTTTATGGATATCTTTAAGAAATGGCTTTCTTCTTGCCACTCTTGCATAAAGGCCAGATTTGTGCAGTATACGACCCGATTGTTGTCCTATGGACAGAGTCTCCCACCTCAGCTGTAGATCTCTGCAGTTCATCCAGAGTGATCATGGGCCTCTTGGCTGCATCTCTGATCAGTCTTCTCCTTGTATGAGCTGAAAGTTTAGAGGGACGGCCAGGACTTCGTAGATTTGCAGTGGTCTGATACTCCTTCCATTTCAATATTATCACTATTCGCAAAGATCGCAAAGTTCAAGGGGGCCGAATACTTTCGCAAGGCACTGTATGTGGATGATTGAATGGTCTGTGGTAGCTACCACCACCATTTGGTTCAGAATATGTTTTTTCTCTGGTTTTACTCCTCAAAAAAAAAAAAAAAAACCCACAACCACACACACCTTCGGTGCATCTGGTCAGGTGCGTCTTATGGAGCGAAAAAATACGGTAAGCACTGGCTGGGCCCTGAGGTCTGGTAGACAGAAATTGCCCCGGACTAAAGCCTTATTATAGGCTTACCTGTAGTGAAAAGTGGTCTGTAAGGGTTTACAACATTAAATCCTCCTATTCTTTACAGCCAAGCAAGCTGCCACCTTCGCCTCTGTTTGATCTGCAGTTGCCATGGTGCTGCACATGAGATCCCTTATGACAGCAGCCAATTGGACTGAATGCACAAGAAAAATATGACATTGGTTATTCACAGCATGCTTTGAATGTAACCATTTTAATTGTTGGGTTTAGTTCTGCTTTAAGGGTGATACTAACGTCTTTTTTTGTTGTTGTTTAAATATAACAAATATGTTATACTGAACTGCTCTGTGTAATGGTTTTGCACGGAGCAGCCCCGATCCTCCTCTTCTTGGTTCCCGCTCTTGTGCCGAGTACCCCCACAGCAAGCAGCTCGCTATGGGGGCATCCAAGCCACTGCTCTGTGTCCATTCAAACATGGAGCCGTGGCTTGGCCCCACCCCCTCTCTCCTCATTGGCTCACTATGCAAACTTGCTGGAGTGATGGGGGCTTGGAAGGTTAGTACTGGCTGGAACAGAAACCGGGGTGCCTGCAGGTAGTTGGGGCACAGGAGTAACTCTCCCGGGAAAGCTGGAAGAGCCCATTACCTTCTAATTTGAACATTCTACTTTGTCTGGCTATGGACTGGGAAGGCAGGAGGTCCACGGTGCCTGTGCCCCCCTGGGAATGGTCACCCTAGGGGCGCACTTACTAACACTTGGGTGTGGGACCCCACTGTGTGAACGGAACACATGGTCACACAGCACTAAATTGCTTTCTTTCTGCACTGCACCTCATGGGCTGGGCCTTTTGGCTACAGTCCATGGGGTCAATAGTGATAGAACTGATCAGCAACAAGTAGCATGCAAGTGTGAAATAAAGCCTGGCACACTCCCAGGATGTTTGCAAAGTTCACTACTCAAGCCCGCCGTGGCCATTATGGAAAGACCTTTCACCCCTCTTGCACTTTCAATGACAATTGCGCAGCCATGCTATGCTGTACCCAAATTAAATTGTCATCATTTTGTTTGCACAAATAGACATTTTTTTGGTGGTATTTATTCACGACTGTTTTTTACTTTTTGCGATAGAAGTAGAAAAAGCGGACATTTTGAAAAAAAAAAAAAAAAAAAAAAAATTCTTTACATTTTATAAGGAATCCAATAAAATCTAATTTGATCATAAATTTAAGCCAAAATGTATTCTGCTAAATGTCTTTGGTAAAAAGGTCTTTGGCCTGGTCAATATTTCGCTCCACAACGGATGAAAGGCGCGAGTCCTCGGGCTCACCTTGGCGTTTGGGGGTGGGGGGGGGGTGGGGGGTTGTAGTGTTGGGGCGGCCAGGGGATGTGTGGTATATATAATATACACACACACGTCCCCAGATTTTATTTAAAAAAAATCTGGTCACCTTAATGTAAAACCCATGTCCCCATCAGGAGCTTTGCACCCTGGGTGGTCAGGGTAGAAGTCCTACGCCTTTGGGGGGTGGATAAAGTATCCCTGAATGAGTTTTCAAGGATCGCCTAAAGGCAGACAGTGTAGGAGCTGACCGGTCATACTGGGTTAGGGAGCTCCAGAGAATGCAAGAGTGAAGAACTGAAGACTAGCATGGGAGGAGGAGACTACAGAGCAAGAGGTCTTGGGAGAAGCGGAAAGGACCGTTTGGGCGATCTCTCGAATTGCAGTTGGTGATGTAGTTGGGGGCAGAGTTATGCATGAATGCATGCATTGAATTTTATACGCTGGGCTAGTGGAAGCCAGTGAAGGGATTGGCAGAGTTCCCGATCATTCGACCACTGATTGGCGGCCCAGCACTCACATGATCAGGAGCCTCGTGTAAATAGTGACCTGGAGCAGTCAGTGACCGCTCAGTCAGTGTGCTGGGAGCACGCTTTCAGCGCAGAACAGCAATGCATCATGAACGAATAGGTGTGGCACATGGTCATTAATACGTTTGGTGAGGGATTAAACACAAAGTTCAATCAAGTGTCCCTATAGACTGTAGATAAAGGTGATGTCACAGCTAACTGAGCTCGGTGTGGCAGTGTGTTCTTCTGGGACTGTGAACTGGAACATCGCCGCTGTCCGCAGAGACAAAAGCGAAGCATCAGCTCCCCTAGTAACAGAGCTACGCTCAGAAGAGACACAACAAGGCCATTATCAGCAACATAAACATTCCGCGCCGCGCCCTGCGCACCGAGGTAACAAACTAAGGCAGGCCGGTACTTAATAGGATTGCACACTGTTTAATTATAGACAAGCCAGCTAAAGCCTGCCATTCACTCAGATCAGCTTACTGTTTGCTACATGATAACCAAACATAAAGAATAACCTTCTATTTTACCGGCACGAGTGTCAATCCAAATCCATAAACAATCAGCACTGAGCCAACTTAAAGAGGAACTCCGATAAACACCGCTAAATACAAGACAGGAGAGCAGGCTTTACATTTCCCTTTTAAAAGGGTCGCCGTCATTAGAAAAGCATGGGGGCGGCCATCGCTGACCACTACTTTGACACGTATGCCGCCAAAGCATTTTTTTTTTAAATGCACATTTTAATCTGAAGATTAGAAACTCCCAAAGATTTTCTGACAGCAGAGACCCTGAAGAATAAAATGGTCACAGTTGCACGTCAAACCATTTTTATTCCCCCGTAGATAATACACTAAGACCCCTTTCACATTGGGGAGCTTTTCAGGTATTGTAGCACTAAAAATAGCGCCAATGAAGCGCATCTCACACCTGAAAGGTGCCAAATGTGACACTGGAGGGGGGACCGGAAAAGCAGAATTTCAATTTTTGGGTGGAACTCCACTTTAACCACTTGATCACTGGCCTATTTTGGCACTTTTCTTCATGTAAAAAAAAAAAAATCAAAAATTTTGGCTAGAAAATTAATCAGAACCCCCAAACATTGTATATTTTTTAGCACACACCCTAGGGAATAAAATGGCGGTCATTTTTCTCGCACGGTATTTGCGCAATAATGTTTCAAACGCCTTTTTAAGGAAAAAAAACAGTTTCATGAATTAAAAAAACAAAACAGTAAAGTTAGACCAATTTTTTGTATAATGTGAAAGACGATGTTACGCCGAGTAATTAGATACCTAACATGTCACGCTTTAAATTTGCGCACACTCATGGAATGGCGCCAAACTTCGGTATTCAAAAATCTCCATAGGCGACGCTTTAAATTTTACACAGGTTACTATTTTTGAGTTACAGAGGTCTAGGGCTAGAATTGTTGCACGGCTCTAACGCACGCGATGATACCTCACATGTGGGGTTTGAATGGTGTTTACATATGTGGGCGGGACTTGCATGCCTGTTCGCTTCTGTTTCTTCTTTTTTTTATATTTTACACTTTAAAATAATAATAATAATAATAATAATAATAATAAAAAAAAAAAATAAAAAAAAAGGATTGATCACTTTTATTCCTATTACAAGGAATGTAAACATCCCTTGTTATAGGAATCACTGTGACAGGTCCTCTTTATGGAGAGATGTGGGGTTAATAAGACCCCACATCCCTCCTCCAGACTTACAAGCATGAAAATCGGTGAGAAAAAAAAAAAAATCACCGATCACATGCTGACAGCTGCGATTGCGGCTTTGTTGTCATGATGTCATAACGTCATGCCCAGTCCTCCGACGGTCATAGAGATGACTGTGACCATCTGGTCACCAGTCATCTCTATGGTTCTGTAGCGAGCGCCGGCCGATTCTCTCTCCGGGCCCCCGATGGCAGGGAGAGCCCGAAAAAGCACCGGATGGTGGTGGGAGGGGGGGGGGGGGGGACGTCCCCTCCCACTGCCTATAATAAGAATGATCAAGCGGCAGAGCCGCCACTTTGATCGTTGTTATGGCGCACAGAATCGCCGGCTGAAGACGGCGATATCTGAATGATGCCTGTAGCTGCAGCTATCATTCAGATATCACCGCTCAAAGCTGAGGACGTCCATGGATGTCCTTGGTGATTAAAGCGGAGTTCCACCCAGGAAAACAACATTTGCCCATTTTGTTGAAAAAAAAATAAAAAAAAAAACCTGAAAAAAAAATAAAAATACTTACCCGAAATACCTGTTGCTATGCGGAAGTCCGTAATCTGCCTCTTCCACACCGCGGTGTCCTTTCTTCTGCTTGTGAATGGGGCGCGCTGCTTTCTGGGAACTGTGTGTGTTCTCAAAGAGCAGCCGCCCATTCACAAGCCAGCGTGAGACTCACGCAGGCGCAGTAGGAAATGGGCAGTGAAGCCGGCGCGGGACCTGGAGCGATCGTGGGACCGGCATCGGGGGGCCATCAGCGCGGGCAAGTAGGACAAGGTAAGTGTCCCTATTTAAAGTCAGCAGCTACACTGCGGCTGGAACACCCCTTTAAGTGGTTAATGCATCCACCTAAAAATGGAACTTGCACTTTTTTGGATGCCTCACATTTGGCACCTTTTGGGGGGGCAGCATATACCTGTCTAATACAGGTATTTGCTCCCACTTTACACCACTTCCGGCACCTATTCTGTCCCCCCCCCGCTGTCTTCTGGGAGACACAGGTCCCAGAAGACATCAGGGACCAGAGAGACTCACGCATGTGCAGTAGGGAACCGGGAAGTGAAGCCACAAGGCAGCAGCAACCGATCCTCAAGCGACAGATCGGCTTTGGCAGTCAACATTGCGGGCTCCCTGGACAGGTAAGTGTCCATGTATTAAAAGTCAACAGCTGCTGTATTTGTAGCTACTGGCTTTTATTTTATTTTTTTATTTTTTTTGTGGGACCTCCCGCTTTAAGGTGAAAAACCTATGCTGCAACACAATTCATTGCACAGAGCCGGTAAGTATAGACATGTTGGTGGTAAAAAATACATTAAAAATTATATATTTTATAGATTAAAAATATTTACACCCTCTTTAAAGTAGTAAAAGCAAACAAAAAAACATAAAAAGGTGGTTACATTAGAAAAAACACATTGTTTAACAAGTCTGTTGCACTTCGTTGCATGTTCTCAAAACATGTAAGAGAGGAAAGAAACAAAACTACAAGATTTGTTACAATGAGCTCAGTCATAACCGATGTAACAGACAGGAGGCTTTCAAGTTTAAATTCAGAACAATGGACTGTGGGAACAGCTGGCAGCATGGGCATCGGTCATAAGAAGGGGCTCAGCCTTGCAGCTGTTGGGAAACTACTACAGATCCCATCCCGGACCACAGGGTGACTGTACAGATGATTAGCTGGGCTCAAGTTTACCAGCGGTGAATGCAGATTGCAGACTATTCAATCATCCGATTTATAGCAACCAAGAGATTCTGGGACCTATTTAAAACGGTTTAGGCTGGCCATACTGGCCATACATGTTCAATTCTCTTGTACAATTTCCCTTGAGACTTACCAAAAACATAGAATATGGAAGTCAAAATTAAACAACTTTTAATTGCATCCAATTAGGCAAGCCCTTGCACTACATAGTTTAAAGGGGTTGTAAAGGTGTGTTTTTTATTTACTAAATAGGTTCCTTTAAGCTAGTGCATTGTTGGTTCACTTACCTTTTCCTTTGATTTCCCTTCTAAATGTCCCCCCCCCCCCCCACCTTTGTCTGAATTTCTCACTTCCTGTTACTCCTCAGTAAATTTGGCCCCCCATCATCCGAGGCGTTCTAGCTGGGGGTTAGTCAGCGTGCTCGCCCCCTCCCTTGGCACTACATCCCTGTGTTCACAGCATCTACCTGCAGGGATGTAGTCCCAAGGGAAGGGGCAGGCTTGCCGACTAACCCGCAGCCAGAACGGCTTGGAGGATGGGGAAAAGCTTACCGAGGATGAACAGGAAGTGAGAAATTCGGACAAAGATTAAAACATTTTTTTTAGAAGGAAAATCGAAAGAAAAAAAAGGTAAGTGAATCAACAATGCACTAGCGCTAGCCTAAAGGAACCCATTTAGAAAATAAAAACTTTACAACCCCTTTAAGTCTCATTAAAACAAGCATGTTCAACTTACCTGCTCTGTGCAGTTGGTTGTGCACAGAGCACCCCCGATCCTCCTCTTCTGCTCTCCTGGCCCCTCCCTCCCAATCAGCTTTCTATGGGGGCACCGGAGCAGAGTCACAGTTCCCCATGTCCTTCTAGATATGGAGACACAGCCAGACCCTGCTGTCTTTCTCTCCTCATTCATTGGCTGACTGACTTCTTGACAAAGTATCTCAGCCAATCGAAGGGAGAATTCTGGGACAGCCAGGGGACTTGCTGATATCGCTGGATAGAGAAAGGCTTAGGTAAGCAATAGGGAGGCTGCTACACACAGGCTGATGTTTGTCGGGTGCGTGCCATCTCCATTGTGGGTAAGGGAACCCAGCAGCGTAGCCTAGCGGCTTACTGCTTCCCGTCAGGAGCCCTGCTGCATATGTGTGAGGCTTCGCTCCTCTCTCCTATCAGACCAGCTGCAGGGGAGGAGGAGCGGTGACGTCATGGGCCGTGGCCCCAACTCCCGGAAGTGGGAACAGTAACCTGTCAGAGACAAGTATCCGCTCCCCACTGAAAGGTGCCAAATATGGCACTGGAGGGGGTGGGGAACAAATCAGTGGAAGTTCCACTTTTGGGAGGAACTCCGCTTTAATGTGTAGCGCTACCCCATTCAGGAGCCGCTGGTTGTTTTTGGGACCAGCGTATTAACTTACCTTGTAGTATGTCTAGGGGTAGTAGCAGTGAGTAGTAGTGAGTAGTAGTGAGTAGCAGTGAGCGAATGTCCAGTCATCCAATGGTTTTTTAAATGCTTTATTCCAAGGCCCAACATCAACAAGCCTGGCAGCCGAAATGTCACTTTAGGTTGCTGGGAGAAACAGACCTCTGCCACAGGGCTGGCTCGGGCATCTGCCACAGGCCTACTACTTCAGTACTCAAATGAACAAGACGGATTGAGCAAATCCTCCCAGTAAATGCAATGAAAGGGTCACCGGTTGACAGCTGCCATGTACCTGTCAAAGCCTTGGTGACCGGATCCCCGATGGTTCATTCAAGTCTCCTGGACAACCTGCTTTTGGGTTCTCCCTGAGCCGATCCCCCACCGTTCAGCCCTCAGCTTAGGATCCTCTCAATAAAGTTGAGGACCCAGTAAGTCACTGGAGTCCCTCTCAACATCAGGATGGAACTCCGCGCAGCATGCGATTCCAGCCGGATGGGCCATGCCGGCGGGGTCCGTGGATGCGTACACCCTGAAGGTGGATGCCGCACCCCGAGCCTGGACCCCCGCGAGAAAGAGAGCCCACGCCACCCCGAATCATGGCGTCCGTCACAAATATAACCCTCCCAGCATGCCCCGCGAGGTCCAACTCCTCGAATTGGCTGCTGGGGAAAATTGGCTTTGCTAGAACCCCTCTAGCACCACCTGCCGCCCAGGGATGGGAGTGCATCCCTGGAACGCAGTCTGACCCACAGGACAGTTCTGGAAGACAGCAACCTGAAATTTGACAAATTATGAATGGGAACCAAATAACTCTCCCATTCACCTACTAACTTTAGCATAGTGCCCACACTAAGGGGGCGCTACAAATGCATTAAGATTAAAAAAAAAAAAAAAAAAAAACACCCTTCGGACTTTACAACCACTTTAAGGTAGATCTAAAAGAAAAACTGTGCAAGAAAAGTGAACATGTACAGCCAGCCTTAGTACATCTTTAGTTCTCTCAATTTCACAATTCCAAAAGCCGCTTTCAGGCTCAACATAGAACTGAAGGCAAAACTCCACCCCCCAACCCAATTCTGGACAGAAGGGAGGGATTTGTCACCTGTGTCCCAAAGAAAAAAAAAAAGGGGGGGGGGGGTTTCATTTGGGATAGGAAATCCCTTCAAAGTAATGGAATCCCTGGCTGTCACCAGAATTAGTGTCCCTATTGAAAGATATCCTCTATTCCTGTTCTGGTGACTCAAATTTTTTATTTTTTCCCCACAATCAGTGATAAGTCACCAGGACAAATAGAGGGTGAATCTAGCCCAAGTGGTTTGCCTCTTGTTATACTTTAAGCACTTGCTGACCACCTTCTGCATATATACGGTGTCAAGGCGGCTTGGCTGTGCAAATTGATGTGCCTGTACATATGGTAGGGTGGGTGCATGCCCGTCGCAGGAGCTCATCTGCGGGTCTGGTGGACTCGATGTCCACTGGCCACCCACGATTACGGTGAAGAGAGACAGAACAGGGATCTGCCTTCGTAAACAAGGCAGATCCCCATTCTGACAGGGGGAGAGAAACACTAGCTGTTCCTAGTGATCAGGAACAGCGATCTCTCTCCTCATCCAGTCAGTCTGTCCCCCTAACGGAAACACCTCCCTAGGAAACACTTAACCCCATTGATCACCCCCTAGTGTTAACCCCTTCCCTGCCAGGGTCATTTATACAGCAATCAGTGCATTTTATAGAACTAATCACCAAAAATCGTCACTTAGCCCTGGTTCACATTAAGACGATTTGACACGTCGAATTGCATGCCAAATCGGCGGCTATAGGAAGTTTGAGAGCATGCTTTCCACATTTGTTGTCGGAAATTCTCACACACACACACATACTTTTTCTTACTGTACCTGAGCCAGGGCTGGACTTACCATTGGGCTTGACTGGGCTCAAGCCCATGGGCCTCGCCCAATAGGGGGCCCCTCTAAGGGGTCCGGAGGTCCCCAGACATCAACCCCTACTTTTGTTATTTATAAAAATTATATATATATATATATATATAATTATATATATATAATCAATTTCATGTGGCAGCACCCCCCCCCCCCGGTTCACTGCTCCAGGGGGCCCATGATAATGATAAGCTGTGTAAGGGGCCCCAAAATTCCTGATGGCGGCCCTGCACATACCTCCCAACACGCACGGATTCTGTGGGACTTTCCGCTTCTTCCCGCAGTCCCGAGAAAGGGTTAATTTTCCCACACTGCAATAGGAGGAAGCACAGAAGCAGGAGGAACCGGAGCGGTTTGTGGAGGACTGTGGCTGCTGAAGTGAAGAAAGCCGACAGCCGGGCTAATGACAGGTGAGAGGCACTCCCCCCTCCGCTGAACAACTGCAAAACCTCCTCCAGGAGGAACCGGAGCGGAGTGGGGCTGTCTGCTGAAGGGAAGAGAGCAGACATTCTGTGCACAGATGAGAGTCACCCCCCTGCTCAACAACTTTAATGTGCACCCCCCCGGTCAACAACTTTAATGCGCACCCCCCCCCCCCCCGGTCAACAACCATGACCCCCCCCCCTCACTCCAGGGGGCCCCTTCAACACTCAAGCCCAGGGGCTCCCACCACCCTAAGTCCTGCCCTGACCTGAGCCCAATCCAAAACAGTGATGTGCACGAGCGCATCTTCTCCAGCCGTCTCTCTCCTCAATGGACAGATCGATACCAGTGGGAGCCAGTCCCGCTGTAGGTCAATGGACGCAGCAGCGGAACTTGAGAGCGAGCCTACATGGGTGTCCCCAGGGAAAAACGGCTTTCTGTGGGGGTACCCGATTAAGATGAGGGGCCTGGAGAATGCGCAGGGAAACCCCCAGAAGAAGAGAAGAGAATCGGGGTGATCTGTGCAACATGACAGGTAAGAATAGTAATGTTATTTTTGTAAAAAACACACACACAGGTTTACAACACCTTGAAGCTTTGGCAAAAAATAAATAACATTTTTTAATCTGGAAGCCGATTGTTTTCTATGCAGAGCGGCTCCATTTTTCGTAAATGATACCACTGTCTGCTATATCTGTGCAGCCACTGCGTCCCATTTGAGATGAATAGGACTGCTGCATTGGGGATGCATGGAAAGCACCTGTGCATTTCTATGCAGGTAAATACGGTCTTCCACGGGTGTAGCTGTACTGTGTCCTGTGTGAATGAGGATTTAAAGCATTTGAATTTTAGCAAAAGGGTGAATATATTCTTTAATACTTGGCTTTCCCACCTTGCTTTTGGAATATGCTGGGATTTGTAATTTCTCAAAAGCTTCCAAGATTAGCTGCTTCCCCTCCCCCCCTTTTTTTTTCTTTAAAATTCACAGATACCTGCACCCCCAGATTCATGTTGCAGGCAGATTGCTTTAAGGGTTTCCCTTGAAGTTTTACCATGTACGGATACAGTCTGACCATACAGCACGTTCTTTGTACAATTACATTTTCCACAACTTTGTAATGTGTATGGTGAGCCTAGGGGAGAATGGTCCCCTTGGCTTTGTACATACTGGATACGGGGCTATGAAAGGCCCATGTGTACATTAAAACTTTTGCAAAGCTTCTGTACAATTGTAAGACTTTACAACCACTAGTTTTTAATATGCATTAAGGGCCGGTTCACACTAGTGCAAAGTCAGACATTGCATGCGATTCACACCGCATTGCAGATCACATGCGATGTCCGCACAATGGGAATTCAGCCATAAACTATTGTACAAGACCCTTTTTTTGTCCACACCAGACTCGGATGCGATCAGATTCTGCAAATGGTGCTGCGTTTTGTAAACCGATTGCGTCATCAACATAAGTATGAACAGGTTTGCGATTTAGACGTGGTGCGGATTTGCATCTGGCGTGAACCGGCCCCAAGACAAACTCTCTCGATTGAAAGCCTGTAAAGCAAACTTCAGTTACAGTCTGGGAATGTCAGGGTTTGTTCACACCATGTCCATTGATCTGCATTGATCAATGCAACCACAGGGCAATGACGGAAAAGAATGGCTATGTGCCCTGTTCACACCATACAGGTGCATGGCATACAAATGCAGGAGACCTGAATTTCGCACAACAAGTTAGGCTCCTTTCACACAGGCTTTTCCACTCGGCAGGGAATCGATTCATTGATCCCGCTCACTGTGCAGAGACGGACCTGTGAGAGCCCTATTCGCCTCTATGTAGAGATCGGATGAAAAAACAGACCACCAGTCCATTTTCATCCGATCCCATCTGCCAGATGGATTGGAAAATAGGGTCACCATCCACCTGGATTTCAGGGACAGGATCGGATGGCAGAGGAGCGAGTAACTTGTATAGCGCTACAAAAGCTCACAATCCCAAGTTGCGGCAGCATGTATGCTCGTGGGTGCCATTTTTTTTATGCCCCCCCCAAAATATGAAGCGATTCTGCTGCAATGGTCACAAAACACGAGTTTTATAAACACGCTTTACTCGTCACCCGAAAAGAGCACACGCTTCTTCTCAGGCGACAAAGCTCACATAGGGCAGCCCATGAACAGAATGGGGGCTGCTCTATGTGCAACACGCAAGTCGTGTGCAAATCGCTCAACCAAAATTGTGAGCGGAAACGCTTGTTCCCACCATGCAAAGGTGTAAATGTGGCCTAACAGATGGGACTATAATACCTTCTTCTTTTTTTTGGAAGAAGAAGGATCTTTAGTTCGGGGGCTTTAAATATGTTGAGCTGCTAACCCACAACAAAATATATGGAGCCCTGGTTCACACTGATGCTACTTTGAAATCGTGCTACTTTACTTGAAGTAGCGCAATTTCAAAGTAGCAAGGTCAGCGCGATTTCAGGTGCTACTTGATAGACATTTGTGTGGCTTCATACACAGATGTCTATAGAAATCGCACCTGAAATCGGCAAAAGTAGTGCAGGAACTACTTTTGATAATCGGTGCGGCGCTGCAAAATCTGTGTCGCACCGATTGGAACAGTGCCATTGCCGCCAATAGGCTGCGACTTGTAATGCGATTTGAACTCTCAAATCGCATGACAAATTGATCCAATGTGAACCTAGGCTGACAACGGATTGCACTTCTATGTTCCCAACATGTGTGATTATACATATTGCTAAACCCAGAGGGTCAGGAAGTTGGCAAAAGCAGCTCTTGCATATCTTTTTCTTAGAAACCATTTACAAAGGAATAACAAAAAAAAAATAACAAAAAAATGCAAAGGCTGCCGTTGCCAACTTCCCAACTTCCCCTGAAAATGCCAATTACCTGGCGAAGCTGATCCTCTGCCTTGGGACAGGGACCATGGATAGGTTTGCAAACTAGGAGCCAACTTCACTTATGTTGGAGGTTGGTGAATGAAAGCTATAGGATTAATGCGGCAGCCAGGCAACTAGCATTTACAAACAGTGCTCAAAAGAGGCAGTAAATTGTACCTTATATGGGTTTTGCTAGGCCATTGTATGTATTGTTTAGCAGCCTTGATATTGTAAATGTAAACCTGAAATGGGACTGCAATGTCACTCTTGCATAGGTATGAATGGAGCCTCGGTGCTGTTGGTCTCCATTCACCAGTTCCTGTTCAAATGCACATAGTCCTGCAATGGCTGCATCTCATTGTTTGGAGTAGGCTGCCCGATAATGACAACCATGTTGGTAAACATGGCCCGGGGGCCTGGCCACCGCATAACAGGTAGCGCCTTAAAGTGGAACTAAACTCAAAAAAAAAAAAAAAGTTGCAAACAGGCAAATTTTCATTGCAGAAGATAGTGTGTGAGAGAGTCTCCAATATATACACAATATAATATGTACATTACATTGTTTTAAAGTAATGTCTTACTGCCAGCAATGTTTTTTTTTTTTTTTGCACCAAGTCACACATGTGCAGCACAGTGTAGTCTTGGCGACTGCTGCATGCCGGGAAGAATTAACTCCCATGAGCATCCGCGTGAGTTATGTCACGCAATCTAGTTAATCTACGGTGCTGATCCTGGAGAAAACTAGGCAAAGATGTCAGTGACAAAGAAAACTGCAGCAAGGCCACTTTGTCAGGCAAGTCTGCCACAATGTGCAAACATGTTGTGCCTACTTGCATATTATGGCAAGTACCATGGGTACCAAGACCAGAGTTTAATTCTACTTAAGGGCATATCTCACCCCATGTGGCTGGTTCACATGCATGTCCCATAAATAATTTAATTAGGAAGGATATGTGCCCATTCACACCTACACGTGTGCGTTACTACATGCAACAACACAGTGGGAATCCAGCATTACAAGGACATTACTGGAAGGTTTTTTTCAGGTTTTATAGTAATGAAAATTGTCAGATCTGAAAATGTGTTATTGTTTACATAACCTCATTTCTACAGTCACAGATGATGAACCATAGTGATACAAGTTCTTATATTGATACATTTCAGGAAGGATTTTGATACTTTTTGGAACATTTGTAATTGCAAAGGGAAACATAAAACTAGAAACATAAGTCCTGGTGTACAGTCCCTCCTTCACAAGTTCAGGCAACCAGGCACAAACCAAGCCCAGCTCTAACACCTCCTCCTGGGTGACAGTTTATGCCCCCAGGCATGGAGCTGTCAGCTACAACATGACAGAGCTGCAAGTCACAACATGACCTCCTTCACTACTCCAGTATCTTAACATAGACACCTGGCACAGACTCTCCCCTTCTGGGGGGCAGAGGGACCCCAACAATACCAGCTTCATCACCTTAAAAAAAAAGTCACCTCCAACACTGGCACAGACCCTCCAATTCTGGGGGGCAGAGGGTCCCCAACAAAGCTTCAGCATCTCAATAGAGTCACCTCCAATACTGGCACAGGGGGAACCCAACAATACCAGCTTCATCACCTTTAAAAAAAAAAAAAGTAACCTCCAACACTGGCACAGACCCTCCCCTTCTGGGGGGCAGAGGGTCCACAACAAAGCTTCAGCATCTCAATAGAGTCACCTCCAATACTGGCACAGGGGGAACCCAACAATACCAGCTTCATCACCTTTAAAAAAAAAAAAAAGTAACCTCCAACACTGGCACAGACCCTCCCCTTCTGGGGGGCAGAGGGTCCCCAACAAAGCTTTAGAATCTCAAGAGTCATCGCCAACACTGGCACAGACCCTCCACTTCTGGGGGGGGGGGGGGGGGTCAGTGAATCCCAAGCAATACTAGCTTTCCATGTGCCACTTCAGCATTTCAACAGACACCTCTGGCACGGAATCCTTCATTTCTGGGGGCTAAAAGACTCCCCCCCTAACCCAAAGTCACTTGTAACACTGGCACAAATTATCTACTTCTCATGGAGGAAAATAACCCCAACACTAACAGTCACCTCTGATACTGGCACAGACTCCACTTATAGGGAGCAACATTACCAGCCTCTCTCCCCCTGCTTAAAAATATCAAGAGTCACCACTGACCCAAAACATGCCCTCCACTTCTGGGTGCAGAAGATCCCCAACTCATATTTTAATCCCCCCCCCCCAACATATGTGGGATTGTGTGGAAGATATTCCCATAGACAAATAGGGCTTTCTGTACAAAATTCCCAGCATGTGACCCCCCCCCCCCCCCCCCAAATAGAGACTTCAATTTCTCTAAAAACAAAAACTGGCAGACAACTACAAGAAATGATAAATGTATTCGTGTCCTGAACACACTGCTAGAGGGAGCATTGCAGTGCCATGAGCACCCCGACACCATGCACTGCCCCATCACCTTTCAGACAGCCCCCCCACACCATCCAGTGCCCCATCTTCCTACCAGCCCCCCCCCCACCATCCACTGCCCCATCAAATTCCTACCAGCCCCCCTACACCATCCACTGCCCCATCATCTTCCTGCCAACCCCCCTACACCATCCACTGCCCCATCATCTTCCTGCCAATCCCCCTACACCATCCACTGCCCCATCATCTTCCTGCCAACCCCCCTACACCATCCACTGCCCCATCATCTTCCTGCCAACCCCCCTACACCATCCACTGCCCCATCATCTTCCTGCCAACCCCCCTACACCATCCACTGCCCCATCATCTTCCTGCCAACCCCCCTACACCATCCACTGCCCCATCATCTTCCTGCCAACCCCCCTACACCATCCACTGCCCCATCATCTTCCTGCCAACCCCCCACATCATCCACTGCCCCATCATCTTCCTGCCAACCCCCCGACATCATCCACTGCCCCATCATCTTCCTGCCAACCCCCCTACACCATCCACTGCCCCATCATCTTCCTGCCAACCCCCCTACACCATCCACAGCCCCATCACCTTCCTGCCAGCGCCCCGACACCATCCACTGCCCTATCATCTTCCGACACCATCCTCCTCTATCCGCCCTTGTAGTATCCGGAGACCTCGGTCTCCATGAGCTTCAATCACATCACCCCCGAAGCTCCGCACATTGTATGGGATGAGATGACTGATCCTGGGCCCCCGGCAGCTCCATGCAATGCTCCGGACAGAATGGGAAGTGCGCCCAGCCATGCAGGATGCTGCAATCTCCCCTCCCCCACCACAGGACCGCTACTTACCCCTATGGTCAGTGTGTGTGCCGGGGTGTCATCCTCCTTGGGGGGCCAGGGGGACACAGATTGCCGGTGATGCCAGATCCCCGGGTGCCGCACTCAGCCTCCCCCACCACCACCACTGATCTGTTACTGAGAGCTTTGAACGGTCTGCTAGAGGAGGAGTAAAGCTGTGACGTGTATATACGTCATGCTATATTTCCCAGCGACGGGGCTCCCTCTAGAGGCAGACGTGGGTAACAGCAGGTGACCTGGAAGCATCTGCTCCTCTAACTTTAAGCTGGGGGGAGGAGAGAAACACAATGCAATACACAATATAAACAATGCAATACACAATATAAACAGTACAACACACAACACTACCCACTGTTATTTGTTTATGTATTTGTTATAGGACAAATAGAATGAAAGATAGAAATGGAAAAATGAAACAGGGTTCCAGCTTTAAAGTTCAACCATAAAAATGACAGTTCCATTTGGAAAAAAAAAAAAAAGATAAATGACAGAGAGCTCCAATAAAAAGACACTAAAAGATGACAGTTCTACTTTAAAAAGATACATAAAAAAATTATAGTTTCACTTAAATGTAAGTTCCACATAGAATATTAAAGCCCAAGACCAGACAAAGTTTTATTTTTATCTTTGATGTATTTTTATATATTTATGGTTTTGGGGCTCGTTCACATTACCTTTAGCCTCTGAAGAGTGATCCACACTCTTATCATTCTTCAGAGAGAATTTGACAGGCAGTGAGGAGGCACTGTATCACATTCTTACCGCCTACTTTAACCCCTTCAACCCTGAACTAGTACATAGAAACATAGAAAAGTGGCAGCAGAAACGGACAGAGTAGTCCATCGAGTCTGGCCATTTTTTTTCCATTAACTTTTTTTTCTGAGTATAGATCTGTGTTTGTCCCAGGCATGTTTGAAGCCACTTACTGTTGACTGTATCACTACCGCTGCTGGTAGTTTGTTCTAAGTATCAACTACCCTTTCAGCACGCCGCAACCAAGGAGCTTGCAGAGCGGCCCTATTCAGTTTGTATGGGTTGAGTCAAGCTGGCATAACGGCTGTGAAACAATGTATGATGGCCACAGCATGTGTACACACCTGGCAGCTGCATCTACAGCTAAAGAGGGGGCAGTAAAAATACGGCTCAAAGCTGGTGTTTTTACAGACCCTCAAAATCAAACAAACAAATCCTTATAGCGGAGAACTGCTGGAACCCCTGCCAGGTTTTTATTGTAGTATGTGTCCAGACTGGGGAGATTGGAATATTTTACAGTAGACATGAGAACACAAATAAAGATGTAGACGTTGCTGTGCCATCCATTTTAATATATATATATATATATATATATATATATATATATTGTGACAGGAAGCCAGGTAAATCTGTGGGTATTGTCACAGATGGGAGATACATTTCTGCCTTGTTTAGACAATACACCAATTACTACCAGGTGTCGGCTGCAGAAATAGCCAGAAAGGTTTAGGGCGTTGGAAAACTTCAGCTGTTCAGAATGAGGCAATTAAGGCCTCTATAAGTCATCCAAAGGATGACTACTGATTGCTGCATGCTGAGGCTTTTTGAGTTCTGAAGAGGTGAGGTGGTTGTTGATTTTTCTGTATGATAAAAATCAAAAAGACTATTGTTTCTCTGCTGTATGACCAGCAGTGTCTGCCCAGCAGTAGGTTGTGCCAGACTCCATAGATAGGTTCCTGTGTGGTGAAGGTAGACGCCCCAAGTGGCCAGGGTTTATTTTATGTTTTGTTTTGTTTATGCTGTTTGGATGCTTGCACTTGTTTCCAGCAATATGGAAGAATAAACCAAACTCTTTGTTTTCAACCTTCTTCGGCTACCTCTCTGTATAGTTCAGTGTGTAGTGAACCCATCCAGGGGGTCACACCCCCCCGCTACCAAGCTAACCCCTTACAATATATATATATATGTGTGTGTGTCTAGCTCTTACCTTCACAGGGGCCAATAGTGATGGTGGGTGCTCTGTTCTGCCATGAATCTCTTAACAGCTCAACCCCCACTGACCACTGACACACTTGGTCATAGACTAAAAGCCGTATACACCTGTGAGGCACAAGGAACTTGGTGATAGAATAAATAAATGTATAATAAACGAGGCTTAAATCAACAAAGTACACAAACGTTAAGGTAGCATAATAGATGGATGGCCAATGGTCTACCAACTGGCACTCCAAGGATGATAACAAAGTTAAATTGAACTATAATAGGTGCAACTAGAGTCTCTATAGAAGGCATTAACTCAGAAGGATGAAAATGGTCCTGCTCTGAACCTTGCAATTTCAGGTGGGCGTATGAATCTCTAGTGTTTGAGTACCCCTGAAGGTGACTGAAAGTACCTGGCACCTGATGGCCAGCTTTCGGTGGGGCCCTTTTTTTATGTGGTGCACATGAACGGCCGCTTCAATAGTGTGGGTAGAGAATGGCAGATTGGCTGTGAAGTGAGAGCAGTCTCTTTTTGGGTTAACAGTGTGTAGCGGGTATGCAGGTCATATAGTTAAGCTCACTACCCCCGGCAGGCAACTAGTCTGGTCCCAATGGCTTGGCGGGTTCCAGAAGCCAGGTCTTGTATCTTCACACAGTACAAATTCTGGATGAACTCTCTGCATACTGCTATACACCTGTTCCAGCAAACTATGCAATGAAAAACAGGGATTTTCACTTCACATTTTGAAATACTTGTTTAAGCTGTCCAACTGTGTCAACGTATAACTACATGTACAAGCTGCAAAGTCCAGGAGCAAAGGGAAGGGGGATGCCGCTCTAGGAAGTGTGTCTGGAAATGTAACGCTCCTCAGAATAGGAACAGCAGGTGCAGGCTAAGCATAGGCAATTGGGAGAGGAGAAAATTCTGGACAGCCGCACTCAAAATCAATACCTTTATTAAAAAGAGGTAATATCCAAAAAATGCAAGCCGCAGCAAACAACGGAATACAGGAGCTGACGCGTTTCACACTATCTAAAGTGCTTATTCATAGCTTGATCTATCTCAGGATTACTTGAAAATTATATATATCAGGTTTTTCCGATATCACTTTTTTAAGACCGAGTACACGTACCAATACTTTTTCTCAAAGCACAATACAGATTAGGTGGCACTGATCTGCAGCACTGATAGATGGCTGACTGGCACAGACAGCTGGCTGGCACTGGCAGTTGGCACTGATGACTGGCTGGCACTGGCAGATGGCACTGATGGCTGGCTGGCACTGGCAGGTGGCACTGATGGCTGGCTGGCACTGGCAGGTGGCACTGAAAGCTGGTGGACACTGGCAGGTGGCACTGAAAGCTTGTGGACACTGGCAGGTGGTACTGGCAGGTGGCACTGATGGCTGGGGGAGCACTGATGGCTGGGGGTCACTGATAGGTGACATTTATGGGCACTGATGGGCAGGCACTAAAATGCCATTAGGGAAGGCTGCCTGCAATACCCATCCTGGTAATCCTTGCACTCGTCCGCATAAAAGCAGCAGCGGCCATCTTGTTACACCCAGCCCAAACTATATAGGCTGGGTGTAACAAGATGTCCGCTGCTGGCATACTGCGGCCGAGTGCAGGGTGTCTCTGACGTCAACACGGAGCATCACTTCCGCGAGCAAATGTGACAGCTCCGGTCACCCTGAACGCTGCACTCCCTGCCAGCTCGACGCACCGCCCTTAGCTCCGCCCACCGCTCTGCCCACTGACTTTACCCGCCACTCCGCTTGCAGGTATCGGCTAAGGCATCGGGAGCATTTGTGTGAGTACAAGTACAAGCGCAAATGCTCGGTATCGGTCCCGATACCAATACTAGTATCGGTACAACCTTAATTATATAAATATGTATATATATATATATATATATATATATATATATATATATATACACAATTATTAAGTAATCCTGAGATAAATATGTAAGCTGTCATTGCTTTTGAAAATAAAAGTTGCCAGGCTGCCATGCCAATCTATTAGATTACAATAGTTAATAAGTTTAATTGAAAGCAAGTTTGTAGATGGGGTATTTTGTTTTTACTTGCAGCATTATTGTGACTCTGACAGTACTGAAGCCAAGGACTCGGCATGACTGCCAGGCAATTAGCATTTGCAGAAGGGAAGGCCAGCAATGTTTCTCTCCATACAGGTTTTATGCAATGATGTCACTCTTCATGTTACATTGCTAAATTAATGTCACTATGTGAAGAAGGGGTGTCTATTGAACTGATTCATTTACATATGTTGGTAATGCCGCTCTCTATAGGTATTTCGGTAATCTCCTCGGCCATCTGGTGCCAGGATAAGTCTGATTTCCCAGTGCATGGATTGTAGGCTCAGTGACTGCTCTATAGGCGGCTCAGCTGTAGCCAGGCCCTGAGGGTCAGATCTAGGAAAGGTCCCATAGACATTGGATGCCATTGTTCCCATCTATTCACAGACCACGCCAGCCTGGTCTACTCTGATGGTAAAGTGGCCAGACTTGTTGGTAAACTGTTTCCGACTGCCCCTCACCCCCTTCCCCCCGGCTGTCCTTGTGCTTTTGCTACTGCAACACAACCTCCGTCCGGCATGTAAAATTTGTTGCTGTATTGTGGCGCCATTCATTTGAGTGCCAACCCAATGCATTAGGGCAATACATCTGCATTGCAGCCTGCCACAACGCATAGTAGGGCAGTTTGTTAGCTTAAAAAAAAGGGTCACGTATGCTTTTCAAAGCATGTTAGGGTGCGTTGGCAGACCATTCAGTTTGTGTGAACTGCCTTAAAGGGGTTGTAAAAGTTCATGTTTTTTCACCTGCATTCTATGCATTAAGGTGAAAAAACATTCGATTATTAGCAGCCCCCCATTTTACTTACCTGAGCACTGGAAAGTCCTGAGTCGTGAACACGCTCGATTGTTGCCGGGGGCTTCTCGGCTCTTCATTGGATAGATTGATAGCAATCAAATCCAATGAAGCTGGTGCTGGGGGGCGGGGCCGAGTCCTGTAGTTATGAGCTATGATTAAGCACCAATTTATAGTGCAAAACGCGTCAGCTATTTTACTCCTGTGTAGTGTGCTGTGACTTGTAGTGCATTTTTCCTTTTTTAAATAAAGACAACCATCAAGGTTTTTTGGAGTGCGGCTGTCCATATTTTCTTTTTCCATTCGAGTCCTGCAGTCAGCGGTTATGGATGCCGAATGCAAGACTTCCCAGAGGGGGTTATCTGAAGCATGGAGGAGCCGAGACAGCCGCAGAGGGACCCCAGAACAGGAGGATCGGGGCCACTCTGTGTAAAACTAACTGCACAGTTGAGGTAAGTATGGTATGTTTGTAGCGCCTCCTTGCGTTTAGCGCGAGTATTGTGCTTTACAAAGAATAGTTGATTGGGAGAGTTACTTTGCTTTCAATCGCAATTGTTGAGTTACTGGCCTGTCTTACTCTGGGAAGGTCCACTGGCTCGGACTGCATTCTGGGGATGTAAGTTCATCCTTGGCCGGCAGTGGGAGCTAGAGGGATTCCCGGCATATTGAGTCTTCCCCAGCAGCCAATTGGAGAGTTTTCCTCTCGCTGGGCATGCTGGGGAGGGGTATATCTGGACGAGAGGTCAGGTATTCGGGGTTCTTTTGGCATTTCCTGTGGGGGGGTCCCGGAGTCGGGGTGCGGCATCCACCTTTAGGGTGTGCGCACCCAGGGACCCCGTCGGTGTGGCCCATCTGGCCAATATCCTGGCCTAGCTGAGTCTCGGTCGGAGACGAATCTGAGGGGGACCCCAGTAGATGGCTGGGTTCCTGAATGTCGCCGGGAAGATCCGGCACTAGAGCCATAGACAGGAACTCTTCGCTGTCGCATGGTGCCGGACACACAGAAAATAGCTGGGAGGATTTGCTCTGTTCGGGTGCTGACAAATTATTCAGATTCCATTGGCCTGTGGCAGAGGCCTAGAGCCGGGTCAGAGAGAGAAAAGACCCGTTCCTCCTAGCCTGCATTGTGACGGTGACGCGTGTGAATTGGCGCTGTCTGCGACTGAGTTGCGTTGTGTGCTTATCCAGGCCTGACATCAAGAATCTCTACCTCTTATTCATTAATCTGTCCTTCTTCATCGAATTGATGTTTGGCTATGTTGGCCTGGAATTAAAGCATAAGAAAATCTTTATTGCCTGTCTGGACATTCAAGTTATTGCAAAGTGTTCTGGTGCATCCCTAGACCAAGCAAGGGTAACTTCAACATGCCGGTCCCATCATCAAACCAGCGGCTCCTTCGGGGGTGGACGCTACATGTTTGTTATTTAAAAAAAAATATAATCAAACCTTTACAACCCCTTAGACAGAATGTGCAAATAAATAGGTCCTAAAAAGTATGTGAACCCTTATATTTGGTAACAAGTGGAACCTCATTTATTTGGTGAATAAACTTGGCAACATGCTTTCCGCAGCTACTTATTAGACCTACACAGCAGGTAGGAGGTATTTTAAGGCTGGGTTCACATATGATCCCATGCGGCTCACAGCAGGGGTCCAGTGCATCCTGGTTCACTGTTTCAGGTCCGATTTCAGCTCTCCATAGAGAGCCGGTCAAAATCTCCTGCTATTGAGAATTGGATGCAGAGAACCCACATCCAGCTCACAATGGTGTGACCCCACACCTCACCTCATAACCTCTATCAGGTCACAACAGCATTTCAGTGGGATTGGAATCAGACCCCGACAACTAGAGAATATTTCTGGGGCATCTTGCTTGAACAACCTTCATCAGATTACACCACAGCACTTCAATAGGAATGATCAGGACTCAACATCATCAATTGTGATCAGGATAAACTTAGTTGTATCGTGGAACACAGTTGTTGGGCACTGGAGGTCTAGCGGTACAAGAGGACCTCCCCCCATAAGTTTGTGTATGTGGTTCCTGTTTTTCTTTCTTATTGGGGGGATGTAATTCGTTTTGGCCTTAGTATCAGTCGGTTTGGTTCACATGTTTTTAACACCAGTTTATTTTGTGGTGATTTAATGAAAGTGTGTTAAAGCATGTTGTGTTAAGGCAGTCCAAGGCTACCAACTCACCCTAACGTTTCTTAAACAGCACTGGACACTTTTTTTAATGCAACATTACTCTAACATACATTGTAGGACGTTACAATGCAGGTGCGTTGCCATAGTGGGATGCCATTTAAAATAAAAGGCACTAGGGATGGACTCCCCCCCCCCCGCCCGGCATGGGGGCCGTTGCCCCTCCCCTCTCTCCCGGGGTGCCACCTAGTTCGATTGACTGCTGAGTTACTTATATGTTCTGGTTGGACATATGAGGATTTGGCGCAGGGGCGACGGTCATTTACCCTAGTGCACTCTGGGGAGGTCTCTGGTTGGGTCTGCGCCTGGTGGTTTACGGTTGGGGGGTGCTGGGGTGAGAGAGCCATAAACTTGCACCTCGTCTGTTTATTTTACTTTTATTATTCCCCCCCCCCCTTTTTTTTTCTTTTTGATTTTCCTTTGTTTTATTATCTGCAAACGCTGAAAATGCTTGTTTCTGACTGCTACCCTTTCTCTGCAAATCTGATTGTCGACTAATGCATATCTTGTAATGCTGTTTTGTGAATAAAAACACCTTTCTGTAAAAAAATAAATAAAAGGCACTGCATGTTGCACTAATAATACTGTTATCACCATGCAGAAGTGTAAACGGGCCTTTAGGCCTGATTCAGACCTATACATTTTCAGTGCTTTTTGCAGATTTGCACTACAGAACGTGTTCCATAAGAAACCATGTTGAATGGACTGTAGTTCAAATCTGCAAAATGCAAAAAGCACTAAAAATGTATAGGTGTGAACCCAGCTTAAAGCAGGGGGGTTTGCAAATGCTTTGTTTATATCCACGTACTAATCACTAAGGCCTGATTCACATAGGGTGACCACATTTCCAAACTACCATTCAGGGACACCACCCTTCCCAAAAATCAGCTTGTGCTGTAACGAATCACAGCACAGTGATTGGACACTGAGAGAGGCGGGATTTATGATTTTTCCAATCACAAGCAGGGGGCTGGATTGTGCTCCTCCAGGCATTCGGGGCCAGGACAAGTACTGTCAGTGAGTAAAGCAGTGATGTGGCGGCCTTTTCTGGGGGCTTTAGATTGGCCTGGTTGGGGGGGAGAGGTAGTAGCTGTGTTAGTTTTATTCCAGGACACTGTATAGTCCTGGAATAAGGGTGCCCAGGACAGACCTGCAAGATGCGGGACCCCGGGTAATCCGAGACACGTGGTCACCCTAAATTCACACCTATGCAGGTTGCAGTTTGCATATTTCAGGTGCATTTTGCATTTTTCACTACACGTTTTTGATCCATTAAAATCTATGGAACCAAAAACCAGAAAAAAGACCCTGGCCCTATGCATAAAATGCACAGATGTGAACTACATCCATAGAAAACAATGTTAACTACTTGCCGACCAGCCGCAGGTCGGCTCAGCTGGGCGAGATCACGTAGCTATACGTCATCTCGCCGTTCAGCCAATAGGGGTGCGCACGCCCCCCGCTCACCCCTGAGCCCGGCCCGCGTGCCCGGCAGGCGTGATCACTGGCGGGCACTTGCGATCGCTCGTTACAGAGCGAGAATCGGGAGTTGTGTGTGTCAGGGGGAGAAATTACCTATCGTCCCCTAGTGTTAACCCCTTCCCTGCCAGTGGCATTTTTATATTAATCAATGCATTTATATAGCACTGATCGCTATAAAAATGCCAATGGTCCCAAAAATGTGACAAAAGTGTCCGCAATAATGTCGCAGTACCGATAAAAATCGCTGATCGCCGCCATTACTAGTAAAAAAAAAATATTAATAAAAATGCCATTAAACTATCCCCTATTTTGTAAACGCTATAACTTTTGCGCAAACCAATCAATAAATGTTTACAGCCTTTTTTTTTTTTATGAAAAATATTTAGAAGAATACGTATCTGCCTAAACCGAGGAAACATTTTAATTTTTTTTGGTGGATATTTATTATAGCAAAAAGTAAAAAATATATTTTTTTTCAACATTGACGCTCTATTTTTGTTTATAGCGCAAAAACTAAAAACGGCAGAGGTGATCAAATACCACCAAAAGAAAGCTCTATTTGTGGGGAAAAAAAGACGCCAGTGTTGTTTGGGAGCCACGTCGCACGACCGCGCAATTGTCAGTTAAAGCGACGCAGTGCAGAATCGCAAAAAGTGGCCCGGTCATTGACCAGCAAAATGTGGTTAAATGAGTTGTAGTGTGTTTCTTAAAAACGCACTAAGAAATGCATAGATGTGAACAGGCCTAACTATCTCTGTCAATAAGCAATTTTTTTTTTAAAGACAAAAAAAAAAAGAGAATGAAACAATATGATTTTTTTTTCTGTATTATAAGTGATATTGAAACTATTGTTGATTAGCTAAATTGTAGACGGGTGTAGAGATCCAGGAGATGGAGTGGTTAAACATCTAATTGATTCACGCTGTCATTATTTTCAAGCAAATATTAATCTCACCCTGGGGATGTGCCTGCGATGTATATAAATAAATATCATTGTTTAGATTTTATCATGTGTACATAAAATATATCCATAGTCATGGCTGTAAATAAACACATATGTTCATCTGCAGTCAGATTCCAAGGGAAAGAGGTAGATACGAGCAGACGGAATCTCATTAGAGGACAGATGGTCTAATTGTATAGTGTGGAAATTAGACTTGGACGTCCTGCAGGGTCCAAACCAATGAAGTACTACAAATCCCAGTATTCAAATCAATGTCTACTCTTCTTAACAAAACCAATAACATTCGGGGGCTTCTGCGAACACTGCAGACAAGGTAGGTAGGTAGGTGAGCTCCTCCCGGAACAGAACATTTCCATACTTTCATACATTTTAAACATTTATCTACAGTATGTCAGTATCTCTAATTAGACCTGAGACTTGAGCTATAAGGGTGATTTTAATCTCTTGCTACTGACAGATTGAAAGCCCAACTCTGGACATTTTTTAATGATCTTGCAGCCATAGTAAAAATTAACAAAACTCTGGCTTGGGGAAGAGACCCAGTCCACTCAAGCTAAGGGGGGATGGGGGGCAGCCCAGAAGACACTGTGGGGACACTTTTTTGTCATACCTGGGCTTGACACAGTTACTAGGAGGAAACTTCCTACATGATAGCCAAATCCACTTAACAGCAAGGGCACAAACAGCAGCTGCTTTGGGCTCCTCAACAATGGCTGGACCCGGGGAGGCTGCCTCTTTTGCCCCGTACTAAAAAAAGCCCTGTCTGAATACAATACTTCCTCTCTGATGCTGTCCCGAGCAGTAATTTGTTTCCATCACTAGATGTCCTCAGTTTTCCAGGTTCAATGACCCCCTAGATCAGTGGTCTCTAAACTGCAGCCCGGGGGCCAGATGTAGTCCTTTGCTTGCCTTTATCGGGCCACTATTCCACCAACTGATACCAATGATAGAGCACCATTCCCCCCCCCCCCCCCCACATTCTCCCTACTGGGATGTGAGATGGGGGAAGCGCTATTCATTCTTCCTACTGACCCCATCAATAGGGCACTATTCCTCCCAAGATACCAATGATGGGGCACTGCTGCTGGGGTATTTTCTACTCCCAATGGCTACAGTCTGGCCTCCCTAAAGCCTGAAGGACAGTATCCTGCCCCCTTGCTTAAAAAGTTTGGAGACCCCTGCCCTAGAAGACCTACTGAAGCTGGCCATAGATAGATCATACCATTGAAGGTCTCTGCTGAACGGGATGAATTTTGATCCATGTGTGGCTGCTCCCACCCAACAGAAGACAGTCTAATGATTGACTTCTTTTGAATAGGCTTGCCAATGGGCTGCAGCCGATGCTCAGTGTATGTTGACAGCGAAGAGTCAATGCAATGTCTGAGGCCGCGTACACACGAACCGGTTTCCTCGGCAGAATTCAGCAAGAAACTCGATGGGAGACGTATTCTGCCGAAGGAAACCGGTCTTGTGTACACTTTTCGCCGAGAAACTCGTCGAGGAACTCGTCGAGCCAAAAAGAGAGCATGTTCTCTATTTCCTCGATGGGCAATGGAAAAATTTGGCTCGACAAGTTTTTTGACTGCCGAACAAGGAACTCGATGGGGAAAACGTTGTGTTTCGCCCGTCGAGTTTCTCGGTCGTGTACGTGGCCTAAGAGGGGAGAATTTCTCCATTCACCTCTATTGTATTGATGGAGGAATCTATTCATTTTTTATTTTATTTTTTTGGCCCACTGACTAAACAAAATAAAAAAAGTGCATCTATGGCCAGCTAATCGCTCGTGCGTCCATCTGTTCTGTTTTCGTCCAAAAGAAGAAGTTATAAAAAATTGTCTGGGGCTTTTCCATCTTGTTTTTAGGCATTGTGAAACCCACAAGCAAACACTTCCTGGATTCCTTGACACATGACGCGCTTTGCGAGTCAAGTGACCCGCTTCCCGCGTCACGTGACACTCGAACTAGCGCGAGAATACACGCCTAGCTATTCCGAATGGGCTCCTGGGAGTGTTGAAACAACACTCCCAGGAGACCTTGCGACCATTACACCTCAAGTCGTCGGGGAAAAGGAGCGACACGCCCACTCCACGCAGGGAAGAAGACCCGGAAGTGAGGCTGAATACAGGTAAGGGTACAGAGCTTCAAAAAAATGACAACGCTACATGCATTTAGTAAGGCTGAAGAAAAGATAGAAAGTTCAGTTTTAGGGTTAACCTCTGCTTTAATCAGCGTATTTCAGCTTTTTTTTATTTGTTATTTTTTTACTTTTTTATGGATAAAAAAAATGCAAAAAAATGCTTTTTTAGCGTTTTTCAGCGTTAACAGTTTTTAGCGTTTTTCCCGGCGAAACACGGCACTTTGAACGCAAATTTTGTGTGTTCAGAAAAAAGCCAATAAACTCCAAAGCTCATTAACACTAAAGAAATGCCCAGGTGTGCATTGGCACATAGGCTAACATAGAGTTAAGTTTATGGGCTTTAAAAAAAACCGCCAATAAACTGCAGTGTGCATGGAGCCTTAAAGTACAGGATGTCATTGTCATGGGACAGAGAGCTAGAACTTATGAATAAGTAGAAAGCATCAACTTAGCTCACTGAAGAGCTATAGGCCTAACTCCTCTACAGAGAGACCACTGCTTCCACAAGGCCCCTTCTCTACATTCCCAGAGGTGCAAAGTTTCCATTTTATTCTAGGTCCATTCCTCTTTATTCTAGGTCCGAGTGATGTGTTGCTGCTTGTCACACCAAAGAAGTACAGGCAATTCCTTTGGGGCAGGATCCGGTGTTTTCTGTACCTGTAGTGTAGATATCAATCGGCGTGCTTGCAAAACAGGTGATAATCGTTTTCACATTTAACAGCTAGTTTCCTCCTCCTAGTAACTGTCTTTCCATTGGCCTAAATAGAAATGCTTATGAATGAAAATGTGTGAAAAACAGATATAAAAATGCCTGAAGAAGCTGATACGTGTCTGGACACAGGTCGATAACCCACCTGAGCTATCCTACTGGGAAGCTGTCATTGCGGGCAGCCAATCATAGGCGATGGAGGCTTTCCCCGCTTCACATCTGCATGTGTACATGCCCCTTGAATACATGTGACTGTGGAGCCACCTATGATTGGTTGCCTGCAATGACAGCTTCTCAGTGGGATAGTTTAGGTGAGATTGGACTTAGTGATTGGACTTGTTTGCGGACACACCTGAGCCCATTCCTTTGACAAATGATCGCTTTCTTTCCCAGTCTATCTCCCCTAAAAGAAATAAGCAATCTATAACTGACAATCCAACTGATCGATATGCTGCACACACAGAGAAGTGGATTTTGTTTGATCAGAGGCACAACTAGAACATTCAGGGCCCCGGTGCAAGAAACCATGAAGGGCCCCTTCCCTTAAAACCTGGCGGCGTAATGCCAGTGCAAGTGCGACATTTGCGACACTGGTAGTTCCGCTAGAGGTGTCAGTAGTTTTTTATTTTAAAAACTTTTTTTTTTACCATTTCATTTTATTTTCAACTTTTTTTCTTTAAACGAGAGCAGCAAAAATAAGCCGGATAGGAGGAGCGGTGGGGGGTGGTGGCATATAGAGCAGCCGATGAATGCCTATGGGAGGGAGGTGAGGTGGGCATTTAGTGACTGAAGGAAGAAAATGGAGGCGATCAGTTCCTCCATATGCCACCGCCCCTCCTATCCAGGTGTACAGGGGTGCACAGGCCTCCTGAAGCATGGTGCCAGATCGCAATTGTGACCCGTGTGACCCCTGTAGGTACTCCCCTGCATTTGATAGTAGGAAGTTATGATGGTAAGTTATCAATTGCATCTCTGTTTCCGCCATGCAGTCTCAAAATCTGATCTATTAAAATATGACTGCATTCATGATTAAAGCATCTCAGTACCTTTGATAGATGTAAAATGATTGGTATTTTTCTCCCCTGTTTGATCGAATCTGATCTAAATCGAGTCTTAATTGATCAGAAGGGAAGTTATAGCTATTCAATCAGTTGCCAATTTGATCATTAATATTGCATCGCCTATTGATTGGATAATAAAATCAAAAGCATGTATGGTCTCATTCACACTGGCATATCTAGCAATACACCTGTCTTTGCCAACATGGATTGCACATGTGTTCCATTCATGTCTATTGGGATGCAGAAACCTTATGGAATCAGCCGCTGATCTCAATTTGACAGCCATGTAGGCATAGGCGTGCGTAAGGGGTGTGCCAGGTGTGCCTGGGCACACCCTAATCCTGGGATTGGCAACCTATCAATGGTGGGCAATCCTTATTGCTGGTCCTCAGAAACTGCACAGGAGTGGCGGCAGGGGTGGAATTCAGTGGAACCAATCTGTATTTTCCTCCTGCAGCAGCGGAAAGTAGGCTTCTCCTCCTCTCCCTTTTGTCAACATTCAGCTGCCACAGGAGGAAAATATAGGGGATCGGTACTAATATATGCCACCAGTGGCGGCTGGTGCTCAAATTTTTTTTGGGGGGGCGCAAACGAAAAATAAAAATAAATCAATTGCAGCCTCACTGTACCTATCAATTGTCACCACTGTGCCATGCCATCAAAACGCAACCACTGTGCCATCAAAATGCAACCACTGTGCCATCAAAACGCAGCCACTGTGCCATGCCATCAAAACGCAGCCACCGTGCCATCAAAACGCAGCCACTGTGCCATGCCATCAAAACGCAGCCACCGTGCCCTGCCATCAAAACACAGCTACTGTGCCATGCCATCAAACGCAGCTACTGTGCCATCAATTGTCACCACTATGCCATCAAACACAGCCACTGTGCCCCCAATTGTCGCCACTGTGCCCCCAATTGTCGCCACTGTGCCCCCAATTGTCGCCACTGTGCCCCCACTTGTAGCCACTGTGCCCCCACTTGTATCCACCGTGCCCAGTACCCCCCGCTGGCACTTACCTTTATGGCTTCTACATCCTCTGATGACGCTTCAGCCAATCAGGTTACCTGATTGGCTGAGACGCCTGTCAGTCTTATCCTCGGACGCACGGCCGGTACGTCCCGAGGATGAGCTCAGGGCTGTACTCGGCCGCTGGCCCTGATAGGCACTTCCCCACAGCCAGTCAGCTGACCGGCGCTCAATGTCCGGTCAGCTGAATAGTGGGCGGCAGCAGCGAAAATATACAGATTCATACAGTGTATGAATCTGTATATTTTACTGGCTGTGAGTGAGCCAGAGGGGGCGGCGCTCCTGTGTCCCTATGGACGCACCGCCACTGTATGCCACCCCTCTTTTCCCTGTTGCCCGTGTCCCCCATGTACTCCCTTGATCCCCCTTTCTCCCATTGTTTCAGGATGGAGAGCGGGGAAGAGGCTGGTAAATATGTCAAATGCATATGTGTTTGAGCTTTGGGGTGCACACCTATGCATGTAGGTACAAGTCCATGAATGCACACTGCCTTTGTTCTGCGGCAAACACCCACATGGCTGTCAAATTGGGAGCCACGGCTGTGTCTGATCGGATGAAAGCTGCCGTATCATTGGTTGGTGTAGGTGGCTAAATTTTGCACATTGTAGTTTCATTGGGTAAGTCATCAGCCAAGTGATCTGAAGGATCAGACCATGCTGCCTGTAGATCCTGCTAATGAAAATCCTTTCCATGCCAATATTTTGGGGCAGAATGTGATACCAGAGTATCTCCTCTCCTGTGTGATAAATGGGTTTATCAGAATGTTCCACCATTAAAGACGGGAACATATGGACACTCAAGAAACAATAAAGGAGGAGAGGAAGTGATGGATGAATCCTTAGAAGGAGCCGGATTGGAACATCCCACAAAGCACTTGAATTTTTATTGATGTCGGACATATGGGCTCTTTTGCTAATGATATCAGACACAAAGTACAGCAATTAAATGGCAATCCTGAGAAGCGCGGCGAGCGCTGGCTCTGGGGTTTGTACAATGACAGTTATTTATGGAGAAAGACGGAACGTACATTTGTTGGCCATGTTTCTACGAGGGAAAATCAGAAAGGTCTTCCACTGGAATTATAATGAAGATCTTCAAGTTAACGATGCTGCCAGCTGTGCCCGTTTTGGAGGCAGTGACACTAAACTCTGGTTTTAAATTCTATCTGAGTTTATATCCTTAAAACTTAAAAACTTATATCCTTAAAAAAATTGGCCTAAAATGAATGTCTGCAAGGTAGACAGACAGAATAGTGTAATAATTATGTTAAAAAACAAGTAAATACCTATTAAATGCCTTCATCTATATCACCTCCGGCATTCTAGTTTCTGTTCTCTCATTCACTTCCTGGTTTGCGACGCTCATTCACGTAAGAACTACATTTCCCAGTATGCATTGCGGCACGCCCAGTAATTCACACCTCCTTGAAGTCTCTAACACGTAGAGAGCGTCCTGGGAGCTCGCAATGTCAGCACCCGAAGCCGATCTCTCGCTCGGCTCTCGTGTGCTGCCGCCGCCAT